>JAUBNQ010000025.1:5930474-5957582 GCA_032353495.1 Ctenopoma kingsleyae | reverse complement strand
AATAAAAATGGACATGAAAATAAAGAAAACACATTGAATGAGAAGGTGTGTCCAAACTTTTGGCCTGTACTGTATGTATATATATATATATATACATATAAGTACTTCTTGTCTTCATGTTTGGAATAACAAAACTATTATTTCTGTAGTTTCTCACAGTGATATAAAAACATCTTTTTTCACTAAGAACTTAAAAAACCTTAATAGAAGTGTTATGATACTGACAACTGTTTATAGTATAGAAATACTGAAAAAGCACTGGTTTGACTGGTTTTGACATCTTGAAATGCTTCAAATTAAAGCTATGGTTTGATAATAAACATTCTTTAAGCTAATAACTTTAGTGTACTATATATTTTACATGTCTTATTTTTGTTGACTGAATTGGATTACCTACTTTATAAGTTGAGTTGTAATAGCATTTTAAAGAATCATATTCTTTTAGAAAATGTTTGCTCAAAGAACTGAAATCTAATTGTATCATCTCTTGATTAAATCAAATCACAATTTGAAGCATTTCCCTCTAGTGTTTTCCTTTGCTATTTAATTTAGATTACATATGGCTACAATACACAGCATGACAAGGAAAATAAAGAAATGTGATGAGCCATTGTGTCAGAATTATAGTGTATCTACCTCACTTCAACAAAAGATCTATGAACACAGTGCATACTACTTTGGAAGTATGGACTTGACAAGTACAAGTGTCAGACAACCATGATTCCAACTCTTCTTTACAGAGAATAAAATGAATAGTTCAAATGATTCAGATGGAAAGAAACTCTACAAAACAGAGAGCAATTCAACATGCATTCAAGTGAAACAAGTCCCAATTTTCCCCCACGGCTGATGCTTAGAGGACTGTCAAGTGAGCATTGTGGTTCTATATTACGCTTTCTTTTCCTTTCCCCATATCCTCTGATTGCATCTCTTCCACTTTATGTACACTGCTCTAACCTAAGCTTGTGACAACAGACAGCAATTGCTAAGACTTTTTGTCAGATTATCTTTGCGTTCTTGCTTCTCTTTGTTATTCTTTTTATTTTGTAGGCATATACTCCTGGATTCCCTATAACTTTTAGAATATCATAAATTCCCCAAGGCATTTATTGAACACAGTGCCAGAACAAAGATTATAACCCATGCTGATTCAACTACATCAATAACATACTGTACTGTAGATTCTGTAACTGGTTATTGACATTCATGATGCCAACTTCCAGGCCGTTGTAAGGCAGGTGCTGTGAGATCTTGGTATATGGAACAATATAATATGACATTTGCATAATATCACAGTCACTGAGATGGCAACTCTTCCTGCTTAAGGTACCTACAGTATATCCTCCAACATATCTGTGGAAATTGACATCTCTGGAAAATGTGACAATAATTCAACATACAAGACACTTCTCTGGGTAGAATTAAATTTCTTCTCATTAGTACAGTGTGTCACATACAAAATAAATGACCTGCAATAGACTGTCAGCCTGTCAATATTTACCTGCATGTATGTATAGATGCATTCAGGAATTTAAACTGAACTGCAGGAACATGCTGAAGCATATAGCCAGAAACATAACATAGTGCTGTCTTCCTCTTAAAGCCAGAACAAAACTGAATGACTCCCTTTAGGGGTCGCCACAGTGGATCATGTGTCTCCATCACACCCTATCACTCGCAACCCACCAACCATCTGCATGTCCTCCTTCGGTACATCCCTAAACCTCCTCTGAGGTCTTTCTCTTTTCCTCCTGCCTGGCAGGTCCATACTCAACATCCTTTGAAGAAAACAAAACTGAATGACTAAAGACATGTTCAACTGCACTCTCAGGATTGGTCAACAAACTGTACAAAGGAAAAATCCAAAGAGCTCAGTGCAGAACTTAGAAAGAGCGTGGTAGAATTACACAAGCCAGGAATGTCCAAGATCATCAGTACAACATGTACATACAGTAAACAAATGTTATTGTAAGGTGCAACCACTTTTCCAAGGTCTGGATGAAGACCCAAACTGTCATCCTTAGCTAAGAAGAAATTAGTTCAGGTGTTGTGGAACAACCCAGGAATCACCACGGCACAGGCCTGCCATGAAATGGAAGCTGTTAGTACACCAGTGTCACTGTCTACAGTCAAGTCAGTTTTACAGTGCCATGGACTAGAAGGCTGCTGTCCAAGACAGAACCCACTGCTCCAAAATCAGCAGCTTCATGCTTAATTTAAATTACAACTGACCACATGAACAAAGAAAAGGCCTTCTGGAGGGTTTTTTTGGTCAGATGAGACAAAGGCTTGTTTGGAGTTGTTTGGCCACAATGGCCATGGGTATTTTGGAGGTGTGTTCAATGCCAAAAACATTGTACTGTTTAGCACGGTGGTGACAGCATCATGCTCTGGGGCTGTTTTGCTGCCAGTGAAACTGGTGCATTGCACAAGGTGGATGGAATAATGAAAAAAGTGAACCTCTTTGCTGTTATATGGATAGATCAGGCTAAAATTAAATTTTTTGGAATGTAATTCCTACAGTCGTGACCTCAGCCCAACTCTTGTTGGACTGCACTTAAAAGTTGAGTTTCCTCGTTTATTTATTAGGATCCCACTGCAACAGTGGTTGCTAATCTTCCTGGACTCCACACCTTGAAAATACGTTGTCAAATTTAACATAAAAGCATCCCTGTCTACTGAAAATTACATTCCTATGATATTAAACTGCAAATATGATCATATTTTTGTAGCAATAATAATGTGATGTGATACAACATATTTTTTTGAATAAATGAAGTACTACATTTTATTAATGGAAAGCACCCCAACCACCTCCACCACTCAGTGTTTTTTTTTATTTCAGTTGTTGCACAGATGTTGTTTGTGCAGTGACGGTCTATTAAGGCAGGCCACGATCTTTACCTGACCATAAAGCCAGCGCTGTGAGTGCCTGAACCCAACAATAAAAACCTCAACAACATTGGAGTCACAAATCTTGTACTGCAAGATTGGATGTTTTTGTGGAAAGGATAATGGTCTGTTGTAAGATGAGATATGGACTGTCTGGACGCGTCTCACTGTTTGCTGTCGGCCTCAGTATCACGCAGGCTTGCTGTCAGCCTCGATCTTCTATGAGCTGAATGTGGGTCAAACATTGTTGGTTGTTTGCTGGTATCCATGTCTTCCAGAGAACACTACTGTTACTATGGTAGTGTGTAGGACTCCAAATGCCTCTCAGCAGGGAGGGCATGGTTCAAATCACTAGTTTCTGGATCACATACAGAAGTGGCCTGTAAGGGAAGCTCCTTGACATTTTTTAACCAAATTATGTCACAGAATCTTTGTAGGACTCCATATTGTAGCTTTAATGTACTTTTTAACTAGTTAAATTGAGTATTTTTGCAGAAAAAGCAGTCATTTCGAATGTCTGAATGCATAAAGCTGGGCTCCTTTAAAATAATTTTACTGACTATAAAGTAACACTTATTACAAAGGTCTGGTTATTGTTGTCACTGTGACACACAAAAAACACAGCATAAATGCAATCTGTCAACTCTGACTACCTCTCTGCTCCTTTATGTCCTTTTTCGTTCAGTGTATGTATTTACTGGAGGTTTGCATTACAGTGTTGACCATATTTATCCCACCTAATCAGGCCAATTAGTACCAGGATGATAAGCTGCTGCATCAACGGTGTCCCTCAGCCCTCTCTGATGAGTGTGGGGCTAATTGGGGTCAAGGTTGGGTTTAAGGCTGCTGTGAGTTGGAGCAGAAAGCGCAAGCCAGGGCTAATCTAATCAGGTACACTATCAGACCACAGTCTAATTGCGTCATTTAGCGAGCAGTTAGATGTATATTGGGGACTGAAATAGTCTCCTATTACCATGTACCCTCACATTAACAGTGCAACATACTTTTTGTGCATGTGTGTGCACAGGAGTGTCTTTATGTGTGTTAGAGTGTTTAAGTGCAATCATTATCCAGCGCCTGCCACTATCAAAAGGCCCATCTGGAAACCATGCATGCGCATGTGTGCATGCATGAATGTGTGTGTGCACATAACAGCAGCCACAGATCCTTCAGTAAAGAGCCCAGGTGTTCCTGTTAAAGTGTTAATTAGATTAGTGCAGATCAAACGGGGGTGGCATTCGCTGGGGAGTAGAGGTGGCGGGGCCATCCCGCAGGGGCGCCAGTTCCAAATACTCCTCGTCATCCACCAATTAGGATTAATTAATCATTCACCGGACTCATTTGATTGGCTTCCCTGAACTGCATGGCAACCCAAAAAGGGCAGTAGACAGATTTCAACAGAGAAGCAGAGTGTATGTGATACTGTATAACAAGACACTACCGACTTGTAGATTGTTTTACTTATAAAAAACACTCAAATTGCATGTTTTTCTGTGGCAGGTTAATGGCATATCAGTGTCCTGTAGTACTGTATAGAATCAGAGAATGAACTCAAAGTATCTGTGACAAAGCCAATGTTAGTCCTGAGAGCAGAATGAGAAAGATGGTAAAAACATACTGTTATATTTTTAGTGCATATATGTACATATATAAGAGTAGTGTAGAAACATTTAGGAATTAGAAGTAAATAAGGATGTTTCCAAACTAATGCAACCAATTCTACATTTATATAGCTTTTCAAGGTACTTGTACCAAGCTTCTTGGACAGCATGACACAGTTCTTCTGTGGAATTAGTTTGTCTCAGTGTCTCTTCACGTAACCCCATGATGTTGAGCTCAGGGCTCGGTGGACGCCACACCATCTGTTGCAGGAATCGCTGTCCTTGTTGCTAAAGATGTTTCTTTATGACTCTGGCTGTATGTTACATTAAGGAGTTTTACTTTCAATTATTTTCACTTATGCGTCTTCCGTGAACTTGTCTGTGAACTTGTCACTTGTCTGAAATAAAGTAAATTGATTTTGTCATCAAAATTCTGCCTGTGTGCACAGTTACAGTAAAATAGATCATAGGCGAAACTAGTAATATCTTGGCAAAATCAAATGGAATGAAAGTGGAGATTTTTTTTAATATTATTTTTTTATTTCCACATGTGGTTAAAGTGGATTCTTGTTTAAAGCCTGTCTACCCACTCAAGTAGTTGCCCCATGCACTCTTTTGTTCAATTGTGTTTAGCAGAGGTGCTCTGACCTTATCTCAACAATGAATATGGTGAATCAAAACTTCCAAATGATAGCAAGCATTTGGTAAACTACAGAAATAAGACCCTAGATGAAAGAAATAGAAAAAAAAATGTTTACATAACTCCAGTTTACAGAACAACCAATATTGATTAATAAAGCCCACACAAAACCTGAAAGTTGAGAAGAAAACTTACAAACCTGGCAAAATAATTAAAATCCCAAACTTCATTATATATATATATATAATAAAAAAAACATCACAGGTTATTACCCTCCTAAACTACGTCCGCTTGTTTCTGTTTCAAAATATTACATTCTCATTGGCCTGGTTTTGCAACAAATCTATCTGGCATGCAATACACTGCACACACAGCCAAGTGCACAGACATAATTTAAGTTAGAAGTCCTTCAGGCAAATTCTGTGTCTCAGATCTGGGCAAATACATAGACACATACCTGCACACACACACACCAACACTTGATCTTCATGGCTTGCCTTTTTCTTTATCCAAGTCCAAAAACAATTCAAAAGCAAACTGAGCCAAGTGTGGCTGTGTTTCCATGGAGGCACAGGGACTGAGGACCGGGAACAGGAAGGCACATCAGTGCTAGTACACATCAGTTCCCCAAGTAGCAGCTACTGATGTGAATTTGTGTGAAGTGCACAACAGGGAATGATAACAGATGTTTTCTCAAACTTTTGAAATGTTAGAATGTTATTTTTTTTACTATATCTTTACTTACATGGTGACGTCAGACTGTGGTGAGAAACTCAGTGGAGATGTGCACACGTACATTGTGCTTACCTGAAGGCCTTGTCCAACAGAATAATGATCATACACTAGTCCTAGCAAATGCAAATGATAATAAAAATAACTGATACTTCATTAATCCCCTTGGGAAAATATTTGTGGACAGGCTGCACCTTTGAGGCACCAAGGGTACAGATATCAGCGTCTTGTCCTTTGTCACTTTGACATGTGGCAGGGAGAACCGGGAAGTGAACCGTGAACCCTGGGATTCTTAGACTACTGCCAACTACCCAAAGAGGGATTCTCTGGCTTAAATAACATTAACTCTAGAAGACATAGAATATAACACTCAGATCTGTTGTGAACATGTTATCTTCTTCTGTAAGGATCAATAAAGGATGGCAGTTTCATGAGCTTTCTGGTTTCACTGTGATCACATATTGCTATATAAGAGTGGGGGAATAAAATGAAGGAATCAATAAAATGAAAAACACTCCCACTCACACTATTTCAAGTCAAGCCATAACATGTCCCTAAAGAAACAGTTGAATTAACACCATGACGTGCACTGAAGACCCAAACACAGACATCTCATGCTAACAAAAGCATTTCAGTTAGACTTGAATGATGTCATTGATGTCATACTAACACTTAAACACTTAAACTAATTTGCACTGAAAGAAAAGACTCCCATCACAGGTGTCAGAGCCTCAGAACTCACTTACCATAAGATCTGATTGATACTCATATAGACAAACTGACACCTAGTCCCATAGATATTCTCCGTATGGAATAGGTAGGAAATGTCTACACCTCTTTGCCATCCTACAACTGTGATAATTCTGAAATACTTACTTCATGCTATATACATATACATTTTAAATTATTGCTGCCCTGCTGCCTGGAACTGCTCCAGATTGTGTTCATTTGACAGAAACCTGTGGAACTTACCAAACCTTTGAGACACTTGCAATTTTCTTAGAAGAAACGGTCATTAAAGGAAGTGCTAAAGTACTTTTTTGTGTACCCGTGTTGCCATTTCCTAGACAAACATGCCAGTGACTAAACATACATATATACCCCATATGACAACTCTTACAGTATGCTACTGGTTATTATGCAGCCAAGGCCATAATCAAAGCAATTACTCTATCAATAAATGTCCAAAACAGCCCATTAATTAGGGGGTTGTGACCATATGCCAGAACCTGCTGGAATAATGTCTGTTATGACCTTAAAAATACATTATGACAATTAAAGTCAGTAGTCATCTACAGTCTCTAAACTTTCTGTTTCACATTAAAATACTGTCATGTAAATATTTAAAAATACTGTATTTTTTTGTTTGTTTTCAAGTTGTAACCTAAAAATATTAAATGCTCTCAATACTATCACAATCATGTCAACAAGGCTGTGTAAAGAAGCACAAGCTGACTAGTACAGTTTTACAGCACAAGCGCACATAATGATTTAAAACTAAGTTGTACTGAATTTGTAAATTAGAATCAGCCAGAACCAAGAAAGAAAACAAATGTATAAGAGACTAAGTATAGTACGTTAGCACCCTTTGATTTCCATACTGGTGAACACCGTAATAATATAGCACATACTGTAACCTTAAATGTCATAGCAACGTTGTATTCTAGGCCCACATCCACTCACCTCTCCAAGAAGATAAAGATAAACTCCCAAAAGTGGATAAAATTTGTAAAACTTACATTTGAAAGAAACTTAAGATTAATAGAATTTAAGCATTTAATGACTGGTAGTGTCAGGTGAATTGAAAGTGGGTAAGTGGATATTTTAATTAGAGTGTAAGTACTAAAATAAACTTTGAATTATTGTTCAAACCTCCAAGACATGATCAGTGGAATTATGATTGACAGCAGGACATTGTACTGTAGTTATGTATCTCTAGCAGCCATAGTACATGATATGAGCAAAGGAGATAGTCGCGTCACATAGTCTTTAGAGCAACGAAATCAGTGTTGGGAGGAGACATTTGATTCCTATCTTATGAGACACCATATTTCCATATCTCAAGAGAAAACTGCCAGCCGCCATCATTGCGATGTTGCAACAGATGGGGCGCTATTTGAAGAGATGCTCCAATGGCTTGTACGAGAGGGTAGGAACAAACAACCTTTATATGTGTTTAGGTTGAAGGACTTGTTTTAAGTCTCAGCACACGACCAGCTATAGTTATAACTAACAAAGCTAAGCCTGTGTACATAAAATTATTCTGTGTTATGGAACAATACGTCCTATATAACTGTAATTGTGTTGTAAAAGACATGCAATAGTTGTCCTCCTCTTCCCTCTAAATTGCTCCCAAACCACTGGAAATAATGCATGTAACATTGGAGCCAATTATACTTGCATCACAAAAGAAAGTAGCTTTTAATGTGTGGCTCGGTATCTAGGGAGCCTGCTATTTGTTTTTTGTGGGGTTTTTTCTCTTCTTCTCACTACTGAAGTGCTCTTTCATTAGGGAAGAAGGAAGACAGTGGCAGGAGCACATACCAGGAGCTTAAGTCTGTCTGTGCATTGAAGTCTGTTTCGCTACTTCTCTCCAATGAGGTGGTGTTCAGTGGGAAAAAGAACTGACACTGGCAGAAAAAACAGAAGTCTATAAATACCATATCAACATATGCATAATGTCTGTATATATAATGCAGTAAACAGAGAACATAGTGGTATCAGGAATAATCATATATTGACCACTTTCTGATAAATTGGTTTTAGCTTTAGATTACTAAAGTATGACTGCCTCCTTAACAACATTTTATTTATGTCCTCCTACTCTCGCTGTTCTTCTCCACCCTCTACTCCTCCTCTGTGTATTGATCACTTAAAAGGTAGCACTTCCTTCAGAGGAAATGTTAGAAACTAGTTAATCCATAATTTTAATGAGATTATATAATCATTTTTGGGAAACACTGACAAAATCCATTGATCCTAATAAAGGTACATGCTTGTTCAGAATGTAAACTGTATGAACTGACACAATAAACAAAACATAATGTATACAAATACCAAAAACAACTTTAGTTTCTTTATGAATGAGAAACATTACAACAAAGCAGTGCCACAGCTTTTCCAGTGAATTGTATTTTTTTTCTTTCTTTATTATGATCCCTGTGGAGGTTTTAGGTTTTTTAGGTGTTCAATCAGTTCTGCCTATTTTAATAACAATTAGCATGATGTTATGGTTGTTGTAATGAAAATTAATATGGAATAAACAGTCACATGCCTCTTTTCTAACAAATTATTTGGAAATAATGAGCCATTCCATATTGTAAACATTAATTGTCCTGAGTTTTCTCATATGAAATGTCCTTATTTCTCAAGGGAGTGATACGTTGTCACAGTGGCACTTGGGGGCAAATCGAGCGATCCGTCTCCAGCTCATGCCGAAACGAAGGCAGCTTGCTTATAATTGCTGAAAAATGTCACCACAGTTGATTACCAGTGATTTGTACTACTGCAAAGGGAATCCAAATAAAAAGTAGAGTTGATGAGTGCATATTTAATGAGGCTCATGCATACTAATGCAAGCATCTCATTCTGCTCTATTGCCTCGCATAAACACAGGCAGATTCTTTCTAAAAGTCAATGAAAACCTAGAAAGTCATCCTAATAAATGACATACAGAGATAGGAGCTGCCATTATGTCAACAAAGTGGTCACTGTATAATTATGTTGACTTAGTGCTCACAGCAGTCAAAAATGTCCACAGCAGTTGTCTTAAAAATTGTACTTAGGCAAAAACTGACAATGTAAATGAATTAGTTCACAAAGGAATACTGTGAGCTCTACACTATAGACACTTCCTCTACATTGCCCATACACAGTATAAGACACGTGTATGGGCATCTCCTTTAGACATAATCATTTAAAAAAAAAGGGAACAGAACAGTTTAGTGTAGTTTGATTAACATTTACTTTAAGCCACAAAATAAATTAGACTATAATGATTCCTAATAATAAAATTTTTAATTCTGGGGAGAAATTGACAAATAGAAGGCCACTCAACTCTTGCTGAGCAGTCATTTAGCTTCCTGGTAATAAAATGAGAAAATGATGAGTCGATTAGTGGTTTCAAATCATGGAAGAGAGGATAAAAATGGAGCTCAATTTGTATGCTAGTGTTTGCACTGAGTCTTTGCTGGCCCAGCTGTATGGGACCAGGACCCCCTCTGAGAGTCTAATGAAATGGCCACTTTCTTTGACACACACACACACACACACACACACACACACACACACACACACACACACACACACACACACACACACACACAAAATCATGTCACATTAGGCCAAATCCTGCCTGGTCTGAATAGTGGAAGACACATAAATTATTCTTGTCAAATATATGAGGATTTATGACTAAAACTTGAGTAACACACAGTCATATATACTGTGGTCGTGCTCAGACTGGACAAAAAGATAAAGACAGAAGGTGACTGAACTGGTTAAAACAGTGTTGAACACACACACACACGTGCTGCTATAATTTGATCTCCAGGGCACAAGTCTGTAGTCCATTTCCTTGATTGTTGTCCCTCTAAGTGCAACATTGTCTACAACAAGCTGCTGACCTGCCATGCTTTATTTCACACACACCTGTTTGGATTCACCAATATGTAAATCTGCCCAACTATAAGGGTCCATCAGCATCTGCTGGGAGCCAGGCTGGGAATACAGATGCAGGCAGATAGGTATTTAGGAAGTCTTCTCACGTCTGCCTACTGAGGAGCAGCACAACAACTTGGCCACAGCCATAGCAGCTCCGACACTCCCATTCTTCAACTGGATTGATTCTCACCAACCACTGGCAATCTGACTCATCAATATTCAGAATCACACTCCCCTAAAATAGCTTCAGCCTCGGGATTTTAACCCTGAAAGCGGAGTGCTGTGATTACGATCAAGAATGTAAAAGAGGGAGTCAAGTCTACCTTCCTGCACTGTGAAAAGAAGAAAACCAGAAGTTTTCAGAAGGTTTCCAGATTTTGCTGTCATCTCAGTCACATAGTAGTTAAACTTGAATCCTCATGTCTGATAGACACAATATCAAGAATGACTTTTTTATTTTTTATATTCTAGATTGCTGAGCAGGTTGCAGCCATGGGGCTCCAACACAAGAAGTGGATTACTGAAAGAGTGGGATGATACGTGGCTGAAACTGATGAGCAGACCTGGAGATAAGGAAAACACAGTTTGAATTCACTAAAACCTCTGAGTAAAAAAAAGAAGACGTGTTAGATCAGCCAAAGCAGATTATAATGGCCAGAGCCAGAGATACATCTTTAGAGTCAAAAATAAAGCGTGAGTACAACCATGCTAAAGAGTGGTTTATATGTCGGGTGATATTTTTGTAGCTGTATCACTGATCACTGGGGTTTTACGTTCCCTTTGTTTTATCTTAACTACTTTTATGAACATTTAACCATAGGCTTCATGTTATTTTCCAATTGACCAATAATTTTTATGGTTATCGTGTAACAGCAGAAAAGTGCTTGCTAAGTCCTACTTTCCATTATTTATGAGACATGCTGTTGGCATTTCCACTCCACAGCAGGCTGGGTACTCACAGTATGCGTCTACTGAAAACTTTCAGTCCATTATGCAAAACAAGTGCAACACACTCAAGTATTGTGCTGCATTATCGTGTAAATTGCAAGGCTTGCATCATAATGCAGTTGTGCACATAATGACACAACACTTCCAATATAATATGTCTTTTTGCTTTGTTCTAAATCCTGTCAACAATAAAATACTCAAATTTCTCGACTACATTCCTCAAAATACTACCATGCCTCCCATTCAGTTACAGTAACAACCTTGTCAAAATACTTTGAAACTTGAATTTATATACAGTTTAGTGTAAAGGTAACTTTAGGAAACCACTCAGTTATTTCTTCTCAAACAGAACCACTATAACTAAACTAAAACACATCTGTCTGCCTCGTCCTTGAACTGCCTGCATCCCTGTCTTTTCTTCATTCTCTGGCTGTGTCTGCAGTGTGAGCATCATATTCAAATGAAACGGATGTGTATTAACAGTAGATTGCCTTAAGTGCAGCCTGTGGCATATGACACAAGCATATATTGGAGGGTTTGTTCAATAAGATTTGCAATTTAATTGGAATAAATATTAAGGAATCATGGCGTGGTAAACAAAAAGAGTCTGGACAATGCATGGTTTTCAGTTGTGTCAGTCATTTCAACGTCGGGTATTTCTCACCTGTCTCACTTCAAAGAGCTGCAGTGGTTACTTACTGTAAATGCATTAAAATTGCATCCTGCAACTTTGGCAACATTTAAATAAACAGTAGTTCCCTGTATAGTTCAGGGGAAATTAAATAGAAGGACTCTCTTATAATTTCAGGCTGATCAAGCACAATGCAACATGTCTGTTTATTAATTAGTGTGACTGCAGCCAGTGCCTCATCTTGCTGCAGTCCTGATTTGACCATTAGCAGTCTAAGACAGTAGCAAAATTATGTTTCACAGTTTCACTTATGAGGATCTTGTGTGTAGTGAACCCAAGTTAAGGTATCGATTATAATTGCTGCCTGTGAATATTTATTATTTATAACCGCTGCCTAATGTAACAACTGAGTTTCAGGCTTTAGGACCTGGACATTTACCTGCCTCCCACCTCACACATGAGTCAACAGCCTCAACAATTCTCAAGGTGTACATCATAGTACAAACTGTACTGACAGTCTAATACTGTATGACAATTACTCACACAGCAGCTACATGTGTATAATGTATTTCAAAAAAATGTTGTAAGTTTCTTCTTCTCTTTGAGGGATTTATATCAAAGTCAAATTGGGCAACGCATCATCCACAAAGAGTATGTAAGCTTTTGAATAGGATCTGTTCAAATCTCCATAATCCTTGACACCAAAATTAAACTGCACTGTTTGATCGCTGAAGACACACTCCCCTCGAGCCTCTCCTCCCACTTCAGTAAAACAGACACGCACACCCAACGCAAAAAATACTGACAAAAATGACAGTATGTGAGACAAAACCCTGCCAATTTAACTGTCACAGACCTGATATTTTTGAAAGCTGTTCAGTACTTCCAGCTAAATGTGTCTTTGCTTTGTGCTTTCACAGGTGGCATTTAACATTGAAATAGTTACGATGAATCATGTTTTTTCTCTATACACTGAACAGTACAGACTGATAAAGTCACCACACAGTTATTCTGAATTGTTGACATGATCAATTAATGAAGAAGACATTAAGAAACAGGTGTACTCACAGCCTCATCCCTTAAACTGTTCTTACAGTACTCTCTTGTCATACTCACTCACTCACCTGGAAGAATGTGAAGGCTTTAGACAAGAAATGCTCACAGCTACACAGCAGGTATGCCAATTCCAAGACAGGTAGGTACATTATTCCCACAGAGAAATCCATTTTCTCTGTGGCCTAGTTTTCCTCGAGGTGGTGGAGGTTCTCTTAGTCATTCTTCACAATAATACTTCATTTATTATTCCAAAGTTAGGGAGAAAGAGGCTTGACAGTATGACCCCCAAATCCTTCTTTATGACAACCCAATTACTTTGTGGTGTTAGGATGGGTTGTAGGTTGTATATGTCATGGCAGTGTGTGGTTACAGGTTTAACACATCAACGTACAGATTTATGAGATACTAATTATCAGGTGATCTGCTCTTGGAAGCAAAATAAAACCTGTGTGAATTTTCCAGCTTTCTGGTTTGATGAGACTTCATTAAGAATTGTATGTGACTGTGTGTGCTGCAAACTGTCTAGTTTCTCCGTCCTCTGGTTCCTTCATCAAACTCAAGAGCAAAAAGGTGGCTCCATGAAAGGTGGTATTCATGTGAATATATGATATGTGTGTGTGTAGACCATAAATTTGTACATAGTGAGTATGTGTGTATCTTGCGTTCTTTCTCTACTGTCAGGATGCTGCTCTTATCTATATGGCCCATAGGCCACAGAACTTATCAGGCACACATTCATTCGTGCAGGTAACTGCCAGAACCTAGAAATGCTCCCTGACTGCTGACTGCTGGGCTATGGCTTCCATACAAAACTCTGTCGAGGTTTATACTTAGCCAAAAAAAAAAGGCTCAATTCCACCGAGCAAACTTCAGAAGAAGTTTCTGTGGTGACTGTCTTGAAGTGAAACTGCTGTGAGTTTGCTTGCCGAGCCGCAGGACACTGTATCTCCAGGATTCAGAGAGATGAGGAAGTCTCTCTTGCTTTCTGCCTCTGGCCTCACTGCCCTTTGGACAGATGCCATTATATTCACGGCACTCAGAATTCCCCTTTGTGAGGCTACTGTGAAGATAGTTTATAATGCGCCCACCAGTGCACTGTACCACATTGTTATGCCATCATAAGTAGGGTAATTAAAGGAACAGTTTGACACTTATTTGGGAAATAATCTGCATTTTTGCATTTTTTGAGAGTTAGAGAAAAAAATTCACACACACTGTCTCTTATCTATACTGTCAATATGTAGGTGGAGTTTGGCATTTATGTTAGCTTAGCGTAAAGACTGGAAACAGAAAGAAACAGCTGCAGTATTCTAGCTCTGTCCAAAGGCAGCAGTATCTGCCAATAGACAGATCTAAACCTCCCTAATTTGATGTGGTATTTCAATTGTTTAATCCATGAATAAAGTGTAAAAGCAACAATTATTTGTTTTACTTGGGGTTATGTGCTAAACTATTTCTTTGCCAGGAGCCTGTTGCCAGGAAACCAGCGGAGAATTCAACAAGTCAACGCTCCTGGCCACAAAACAGTTGTTTTTACACTTGGTGTTTGTATGAATTAAACTAACAAGCTACAGCATGTTAATTAGTAAGCTTTAGAGCTGCTTGAAAGGGTCAGACCGTTTTATTTCCCCCATCCAAAAAATTACTCAAGTAAGAGTAAGGAAGTACTTGGTGAAAAGACTACTCAAGTAGTCAGTAACTGTTTGATCGTAATGTCTGATTTATTTATTTTTTTAAATTATGTACTCGGATGGACAAAAATATATAATAATGTGCAAATCCTAGTATTTCCAAATAATAGAATAAACAATGAGTACAAATAAATAACATCTTTACAAAATAACAAATTAAAGCACAGGAAACACAAATTTCCAAATCTAACAATCAAACACCTACAGTAAGTAAGATAATATGTCTGAACTGTGACATTTCTCATGTTTTTTTCACTCACTGTCTGCTACATCGCGTAGCTTTTATTTAATAATTTGCTATTAAAATGGAAGTTTTATTTTGAAAAGACTGTCAGCAGTCACTTTACATCCTCTTGATGCTAAAAAAGAAACAAGGGAGAAACCGTAAAGATGAGAGATAAAAACAAGGTGTTAAATTAGACAAAACTCTGCTTATATTGAGCTTGTTGTGATTTAAATACATGGTTTTCATTTGTTCTCTAGATTCGGTTTGTTCATGAACGTCACAGCTATAGACGGCATCTCTCTGATAGAATAAATGGTAATAAATGGTCCAATGTAAAAGAGTAAGAAGCATTTCTTCTTCACAAATCTACTCAAGTGAAAGTAAAAAGTATGGTGCAGTAAAACTACTCTTAGAAGTACTTATTTTTTTCAAAATCTTACTTAAGTATATGTAACGTAGTAAATGTAACTCGTTACTACCCACCTCTGTAAGTGGCTGCTTGTCATATTTAGCATGCAGACATGAGAGATTCAGATTCAGATCACTTTAGTAATAAATAATAATAATATAATAATAATAATACAGTTTATTTATAGTGCCCTTTTCATCACCGGATCTCAAAGGGCTACAGGTTAAAAGCATTAAAAGTGTTAATACTTTATTGTCATTCAACCAGTGCAGATGCATTGCTGAACAAAATTACGAACCCAGGGCTCAATACAAAATCTCAATAAATAAAAGCAGGTTAAATCAGGTTAAAAATAAAAACTGTAACAAAAAAGAGGATCTCCTCATCAGCAAGAAAACAAGTAAGTCAGTTTCCGACCTTTCTCTTTAGCTAGCAGTACTCATTTATAATTGACTGGATTGCATCAATAATTAAACATCAATACAATTTTAATAATCTTACAGTATACATACAATTTATATATCCTAAAAATATGTGCATTTCTTTTTGTGAATGAAAGGATATTATAATGTAGTCAATTCAGGCATCTCCCCCACAAAATATAGCAAAAAAAAATCAAAAGACCACCAACATACAGTAGCTGACAGTAAATATGGGTCTTTGCAATCTATTTATGATGCACCCTGTTATTGTGGTCTCATTTCCTAGTCATATGCAGCTTCCTCTGGGACACTGCTGAATACATTGCAAGCAGACATCTGAGACGGAAAAATAAACCAATGTCTTCTTTGTGTTTATGTCCAAGCAAAATATAGAGAAAACAGAGCGAGGATGAGCAGTACAAAGATGATGGTAGTTTTAGTGCATTCAATCCAACTATGTATCAGACTGGCTACAAATAGATTAAAGTAGATTAAACGCAAAGTGGCAAGACAAAGTGTTTAACTCCCTATTTGACAGTCAGTGGGCAGAGGGCTATACAAAATAAAGGCTTATTTACAGAACCCCACTGCTTGGTTCCGCAAGGAGAATTACTGGATGACCTCGACACATATGCCCCAATTTGTGTCAGTGCAAACTTCCTCTTCTCGTTTTCTCTGTCACAGCAGAATAAAACTATCAAGACAAATCCTAGACAGCTGATTTATGTCTCTACTGACGGAGCGGGTGCAGATCACCATTTGGAGGGATATATAAACCAAATATGTTAAAGATGGTCATCTAAAGAGATTTAAGCACCGATAGCAATGTGTCTGCTTTAGCAGAGGCAATGAAGCAGGCTGAATTTCATCAGCAAAGAGAAAGTGGCATGGGAAAGGGAACAATAAAAAGTACTGAGCACACAACAACAAACTTTTCCAATCAATGCACTTTCTCATGGAGACAGGGTGAAATTAGTTCTTGCCTGAAGGGCTATTGTAGGAGGGAGGTTCACTGGAGAGTAAGAGCTGTTGACAAATACTCTTTATCCTCAGGTCAATGACAATGGGAAAAATAGAGGATGAAAGAGAAGAAGTGAAGGGAGATGGCAGAGGGAAGGCTTGTGAAGAATGAGACAGCGGGAGGCAGCTAGAGGACAGATAGAGAAAGTCAGAGGGAAGAAAAAGAGCCATCAAGTGGGAAGTAAGAGTGTTGAAGCTCTCTCTAAGCCTAATGACAGTGCAGCATCACTGAGGACCTCGCTGACATTACTGAAGCCCTCACTTCCACTTAGCATAGATGTTTCCCTCCAAGCAGTAAGCAGTTGTCTCACCCTAATTATTCCGCCCTCCACCTGCATGCCTCCCTGTGCTTGTCACTCTCCTTCATCTCTCTATTCTCAGGTCTCACCCTCACGTCCTTTCGTCCCTCCTTCTCTCTGCTGCCCTTTCAGTGTCTCCTTAGGACATGGGAAAAGTCAAAACTCTCCAATCCTGTAGACTACTTCTGAATTTTAAAAAGGTCTTGTGTTTTTTCTGTGTGCATAGTAATTTGAGTGAGCCAATATTTGAGGCACCCTAATATTTAGCATCTATTGCCATTTTGTCTTTGTTTGGTTTAGAGAAAATACTGTATGTACTTTAAAATCCTTTTACCAGTTTTTAAAGTAGCAGATGTGAGCCTGACAACATTTAGAGGCGATTAATGAGAGCAAAGGATAAACGTAGGATGCCTCAACTAATTCTTTCTTATTTGCTGTTTCTTTTATGTTCTAATACAAACTGATTAATACTAGTATCAGACACTCTGTGCTATAAAGGCCATATTATTTTAGTTTCATATTTTAATAGTTTTGGATGATTTACAGTTTCAAAAGCTGCTTATTTTTCTTATAATGGGCCTTTATGTGGTATCTCATTTGCCCTTCTGTCTGAAACTGTGCGTTTTAACTCAAATGTCCCCTGTTTGTGGGCAGAGACCTCTGAGTGAACACCACTCTGTTCTTCTGCCAGCTCCAGTGGCTACATAAACAAAGTGCAGCTTTTACAATTTCACATAGTTTTATGTATTTATCAGCCAAATTGTCAGCTTTTGAAATGCAGGCATAATGTTCAAGTCAGATCCAAGCTATGACAATAGACAAGACAAGATCCTCACCAAGATCACCAAAGGTAACGCTGCATTACTGTTGACAGATGCAACTGATCTCTGTCCTTTCTGTCATTCTTTTCTGTGCAGTACATCACAGTACAGTGTGGCTACTATCACATCTACAATGCTCCTGAAGTAGACATAATAACTTTTTTTTTAGGAAAAATATACCTGCACTGGGGAAGACTGTGAAAACTGGCGTCTGTAAAGTGCAGTGAATAGATGAAAAATGTTGGAGTAAGGCTGTTATTGAATCCAAAAAAAGAAAGCAAACTGCATGAACTGTTGTCTTACAAGTAAAACAAAAAGACAAAAAAAAGTTTTTACACCTGTAAAATACTTTTAGCAACATAACAACCACTCTCTAAACACACAAAGTACAGCTAGTCCTGAGCAGAGAGACAACCTGATAACCTGACCAGGTCGAGGGCCATTTATGGACTAACAGGGCTTCTACATATGACAAAAAAGGAGTCCCCAACTTTTTGAATTTTTGGATTGCAGTGTTTCATTAGTATTTATTAAGTAGTTTGAAAGTTTAAGTATATTGTTCTGATGACAGTACGTATTATTTTGAATGTAGCAATGACATCTGAGAATTTTCACGCTGGATTGTTTTAGTACTTTTGCTTGAAGAAAATATTAAAATGCTTTTTCTACCACTGCAGTACAATGTGAAAATAGGAGAGAGGAAAAACATACAGCACTTATTTTCACTGAGAATCACTAACATTTACCCAGTCCCCTAGGGTGAAACAGTAGAATGGCCTCCTGATATGATAGCAGAACTAAAAGGTTGTGAACTCTGGCAAGAAATCTAGAACTGGAGAGCAAAATCAGAAAAAATGGAGTGGAGTGAGTCCTTAAATGGATACTCTGGTAATTTAGTTCTACACCCCCATAAAGTCAGAGGCCTCACAATAGACTTAAATCCAAGACCAAAATTGAAGCAGCAGTGGCTGAGATAACCTGACTTTTAATCCTGGTAGAGGTCGGGCTACAAAAACACAACATTTCCCATAATGCAACCTATTAGTTAGAGCCTATTTGCCCAGTTAACACCTACATCTATCAAGCTCAAATGATAGAAAACTCATCTGTTTCAGAAGAATTTACCAATTGTATAACACTCATCCTTGGCAGTACTATTCGTATATTTGATGGAATCACCCCTTTAAAGTGTTGCTGTTACTATTTCTATGCATCTTTCAGCACAGCATCTTAACATTTTACTTCAGCATCTGAGAGTTAATTCTGAAATCACAGCTTCATGTGATGCAATGCAATTGACAGAACATTTCCATCACCTGTCAGTGTCTCAAGTTTGAGACTTTGAACAGACTGTGTTGCTGCAGCATCTCTACCTGTGTGCCACATGGACATAAATAATGGATGTTTGAAAAGTAATTACAGCACTCTAGGATGCCAAGCAGGTTACTGACTGTACACAGCAGAAATCCCATTGCACTCTTGCAAACCACGAGGGAAGAGATGGCTTAGTTGTCACTTCATTTGCTGATAAGAAAAAGCCATTATTTTGCCTTTTTTTTTTAAACCACAGAAATATATATCTCCAAAGACGTAGGAGGTCAGATACGGGTAAATTGTGACTGTTCAGAGAAATTATTCAGATTAACTGAGGGCCATGGGGACAGGCAGGGAGTAAAAAGTTATCTAGACATTTGACCCGAAACAGTCAACCAAATCCCTCAAGCATTTTATTTAATTATTTTTTGTGTTAATTACCTGCTTACAGGCCTACCAAACTGATGATAATTAAATAATGAATCAGGACATACTGTTACTGTAAATCATAATCATGATGTACGCAGAAGGTTTTCCATGAAAAATCCTGCTAATTCTGACAACATATGAAAACATTATTTTACTCATTTGTCTTTAATTCTGCCTCTCTTTGTTTTACCCACATTATCAAATTTGTTCAGCATTTTTCCTCTCTGTCATTCCATCCTCTTAGTATCTCAACTCAATTTTTCATCTTCATCCTCCTTTTTTCTTTTTTTACATTTTCCCTTTACTCGTCTCTTCCAACCTGGCCTCTCATTTGCTCTTCTGGTGAATATAATTCTCCACCTTCTTCTTCTCTCTGGTCTCGGACTTTCATTGACTACTATTGCTGAGACTCAATTAAAGCAAGGGGGAAAATAAGATTAACAACACACACTTTTACCCGCGACACCCATGGGGCTCAATTTATCGTGAGGAATGCTCGGCAAAAAAACTGTGATTGACACCTCTAACCTTCATTGGGATGTAATCTTCATCTTTAGCACTCAGAGATCTAATTAATTAGGGGGAATCTCATTTCCTCACTAATGCAACTGGACAGAGGCGTGATAGTGGAGGGAGAGAAGGCAGGAGGAGGAGAGGAAGGATTGAGATACAGAGAGAAAGGAGGGGTGCTGTATTTCATCAATGCCTGCGACTGGTGTCCACCTTGTTCATTTTGGGGGAAGAACAAGAGAACGTGAGGTGGCTGGGTTCACACCAACTATACTGTATTGATTACAGCTGCCAGAACTCTGGCTACTGGCCATTACATCAGGAGGCACTGCAGTAACACTCTCTGTAATGGGATCTCTTGTTAATGTACTCAAATGTTTTACTTTCTTTTGTGGGTTAAAGCCATCATCTACTGTGTTTGAAGAAGTATTAACTGATTGTAACTGATTTGTTTCCTTGCTGCACTACAATTGTTACTCGTTTACAAGTCAGTCACACTAATATCAAGTGGATAATGTCAAGATAAGCTTGACATTAACCACAGCAAAGCACAGGCCATTATGCACTATATGTACAAGTAACACATGGGCCCACTAGCCAATAATTCTTAGAGTTTATTATGGAGGCAAAAGGGAAACAGTAGGAAAGAAAGTAAACACCATAAACTAGATAGAAAATCAGAGCCCTGCTTCAGTTACAAATGTGTTTCACTTGTTGTTTGCTTGGATGTTTAATCTTCGATGTGCAGAACAATGTGCAGTATAAGCAGAGGTTGTTTTCACATTCATAAATTCTTACCTAAAAACCACCTTAAAAAAGTTTAACACATTTATGTACAAGATGACTTCATGACATCACAAGTAGTTGAGAGCCAAACTTGAAACCTCTGGTACACTGTTAAGGGCATCTTGTAAAAACCATTGTACATATATTAATACATTTTTTTTAAAGAGCGATGGAGTGAGTGCTTTTAAAGGCGGTGAAATCTTGTAGAGAGTAGAACCCACTTCTTTCTGCCAAAGTTACCAAGTACCAACAGATTTGGTTATTTCATGCAAGAGATTTCTGTATCTTTGTTCTCTTCTGTGTTACTCTCAGTGGTTTGCAGAGCGAAGGGAGTCATTTAGCTATAGATGATATTTCATGCTTCCATGCACCAATCAGGATTTAGTAGTATTTGACTGTTGACAGCTGGTGGGTTGCTTGGTTTGCTGTTTGACTGTTAATTAAATCTGATCAAACCACACCCACACATCCCTGATGGAGCAAATTAGCTGAGTTTTGGAGTGCTAAACTCATGAATACATCCTGATGACTATTGTAGAGAAATACTTGAGATCTGAGACAAAGCTTTCAGAGAATAAATCATACCTAGATAATTACAGTTTTTGTGGGAAAAAAAATACAAAAAAACTACCATTTATTGCACCTTATGTGTCTTAAAGCACATCTGGAGAGAGGAGATGTTGAACAATTGGACATACTTTGCCTGCATATGTTGATTTTAAGCCTTACTTTGTGTAGCCTTGTAAAATAATCTTCAGCCATCTATCATTTCATACTGTAATCATCTATACATTAAGTGATCTTATTTTCACAATATAACATTTTTTTTCTCTTTCATATTTTTTTTATTCTGAACCTTTTTGTCTTCTAGGTGGTCTCCACTCTTCATTAATCTGAACTAATTGTGGTTTCAGATGAGTAATATTTCAGATATTTAGGGTACTAGATTTCAAAAACACACACATAAACCTACAATATATACATATGCAAACACATAATACAATATGCAGTAGTTAAATTAATACAGACTAATCAAACTGAAAAAGATTAGGTATTAATTATCAGCTGAACTATCAGTTTAGTGAGCAAAAACCTGCTTCCACCCATCCATCTACACGCATGTATGGCTAAATAAAAATTCATAGCAGCCATTTCATACAAGACGCGATATCAACTGTAGACGCATTTTCACTATTTTTTAAGGGTAAAAAACCTATGAATATATTTCACACTACTACACCAGCTATAGTTAATGTATACAGTACTGTAGGTCTTGATTCTCTATGTTCTTGCAGATATGCACTTCTGTATCTTCAAATTATTTCCACACAACCCTGAAGAATCCTCTGTGCAAATAACTTTATAGTTGTTGCTATGAACAATGCCGTTGCTAAAACTGTTCAGCAACTCTTCATCCTGCTACTGTCTCTGGATCCGCGAACCTTACACCAGTCTCCCTCAAGCTGCATTTATTAGCAGGTTAAGTGAAAAATGTCTTAAAACTGAACTCAAAGAGAACAGTAACTCTTATTATTGCCCCGGATAATATCACTCCTCAGATATGAAATCATATTGGTCCTATAGCTTTGTCCGTCCAGCTCTATGTACAGACCCTTGGTGTTATGTTTGATTCTGCAACATCACTGGGACAACATAAAAAAAAAGCTTTTTCCAGCTTCGTAATATCTCAAAATTGAAACCGCTTGTATCTAAGGTGGAGTTGGAGATGATTATTCATGCTTTTATATCTGCAGTTGGATTATTGTAATCTTTTTACCTGTTTTAAGAGAGAGATGGAACGCATTCAAATTGTTCAAAATTCTGCTGCTTAACTGGAACACGCAGAAGGGCCCACATTAAGCCAGTCTTAGCCTCTCTCCACCGGTTACCTGCGTCTTTTCGATTTCAGTTTAAAATTTTAACCTTAACCTTTAAAGCTCTTCATGGTCAATCTCCTCCCTACATCTCAGATCTGCTCCAAATTTACATTTCAATGTGCAGTCTGTGGTCAGCCCATCAGTTGTTACTTGTGGTACCAAAAACCTGTTTCATGACACGTGGTGATTGCTCCTTTGCAGCAGTAGCCCCTAGGCTTTGGCATGCTCTACCTCCTTCTTTATGCTGTATTGATTCTTTTTATATTTTTACAAGACAGTTGAAGACTCTTTTATTCAAACAGGCTTTTAATCTGATTTGAATTTACTTCTTTTAATCTGTTATGAAATTATAGGTTTTATGCTATGTATTCTTTGTTTTGTTGTATTATTGTTATATTGTCTATGAGAATGATATTTACATCGTGCTGTAAAGCACTTTGCGATGTTTTTCTGTGAAAGGAAATTATAAATATAAATAAAATTTACTTACTTACTTACTACAGATATTGAACTGGCACTTCGCTCTCTCACTGATCATTTGCCCTTCTTGTCGACCACCTCACAGGAGGGTACTGCACCTCTTCATGCTGACACGGGGTCTGTGTTTCCACCCCTCTTTCATCTTTATCTACTCTGAGGGCCTATGCCTTTGTCCAAACTTGGCTGCATCACTCTCCAGCCAGCGCTTCTACTCGCACCTGTCCAATCTCCAGATCATAATAGGGGAATGAAAGGGAGTTTATAAACTGAAGTGCACATCAGATCTGCTGTAATGAAATCTTATCAATGTGTTCCCCGCGCTGTATTATTTGCATATAAATGACATAATATAATAACTCTCTCTGGCCTCTACCTGGAAGGAGTAAATATTTCTCTGTCGGCTTCGTCTTGTTGCCGTGACACGAGGAAACGAGACGCTAATTGAAGAGAGGAAAGCATCTTTATGTGACGACTGACATTCAATTATGTTTGGGGGATCAGATTAGGTGTGGCCCCAGAAATGTTTGAAAACAACATTTTGCGGAGCAGCAACTCTGAAGGCAGCCGGGGACGTAATTTGAATAGCTGTTTGAGGCCCGCGCTGAATGGCGCTGCTCTGAATGGAATCACTATGCTATGACCTGCGAGTAATTGGATGTCCAGAGTGAAGTGTTGACAGAGGAGGGGAGCTGAGGCTGACAGAAACAAAAAAGAGATAGACACTGAGGCAGTGTGACAAAGGCAGAAAATAACACAAAATGAAAATAAGAAAGAAAACAAAGTGATGAACAGGCACATTGAGGGGAGGAATAACAGGAGGGGGGTCACCACAATGGAAGCAAAGAAGATAAATGTAGTTTTCCTGAAGAGAGTAACCTGCCAAAGCTTCAGCTGTCATTCATCACAGCGCACCTGCATGTACTGTAGCCACTCTGACCACTGAGCCAAATAAGCCATTAGACAGGATAAGCTTTCTTATCAGACAAACACTGTCAAGAAGCACTCTGCCAGTGTTGCACCAAACAAACACAGGGTCACTTTATGTACGGCCATTACTACATGCTAATACTGATCAGGGATAATTGTGTACGTTCATCCATCTACCTGCCACTCTGGATTTTTGCTAAGCACAACAGAGCAGATAATGTAAACACATGCAGGCAACAGCAAAGTAAGTGGTTATTGTACAGTATACAACACACAATCAAGGATAATTTGCTGACAGATGATGCATGTGCCTAAGTAAAGGAACATAACCTGTCCTGACAACACAGACTTTTAGTGTATATAAAACAGGCTGTGCGCTATTCAACTGACTCACTCTATCTTTCAAGGGATTGTTGTTTTCAGGCACAAATCTTTTTCAGTTATTGTTAAGCAGTACCTTTCGATCTCAAAGTCACCTTCAGGTAAAAAAGACAAAAAAACACAGTTGTACTGTATTAGTTGTTAAGATGTGCTTTCTGCCTGACAGAAATAAACAGATTTAACAAGGACTCTCAACATACACCCACAGATGGGGGGGATGGGGGTTAAAAAAATAAATGAAACATTCAGCTTTATCCATTTAAATATAAGCAGCACAATTCCCAATACACATGCTCACACACAGACATCCATTTTATCTCCATGTAATTCACCTTTGTAGAACATGGAGGGAGATGGAGGGTCGGCCGACTCCATCGATTGGCTATCCTTAGCAGTGACAGCTTCCAGATTGGCCAGAGAGCATTAGAGAGTCAGAAAGTCACACTGCCATTAGCAGTCTGTCCTCTCTGGTTACAGCCTGACGCACATGGATGTTCCATAGACTAAAATAGATTACAATGATGGGTGTATTTGTGTGTGTGTTTGTGTGCGCGCGTGTGGCACAGACGTATGTATTTGTTTGTGTGCATCTCTATGAAATGTGATCACTCTGTCAATATGCTTTAAGTTCAGATACATTCTACGTGAAGTTCAAGCCAATAATCTTTCCCCTTTAATATTTATATTATTTCTCAGAACAACCTCTGCTTTTGTCTGCATTAAAGCAAATTAGATGTCTCAAAGCACAGTATAAATCAGACTATTTGAATGAAAAGAGATTGGAACATGTTTTGTGAGGAATCATGCTCACTGGAAATCCCTGTTTAACAGTGTCAAGAAAAAGTTTTTCCACTTTGACTGGTCATAAAATGTGATCTGAAGTTGTAAGCTAATAACACACTGACATTATTAGAAACAGTGTAAGAAAGTGGTGAAATAGTAAGTGAATAAAAGGCGATAAAAAAACTAGTTGAACCTTGTTTAGCAGCAGTGACCTCCACAGCCGTGGATTGTTTCAGTTAAGACCTATTCGTAGGATGTCTGGTGTGAACATCGCTCTTGAGATCCTGTCAGATAATCTCAATTAGGTTGATAAGTGGGCTTCTGACATCGCCAATCCATTTTTTTAGTAACTCTACTTCTACTGAGGTGGCCTGCCACTCTGACATCATTGTGTAAGATACCTTGATAACTTAAGAATAAATTTTCCTTTCAATGATGACAAGAGAAAGCAACTTGACCCTGGGGATGATGTCTTTATGCCATACAGAACACTGCAGTATATTGCGTGTGTATTGTTTATTTGTTTTTGGAAGCGCAAGAGCTTGCTTTGGACGCTGCATGTGAATACTCGATGATGCACCATGATTTGTTTATGTTATGTTGTTGTGTTATTTTGTTAAATAGCTCCAATGCTTCCTTGAAGCCTTTAGGAAATGATTACTGTTTGTTTCTGCTTCTTTTTTTCTTGCGCTGTGTGCTATGGTAGGTAGTCGACTCTCCCTCTTCAAAGAAGAGTATCCACACTAAATCATTTTTATTTATAGAGCATTTTTAACTCTGGGCTGATAAATATACTCTTTGTAACCCTTTCTATGTTCAAAGTCTACAATTTCATTCTTGCAAGGCAACAAATGCATCTTGTCAAAATAAAATTCAAAAATTTGAGTGTTGAGTGTTCACATTCACTCCTTAAACCTTGCATTATTGATTGTTTCTCCAGGTTTGACTCCAGTAAGCTATAATTCATGTCAATAACCTCAGAGTTCACATTGTTTGTCCAAGTTTCACTATGAAGTAAGTTGAATGATATGTTCAGTATGAACAAGATCACTACAATGGTGTGTGTCTGTGTTATTAGTTAAAATGAATTAATCATGGTTGTAGCTTAGATGACTATCTGACCTCATTTTAAGACTAATTTGCACATAAACGCAGGTAATTCTAAAAGCGTTCACTTGTTCTTGGCATTGCAGTTCACTGCAATAGTGAATCTGATCACATTCAGGCGACTAGAGAGAAATTCACTGTGCCCCCCTGCCTGACATCTTCCATCTTCCCAGCTCACCTTGCTTCTTTTCTGATTCCCATCCCAGCTCCTACAGTTCACAAGCCCTTGAAAAGGATGTAGTGCATTTGGGCCGTGACACTGAGAGGTAGTGCATTAAAGCACAGTTGACTGAGGAAACTAGTGTTAGATTGATAAATCAACTTGTTGAGATAGTGAGATTGTGTTTTCTTTAGTGTGGGAATCAACATAAAGAGGGTTTCAGAATACGGATGGAATCAGCTCCAGACTGTTGAGGGACTGTGCAGGTCAACTCTGTGAGGTTATCACATACATCTTTAACCTC
>JAUBNQ010000025.1:5871026-5892108 GCA_032353495.1 Ctenopoma kingsleyae | reverse complement strand
TGAGATTAGGGAAAGGGTCTATGCATTGCTATGCAAGTCTATAGAAAGACTAGTGTGTGTGTGTGTGTGTGTGTGTGGATGTTCATGTTCCTTTCCTCTGTCTGCTTGATGAATCCTCTTGGGGAAAATCTTGTGGACAGGCAGCTGCATTTAAGGCACCAAGGGTTTAGGGTTCAATGTTTTTTCCAGGGACACATGGCCAGGAAACAGGAGAACTGGGAGTCGAAGCAATAATCCTAGCGTTTGTAGACAACTGCAGTACCAACTGAGCTGCGGTCACCCCTTAAAAATTATCAGGGAAGACAGCAATTGCAGTCCCTGTGAAGCTCTGTGAAACCCTGCTAGTGATGAAATTTTTTTTGTCTGTAGGCTTTTTATAATGATGTAAGAACGAACTGTGAGAACCATTATACAATATGCAATGCTCATTTGTATTTTACTTTTACATTACTGTCTGTATTTTCAGTGTCTAATCATACGACTGTGAACTGCATTCAGAAAATGTATTTCTCCAAACAATCCGTGTGCTACAAAAGGATTTGCCCTCAAGACACTTGACAGGAAGACCAAACAGGCACTTTTTTCAGTAAATCAGTGGAAAGCAGTTCAAGGTAAACTGCAGGAGTGCTCAGGGTGAAGCAACAGATTATTTGCTAATTTCATCATCAGCAACATGTGGTGCAACTATGACGGCAAGGAAAATTATTTTTTTAAGCAGATGTGGTAAGAACTGGCAATAGTAATGCTATTAGAAAATCACTTGTTCCTTTCTTTTAAAAGCAGAAGAGTCACGCTTCCAACATAACTTCTCATCTTTTTTCGACTGCTTTTCAGTAGTTTTGCATTTAACTAGGGTCAGTGTCACTACTGGTAGCATGAGGTGATACCTGGACCCTAAAGAGGTTGCACAGGCAGTCCAACTCCACCAGGATGGTACATCAATACATGCTATTGCTAGAAGGTTTTCTGTGTCCCCCAGCACAGTCTCAAGAGCATGGAGGAGGTCCCTAACCCATAAGACCAGAGAGTATCTGTTCCTTTGTGCAAGGAGGAACAGGATGAGTACTTCCAGTGCCCTACAAAGTGACCTCCAGTGGGCCATTGGCGGGAAGGTCTCTGACCAAACCATTAGAAACGGATTCATGAGGGTGGCCTGAGGGCCCAATGTCCTCTAGTGGGCCCTGTGCTCACTGCCCGGAACCATGGAGCTCAAGTGGCCTTTGCCAGAGAACACCAGAATTGGCAGATCCAGCACTATGCGCCCTGTGCTTTTCACAGATGAGAGCAGGTTCACTCTGAGCTCATGTGACAGACATGAAAGGATCTGGAGAAGCCGCAGTGAACATTATGCTGCCTGCAGCATTGTTCAGCATGATCTATTTTGTGCTGGGTCAGTGTTGGTCTGGGGAGGCATATCCATGGAGGGACACACAGACCTGTACAGGATAGACAATGGCACCCTGACTGCCATTAGGTAATGGGATGAAATCCTTAGACCCATTGTTAGACCCTTGGCTGGTGCCGTGGGTCCTGGGTTCCTCCTGGTATATAATAATGTCCGGCCTCATGTGGCAAGAGTATGCAGGCAGTTCCTGGAGAATGAAGGAATTGATACCATTGACTGGCCTCCATGCTTGCCTGAACTAAATCCAATAGAACATATCTGGGACGTCATGTTTAGCTCCATTAGATGCCGCCAGGTTGCACCACAGACTGTCCAGGAGTTCAGTGATCCTCTGGTCAGAATCTGGGAGGAGATACCCCAGGACACCATCCATCATCTCATAAGGAGCATGCCCCAACGTTGTCAGGAATACAAGCACGTGGGGGCCATACAAACTGAGTACCACTTTGAGTTGCTGCAATAACATTTCAGTAAATTGGACTAACCTGCTGCATCAGCTTTTCAGTTTAAATTTCTTGGTGACCTCGAATTAAGCCCTTAAGATTGATAATTTTCATTTTCATCAGATGATGTGGCATCATTTTGTTCCTAACACCCATTCCATATCAGTAAGGATATCCAGCATGATTTTTTTTCCAATTGAGATCTGATGTGTTTTCAAAGTGTTCCTTTAATATGACTTACATACACTGCTCAAAAAAATTAAAGGTTACATGGTTCACACAAACACAGAATCAGCTTGTGCAAAGGTTGTGGTAGGTTAGCAAAGTAAAACTTTCCTGAAATAGTAATACTGTATTTTTCAAGAGCATTTATTTATATTCCTGCTCAGAGAGGGCACAAATGTCGCCTTGAAAAAACAACACTTACAAAAACAGCAGTTCCGAAAAGCTAAAAAAGAAGCTACAGTGACAAAGTGACAAAGGCGTCTAGGAGAACTAGGGCCCTCCTGGAATCAGGATTTCAGAGTCGAGTCAGAGTCAGCACAGATGCATCAACCCCTGAGGGATGGCTCTTCAGTGTACTGTATTAATTTGTCATGTGTTTGTAGTATCTTTACAAACACTCAACATTATGTTCGACATGCAATGACAGAGCTAAAAAAAACTGACTTACAAATGTAGTGTTCTTGGTTGTTCTTGATGGATAAACTTTTAAAGGGTGATCTCAAAGAGAACGTGAAGATTTAGAATCTCAAATGCTCTGCCGTCTCAGAGTGATTCATTTTCTAGCACTGAATCATGAGATGCTGGCACTGAGATAAGATGGGAAGAAAAGCTAGAGCAGAGTATCCATACTGGAATCTGTCACACAACAATTAATGATATATACGGCAGTTTGATTTCTAATCTCAAATTTGATTAAAATATATCATTAAGCTTTTACAAGCACAGAAAATAGATGACAAAAGAGAAGAGGATATGAAAAAATAGTAAATTTTGGTTTGACTGTAAATTGTCTAACTTTTTACTGTGCTTTTCTCATCTCAGTAATCAGATATATTACTACTACTAATAATAATTTGATTAATGTAAGGCAGGGAAGATAAGATAAATCTTTTAATTATTACTGACTTTAGTATTTTATACTTGTTCATCCTCCTAAAAGCTAAACTGGGAGCTAAACTAAACTGCACAAAAATGTTTGGTAGGAAACTTGTTGGATTTTATTAAGAACTAATTTATTTTGAGAATGAATGAAGCTGAATGTTATTGTTATTTCTTACCTGGAATCAAACTTAGCCTGCAAGTTCCAGTTTAATAGACTGAACAAAAATAAAATGGTATTTTAATTAAGACTGTAGAAACAGAAACAATTATTTTTAACAGATGTTTGACTAAATATGTGAAACCCAATGTAACATATTATAATGATTTATCTTACAGTACCTCTTCGATAAGAAATATAGTTAACAGTTCACAAGCCAGCTACACTGTACCATATGTGCATCCTGACTGTAAACTGAGGACAAAGAATCAATGTTGTTGGTGCAGGGTTAAAAATACTACATTACAGACACAATGCCAACATCAGGGCACAGCAAGCATACCATGCTGACAGCGACTTTATTGCAGCTCCTGTTGCTGTAACCGTAAATATACAGTACTGTGCAAAGTTTTTAGGCAGTTAGACACTGTAGATGTTTAGATTCTTATCCATAACATAATACCATCACCATGTGCAGTATTATGCTGCACGACTCAGAGCCCAATATAACCAGAGTCATAAAAACTACCTTCAAAGACAAGAAGAACAGGGAGCTGCACAACAGATGGTACGGTCCGGATGGAGCCCTTATGTCAACAACTTGGAGTCAGTGTGGGATTATATAAAGAGACATGAGACACTGAGGTGACATAAATCCACAGAACAACTGTGGCAAGTTCTCCAAGACGCTTGGAACAACATATCTTGAAAACATGTGTACAAGAATACTGAGTCGAACTGTCTTAAACACTGTCACACCACATATTGATTGTTTTCTCTTTCTTGCACCTTTAGTGAAGCAAAGTTTAATAACATTTTGCAAAATGTTATTAAAAATTAAAACTGCTACTGCTACTACTTTATATTTAAAATCTTATATTATTTACCTGATTTATTATTGAATCAAAAATGTAAAAAAAAAAATGTACACAGTACAGCTGTTACCTTTGTATTAAAGGTTTGTTTGTATATGAATTAAATCTAACATTCTACACAGCTACATTGAGATGGGTCCTTAAGGTAAGACGTTTGTCAACCTTAAAATGTCATTAAAAGTGAAACACCACTGACACTTTTAAATAAATACATTATGTGCTAAGGGGCCTAACCCTCAGGACACACATGTCCATGTTATAAACACAACATCACCTTGGATCAGAAGACACCTCAAATGGAGCAATCATTGTACTATCTGTGATATCACTGTCCAGGTAAATCAAATAAGATCCCAGTTCTCTCCAGTGTGCTTCAGTATAACAATGTGACCTACCAGTAGGGGATCCCTCGAGCACCTCTCCTGCGTAACGTGTCTCTCTGAAGATGGGCCGGTTGTCATTTTGGTCAATGACGGTGATCAGTAGTAAGGTTGGTCCATCCACAAGGTTTCCAGCAAAGTCTGTGGTTGATACGTCAAGCTGTTTGGATACAAAGAAAGAGGACTTTATTTTCATGGATGGATATTCATGGATGGCTATAAAGTATTATATGTGTGGTACCTTACAATTTGCTGTTAAAAACAGTTTAGGTACTTTAAAATTAGTGATGTATTCACTGAAATTTAAACTATATAAAACTACACTAAACTATGCAACAGAACGTATTGTGAGTATTTAGTGAGAACTTATCATTACATCTGTTTTGTTTATTTTCAATAATGATTTCTTTGAAAGTTGACTAAAATGTATGTTAGCAGAGACATAGCATGCTAAGAATGCTCATCCTCTCCTCTTACTCTCTACCACTTTGTCTCCTTCTCTACCAAGGATCCTCCACTGGCCCACATACCATATTTATTAATTCTGCTTCTCTCTACTCTGCAGAATTGCTAGTCATCCCTCGGGGTCACTTACGGGACCATGCCAGCTTAGATATGCATAATATCCATTCAGCAAACAAGCAGCCATTAATCCAGAGTGAGACAACTGTGTCCTGTTTAGTCAGTCCACCTTTTATTTTACTTGTTTGGAAACAACTGCAGGTTATAAGGTTGCTCTAATATGGTGATGTATACTATCATTCAGAACTTCTGTCCTTGTTTTCCAGAAAAAAAAAAAAAATCATATAAGCTCCACTAAGAGGTTTACAAATGATCAGCTTTTAAAATTGATAAACTTGCATTAGCAAACACAATGTGAAATTGGAACACAGGACTTGTTTGCTGATATCAGGATTCTGTATACTAATAGATATAATAATTATTATTATATTATAATTAAAATATAATATATATATAAAATATAAACTTTTGGACAGTAGCGTGAAGTTTCTTTAACACAATCTGCTCTGTCACGTTGGCAGAATTCCTTTGACTTCTGGCTGCTTTAAAGTTAGCGCCGAGAATAAAAAATAAATGTCATTTTCGGGACAAGTGACATTTGGTGGAAGTGGCTGATTAATGGACTTATTTAATAACAAAGGAGAAAAGATAAATGCTTTCAGTGAGTGACAGTTTTTTACTGGTCAAATTAATTGCTATGGTCAACTGATGTGTTAATGCATGTGATGTTAATGCACAGAATGTTTTGAGAATTATAAAAGTATTATAGAAAATATGTTTAAGCAAATAATAACACAGACTACTATTTTAACAGAACTTTGAGGCTGTACCTGAACTAAATGCTAATTTTAACAGCAATGCCAACCTGCTGATGTGTAGAGGATATAATGCTTACCCGTAGAGTATTCTCTACTTCTCTTAGCTCAGTGTGTTAGCATGCATACTGTATCTCCATTAAACACAAAGTACAGCTGAAGATGGTTGGAATTTCATTAGTTCAGTCATTAACAAATGTACTGGCTAAATTGTTGGATAGAAAATATAAAATATAAAGCATCAAAAAAGTTAATTGTCATTAAGGGATCCCCCCTGAATGTTTGTACAAAATGTAATGCTGATTCATGAACTAATTTTGCAGTATTTCAGTTCAAATCAGACTAGTGGACCATCCAAAAGCCCCCACCATCCCTAAAGTTTAGTAGTTATGAACACTATAATAATTGGCATTGCTGTATTCTGTTGGCATAATTGTCAGACAGACAGGGACATTTTTTCTTGCTGTTGTTGCTCCACTTGCTTTGGGCAAGTAGCTGGTAAGATGTCAAAACACAGCTGTCACAATACAGAAGAATGGCTACAGAAGTTGCAACCTGACTTTATGCAGAAGGTTAATACTTTCCTGACCAAAATTGGCACCATTAATTGGGATGGCTGAGTGTGATTACCATTCAAATAATATAATTATACTGTATATTATGTATTATTAAACCTTTTGTTTACTATAATCATACAAATTAATGTCTCAGAAAGAATGTGACATTGATTTAAAGTGTTGGCACATTTAATTGTACGATAAAGTAAAAGTGGCCTAAGTACAAAGGGAAAAAGAAAAAAAAATCCAACATTATTCAATACTGCACTTCAGCGTGATTGTGACTGGACACAGAATAGGATGTATAGTGCTGACTGTCCATGATTTTACATCACTTTTAATATAATCTAAGTGTATACATCTCTGGAAGGCCTCCCTGCAATAGGCTGCACACTATGAAGTCAGTAATCTGTATCCTGTGAAGATACCATATGTAATGACATTACCTCCATTTCAATCTTAATCAGTGGCTAAAGAGATCGCTTCACTTCCTTTATTAGCACTGGAGCAGGGCTGTGGAGATTCATCAGAGAAAAAGAGCAGGAGAGGTTCCTCGTTTATCTGTAGCATCACATTACCGGCCTTTCCTCTTCCTATCAGTAATGCATGACATAGCGCAACCTCTCTATCACACGGGTCATCCCACTCCTCTCCCTCTATCTTATGCCTGTGTCTTTTTTTTCTTCCTTTGTCCTCCTATCTCTCGGCCTCCAAGGAGCCTGGAGCATATAGTGTAATGGCAGTAATGGCACATGTGCAGCTGAACTAAGTGTTTTAGGTGTTAGGAGCCTAATGGTTTCATATATCATATCATCCTCCTTCTCTCTCTTCCCCTCAGCCTTGAGAATATACCATGGGAGGCTTTTCATCTGAGGGACCACTTCCCTCACTAACCTGCAGAACTGCTGACTCTCAGCCAAAGTTGTTCTCAGCCAAACATGTACTTCCTCACACCTCCACCATCCTCACACCTTTTTCTCCTCCTCCTCCCATGTGCTAAAAGGTATGTAATACAGTATGTATGAAACAAGCATACAGGATCCCGGAAGGCAAAAAAAAAATCATTGTGCCAAAAAGCACATGACGCATGACTTCACTCACTCACAGACACACAAACACATTAAAGCTCAGTTTTTTTCTTAGCGTGTCTGAGCTGTAATGAGAACATTAGCAGTGAGGTGCCTTAGTGTCAGATCATTTAAATGGAAGATCATGCCAACAGCACAGAAATAACCTGTTCAGCAGACAGGGAGAATACATAATCATCAACACGTATCATCTCAGAGGAAAGAAAATAGTGTGATCTTTCAAATATTGCCTGCCGTGAAAGATTTTGGTTTGCGTGGCTTTTGTTTTTTTGAGTCATACAGAAGCTAAATGTAATGTAAAATGTTAGCAGCTAGTAGTGCTTCACTTCCATACTGCATACAGTAGCCTACAACTTCTGACTGGGTTCTGAGTATTTAATGTATTCATGTCAGTGAAATTATTTAGCACCATATAGATATCAGTATGCAGAGTAAATTGGATTAACCTTTTATGTCTGGTGTTGATAGAAGCTATTTAATATTTAATTAAAACATGTTTGACTAGAAGAAAAGTGCAGAAAAACTTGGAAATCTGAAGAGATGATGTCCCAGAGGAATTTCTCTCCACTGTAAACTACTATTTAGCTCTTTTTTCTTTTAATGGTATTCTCAACATACCTAAGCCCTTTATCTAATCAATGTGGTAATAATACGCATGTTGAATTTATATATATAAAACATTTTTTCTTTTATAAATAACACATCCAGATTACTACTCACTTACAGCAACTGGATTTTCAGTGTTTGATAAATTAGATTCAAAACTGGATTATAAAACCATGTTGCTACAGGGGAAGTTCAATTATATTCTCCTAATGGTACTTGTGCATTCTGAAAACCAAATTTTCAATTGCATCTTTGTTTTCCTGACGTGCATTGAGCCACATGGACATGTAAACAACTCCACAGGTAAAACATCACTTCCCATTAAACATCTGGTGTTGATGGGAATTCTTAATTGCAGGTCGTGTTGTTGCGTTGAACAAAAAATAATGCAGAAAACAAATACTAGAAAGATACTATAGAAAGATTCATATAGGTATGAATTCTGAAATGACTTCACAGAACTGAAATCAAAATCTTTACAACTGCCGTCTGATACGACTGAAATGTCCTTGTGATTTCTTATTAACATACCTCTTTTTCATGTCCAGTCTTGTACCTTTAACGTTTCCTCAGAGAGACAGATATTTCCTAATACAGTTGCTTGTCTTTTGTAGTCATGTTCACCCAAGGCTTGGAAGTGTTTCAGCTGTCAGTCATCTTAAGTTGTTATTGCAAATGAATAGGATTCATATATTTCCAGAACCAAGGACACCAGAAATAACTGCCCACACTTTGCAACTCTTTTGGCAGCAATTTCAAACTTCGACTGTCTGTTTTTATGGATCCTGAATTATATTCCATTATAACAAATTATTTTAGTACATATTTTTATCTGCTGACTGCAAAAACATTACACTATGTATACAGAGTACATTCCGTATCATATTAGTATGAAGTATGGTATTGAGGCAGCACTTTTTTTTTTCATTCCTACTAATTTATCTGTATATGTGTACTGTATATTCAAAAAAAGTACTCCAGAAACAAAGAAACTCAAGATTGAAACTCTCGTGTTTCTGGTAGTGATAAACGACCATCATGGACTTTTTTTTATACCCTGTCTTAAAACCATACTCTTTTAGAGGTAACATTTTTCTTAGCAAGCTTGCTTTATGTGAAAGACAGAGTCTCATTAGTTGTCATCAGTTGTCCTTGAAACAATGGGGATATTCATCCAATAGAATTTGGTAAAAGCAGCGTACCTACAGTACTCATCTTGCTACTGCTACTCCTGTAAGTGCTTGATCTTCTCTAATAGCTCTGTGTGTCCTTTGATATAAAAGACTTTGTTTTCACTTAGAGATCTCTGCATCATGGAGGACTGCATATAACTCTGCCTGTACGTAATGGACATGAAAAGACAGAAAGAGAATGAATTGTTTTAAGTATATCACCATATGTGGGCATTTCACTGAAAACGTGAAACGTCTTCTGAGACCAGCCTCCAGCATGCTGCATGTGTACATTATAATGTACACAACACCATCATCAGTCACTCATACCTCCAGGCAACTGCCAACTCCTCAGAATGAAATAGTCAGTAGTCAATAGTTAAATAAGGGAGAGGTCCAAAGTGAATATGAGAAAATATATAAAAGATATTTCGTAATTGTTGGTTGTGCACTATGCTTTTAAATTTAATTAATTCCATGTTATTGACTCTATCTGAATCAGCGTGCAAACAAAATCACCCATTACAGTCCAGAGGAGCTTCTAATCACGACACAGACACTGCGTTTGTGTGCACATGTGTAGTTTAGAGGCATACGTTTCAGTATGAAAGCGAGGTATTACAGTCCTCACATGGCTCATCACTTGCCCGTTAGCAAAATGAGGAGGTTATTTTGTCTCATCACAGATCATAGCAAAGTATTTTCTCAAGTTGAAAATTAGCCTCTATGTGTGCGAGATGGAGCAGTGGTTTGATTTAGAGAGAAGATGACTTATTAAAAAGCAGGGAAAAATGGAGAAGACGGACTCCTGCTTGTGCTGGATCAGCAGCAGCAAGTCACAGTGGAGATGTGACCATTTTCCAACTAGCTAGTCTGGCCACACTTACTAACTGTGTAAAAGCCATGTCTGGTGACATTACAGTTCTCAGTGAACACATCTAGCTCCTGCAGTTTCTCTTTCCTCTTACTTTACTTTTTGCCCTGAGGTTGTGTCAGAGAAGCTGAAGCAGAACTATTTCATCACTGTCATTATCACACTTGACACAGAGCGAGAGGTCTTAGTTTGTTTTGAGGTCAACCTTCTTTCAAAATAAAAGCTGCGCTTTTCATTATTTAAGTGCTTATGTGTGATTATATACACCACGATAAGTTTATTCTGAATGGATGCTACAGTACATAATGAATATCTTCATCATGCACATTATATCCTTTTTTAAAATACTGATACAACCTTGGTCTAAGTGTGATTGTGGAAAAATTCTCTTCAGCGTGGAAAGAATTGAGAGTTTACATTATTCAGCATGGAGGAAAGGGAATCCCCATTTGCAAAACATAAATATATGCTGACACACATTCAAATATTGTGTAAGCAAGGATGTGAAATTGTAACTGAAATGTAACAGTGAATAAGAGTAACTAAACTTTATTATGAAATCTTGTGGCTTACTGCTGTTTAAATTCAAACTATTACAGTCCTCTTTTTCCAATTCCTCTCCTCTTCATCCAAAAATTTCTTGAATGGGTCTTGAGTCTTGAATGGGTTTTTGTTTCCAAATGAGAAGCTAGGTTGATTACAGGGGAGCGATATTGGTAGAGGTGAGAGCTGAAGCCCAGTGAATTGGGCACTTGGCTTATTGTGGCAGAAGTAGAGGAAAAGGTAGCTGAGCTGGGGAGGCTGTATCACAGCTTTAAAGACTGACAAGAATAGGTAGACTAAAAAGGAAAGTGGTGAAAAGAGCCAGAGTCATGCATATGGAAGCATCTCCATTGCCTTGCACTGCCATCGTCTCATTTCACATTCACTCAGCATTCATCTCCTTCTGAGCCATTCAAGTAGTCCTTCCTTTGCTGGGGAGGTGAATTCAAAGGGGTCCTGCCTGCCTGCCGTTTTCTTAAGATCCCAGTGAAACTGCTCTACAGTAACTCCAAGGTGAATAGCTCCCAGCACCTCCTGAACACTCCTGTGGCTTGGCCTTTATCAGCAGGCTGCGCTCCACCCTGCAAAACCCCAGCCCTGCCCTGACACTTCACAGTCCTCAGAAGAGAGAGCTTTCCCTCCCTTAAACTGTCCTCATAGCTCCCCCTTAGACACAACAAGGAGTGGGAGGCATAATCTGTTCACTGTGAAACTTGCTGATCTCCTTTATGCTGCAGCTCCTGCAAAATGAGTTTGATTTGGTCAGATCAGTTTGGAATAGCTAGAAACTGAGGAGCCCGAGGGTGGGGCAAACACATCAAAGGCATGAATCTGAACAGTACAGCTTGACAGCCAAGTGACGGTGGAGTTGGCAGTGCCACTGATCATTAAAAATCAAAGAGGGATCATGACGCACATTATGTTATTAAAAAACAACAGTACATTTCTTTTGCTGTCTTTTTTTTCATTGTGTTTAAGTCAGAAAGACAAAAACAAACACAACAGGAAAAAACAGTAAACTTAATTTCACAGTCATTTCATTGCACCCACAGCCTATATAGTTGTGAAAATAAGCTTCTCAATCTTCTTTTCGGTTTTCATACACCTTCTTATAGTACAGCAAGGTGTGACAACAGAGGGATGCTTTTTCCTTCACTTTCCCTCAAGAATTTCACTCATTTTTTTTCCTCTGTTCTGCTCAAAGCTTAGACCTTGAGGCATCGGCTTCCCACAGAAAAACCCACTGGGAGAAGAGGATGTTAATCCATCAGTCCTGTACACATCTGCTGCATCTCCCTTCAAAAACTCAAATAATTCTATACCTGTGAAATTAAGCCATGGAGAAAAAGGCTCTCAAGAAGGAAGCACATCTGCTGTATGTCTTTCTTACTCTCACCATAGTTCTCTGGGAGACCAGTAAAAGACAGACCAGTTGGATGAGACATTTCTGCTGAACAGCATATTTTTATACAACTTTACGGCATCAAAGCCAAAACAGTTAAACCAAAAAACCCTATTTGGCTGAAATACAAGATCAGTGCTTTTCTGAGACATTTTTAGCCATGCTTGCAGCATCTCTTTAGGGATGGCCTGGAGGACAAACTGTATGCACTTTACTCAACAGTTAACTTTCTATCTAGTGCCATCATCAGGTCAACATTTTCAGTTGTCCAAAATGTTGGCTTTTTCATGAGATTCAGTTGTACTTTTGTGAGTTAACAGCATAACAAGTATGTAAAGAGATGCTAAAGTCTAGTCTAAAATATTTGACCCTATTATCTAAATTGTCTGCAACTGAAACAGGATGTTTAGCTCAGTTCATGTTTTGATTTGGTTTGCCCCAAATAATTAATATTAGTAAAAAAGTAATATCAGTTTAATATTAGTCTAATATAAATCTAGTAAAGTAAGGTTATATAGAATAATGCACGTCCTACTCTTTACATTAATGCGGATTTTAATTGAAAACTCTATGGATGGCTCCTTGTGTATCCATGATTAAGAAATTGGCCCTAGATCTTCAAAAGAAAATGTGTACGCCTTGGTGGTCGAATTTGTAGCTACAAAGCAAGTGTTAGTGATTTAAAAAACCCTTATTATTAGTCCTTATCAGCATGAATGTCTCAGAAACGGTAAATTATTAAATAAATGGTAATGTGCTCTTCAGCAAACATAACTTCTCTTGGAATACTGGATTGTGTTATATGTGGATTTCTTTTTCTGTCTCTTATCCCCGAGTCACTGATCTGAAATGTTCCTCATTACATCAAAAGAAAAGAGGCTCTTGGAATGTCAAAGAAGATATTAATAGATGGTCTTTAGAGGGAGAGAGATTGAACGAAAGATGGAAGGTGAAAAAGAGTGGGGGAGTTAAAAGTATAGAGAAGATAGAAAATGATAGAAAAGATCTTTCATTCAGCTGGCCGTCTGGCAAGATAAAAAATAATCCTGCTTCTGAAAGGCGTTGAAAGAGTCACAAAGGCTCTCCCTGGTGTATCATGGTACAAAATAGCCCTCCCCCCTCCTCTCCAAAGGTATAATTCAATCTCCTTTTGTCTGGCTGTAAAGGTACTGTTTGGTGAGATGGTGGAAAACTAGGCTTACACGTCTGCTACCCTCTCTTTTATAACGTTTTATATTTGTCCTCACAGGGCAAATGTTATGGTGCACTCAGGACTGAACTATGGCATTAGTAGGAGAGTTGTGTGCAATTATTGATATATTTCATATTTGTCTTAAATCAAAAGATGACCAGCAAAAATATCACACTGTGCAGCATGAAGTGAAGCCATTATCCAAGGTTTATCACTTACAGATTATTTATACCAATCTACTGTATGATGCAGTGTGTATTGCACATTTGCTCTGAATTGTGACACTTCATGTGTGCACATTAAGATGATTTTAAATTCAAATAAATATTTGTAATCAGTTTAATAATGGATTACAATATAATATTGTATATATCAATAGAAAATCAATAAGGTTCAAAGAATTGATATTTAAACCAAAGGTGTCTTGAGCCCAGATGAGAATTAGTCCAGGGATACAATTGTTTTGTCCCCTTCAGTAGGCTAATGTGTAAAGCTGCTCTTTTTTTACAAGAGCTGGGGGACAGTGAGACTGGAAAATCTGAGTGCGTGCTAATGTTAAAATTTATTTTGGCATATTGCTGTGACTCACTCTGAATTCTGACATCTTGACTGGTAAAACACAGGAATTCACAAAGCCCCGACACTGACAAATCCTTAACTTATTGTGATATTTCTCTCTCTTTTATTAACAAAGCGCAATATTCATAAAACATTTCAACAGGCCGTCTAAATTAAACAGCAGATTTAAAAATAAAGAGGGGCACAGTTCAAATTATCCACCCAGAGGATGGGAAAGACATAACAAGATGGCTCATGCATATAAAATGGTTCTTCTTTGAAATAAATATTTGACAGATCAGACAGTTTAATGCTGATGATTTTAGTGTCCACAGTGTGGTTCACGAAGGTCCCTCTACCTTACCTTAGAGTATGGCCAGTCTAATCAAGCTACAGTAACTGGTCATATGATGTGAACTTCAAGAGTCCTGTAAAGGTTAATTTTTCTCAAATTAATACTTAAGGACGAAAAGAACTTTACACCCTAATTTGTACAGGTTTTACTTTCCTTGCTGAAAATATTGAAATTGTTAGCTCTACAATCTGTCAGATACGCTGAATTGTCACAATAAACGTCTCAGCAGAATTATGTTATTTACTCAACTATAAATAGTCATTTTGATAATTTGTGAAAATACTGGGATGAAACTTTGAATGCAACTTACAGTCTGTTTATTGTTCCTACAAATGACGTTTCAGGTAACATAAGTGAGTAAATAATGAATGTAATTTCAATTTTAGATGGCCTATCACCCTCAGCGATGACTTCGTCTCTTCTTACTGTGTTTACTTTTGTGCTTCCCTCAGGATGAATTCAACTAATCTAGCGATCCATTTCAGTGCATTTCCAATCTTTTGTGGTCAATGTCAGCAATTCTAGTAGGTAATAATGGCAGTGTTTCTGTCTCCAAAGCAGAAAGTGGAGCTGCGCTGGTACAAAGGCAAAGTGCATTAGGGGTTGTGCCATGTGCCTCAGCAGGTGGCAGACGGCCTGAATTAGCAGTGGTAATGCCTGGGGCTGAGCAACAGGGCACTCAGTGTTTAATCAGGTTATCTGAGAATAGGGCAACAGCAGTATTTCTGCAGGGGTTTAAGGATGTTTTTTGGAGGACAGCAGGATAGTGACACAACCTCCAGAGTTAAATTATCCTGACCCGAAGGAAGACTTTAAAACTGGAAAAATAAAATGTTTACTTTTAGGAAAATCTCTTTGAGCTTCACTGTAAAGAGCTTCAAAGAAAGTTTCTTCTTATCATTAAAATTTATTTGAAGTTTGCTTACGTTTGAAGAAATGAAAACTAAAAGAAGTAGAGAAATAGTTTTCTGTGACACCAAATGACAGATGCAAAAGGACATACTGTTCCTGTGTCTGTGACACAGACCAGTCAATTATGCGTGTGAATAAAAAATTACAGGCCACAGGCATTATCAGCGGAGTGCAACAGTGAGTGGCCGTCTGGCATCACAGTATCACCATTATATTTCTTAAAGGTAAGAGCTATTATGATGGCTAAAGGATTGTTTGCTCATGGAGTAGGTGGTGATTGTGTTGAAGTTTTGTGTATGTGTGTGTGTGTCCATATGTGCATGTGTGTGTCCCCTATCTCTTGCCCACATACAGAGACTAAGTGCACATCAGGCTTGTTTTCCTCTGTGCAGGGCAGCATATCCTGCACTCCAAAACCCAGGAAATTACAGTTCAGCCAAGCAGAAAACAGGAGTGAGATTTGGACAACTGGCTTCACCTTTCTCAGGCCTTAGGCTCATGAAGTTACACCTGCTGTAAATGAGCAAGGCATTAAATTGCTGTATGAAACAGTGTGTCTGTGTATCCTGTATGTGTACGTTGTAGTACAGCACATGCAGTGCATAGTATAGGATATGAAATCCTAAATGTGCTTCCCATAAACTAAATCCTAAAAGAAAATTAGTTCAGCTGAAATTTGTTTTCACCTCTCACATATTCATCTGCTTGGAGTTCATCCATCTTACCATGAAGGCACTGAACACAACATTTTCAATCTCTGCAACTTCATGCAAACACAGCGACTCTTTCCCCACTTCCACGTTTTAACATTTTTGTAGCCGACTGCAGCTGACTGATGATTCTGACTGTTGTTGTTCTCTGCCACAGTACAACATAAAGACAACACTGGATCATTGCTCAATATGGACAACTCCATCACACAAGAGGAGAGGATAAGAAAAATAACCAGAGTAGTATATAAAAGCATGTAGTATAAATTTGTGTCAGGTTTGTGATATTCACACACTGTTTCTTTCTTCTTCTATCTTCCTTTTATCTTGCCTGTTTTAAATTAAAGCAAGTTTATTATGTGAATGTTTAGCTATCAACAATCAATAAAATTCAAATTTCTATTTCTATTCTATGAAATGATGGCAGTGTTGGACTAAGCTCAAAAGAGGTTTGGTCAGCTTTTTTTCCTTTTTTTTTTCTTTTTTTCAATGCACTATATGTAATGTTTCAAAGGTTTAAAGTCAGAAAATTTAACTTGCCAATTGGCTTCACTTTCATTCTATTTTTAAAGAAGAGCAAGAATATCCAGAGGCAAATACTTTACATAGATATTTGGACAGAGATAAACACAGCGATACACATCAAGCAGGGGTACACACAGACATAAAGTTATAATGCACTGTGACGACTGCATGGGTCAAATATTTGGGCTTTCAGCTAGTCACAGTTCTTCTACCTCAGCAACATGATGGATTAATCAGAAATTCTCTCACTCTGACACGTTAGCGGAAGAAAACAGTCACAGCAGAACAGGTATAAGCCAAAGGGACAGATAGAGAGGAGAGCAGTGACTGTAAAATTTGATTAAACAACAAAACCGTGTAGGCAACCATGAGCTTTGTGCCTTGCGCTGCAAGGTATAAGGATCAAATACTGCAATGTCACCAAATTAGCAAATTGTAGGAATTATGTGTTCTGTATGTCTGCAAAAATGAAAAGCCTGAAGCAATTTAATGCTTGCACTTTTTTTAAATACAGTACTGTACAATGAATTTTAATACTGAGACAACGTGCCCTGAAATGCTTTATTTCACATCTCTGTGGTGTACAGTATGTACACATGTGTAAAGAAAGGATTACTATAATGTATGTTATTTTTTATAATAAATGTAAAGAGAACTGGGGAAACACTGAGGTATAGTAGCGGAGGTAAAGCCAATTTAATGGAATTTAGGGACTGAGGAGAAGACCATCAAGATGTCAAGATATGTATTATGCTCCCTTAATACTGTAAATGCCTGTAGAGCAGCGCTGCATGGCTTAATAGGTGGTGGGACCGTCGACTTTCCAATGCAAATAAATGACAGTTTTCTTGGCATGTACCAATATGTGCAGAGGTCATATCATGTTTTCCCAAGTGACTGAAATGCAAAAACCCATGGTCCCTCTAGTAAAATGTTATTCATGCAAATATTATTCATATATTTTGAGGGTGTATTGTAGTGTATTCATGCCAGGGTGACAACATTTTAAAAGTGTTGAGGCATACATCAGCTAGTAACAGTTGTCATCTACAGTACATTACACTTTTAGTGGTGTATATTTTTCTGTATATTCTCACTGCATTTTCCATAATTAAGATAATTATCCATAAAAATAATGAAACTGGCTTCCAAATGATGTGTAACAACATTAAGAGAGTTGCATTGATGGTGATGGTCATCTGATTTTGACTGTTACACAAAATAGTGAAAATAAAATCTATAAACTTTCACATATCAATAAATATATTAATAATCTAACAGCATTTAAATACACAGTGCTATCTTTAAGTTAAGTTAGTTTTCTACAAATTAATAATGGAATAAATTCTTCAACTTGGTGTCACTTTAAAGACAGTCAAAGTCAGAAGCCACAACAAGAGTCATTTTCATAGGAGAGATCTGTCAACGAAGCTTCTCTTGGACATCGGCACTGTCAAAAATAGGTAAATACAGGTAAAAAGCTATTTCCCTATTTACACAGTTTGACAACCTACCAAAACTTTTTGAATGGACAGCTTTGCACCGTTTTCCAAAGCTGAGATATTTTAAAATCTAAAATTCAAAACAGCTGTCGATTCACAGCTTGGCCTTTCTAGAGCTGAGATAGTTCCATAGTTTTTGTTTGTTTTTCAAGTGAGCCCTCAATTTGTCAGTGTACTGTGGCTTGACGGACAGAATATAGGCAGCGCAGTATGGCGTCTTTTAGATCTGCTGTCAAAGGACGTCACAAGGGAGGATGCCACTCTCTGCTGCAAGGCACAGGCTGAAGCACAGCCCATTAAAAAAAAAAAAAAAAATCACCAAAAACCCAACCAGACATAACCAGATATTATGATGTGAAGAAAGACAATTTAAAATAAAATGATAATAACTTGAAAATAGTGCCATGTAGCTGTATGCTTTTTTTGTGCACCTCAAATTTCAGCTTCTCCAAGGTAAGCACGTACAAAAGACTCACCACACTTATTGTTGAGATGGCCTGCATTATTGAGGGTCATCTCTCTACCTGTGTAAACAAGACTGTTATTTATCACTTCACGTTCTATCCTTCCTCTGTTGTAAGCCAATTAGAGTTCTTCCTCACCACTCTCGACTCAACCCAAGCTTGTCATAACTGCACTGATAAGCCCTCTTCCTTACCGTCCATTTTCCATATCATTAACATTTATTTTCACCCTAATTGAGCTTAATAAGAAAATAATGTTTGACATTAAATCATCTTGAACATGTGGCCCAGCAGATCACTGTGTCTGTTTGTTCCTCTACAGCAAATGTTTACTTTGTCTGTGCTTTACGTATTTGTTTGCCTCACTTAGTTCTGTGTTTCCTGTAATAGCCTACTTAGAATTCCCAGGTTCCATCTGTCTTGAGCTGACCCCCTGCTGTTGTTGTGCTGAAGTTAGACTGTGCTTTTCTTAAATGTGTTTCCCAACTTTTGCTTAGTGTGTGCTTTTACTTGCAACAGTGTCTGCATCCATATATTTCAAGCTGAGCCTTCAAAACCCTGACTGCTGCATCCAGATACCAAGCCAGTCAACATTATTGATTTAATTTCTTCAAAGCCAGTGGCGATATTTTGATATACACTGACCTTGTGGGTAGGTTGGAGCGTTACTTTCTCAATAGTAATCAATCTTAATCATACTAGAAAACAAGGAGAAGAAGGAAAGAAGCAGAAAAAAGTGTCAGGTCTGTTCAAGACAACCTTGTTTCTATAAACAGTGATGTGTTGGTATTCACTGGCAAAACACTTAAGGAAGGGCCCACACTTTAAACATATCAGGAATTAGATGCATAAGCATAAAGTTTAAAGCTGAACTATCTTAGTGCTGTATAAACTAGTAGCTGTCTGCACAGACATAAAATTGACATGTATGCTGAAGAAAGAAAATCTAATCTATGTCTAGACCATTGCTTAGACAAATTAGCAAACAGTCATAGCATTTATTTGGAGTTGTACTTTTGGTAATTGATAAACACATGTGCAGAATACATTAGGCTCGTTCGAGATGAGCAAGTTCTGCGCAGATTTGATCGCCGGTGATCAGCATGCAGTGCATGCCGGTTTGTTTTCTGTCCGACTTGACGCCGACTTGCTGCAGCAGTCATCCAGTCCCAGCAGTCTAAATATGTGACAGATCAATAAGCAAAATCTCTGTCTTGTATTTCTATTGACTGATTACTGTTTGTATTTATAGTTTAAACAGCAAACTGACATGATGACAGCGTTTCATTACAATTTTACCGCATTTCATGTGAAATACATGAGTCATATGGAGGTTAAATCATAACACACCATCTTCTGTAGAGCATTTTAACAACAGTTAGTAGAAAATAAATTGTATTTAATCTGCATCCGGCCTCAGAGGATGTGAGCATTTGGTACAAATGACAGCTTGAATCGTGCTAGAAACGTCCAAATTATAGCGGACTTTCAGACACTACCCCTGCTGTGCTCGCCTGCTCTCGTCTCTTTTCCAGGCGCAGTTCATCTCGAACAAGCCTATCCTTTCATTCTCTTCTTATCTCTGTTCTCAGTCTCAACACCTACTGAGGTAAATATCTAGATACTTTTCTTGCTATACGTTCACCAGCTACACTTCAACCTCAATTCATATCTGAAAGACTATGTTCTTTGTCTGATATTCAGCATCAAGCAAGAAAATCACTTTTGCAACAGTCTGTGGCATGGTTGGATTATCCGTTATCAAAACCGAAGCTCTTTTAATCAGGAACGAAGGTGTCGGAGGGTCCCACCAACTTCGAGGATGGAGGCCACACAGGTTTACTGTGCAGGACTGACATGCCAGAGACCAGATTCAAGACCAAAGTCCAAATGTCACATCGGATAAGCCGGAAAACCATGTGCAGATATTTTGGAGGACAAAAATATGTTAACTGTGAACATACGATCATTACGTAATCAGGTCGCAATTACGTTCTCTAAAAAAACTTAATCTGGATTGCACTTTAGTTGTATACGAATGTAATTTTTAGGAGACAGGGCTATCCTCTGTTACAAATCTGGGTGTCAAATTAGACTCCTATGTATCATTTGACACACGTCAATCACCTTACCAAACTGCATTTCTCCATCTACGAAACATAGCCAAACTCCGCCCCTGCCTCTCCCTCCGTGATGCTAAAAAGCTGGTGTATGCCTTTGGCCTCCAGGCTGGACTATTGCAATGCACTCCTCATCGGGATCCCCAGCAAGAGCCTTCAAAAGCTTCAACAAATCCAAAATAGTGGTGCAAGGATCCTGATGAGTGTGTGGAAATATGAACACATCCCACCAAACCAGACACTTTATTGGCTCCCTATCCACCTCCGTATCGAATACAAACTGTCTCCTCACCTACCAGTGTATTCATGGAAATGCTCCACACTATCTTAAGGAACAAACAACTAGAGACTTTTTTATTTAGGAAAGCATACTAACATGAATGCTGCTTTTTAAGTGTGCATTTTATTTAGATTTTTATCTTATCTGTTGTTGCCTTTGTTATTATACTCTTATGTAGCATTGTAACAGGCAATGTATTAGGGTGTTAGGGTCAAGGAAAGCCTGTGGACTTAATAATAATAATAATACTGCAATAAAATTTTAACTAAAACACAATATTTCTCTTTACCTGACCTCAGTTATTTTTTTGCCTAAACCCATCCTTTCGCAGGAATTTGGTCTCAAACTCGGGTCTCCGGCATATCAGTCCTGCACAGTATACACCCACCATCCATCCCAACCACCTCCTTGTGACTTGCTTCACATTAATAATAATAGCCTGTCATTCATTCTAAATACAGTCAGGGAAAAAATTATTTGAACCCCTGCTGATTTTGTAAGTTTGCCCACTACCAAAG
>JAUBNQ010000025.1:5850299-5864527 GCA_032353495.1 Ctenopoma kingsleyae | reverse complement strand
TAGTGTTGATTTTCAACTTTAAAGGATTTGCTGTTGCTACGCTGTCCATCATCTGGATGTGAATCCTCTTAACCTATAGTTAAAAGTGAGTCGTTTGACTTCATCATTGTGGTTCTAACGTGCTGTACAGAACCCCACAGAACGCCACAACACTGTGTCACTGTCTAAATTACAGACTGTCTCAATACTTTCAACTGCCAGCGCACGCTGCACACAAAGAAGCATGCGCAGCGTTGTCACTACTTTCGACACCATTCTGGGCCTCAGTTCTGTCACTGTGTGTCAAGGATCTAAGTGCTCCCCTTGCGCTAAGCCCCATGATCAGAGGGGTGACACGAGGTCACCTTTAATGAGAGCATGCTTCAATGGGACAGCAGCTAAAATGAAGGCCTTTCTACTCCTCACTTGAAAGGGCATGGGAGATGAGACTGCAGTGTTACAAGCCTATCCCAGATGAAGCCCAAGCCCTTATAGCCTCTCCAAAGCTCTCTGCTATTTATCTCGATGTCCCGCTTCATCTTTCCTCTCTATTCCCCCTGGCTCTCAGGCTCCTTCCTGCTCTGCTTGTTACTCTGTCTAATATGTCCATCCCCGCTTTTCTGCTAAGCGTCCATATCTCATTCTCCATTCATCCATTTTCCTCTTCTCTGTGCTGCATCCTCTTGAGCTCACTCCCTCTGCTCATTGTGTTTGTCATAGCAAATGATGAGAGCAAGAAATGTCAAGAGTGTAACAAAAACACAGTACAAGACAACTATTTAAAACTAAAAATATCTCTTCCTTCTCTTTTCCTTTTTCTCCCCAAATGTTTCACTCTCGTCTATCTTTCTGTCTTTTTTCTGTTGTTAAAACAAAATTACATTTCAGATAACATTAGAACTGATAAAATATTAATATGATGCTTTAGATAACAGGACCAGTGTTTCTGGATATATTCCTGGAACCCCCCTATGCTTTTCTAAAGCTTAGATCTTAATTACCAGGATATGTCCAATAAAGCCTTGTGCTTTAGTTAGTTGCATTGTTTGTATGGACCTGTAGCTTTCAGCTGCACTGGAAATAACTTTGTGTTTTAATCTGGTAACCTCTGTCCACAAACTGGACCTCTGAAATAAAGTGTGGCTCACTTCCTGGCTGATCAAGAATTAAGAAGCTGATGGATACTCATGTGCGTTTATGAAATACTTTTTGCTAACCTACTACACAATTACCTATTTTCTTTGTAAACTCCTCTTTAAAATTAAAATAAAACTAGTTGGTACTTAACAATGTCAATTTACACTTTAATTTGCACTTTTTCCACATCTCCTATGACTTGCATGTGCCTTTATATGTAAAAGTTAGAACTTACCAGCTAATATGACAAACCTTACCAGGAACATTTCTAGAAAATACAGATATACAGACTTAAAAATATCATTATGGAAGCCCCTCATCATATAGTAAAGTATTATTATATAGCATTAGTGTATATTTTGCTCAGCTTTCCTTGTGAGGACATAAACATCGACATACAAAACCACCTACATATATATATACACACACACAATCACACAGGTGCAATAGCTGTCATTCAGGACAGATATTTTTCTAAGCAGTAATCACAGTGGCAGCCAGCACCTGCTGAGACTGACAAACTGGGTCAGATGAAGAAAAGCAAAAAAAAAAAATGATTGAGGTGCAACATTAGTGTGATTCCAGATGGTTCTCCGTCAAACTTGGATAGAAATGGGGGTAGAGGAGGAAAAAGAAATGGACATACAGGGAGGATGAGGAGAGAAAGTGAGAGAGGAGGAAGTAGAGAGTGAGAGAACACTGATAAAGACACAGTAACTTCAGCTGAAGTGTAACTGAAGTGTCAGGAGAAGTTTAGTGTGATTAGGGGATGTCTCTGTGGGGTGGAAGTGTGATAATGTGCGTAGTGCGTACACACACTCTCCGACTCGCACGCATGCTGGCACAGAAACGTGCACCCAGTGGCTTTGTCTCCGCTAAGTCTGTCTCCCTCTGTGTGTGTGGGAGGACTGATGGGAGAATCTCACCTCTTTCTATCAGCTCTCATTACCAGCCGAGCAGACATGAAAGACTGTGGGGCTTGTGATACTGTGGGAAGATGACAGGGGGTGTGGCGCTGCTCTGCGATACCAAACACCTCTGAACACACCTAAACAACAGATCTGCAACAGTGTGTATGTTTGTGTGTGTCGGTTTGCACGCGTTAAAACCTTGATAACGCATCCTGCTCTCTCTGTTCCTGTTAGCAGTCAAGAGACCAATACATAAAAACCTGTGGAAAAGCACCACAGGTATGTACAAATATGTACTCAAACAGACATCTTCTAAGATGTAATGTAATACAAAAAGTCACTGTGTGTCAAAACCAAGATGAAAATCTGTCAAAAACAGAGTGTGCCAAAGAAAATACAGAGTCAGACCAAAGAAAACATCATCACACTGTATCATTAAAATGCAAACTTGTCAACACATGCACACATACTGCAAACAAATTCACACATATGGTCCCTATGTCCTTGGGTCTTTTTTGGAGGAAAAGTCGGAGAGAATTTCAACTCCAGTCAGTGTGTGTGTATGTGTCAGTGAGAGGGAAGCATCCCTCAGTGGTGCTTCTGTTATCCCTATCAAGGTCATGCAGCCAGCTGCGAATGACAATCACTGACCATGAAGGGACTCCTGGGCCTAGGCTGGTCTTTGTGCATGTGCGTGCGTGCGTGTATGTATGTGAGAGAGCAAGAGAGCAAGAGATGGGACGAGGCAGCGAAGTGATGGTCTGACTGTGCCTGTGAATGAGAGTGCATTCCTGCGCGTGAGACCCTTAGTGTAGAAGAATGGGTCTGCAGTGTGTGCGTGCGCATGTGTGTGTACAAAAGCACCCTGGGCTTTGACCAGTGCTCGGCTTGATTGTTCTGCCACTCCAGCCCGCTAACGAGAGGGACAAGGCAAGGTGGAAAAGCGATGTGACAACATGGACGGGTAGAATTCAACCTAGTCCTTAACACTGGAAACCATGGGAAAACGATGGCGGTAATTAACCATTGTATCCTGAGACAGTCACAACCAGCCTTTGTTTGTCTGAGTTTGCACAGGCAGCAGGATGAGCAATCACTCAGTCTTACTTAAGCTAATACAAGAACAGCATCTCTTGGGCAGTTCACACCTAACAAATCTGTTTTTATTGCATCTCCTTGTTTCTTTAAAGTTTCTCTCATCAGCAAGGATTTTGCATCTACTTGATTTGCCTATGGGTCCAGGCATGAATTTGAATTTGCGTCAGTTTTAGGGGCAAACATCTGCCATAAATGAGCAAGATTAATATGCTGAAAGACAGGTAGAAACAGGCAGGAACTTTCTGGTCTTCCTAAGACAATTAAGAGAATCAATTAGACTAAATGATGAGGACTGCAGGCTGCTTGGTTTCCAATGTTGTAATGTCTCAGAAAACAACTTGCTCATTTCCTGCTTGGGAGCTCAGAGTGTTTGTATTGAATGGCAGCTTTTTGTCAGAAGACGAGCAAAAAAAGAGACAAAAAACAGAAGTCAAAAGAAAGATATAAAAGTAAAAAAGAGGCATGTAACACTTGACAGACAATAGGCAGGGGGCAAAAACAGAGCAAAGAGAGATTGACAGACATAGCAAATCAGTATACACTCTGAGCTAAAACAAAGGAACAAAGGAACAAAGAGGCTAAACACATTTACATTATTCTCTTTTTGATATTGACTGGGGCTACAGCCAAACTATGGTCTCAGTCCTCTCACCAAAAGTGCTTAATTGGAGCTATCACGTCAAGTCAGACACATGTTGATTTGTGAACTGGACTCTGAGATACAGAAGGATAGACACAGGTTTAAATAACTGACAGCTGAAGTGCAGCATGGGGGGAGTTAGGATGGATTTATAGAAGTGTTTGAGATTTCATGCTGATACATCTGATATTTTTATTTTTCTTCTATTGGATCTCTACGTATGTATGTGTGTGTGTGTGTGTGTGTGCACGCTTTGTTGTTACCTCTAGTTGTGTGCATTGTCAGAAGTTACTGGCTTATTTGGAATTAGTAAACATCAAGTAAAGATGTGAAATCAGTTTTATTGCAGTTATAAACTTGAACTTATGCATCCCTCCTTTTGTGTTTTTTTCTGAGGCATGTACAGCCTGATCAAGCATGCAACTAGCTAATTAGCAGGTCAACATGGAGCAGTCACTGCACACAATACACACACAAATATTTCTGCCAACAGGTATGAATATAGTCATATAGTTTAACCAGTGTCTGCACTGCAACCTTAACAGAACAAGCCCACACAGACAAAAGAACATACAGAAAGAAAGGTCTTGGCAGCATACGAAGGTTAGAAAACACCACAAACCACCGAGTCAAAATTCTCTTTGTACCTTTGTTGCAAAAATTCTGCAACAAAACTGAATGCTGTCAATTAAAGCTTTTATTAAAACCTTTAAGGTGAAGAGTAAATATCTAAAACTTTAGATAATATCTAAAGTTTTTATGAATGAATATGTACTAAATGATTCTTCTACATTTAAAGCATAATCAAACTATAAAGGCTCTAAAAGTAAATGTCATTATGGAGCATTACAATTTTTTATTTAATATTTGAACTAATCACATACATCATTTACAGCTCCAGCCTGCAGGATGCCAGCTTCCCCAGTAGTTTGTTAAACTATCAGATGCTGTGCGCCCTCTCTAAACAAAACACGTCAACCAGAACAAAGATATTCATCACACAAAGAGGGACTGACAGCTGTCTGTCAAACCATCACGCTTTGGTCATCACCTGTGATTGGCCTGCCAACAGATTTAATAAGATTCCTAGTTTTCTTGACATTAGGAGAATTGCAATTTGAAACATCTATGAGATGAAGGAAAAATTGCTCAAAATTGGAGCCAGCTGATCAGACAGGTGCCAGAGAACAATGACACTATTAAAACATAAAAAATAAAACTTGTCAAAACCCTAAACTTGTCTTGAAGAAAACAATAAACCCAGTCAAAGCATGTACATTTATTTTGCAAAATACTGAATATAGTTACACTGATTATTTTCAGTCCTTCTACAAACATCACAACATTGAATACATACAGCACATACCAGTTGCAAGATGGTGCGGCTACAACCAGACACCTTCCTGACCGCTCCACACTGTGCTCTTTTTTTAGTTTTTTATTTATTTATTGTTGTGTTTCATGTACCAAGGTCAGCTGGATTAATAGTTTTTGATAGCAGAACACTTTTCAACATCGGTAACAACTTTGCACACGCAATTTTGGACACTTTTAAACCTGACCTGGCATGGCCGTCTGAGATACTGCGTGGCCCGGACAACAACAACAGACAAGACGACCGTCTGAGGCGTAGGACAAAGAAACGCCGGGGGACACGTGCCGGCATCCAAAACAGGCTGAGACAGCAAGCGCACCGTGCACCACTGCCTAGTATCCTGCTGGCAAGTGTACAGTCACTGGAGAACAAGCTGGACGAAGGGCCAGCAGGTGTGTTCACATCCATCTTCAACGAGTCCCTGGCGAAGTTCATGGTCCCCACATGCTTCAAAAGATCCACCATCGTCCCCATGCCAAAGAACAACAAGCTCTCATGCCTGAACGACTACCGGCCGGTTGCATTGACTTCGGTGGTCATGAAGGTGTTTCAGAGGCTGTTGAAGAACATCATCTCCTCCTACATCCCCAGCACTACAGACCTGCTCCAGTTCACATACCGACCCAACAGATCTACAGAGGATGCCATCTCCCACGTCCTGCACACCACCCTCAGCCACGTGGACAAGAAACAGGGTAACTATGTGAGAATGCTGTTTGTAGACTACAGTTCAGCACTGTTCAGAAAGCTGAGGGATCTTGGACTTAACTCCTTGTAAGTCGCTTTGGATAAAAGAGTCTGCCAAGTAAAGTAAACAACAGTTTGTGTGCATGGGTGTTGAACTGGTAGATCTAAGGTGGTGAGGGTGGGAAGGTGTGTCTCTGAGAGCATCAACACCAACACGGGAGCGCCACAGGGGTGTGTACTCTCGCCACTGCTGTACTCCCTCTACACTTCTGACTGTGTGGCCACTCATGGTTCCAACACCATTGCAAAGTTTGCTAATGACACGGTGGTGCTGGGCCTCATCTCCTACAGCCTACATGGAGGTGGTGAAGAACCTGGCATCATGGTGTCAGGACAACCACCTCCAGCTGAATGTCTGCATTACGAAGGAGCTGGTGGTGGATTTCAGTAGGAGACAGCAGCGAGTCTACAACCCCCTTGTTATCAACGGAGCTCCAGTGGAGAGGGTGCTGTCTTTCAAGTACCTCGGGGTCCACATCTCCTTAGACCTGACATGGACTGCTCACATCCAGGCCCAGTCCAAAAGGGCTAGGCAGTGCCTGTATCACCTAAGACGACTGAGGAAGCTTGGGGTCCCTCCAGTGATCCTTAGGACTTTCTATTCAGGCACTGTGGAGAGCATCCTTACACAGAACATTACATCCTAGTATGGGAATAGCTGTGTTCAGGACCGAAAAGCCCTTCAGAGAGTGATCCATGCGGCATAATGCTGCTGCAGGTCTGTGCTCCCTTCCCTACAGGACACTTACACCAGGAGATGTAGGTTCAGAGCAGCTTGGATATTTAAGGACTTGTCCCACACCAGTAATGGACTGTTTCAACTTCTACAGAGAGAGTCAAGAGGAGCTTTTATTCTCAGGCCATTCGAGTCCTAAACCAGAGCATGCCCCCCCACCCACCCACATAGCATTACCATAAAGCTGTGGTTCTCAACCTTTCTGAGTCATGACCCCAATAAAAAACATTCGTTGGTGTTGGCAACATCCGACTTTTACATCATTTAGATCTGTGCTATTTATTCTGTTTAATTTTAAGTTTGAACTTAGTCCATAACTTTTGCACAGTTAAAAAGAAGCAGTTCAGGGTGCATTTCACTGCCTGTTGTACTTGTATAACTATGCATGTGACAAATAAAGAATCATGAATCTACTTAGTATACAAGCACTGGACAAGATGTGAATAATCTTTAAAAAAAAAAGGCGATTTGAGGCATTTTGAATTTATGCAAAGAGCCCTGTTGTGTGGTGATTTGGCCATGTGATACACACTGGTCAACAAAACACACACAAAAAAAAGAAGCAGCTGTCACATGATTACTTTTCTGATGACTGCAAAAACATTTTGTACAGTTAGAACTTATCTATTACATCTAGTAAAATCAGTCCCCATGATCAGCCAATTATCTTCAGTTTATGCAGGAGGCCAACAAGGAGTCACCCATAGGAAGTCTGCAGTGTGCGTGCAATTATTGGCTTAGCCCGAGAAGGTGTTGATGCACATGCTCCATGAGCAAAAAAAAAACAAAAAAAAAACTTTTCCTGCAAATACGTCAATCCTCATCCCCATACTTTTAATTCTGCAGTTGTAGAGTAAGACATGCAGGGAAATGTGCAGTAGTAATGCATGTCTGGTCAGACTGATTAAATAGGGTCATTGAAAAGATACATAGATAGATGATACAAGATAAATGATCTTCTTTGAACACAGATTACCCATCATTTATTCCACTACTTCAGAATTACACCTGACTCACACATAATCGCAGACATGAATTTAGAAAAAGCTCCAGAAATAAACATTTAACATACTTGAGCTAGGATTGACTTATCTTTCTGAATACTTAAGCAGTCTAAAAATGGTGCTAGAGCAGTGACAGCAGTGACAGAAGTGGTGTGTAGTGAGAGAAACATTTAGGCATGCCAGTTTCATTGCATGCTCCAGCTGCAGCGTGAGTTGCTGTGAGCTGTTTATGGGCCCCCAAGGGAGGGCAGAGGAGAGACCTCTGTATCAAAACAATTCCACAGCTACCAGGAGGTGTGACATAAACAACAAAGTTTTTACCCTTCCCCTGTAAGTCCCGCTGCAAGCCAAACCGCCCTCATTCCTCTCCCTCATGCGTCCGCATCCACACACACACAAACACACACTACACAAGAGCGTGCACAAATGTCAAATTGTAGCCCTCGCAATCTCACCTCTCCCCTTCTTTCTACTGCCTATCTCCTGGAGAGAAGAAGGGAGCATAAAAAATGAATGGCTGCCATATGGATGTGGTAGGTTGCATAAGAAGAGGAAAGCTATTGGTGTGGAAAATCAATTTCGCCAACTTGGCGACGTATAACTTCTATTAGCTAAAATAGCCCACATTAGCCTGTCTTCTCATGCAAAGCTGAGTGTGGAGGTTGGGGAGAAGGATAGAGGGATACAAGGAAGAGGAATTTATGACTGGAAAGTGGAAGGAACGGGGAATGGGAAAAAGAGGGGAGTCATATGATTCCAATTCCTCACGTGAATGTGTACAATTAACACAGTAACTGTACCCACAAGCTGCCACCTCTTTCAATGCACAGCAACTGTCAAGATACTTTCTGTCCAACACAGACCAGCATTTTTCTGCTGACTCTCTGCCAACCCCCCTGCAGTTCACCATGGGATGAAGTCACAACTGTCCTGCCAAAAATATCACTTCGAGCATACGTGCACAATTGCTAAGTCCACTGTCCTTCACAAGCAAACTCCAGGGCTTTGAGTTGCTTAACAGGGAACGTACTGAGTGTAGTGTTGGTATAAGGGGGTTGTGCTCTCCAGTGTTCAATTATCTAATATGTACAGTGCTCAGTACGGGATTTATTTCATGTTTCTCTCTGCAGGTATTGAGAAATGTGGTTGAGCTCTCAGTGCCCAGTGATATGAAGTTTAACAAAGCTGCTTGACACAGAGATATCGTACAGTACATCAAAGCTTCACAGCACAGGGAGTGATAGATGTAGAGCCTTACACGGGCTCCAAAATGTAGTTTTTTTCCCACCATTTATTTGTTTATTCTAAAGTGATATGACTTATCTGGAACACAAAAAAATTACATTTCAGCCCTATATATTTACTGAGTTGTCACACAATCCGAGGCCTTAAACACAGGGGGTAAATAAATAAGAACAAATAAAGTTCTTGAAACAATGAAACACTGTGAGAACGCAAGCTTTGGAAATTATGCATCCAGTTTAAAAGTCTGACAAAATGTTCACATTATATCTGAAAAAACATACAGAACTGAGATTTACACTTTTTGCAGTATTGTCACAGCTTTCAGCTTCCACTGGGAGACCAAAATGACAGAAGGCTGAAAATAATTTACAGCCAACAATTAGATGTCAAACAGTGATGTCGTAAGCTATCACAAATGTGTTTTCTTTTCCTTGTCAGACTTTAACAAGTTAAACTAAGAAAATTATGACAATGGAAATGTCTACAATGGAAACTTTTGTTTTTATCCACTAACACAGCTTTTTCAACCTGTCTCGAGGATGTGTTTTGTAACAAACTAAGTACGTTTTCAATTAATTGTCCATGGTTTTGAATTTATTACAAGAAACTATCACAAAAAAAGTGCAAAACGCAGAAAACAGAGAAAAAAAAGATATTCCTAAATATAAAAAGAGACTGTAGAGAAAAAACTTTTCAACACAATCAACATAATTGATATGATAAAGATTTTTGTAGAGTTATACCACACAAAGTGTCTGTCACTGTCAAAAAGCACAGCTGCATATGTACATGTTTCATCAACTATTTACCTTTGTACATGTATTACAATCACTATATGCTACTTGTTTACAGTATCCAGCAGGATGGCACCAAGTACACAACAAAAATGAATGCTAGTACACAGCATCTTTCACATATGAACAACTGATATTTTGCATATAGAGCAACTGTTAATCCCTTTGCAGAAAATAATTGGCACAACAAATGCGCAAAAAGTGAAAAGCCTTTTTTATCATCATCATGACACATACATGCTTAGTTTAAGCCCATGCAAAAACGACAACAACACAGTTTTTCAGTTGCATGAGTCACTTGCCCGTAAGTGAATAGTAATAACTAATCTCAGATTCACAAATTTTTATTATTTGCTTGCCCTCTGAACAGTATGGTTAACCTCAATATTATTCATCACTTACTGTTTGCTCAGAGATTGTTGGCCCATTCTTTCAAGCCATCTACCCTGTAGCTGAAATATCAAATACTCTAATGTTATTTAAGTGCCCAGATGAAATCATCTTTCCAGAAAACTACATTTGTGTCTTTTCGTTAGGTTTTATGTACAATATTTGCCGCAACTGCAGCATTAAATGAAGTTCAACTCTCTCAAATATTGTTTTGAACTTCTGTTAATGACACAACTGATTCCAATATCACAAACTACAGTGCTATGAAAAAGTATTTGCTCCCTTCCTTATTTTGCATGGTTGTCACAGCTAAATAATTCAGATCATCAAACACTTTCTCACACGTTAACAACGTACACGCAGTATATTGGCTGCATGGTGCTAAAGACCTATAGAACAGACTGAAATGAAATCTCTCCCAACCAAAATGTACAGTATGTTAAGTAAAATCAACACAATTTCACGAAAATTCGTACCATGTCATAAATAACGGATTATATAATCCAAACCTTTAAATAATACACGTATTGAATATTTAGTTATGTACTCAACCTTGAGCAATTTCCTCTCCCTGAAAAAACCCAGTTTCATTTGTTATCTTGTTACTTTATGAAATAAAGCCAGTTCCAATGTAAGATGCTTAGGAAATCAAGTTCACCTGTGTGGGACCATGTGTTTCTTACCTTGCCAATGAGTCTGGGGAAGGGAGCTCTCTGGTTCTCAGTTACAATCATAGGGGGGACCAGCAGGGATCTCTTAGATCTGTATGGAAGCGTCTGGCCAAGACCCAGGATACTCTACAACACAGAAAAGAGAAATTATATCGTTAAATAACAATTATTTACATTTTATGTCTTGCCCAGTCACATTCTTATTTCTCTGAGTAATATTTTCCAAAAATACGTGTTGATCTCTTGTTCAGTAATTACACTAAAGCCCACTACACAGCAAGTGTATACACACAGCAACCAGTCAAGTATGCATTTAAAATGTTGAGGATGAATTAAAATAAGCTACAACTTATTTTTGGAGTGATTCCCAATTTTGATGACAGTGAGGTATGTGCCATATGATTAGTAATGTAAAGCAGCTGAGCACCTGTGTCTGCATGGACTTAAATGTTTAGAGAGGAGAGGAGAGGAGAGGAGAGGCCATTCTCAAGGCAAACATGAAATAACTATATCCCTTGCTTTTACTGCAATTTAATTTACATTTTTAATTCTCTATTCAGCCGGAATGTTAAACGAGGACAGGAGAGAGAAGTAGAAAAAACACAAAGCATTAAAGCAAGAGCAAAAAAGATTAAGAAATGAGAGATGACAAGGTTTTGGCGAAGCAACTGCAGTGTTCATGCAGGAGCCAATCTGAATTTTTTTTTTTCTCGCAGAAACACAATAGCATAATCTAATTCTATTTTCCACTCCCCTGCTGTTGTAAACAAAGACATGGTTGTTACTGTATAATAGTCACAGACTTTCTCCTCTCTTCTACGCAGTTAAGGCCTTTCTGCTTGGATGTTGATGTAAATAATATCTGTCACTGACACAATGAACAGGAAGCTGGAATCCTGGCTGCCAACATGGAGGTGATGACCTACAGGGGAGGACAGTCTGCTGACTGTCTGCACACCTGGACACAAGCCGAGGACACAGTAACACACACACACACACACAGACACACACACAAATACTCTGTGATATCTACACAAATATGTCAGAAAATCAACAGACTAATTATAGATTATGCAGGACATTTATTAGAAACATATAATGTGACTGACAATAACATAATTACACTGGACTATGTAATATATCAACAGTGTGTTTGCCCTGAGTGTAACAGCTTCAAAAGCAGTGCAGCACTGGTCAGTGATCCATCCTGATCTCCCAAGAAAATCTTACGTTAACTTATTACCTGCACAGAGAGATCATCTGCCACCTGCCTCCGAGAGATGGCATTCTAAGCACAGTATCAGAGCAGGTCTATGATTTTATTTTTCAGAGCAAAATCTAAAAAGACTTATCTGCTAGCTTCTAAAGTTTAATTATCATTTACGTTTCTCATAGATTGCAATCACATATCATGTCTCGCTTAATCACAGCCTCTGTTCTCTTTTGAGAAAATGATGGCACCCAAAAGTCAGAAATTAACATTTTATGTACAGGTTAAAAAATCATTGGTCTGTGGTCCTCCACTTACCATATATGGAGAAAAATATTTGCATGTAACATCAGATCTATCACAGGCAAACACACACACACACACTGACTGACAGCCTGCTACACACTGAACAACCAACACAACTTTCCTGCTAATGGCTTCTTCTTGTTCGTTTTACAACCATGGTCACTCATGTGACCACAAGAAAAATGGATTGATCACTTCAGTTTGCGAGCTAGTTGGTGAATTAGCTTTGGTAACTAGTTATGTCCTTTCAACACATTCAATGCATTTACATGCACTTATGTAACCCGGTGACAGTCGCCTTTCTTAATTAAACTAATTTCTTAAACTTCAGGTAAAGGAGAAACCTGATTTCTGTGATCGGGGAAGGTGATCAAAAAACCTGAGGAAACTTCAAGTATATTTCTCCTGCATAACACAGATTTCTCTGTCATGTATACATGTAACCAGTTTTCTAATTGACTTTTAACAAAAACGTGTGTAACGAAAGCCTGCAGAGTAGTGGAGTTCAGTGGCTGTATGAAATTAGAGATCATTACATGGCGCAATGTTGTTGCATTTTGAAATCAAGTCTGCACCAAAATATGACTCTCACACAAGGTGGTCTAAATACGTCACGTTTCACTTTATTTTGTAATTCAAACAGTTTGCGCTGGGAGAAGAACTCCCAGGCACTGTGTCTCTCTTTCTCCCACTGTGCTGTCAGTCTGCTCTGACACAGGAAGAAAGCAGCGTCTTCTGTCACTATACAGTTAAACCTGTGAGGAGAAATCTAACTACTTATCTATTGCATGTATTTATGCATAAAAACTCATTTTTCGATTATCTGCGTTAATTGATTTCTCTGAGTAACCTGGTTACTGACGTGCATATAACTGTCTCCAGCAAGCTAGTTTCAATTGTGCACTTGTTTACTTTGACTCTTCCCCCTGCCATGGCTCAGCCTGACAGCTGCTGTCAGTCAAACACAGATGATGACACGTGTCTTCACAGGTTTTGCCTAAAAGAAGCTTTTTTGGTGTTTCCCCGAAAATTATGTTGTTGTTTTTTTTTCGTCCATCCATCTATGTTTCCATCCATCTGTCCAACAGCTTTACTGGTTAATTTGTAAATGGTTTCGGGCAGTGTCACAAAAAACAAACGTGACTAAAGAAGAAAAACTTTTCAACGTGTTTATTGAGTGGGAAATTTGTGAATAACAAAATGTGATTTCAGTTGGACATTGTTTAGGCATCTTAGGACTAATCTCTGATCTGCCCCAAGCAAACAGAGTCCATTTCCGAAATAAAGGCAGTCACTACTAAAACAGTAGAGCAAAATGACAGAAACAACACAAATAATAAAAGAAACAACGCAGCAACACGCCCTGCCATTGAGCCCTGGTTGAAATGAGAACACAGCCTTGATATAAAGGGGAAAATACCGACCTGAGGTTTTTGTGGTTTCATTTGCATTGCAAATAGTCTCTTTTGTCCTTCATCTTTTATAGCATACTGTGCAACACTTTATTGACAATGTGCAATGTGTGTGCGTGTGTGTATATGTGCAGGGGACTGTTTACGTGTTTACTGTTCACACTGCTGTTCTTGGCTGACAGGGGCTCTGGCACCACTCTCACCCCTGTCAGAATGACGGAAAGAGAACAGGTAAGAGGAAAAACTGAGCAATTTGTTTACAGCACAGTGCTGACACTCAAACGCTGCCACTGCTATCCAGCGGACACTCACACCACTAACCACCTCAAACCTTGACCCCTCCCAGCTACCAAGGTCAGAGAGAACACAATGAAACAGTAATCATAAACATAACCCAACCAAAACAAACCAAAGACACACTAAGTGGTCTCTGAAATGGCCACTCTTATCAAACCCACTGAGGGATGACCTTCCGAATGTCAGTGACAAAAATCTAAAAGTGGATCTGAAGCAGTAAAACAGAACACTGCACAAAACAGTGAAAGATTAAATGACCTATTGTGCATCCAAACA
>JAUBNQ010000025.1:5833408-5850199 GCA_032353495.1 Ctenopoma kingsleyae | reverse complement strand
AAAGTGGATCTGAAGCAGTAAAACAGAACACTGCACAAAACAGTGAAAGATTAAATGACCTATTGTGCATCCAAACACCACAGTCAGTGGTGTGTGTGTGTGTGTGTGTACTGTATGTGACTTAAGTATTGCCTGTAAAAATTCAAGCTGGGTCTGAAGCCCAATGATGAGTTCCCAATCCCATCATGCACAGGACTCAGCTGTGTGATATTTGGAAAAGAAGGAAGAACTGGGAGCCAAACAGGCACCATGAGGTATTTTTAGTGGCTGGCTGGAGGGACTGGTGACGGTGGTTAAGGTTGAGATAGATCATGCTGTCAAATCCATGTCTTTACTGACGTGAGACACAGTGGGTACGGTGGGAGAGCTGTTGCTTTAAAACCTATCAATGTTCTGCAGGTGGATCAAGGTGGCGAGCTGTACTGATGTTCAGCTGGATACAGACCTTTGTCCTGCTTGTTGATGATGGCTCACCGCAGGGTTTTCTGGGAAAGATAACGGTCCTACTTTCTTCTCCTTTTGCTCACCTTTTTACCTGCCACTTTGCAGCTCTCCCTCATCCTTTTCTCACACTAAGCAACAGCTTTTCTTCTCACTTCCTCTCTTTGCAGTCTGCATTTGTGATAAATAGTGTCCTTACTGCTTGATGACACCATAAGAGCAGGAAGCCATGAATCTTTAATATGTCCTGTCTGTAAATTACTCCTGCACCATCAACCTTGATCCAGCATTAATACATTTGCTTTTTTTTCTGCCTCTGTCTCTCAAATGAACATTAGTGCATTTCAGTGCACTGACTTGAAAGTGTCAGGACAAAAAAAGTCTTGTAAAATTTAATATACTTTATCGGTATAACAAAGTGGAGGGTCCGTGTACTCCTGTGCACAGTGTACACAGTGTACATGCATACTGTAATACAGTATGTGTGTGTCTGAGTGTAAGGAAAGGAAGACGGAGACTTTGTCATTGTCATTTGAGCACAGAGTTACTGTGGCAGCAAAGTCACGTCCTTGTCCATTCTGCCATTTTCACTCTCACTGCTATATTGAGAAGTGTCATTACTCATTTCTGACAATGTGTTGGAGACCTGGTAAGAAATGGATAATATCAAGGCCAAGATCGGCCAGCGGTGACAGGGATGTACAGCTATTCAATGTGGGATAAAATCTTGGATATGCAGCCAGGTCAGGCAATCTGTCAGCTCTCCTAATACATGGTTACGCTCACTTATGTTAGTGTCAGCAGTACGTGTATGTACAAAACAATAAATTTACACTCCCTGGAAAAAATCAGTGTGGGTGTTGACACCACAATATGTCACACACTTTGTTAAAGTGTAATCAACGAAGCACAAACACATTTCATCTTAGTCAAGCAGAATATATAGCAAGACACTGATGACGGATGCATATTTCAAATATGTAATTACCTGAATGAATTAATATTGAGCCAAAGCCATTTTAAGCATGTGTACAATCTCACCTGCAGATAATGGTGAAGAGAGTGCAGTGACATCAATCCAGACCTGTTTCAAAACACCTCATTATAAAATGAAGTCATTCAAACCTACCGGTAATAGATGTTAATTTACCCTAATTACACAAATAGTGCACAGCGTAAATTATTAATCTTATAGATTATTTTCATATAGTTCACATGAGCAAATAAATGTACAGTATTTATGTTAAAGAGATGTCATGCTCCAATGCACAACAGCAACCATGAAAACAATTTATGAAAAATAATAATGAAAAATACAGTATGTATATCTAAAATGCTCACTGTGCTTTGATATACCACTGTCTCACTGCAGTTCATTTTTCACCCAACCCCAGCAATATATTAGCTGTTTTGATTATCAAGAAACCTTTTTTTCTGGTTTCTTCTTTTTGAAACCCATATCTAAAATAATGTCTTTGTTATCTTCTGCTGACCTGAAAAAGTCATGCACATGATGATCCATGTTTCCCTTGACTTCTGTCGCAGTCAGACTCTTCTCTCATCTGCAGCACCCAGGAGGGAGGCTTTTAACTAAGAGACCAGAGCATCATTTTCATAATCTAATTTTAGCTTCTCCACTTCTATTGTCACCTAATTTTAGGATTTACTCCAAAATTTTAGCAGTACAAAACTGCTGACCTTTAAGATACCTATTACCCAAACTGGAGTCTTACCACCCAAAGCAATGCACAATTCAAGGCTGAAAATGAGTGCTGTATTAATACTGTGCAATGCTATGAGCCTTTCCTCTTCTGAGACTGCTTTTAAATTACTCGTGTAAACAGACTTGTATAAATTTGTTTATACCTAATCTGTCTCCGTCGTGTGAGGGACGTCACGTAAAATTAAATCAGCTAAAACATACTCAGCTTCCTATATCTCAGATGTACTCCATCCCTTAAGGAAAAAAAAAACAGTGAAAAATCAATTTGGCTGTTTACATTCAGCATTATAAATAGTGGATTACTGATATATAGAGGGAATTCTAGACTATATCTGAAGACGAGATGCCCAACACTAAACTGATGGGATTTGAAGGATTTGAAAATGAAGAAAAATAATCACCAGCTGAAAAACTATGGGCTTGTTGGTTACCCTTTTTAATAATGATAATCAAAAAACCATTAGGCACAAGATCTTATCAAATTCAATTAAGGTGCTTGTACCTTTAATGCCAATATATTCACTGCTCATGATGTCATTGCTGTCATCTTCATTTCCAAATACCTTTTAATACTGGTCATGTTGTATTCCATCATTATAACACTTGTGAGATAAAGTCAATGTACAGTTAGCACAGATTTTTTTTATTATTTGTGTACTAATACATTGAAGATGAGGGTTTGTTTTTCTGCACTTGTAAATTAACATTACATTAAGCTTTTTGGTTTCCTCTCCAAGACACCCTCCCCATGCAGAAAAGCTAACAAAAATGCGTAAGTTAGCAGATGCATTAAACCATTTCAGTAAAAGATGGAGGGTGAGGAGGAACTAATGTAAAAGAAACAGACAATAGACAAAGGCAGTAAACAGAATTAACAAATGACAGCTACAGAACATGCAAAGGAGAGATAGCGTGAGTGGGATGGAGATGTATAATGTGAGCTGTTGTGCTGTGGTTGCAGGATGTCACATCTTTAGATGTCATCCCCAGAAAGCCTTACTGAACACCGAAAGCTTGGTTAGAAAAAAAAAAATCTATTTGCCACTGCAGGATGAGGATTTTGCTCAGGATGCAATATTACATTTCATTCAGTGCCCAAAAATGGATGAAACATAACAAAAGGAAAATAAATAGGCTTTTGGACTCAGATTATTTTGCTTCTTATCAGTTGTTACATTTGAATGGTGCCTGTTTATGCCCCCTGAAGGCAAGAAAATGTTCTGCATAACTGTTGTTGTGCACTAACCAAAACAACACGGAATAATACACACAAATAAGTCCATATCTTGGAGCATGCATTTGTTAAATTGAAATGCATTCTTCCATTAATTCACATATTGATCGGTTGCAAAAAAAAGGGGAATAAATTACTCTTTGAATTCAGAGTTTTGCTTATAATAGGAATCATTCATCAGCCACTTCTCTCCCTCTGGGCCTGTGTTACAGCAAACTAACAGCTTGCACAGAGGAATTAAAAACTGATTCTTTCCACCTTCGCTCACAGCATTTATCAATTATCACCAGCCAATATTTTCTGCCACAATACCATTTGTTATGCCAATAAATTCACCATGGGATGTTTCCGCTCTGCTTTAGAGAGGAAACAAAGGGAGATCTGGGCAAACACAAAATCCAACTCTGACAGGAGCAAAACAAAAAGATTTCATTAGAAAATGCAATTTCAAAAAGAAACCCACTCTATGGTGAGATAATTGAAAAACAGGGAAGAAGCATCAAGGTATCTTGACTACTACGAGACTCTTAGATTGGAGATTTAATACTGAGCACCCCATTGCAGGCAGTGTTGTCAGCTGAGTCATTCCACAAGTCAAACCCCTGGCTTATTGAAACACGTTTTTAAATAAGTCAAGAGTTAGTTACAGATTCTTTAGAAGCTGCTGCAGCTCTGAACATGTGTTTGATGGGCCACTTGAGACGATGCAGAGGCGCACAATGGAGGAGTGTGGGGGGACTGCAGGATATGGACAGAGAACAGAACAATAGATTTTCTAATGATATAATTCCCAGAGCTTGAGCAGCTTCAGCAGATTAATTGATAGTGAAATAATGAGAACTTTTAACTGCCCTAGCTCACTAGAGAACTCTACCTCTCTCATGCTACATGGAAAGTGCTAGCCAAAGATTAGACAAGAAGGCCTAGGGCTTGAGGGTCACTGATTTGATCCCTACATACAAATAGTGGGGTGGGGAAGGTGAGGAAAAAAGGATGTATGAATTAGGATTTATGTACATCTTGTGTATCTGCCATTAACAGCTGAGTAACTCTGCATTACGATAGGAGGAAACAGATGGAATATTTAAAACTGCCAAAATCAATCACCTTACCAGAATCCAAGCATGTATGGGAAGTTAAGAGAATAAATTAAGAGCACCATAAGAGTAAACAGGAAGTGGAGACAACTGCAGTGGCCTGGCAGAGCATCACCAGGGAAATTTTACATGTTAATTGATCATGTTAGGTTGTCCAAATGTATATTTTGAGCCTGTATGGAGTTTGGCTGCTAAGGCTTGATGGCATATTACAGCAGGAATTAAAGAAAAGACTCTATCAATGGTTTTTGGTGTTCCAGAAAATCACCACTGAAGGACAAATACAGGCAAATACAACCTGGGTCTTAATGTATCCAGATTTTACTTTCATCTTTCTTTCAGGGAGCTTGTTTACATTTTTTTCCAACCACTCCTAATAATAGGAAAATAAGTGGTTGGAAAATCTGAAAAAAAGAAATAATAATAATATTGCAATACCACCACATTTACAAGTTAACAAACACCTTCAGTTAAACAATGCCAACATTACTCACAAAACATTTCAGCTCTTTAGGTTGCCCTGTAAAGGAGTGTTTTCTTTCATCTTCCCCTCCATGTGATTTCATACATGAATAATGACAAGAAAAACATGAGCAGTAAACTAGAATTTACCTCCAGATGTCATCTCTTTGCTTGATAGTTGATCAAATATTAACCATTATTTCCAATCACACAGAAATAAATACAAATTCTCGTACATAACTACAAATTAATGTATTTAAAATTAAATGCCACGTGGACGTGGTCCACAAAGTATCTGATAGAAAGCTAACACATGCTCCCATGTGCACACTCACTCACCCAGAGAACAGATGATACAGCCACTAGAAACTTCCCACACATGACTTGCCAAGATAACACCCATGGACTAGCTAACCAAATAAACAATGGTGAGAGGCACAAACAAGTGAACACCACATCATGCTAAAAGGAAAGGAGCCATTCATTAAGCGTGGAGCTAGAGGAATGGTAGCAGCAGGACTCTGAGCACTGCAGCAGGAAGACAGATGATCTCAGAGAGGGGAAAGAACTCCAGAGGTACCTGCAGTCCCTGGAAACTTTTTCTAATCAACTTAGTGTATTTGGACTAAACAGAGGGGGAATTGGGGTATACGGAGGATATGAATGAGAGACAATGCTGTTTATTCAGGTGCACAGAGTTTTGTAAGGCAGTCAATTTGCTGGCTACAGAAACGGATTTCTGTAGATTACACAAACAAAGGGCCACATTTGCAGAGAAACAAAGCTCAATGTTGGGGTGCAGGCTTACTGGCCAAATTCCCATATAATTGGAACTGGTCAGAGCAATTCTTCATACATCAAAACCTGGTGCACAACATTTGAGCTGTTTTTGTTGCCCTGTAGAAAAGTGTTTTCCCTCCTCCTCCCCTCCATGTGACCTCATGTCTGAATAATGATTAAAAACATGAATAGGGGGAAATGCATGCACATTTGGCTACTCACTGAAATTTCAGTGGTTCCCATTGACTCTTATATTCATTAAGAATTTACACCAGACAGGCTCAGGGCATGTGTAAAGCATATGTGAACCTCGTATGTAAGTGTACAGAATACAGAGCAAAACATTTTTGAGTGTCAGTATACTATAGCATAAAAAGACAGTCAATCATTACATCCAACAGAGCCCAGCATTAAGTCTGTCCACAGGAGTTAGTGCTGGGCTCAGTTGTTGTTGCCATCTGCAACAGTGCTAGAAACTGACACTTGTGGTGATGGCAATAATATGCTCATACAGTGGGTTAGGCAGAGCACAGCAGCAGCTGTTCTCATGGCCTCCTGAAGTGGTGAGTTCCTTCTTACATGGTTCTCTTGGTGGGTGTAACATCAATCAGCTTCTCTGTGTTCTCTCTCCATATGGATAGTATCTTCTTCTGAGGTTGTGATAAAACTACTTGTTTTAAAATACAATGCTGTTTTCACTTCAAATGGCACAGAGTAAGTTTTTTGTCTCTTTCTTTAAATGTCCAGTTGCTTTCAAAGATTACAGATGTCAGTGTTTCCCCACTGCCTAATATAGATTCTCTAAGGTGGAGCAATTAAGTTAATTGATGACAATTAATTTAACAGCATGTTACTCACTGTTTGTAATTCATAAACATCAACATATGCATACATGTGACTGATAGTAGATGCCTCTAAATATGAGTATGGTTTTTAATGATTTAATGTTCTTGTCGTCTAGTTTAAAGGAAAATATTGACACATTGTGGAAGGTAAACATGTCTTTATTTACTTCATTACTAGATTTTTGATGGGAAGATTGATTCCACTGTCTGCAGAGGAAAATTGAAGCTACTGTAGTGAAGGATTTAGCTGGCTTGAGGAGTTTTCACCAATATGGACTGTCTGGCCAGCACACAGAGATTGAAAGTGGATTTATAAACCTTTGCTGAAGGCTTACGGCATCAAGCAAAAATTGCTAACAGTCCTTCAGTTATACCCCTACATTGCCACAATATCCAGATACGAGTGTGTGTTTTCTAAAGGCTTTCTAATGTAAGGAATAAGACACGTAGCTCAAATAATCACTAAATTAGCACAAAAACATAAAGCAAATATTTCTCAGTAATTAGAAAATGTCAATAAAATGCAAGCTGAATAAATAAAAAAAAGAGGACTAGCAATTTAAATTGAGCTTAATTATTATCACTTATCACTTAAAGTCTAGCCATAACTAATAGTAGTATTATTAACCACCAATGAACTAACAATAACTGGCAAAGTAAACCTAACCACTATGTGTGGAGAGTGTCTGTCACTGTGGATTTCTGCTGATGTTTCTGTAGCTATGAATACCACTCAAGCCACTTACAGTAGCTTAGCATAGTGCAAACTGGACATAGGGTGAAATAGTCTGTCCAATGGTACCAAAGTGTGCCTAGCAGCAAACCTAAATGTCAGCAAAATATTTTTTTCCTGGTAATACTATATTACATTAACCTTTTTAATCTTTAATGAAGCATAACCTTTTCAATTTGGAGAAGGTGCACAGTAAGAAACAAATCAAGAAAACACACACAAAACCACATACTGTACACATCAATCATTACTCACCCTGAGAGTGCGTAATGACTGAACAGGTAGTCCAGTGAATTCCACTTGTGCCAAGTCGTCTGCATGTGCACTGACCCCGTGGATGAACAGGACCGGCCCGCTGTACACAATGTCTTGATGAGAAACGAGATTCAGATCCCTATCCACGTTGAAGCTGGGATTGGACACCTCAAACGTCACGTCTTTGTTCCCCGCACAGTCATCAAACTCAACTGAAAGAAAAGCACAGATTGGTTAGATGTTAATGTCTTTACTCCAAACAGTTTTGCAAACAGAGAAGCCAAATCAGCCGTAAGACACAGTGTGAGTGAGGTTTGCACAGCACTGTAAGAACTTGAAGGGTTGCCAAACAATCTACAAAACCAAGTATTTCTCAGATATAAACAGATGCCCTGAAGATAAACAAATATCCCGAAGACAGAGTGCAAGGTTTGCACGAGCTCTGTCAGCTAGGCTACAATAAAAAGCCAGTAATCTTGATTCATACAAGCCTGCTGCAATATTTATGTCTCACAGCAAAGAAACATGCTATGCACTGTAGACTTTTTAATACATGTGGCTTGCTTCTGTAATATTGTTGCTGGAACTTCAGAGAATGCAGTGGTTGCAAGAGAACAGATAATGCACAGAAGAAAAGTGTCACCTTTGAGTTACGTGAGCTTGTGGTGTCTGAGATACCACCAAGGACTCTGCCAGCTTTTATCCCTTCTGATCGTGTTCATCCTCTCTTTATCTCTCTCACACACTTCCCTCGGTGTCGCGACATGATCCCCATGTCCTCCCCCACCCTCAGCCCTGATGATCCTCCTCTCCCTCATTCTTTACCGCCTCTTTAGCTTGGCCTCCTGTGATGCCTCCCACTGTTACAGAGGGAGGGTTCCCAGAGGAAGTCTGCATGCATGGACATGTTCATCTGTTGTTGAATAGTAAATATGGTGCTTTACACCTCTCGTCACTATTAATGCAACCTCGTGTTTGGACTGATAGGCTATCTGTTACCAGGTCTACATAGCCTGCTAGTTAGTGCAGGCACAATTATGTTTCTCCTCTCCTCTGGGATGAGGACTGCCAGGCTGTCAAGACAATGTCTTACATGATTCATCAATCACGGATGCAATGCTTTCAACTTAATTTAACAGAAAACTCAGGACGAGCAGAAGGAAATCCTTTGCAAAATATCTCTTCTCTTGTTCACACTGAGGCCTGAGAAGCCATCTTTCTCAGGAAGAAATGGGTTTAGATTTCATCAAGTTTCTCAGAGCGGCTTGTGGATCAGTGGTCCCTCCCCGAAGATAAAGTAAAGCTCCCATTCACAGTGCAAAGGCTGCAAGCTTTCTCTGCAGAACCAGCTCATTAAAACTTGAAACCAATATAATAACACTTTGATGTTACAAATGTTCACTGCCTTACAAATACAATGTACACTACATACAGTTTAAATGCTCAAACATTGATGAATATAACCAATTAGAAGCAATTTGACTTACAGGTTTCCTGTAAAAATACAGGATTAATCAAAAGAAGGTGGAAACAAAGTATTAATGAACATATTATTAACTAGTACATTGAGGAGGAGCTACTTTTTCTTTGGGCTATGTGTTCTTAATTTATGTTCAGCATTTTTAACAATAGCCATTCACTGAACTCAAATTACCTCTCTACACAATATGTCAATGAAGATTTTCAGTCATGCAACTGAGCTTCTTTCTTGTCATGTCAAAATGTTTCACCATTAACGTTTTCAGTCTGAGGGAAGTTGGCAGGAAACCTCATGGTTCTTCCATTGGCTCCGAGTCTCAGTCTGCTCCATTGTGCTTCTGGTGGATCATGATGCTGCTTATTAAAAATTCTCTTTAGGCATCCAAAGTGATCTGAAGATCCCTGTCTTCCATCTATTTGGTTTCCATAGAGGTAAGGATGTTTTCTTCCCTTTGGTTTAGAGTGCCTTAGACATAACCTGTCTCCAATTTATCATGCCGTCTTTTCATCCATCCCCAAGAAAATCAAGACCACTTCCACCAGAAGGCCACGGTGAAATGAAACCACCCTGCAGAATAAATTTGAGATACTACCCACTGTCCTCAGACTAAAGAAGGTACTTGAATGAGCAATGAAATGTTTTGACTGAACAAGAAAGATGTCCAGTTGTCATGACTCAACTTCCATATCTCTATACGGTAGTTTATCCCATTTACATCAATTCATTTTTTGATCTACTATGATTTCTATCAGAGCTGTACTAAATTACTACCAATGTAAGGTAACAAATGATCAAATATCAAATATGACAAATTATTAGAACCTCTAAGATTATCAGTTCATTTGAAGGGGAAACTGAAGTCAGGTGTTACAATCAATGAAAATCAGGTGTCAGGAGTCTTGGAGGCTCCGGCTTTTTTCTACACGTTTCTAGAATTGTGTCATGGCTTAAACTAAAGAGATTTTTGAAGACCTTAGAAGAAGAGTTGTTTATGCTCATTATGCTAAGTCATTTCTAAAGAGTTTGGACTCTACCAGTCGACTGTGAGGCAGATTGTGTACAAAGATTTCGTGGACAGATGAGATCAATCTAGTACTTAGCACTGTGAGTTTACAAACATTAAAGTGCCACTGTTTAAGAGGCTTAGTTAGCACTGACAGTCATGGTTCACCAATAATAAATCAACAAAACATCCACCCATTATCTTAACCGCTTGTCCTCGCAAGGGTCACGGGAGCGCTGGAGCCCATCCCAGCTGTCATTGGGCGAGAGGCACGGTACACCCTGGCAGGGCTGACACAGAGACAAAGACTCACACTTGCTTTCACTCCTACAGACAATTTAGAGTCACCAATTAACCTAACTGCATGTCTTTGGATGGGGGGAGGAAGCCAAAGTACCCAGAGAAAACCCACACAGACACAAGGGGAACATGCAAACTCCACACAGAAAGGTACCTGGCCCGTGGATTCGAACCTGGGCCTTTTTGCTGTGAAGTGACAGTGCTAACCACTACACTACTGTGCTGCCCCATTAGTAAAACAGAGCATGTTCATTTCTGGCATTTTTGACAGAAGTTTAAAATATTGCAGTGAAAGAACAACCAAATTGAGCCTTTAGATGAAGAGCCGCAGGTAACAGGCCACACATGAGCGGCTGTGGTTCAGGAGGTAGAGCAGTCGCCTGTCAATCATAGGTGTAGCTATAATCGAATCGGTGGTTCGATTCCCAGCTTCTCCTGTCATATGTCGAAGTGTCCTTGGGCAAGACACTGAACCCTAAGTCGCCCCAGTGTGTCAGGCCAGCTGCATAGCAGCTCTGCCATTGGTGTGTGAGTGTGTGTGTGCGAATGGGTGTACCAGTGAGGTAGAAAAGCGCTAAATAAGTGCAGAACGTTTACCATTTCTTAGTGTCCTGGTACTGTACTGGTACTACCTCCGCAGCATGAGGCATGAAATCTAATCCAATGGAATGATGTAAGGTAGTTTTAGTATTTTACTGCTCTAATTAACACACATTGTTCCACAATGTTAACACTTCAATTTCAATTTCCTCAAAACAAATGGACTGAAATGTAGCTGGGATTAAAAAACAACTTCCTTGAAGACTCTCACCTACTTCTCCCATCCCTGGCACCGCTTTACCTTGCAGAAAAAAATGGCTGCACACTAAACTCATCAATCCATACACATCTACCATCATGGCTCACAAAAGTGAAACAGAAAAGGTCCATAGATAGTGCTGCCTTAAGTATAAAAATCAATAGACTGAAGTCTATCAAAGCACTCATTTACTACACTTAACCTTTGTGACTGTTTAGTCTAGCTTCTTCTATCATTCACACAGCCAGACATTTTAAAATCTTCCCTCTGGACAGACTCGTTTTCTGCCATCTGGATGAGGGAAAGAAGAGAATACCACAGTGATGAATAGAGGAGTGGAGAAAAAAAGAAAATGAAAAAGAAAAAGAAAAAGGACAGGGAAGGCGAGACTACAATGGACACTGAGGGAGAGCTACAAAGTCAACAACCTACTCTCGAGGGAAACAAGGCTCCATCTCAATATTCAACTCTCACTTCTAAGCCAAAGCATGAAAGATGTGTTCATTTCCATTCCCATTACAAGCCTTAGATTTATTTCAATAACATGGGCGCGCTCTTTAGAGCCTGCAAATTGCAGCGCCAAACAGTGTCAGTGGCATTTCAAAGGCAGCCAGAGAGTGTTTGATGGTATTCTAATGTTGTCAGGTTTTGGGGGATTTCAGAGGAGAGCATGGTGAGCTGGCGGCTTTGAAGTCGGGCAACAATGACAGAGCACAACTTACCCCACTCACTACCATCACAACCACACACACTTTCTTTCTTCAGTGTTCTGGCTCAGGGTTGAAATAACTGTGCACAACAAGGATTAGGGGCGCCAAAATCCCTCACTGATGACTCAAGAGGAGAAGCGGGGTGGGGGTTCAACTTTTTCCTCAAGTTTGTCATTCAAGTTCTTTTCAGGCCAAAACCTCCCGTGGAGCCTGTGAGTGGCAAATGTTCCAGAAACTCTGTGATCAAGCACCACGGTTACACTTTAAGCTTGACTGTCTATTCCATCAGCTTTGATGGAAAAACGCCACTTCAAAATTCTCATTTAAGCTTGTAAGAAAAACATATACACCCCATTCATTTGGGATTGTATAACTGAGAATTCAATTCCAACACCTAATTGAATTTGTACAGGAACTACACCTTTTTTAAAGACATTTAGCATTTTACAAAAATCACAAGCAACTGTCAACCTCTGATGCATTCGAAATTTTATATCAAATCCCTCAATGAAGTTCTATACCTTTCTTCTTCAAGAACTAAATATAAGCTTTGTACTTGTCATAACAGTTACCTCCTAAAAGATCAAACATTGAAAAATGTTCTAACAAGGTCATCAGAGTAATGAATACAGAACACCTACCCACAAAACTGCAGTCTTGATTTTCTGTCTCTCACTGATGAAGAAACATATTTTGACACCCAACATTATGTAAGTGCATTTACATTACTTGACTCTCTTTGTCAGCTACATAAATTGCCTTCCTCTGTCAGGTACTAAAGTTTTTCTTTGAGGTGTTTTGAAGACAATTTTCTGTCTTGTAAGTAAATGTCAAGTCTCCATGATGGGAGAGATGGGAATCAGAAGAGTAATCTCAAAAGTGGTGTGTCTGAGCTGATAGCTGCAGTGTGCAACGAAAGACTGTGTGCAATCTCTTGTAAAACAAGGGTCAGGAGAACACCATTTTGAAATAATAATCTGGCATTAGTGAGGGGGCTGCTTGTGAAAATTTATTTACTCCATTGCATTTTACCCTAGGGTTTTCTATCACAGAGCACTGTGCAAGACCCATTATTGAGATTCAGTGGTGACAAGGCTTGGGCTTTTCATGTAGGAAGTGTGGTCACATACTAAGATTTAAAGGTCAGGCAAATAACTATCTGGTTACATGTTTCTATCCATCCTATAGGTACAATACACCCATGCTTGCCCCTTCGACAATGTCATGTTGTCCCACATGACTGAATTCATGTTTCAAGTTGTTCTTATGCTTCAGATAGATGTGTAATATTATGTATGTTCCAAAGACGAGTGTCTTTAATTGTTTGCAAACTTACAGTACATATCAATTCAGCTGAATCCAACCCTCCTGCATGTTTGCACCAATAAGCTGGAATCAAGTCAAGCAGAATGAATTGAAATTCTCTGATTGGTTAGAAAAAACTTTATTTTAAAAGTACATTCTGCATCTTTAAGTGCCTTAAAGAGGAAAATGTAAAACAGAATTATGTTCTGCTAGATGATTATTTGTGCTTACATTAAAATGTGCTCCAAACTCTGAAAGAAAAACCAGCTGACAAAGTGTTGGATTGAACAATATTAGAAGAGATTTGGAATGAGTGGGTCTCACACAAACAGCAAATCTCTGTGACTTACGTTCATAACACCCAGTCTTCTGTAAGTAAGTATGCAAAGTCATTTACAGTAAACAGTATCAGTGCAAGATAATTTAGATAGATTTACATCTGAAAAACCAGTACACACATTTGTTACTTTTAGACTGGACTATTGCAGCACTTTATTAATCGGATGCTGCAGCCAGACTTCTAACCGGAATTAGCAAGAGAGATCATATTGCTCCTACATTAGCTTCTCTCCACTGGCTGTCTGAAAAATCTAAAACAGAATTTAAAACCTTCTCCCTATATACAGAACACTTAATGGTGACACTCCATCATATCTTTAAGACCTCGCAACACCACATTATTCCAACAAAGCGTTCCTAGAGTGAACGTCTACTTGTGGTTCCTAGAGTTTCCAAAATGGGAGGCAGAGCTTTCAGCTATCAAGCTCCTCTCCTGTCGAACTGGGTCCCAGTTCAGGTTCAGGAGGCAGACACTTTCCTTTGATAAAGCTTATTATAGTCAGAGCTGGCTCAGGTGACTCTGAAACATCTCTTAGTTACACTGCTATAGACTTAGACTGCTGCACTGAGCTCCTCTCCTGTCTTCATCCGGTTGCACATCGCCATTCCACGTCATTAATTTTGTTCCTTTTTTTCTCTCATTGCGCTTTGTCCTCTCTGTCTCCCTCTCTCTTTCTGCAGGTATCCCAGTTAAAAGGAGTTTTTCCTCTCCACCATCGCATGGTGCTTGCTCAAGTTGGGTTTTAAGGTCTTAGCCTTACTATGTAAAGTGCCTTGAGATGACTGTTATTGTGATTTGGTGCAATATGAATAAACTGAATTGAATTATTTTACTTCCTTGGTCAAAATGACCTACAGACTGGTACCACTGGTCACACAGATCAAGATCAGATCTAATATTATACATCTTGAGAACTAATATGACAAATGGAAATGTTGTTTTTTTCCCTATATATTTGACTGTTGGGCTCTTAATTATTTCGATACAAAAAGTACTGTGAAGAACGGCCTTTTTTTAAGGAAGTGCACTGCCCAAAAAAAAAAGCCCAAGTCTTGTTACCACTTGCATTTTCCAATTTTTAAAAGGAAAGTACTTAAGTATAAGATTTAACTTTTGACAAGAGCAGAAAAAAAATGTTTATCTACTTATTATTGAGCCACAGTTCTTTATTAATGTTTGACATTCATTGTTGTTTAAAGCTGTTCCCTGTCATGGTGAACAATTGATTTCAGCGAAAAGAAAACAGCTAGCTAATTATAAGACATGATGATCCCCTGAGTGTTCTTACTAAAAGCAAGGTTATAAAATGTCACTGTCAACTCGTGCCCTCATAATAAAATTTCTATTGTTTGTGTTTCATTATTTTTATTTTAAGCCACAACAATAAAAACTGTCAAAAGAGGAGAGAAGTTACACTGTGCAGCACTGACATTCTTAAAATTATTTTCTAGGGGTTCAGAGATTGTGTTGAATCACCAGTTTAAAAATGTGCAAAAGCTGATTATGATAAGCTGGCACTTACAAAATAGATCAGTCACTAACAGCTTAGCAGCTGAGTCATTCTACAAACTAAGCACAGTGAAAGCTATCTGGAACCACAGCCGTCTCAGTCAAATCACAATCGCCATCTTTCACCATGAAGAGTTTTTTTGTTGTTGTTGTTGTTGCTTAATGCAGCAGTATTACTGGTAGTGATCTAATATTTTGGTTTGTTATTTTGCTCTGTGAGGCTTATTGCTGTCACTTGTCAACATCTGGAGGTTTTTTCAGTGCTGTTTTGTCTGCTGTATGTTTCTTTGTGAGTACACTGATGTTCTTCTTTGTCCCTTTCTACTTCAATAAATCAGTAAAAAAGTGAGAGACAAAGCAAAAAAAAAAAGGAGAAAGTAATTATGGTGAAATAATGAGGGCCAGCTCAGTTTTCTCTCACTTCAGGCTCCTGGTGATCTCCTTGTTATCACTCTGAATTACAGCCTGTCCACCATACTAGGGCAGGAATGCCAAGATCCTGCTGCCGGACAACACACACAACCACACAATGTCTACAAAATAATGAGCCTAATACTAGTATCATACTATTTTATTGGAGTCTAATTTAAAGCTTACACCAGAAGTCATATCAGGCCAATCAGCATCCTGTGAACTGTCTATTAGTCATATTCGCTCTAACTGTTAGCCTAGTAGCCTACTTGTGTTCATGTCCCATCTTGACCTCTTTTCATCTTCATTGCTGTTTAGACAAGACCAAGAGTCTACAGCCATGCAAACAGATCCAAGAGACTGTATGTAAGTAGCAGCTGCTCTAAGTTACCATGCTGAGATTTGCTGGGTAATTTGTATCATGTGCACAATCCTTATTGGATATTAGTATACTAACATTCGCTAATTAGCATTAGACACACAATAAAGCAAAGGATTATAGGAATGTCATTAGTTTTGCAGATTCTGGACTAATTAAATATTTGACATGACGATGGTGCCACATGAAATGTCAGGGGATTTCCAAGTACAAAACTGAACCTGAGCAGGACATGAATGACAAACGAGCATACAAATTTACAGCAAGTCTGCCAGTAGTTATTCATCAGTCATTCATCCCCTGCAATGTGTCGATGTCTGTACAAAGGTTTATGCTAAATCATCAAGTAGATGTTTCATGGAGGAAGTATAAACCTTGCGACAGGAAAAGTCAGGGGATAAACACAATTACAAGAATTCATCACTTAGACGCTGTGGATATCTGCACTGAAATACCACTGAAATGCTAAATTTAATGCTCTAACATGGAGCTCTTCATGGAGGTGTTAGAGGAAAAGTCAGGGGAATGCCAGTGTTAGTGAAAGTTATCAATTGAGGACCATAAATGTCTGTAGAAATGTTCATGGTAATTTATCCAAGAATTGTTGAGATTTTTCAGTTTGGACCAAATTGGTCCAGAGGTAACAACCTCTAGTCCCTACAACCTACACTAGTATAAGAAATGAAAATGACACATTGAGGCAACATGAACTGAAAAGTGTGTGATTTTTTCTTAAAAAAACAAAAACAAAACAGTGTCTCCTCCATGGGCAACAGCCATGAATGCTTATTTTCAGCCCTGCATTTTACGCTGCATGTGATCACAGGACATATGGAAATCCGTATGCTGTGGCTTCACTCTCAGAGACAGGCAGTATTAAATAGATGTGAATTACTTCTAAACAATAAACAATATACAGTACTGTGCAAAAGTCTTAGGCCACCATTAGTTTCGGGAGTGCTATTATGATCATATATATTTATTT
>JAUBNQ010000025.1:5820299-5833308 GCA_032353495.1 Ctenopoma kingsleyae | reverse complement strand
TTTCTAGTTGTTCTAATGTACTAAGAAAACTAAGAAATAAACATATATGGACATCATAGCACTGCTAAAAAACAAATCTACTGACCAACAATAGTGGCCTAAAACTTTTGCACAGTACTGTATATGTACAATCAAGAGTTGCTACTCCTTAACTGGCAGTGTAATTATAAGAAGGAAAACAAAAAATGTCAACTTATCTGTCTGTGATTTTTTTCACAGTTTTATTTAATTTGGATATTTGCAATCATAATATTCATTCTTGACAAAACAAAGCAAACAGGAAAGAACCTTGGGGTTATTACATTTTAACAAGGTTTCCTGAGCATCTTTTCTCCGCCGTAATTGCAATGTGCACTTCCCCCGACGGGCTGCAGCACTTTTCTTTATAATCACCCACGTTCATCAGGATGCAAAGTCACAGACTCCTCTCCATTGCTCACTCACAGTTAAAGAGTATGAAACTCACAAAATCAGGCCCACATCATTACTACTAGTGCTTCATAAAAATGTCAGATAATGACAGGAAATTCCACATCTCACATTTCTGACACATCTCTTACAGACACAGTAACTTGGTTTAAGTGTTGCATGTGTTCTGGTACTGTATATGGTTTGAGCGAATGAGAGGGAGTGTCGATGTGTCTCAGTGACTGGTAGAAAGAGGAGTAGGAAGGTAAAATCCAACAACGTTCACTTAAATGTTATTAATTCATGAATTCATACATGTGTCTCAGTGAAGTACACAGCCCATGCATGGTAACAGTAGATGGGTTTGTAGGGCATTCACCTGTGAAACCCTGAGTTGCTGGTTTGACTCCCGGTGTCCCTCCAGTTCCGAGCCACATGTCCAAGTGTCCGTGGACAAGGCACTGAACCCTAGGCCCTCGGTGTCTTAAGGGGGCTGTCTGTCCACAAGAATTTAATAAATCAAATATCGGTAATTAATAATAACAGTAATAAATGAATACTGTTTGAGGTTTCTCACAGTAAAAAATATGCATACATATTACTGACAGCAACGGCAGACATCCTGCTGTCTCCACACATGCTGGGAATGTTTAGGCCTACAGGCTTGGTCTTTGAAGTTGACTTTTTTAAGGATACACCTGCTTAAATATGAATTTATTTAAATTCCTATATCAAAACCCATCATTGCACTTCTCACCCAGTTTTTATGTGAAAATATAAATGAAAATGTATCAGTGGATCAGTGTGATTGAGATACCCTGAAGCCTAACTTCACAAGCTTAACCACAGCAGCAGATTTGAAGAGAGTGTGAAGTTTATTCTAGCACCATAACAAACTTCAATAACCTGTGTTTGTTTGTCAGTGGCAAGGAAAAGCATTTCAAAGAGGAAAGAGGGCTGGGGCAGGGACAGATGCCCATGGATGATAATATGATAGCCTGACAGAAAGGACACACACATAATCATTGGTACAGTCATACACATCAAATGGTCAATCAGTTTCACAGCTATGTAGTAACTGTAAAACTCAGGAGCATCATTAACAAATCAGATATTAAGAGATAATATTAAGTCTAACAGGCATTTTATTGGTATATCAGCACATTAGAGAAATGACAATCTTAGGCATTCATCTGCACCACTAGGCACCCAGTGCAATGAACCAGATGACCTCAAGCTACGCTGCCAGAATGCTGAAGAGACTGCCAGTCATCTCAGCCAAAACTGACTACTAGACCTATCATGTGACAGAAAAATAACTAGATAACCAGTAACTGCAGCACATGTACCTATTATGGAAATCTGAAAACGTTCCCTTACCAATTTGGCTATCAAGACAGGACAAATGTTCCAACCGATGACAGTTTAATATGTGAAAATTTGATGCTTTTTTGTAACATTATTTAAAAGTCATCTCTAAAATAATAATTTTCAACTCCAAAAATAAATTCTAGAGTTCAGAAGTAATTTCATATCATCTGAAACATTAGAAATGGCTGACCATCAAAAGAGCAACATGGGAAGCTCTGAGTCATGGAAAGAGTCTCTGTGAGTCTGACTACTTCAGCAGTGCTGTGCTCTTGACTTCTAAATGTACAGAAACTATAAATACTGTATTTTGTTTCTGCTATTTCCATATGATGACTCCTGAAAGACCCCCTTCCCTCAATCTGATATTCAACTTGGGGCCTACATTTGCACTGTGTGTACATAGTACATAAAACTAGAATTCAACATAGAGCCATGCCTAGTCATGAGCATAAATGATTCATGTCAATGGTCTATTCACAGTGTCCACACTTAAAGACCCTTCAGAAAAAGTCCAAAAAGGCTCAGGGCTGTCCTGCTATGAAAAGAGCTTTAGGGCTACCTCGTGGACTTTTGAACCCTTTATGCACACTTTCCTCAAGTCTGAGGTGCTGCAGACGTTGCTTGAGGGAATTACTGATATTTTGTAGTGTTCTGATAACACTGGGATGACAATTTTAATAAATAATTCACTGAATTACGGCGAGTACAGGTTTACAGATACAGAGCAGCAAGTGCTGTGTCTCTTTGTTGTGTACTAAACTGTTCTCACATAATTTGATTAATTTAATGCGAACAAAACAAAATCATAGCTTTTACTATTCCTTTAGCACCTGATAACAATGTGGCGGAGCAATGACTGGTTATAGTTTACTACAAAGGTGGACTGATGATCAAAACCATTCTGTCAATGTCCAGAACCAAACACAGTAAAGACCATCTGACCTACTGCCGCACTGACTCTGAAACCAGACACTCTCCTTGCCCTGGCTGCACTTTGAGATCCTATCCATTAAAATCACACACAGGATCAGTAAAAGACAACAAGGCCAACACCAACTGGGAACATGTTTGACCTCTTGCAGAGAATACAGACACAACTCTTACTCCAATTATACAAGAACCAAATGGCTCATAACAAGGCCATTTTAGGCTATCTGGCTTTTAGTGGGCAAAATATGAAACTGAAATTCAGAGGCAATTTGAGAGGATATGACAAAGAAATCATTTATTGAGTTTTAATGACCACACTGTTCAAAGCCTGATGTCAGATGTTTAATTCGGTGGAAAATTAAAATAATGTTTATGAAAAACAAAGTAATGTGATTAGTTGTGTTTTATTACAAGCACAACATTCTGGTTTACCACTTGCTTACAGTATTCTATTTGTATTATCTACACAGATCAGTGAAACCAAAGTGAAAAGCTCCTATGAAAAAGTCTCCTGAATGCCAAGGAGCTACCCTGCTCTTGTGGTATTGTGTTATATTGTGCAGCTTTAAATGAATTCACAGCTCCCACAAACATTGTACAGCAGCTATGAATGTGATCATTTGCATTTTAAGCACATTATTAGTACCCATGCTGGGTGTTGAGTAAACTTAACTGCAAGTAATCTGTACCTGTACATATACACCTACTGGTTAAATTATGATATATACTGTATAGTATAGTGACTTGTGAATTATGACTTTCTTTCCTTACTGATTTACAAAATTGTTATAAGGACAAAAAATCTCTTTCCTTATATTTTATTGGCTGTAATATTTAGCAGAAGTGCAGTTTTATTTCATATCACCATCCTGGTATTACCTGTTGCTCTAAGTGTAGCTGTAATTCTCCACAGTGCTGTGTGAGAGAGGCTTTGAGAGCATACCACCTTCGAAGTGAGTAGCTGGAGCCCTTATGGTTGAAAATGGGACCGGGAGTGAGTGCTGACTTATTAAGTGTTTGGATGTAACAAAAGCTGTGTTATGCATGTTCATTGGGTCTGGTGGAGTCTGACAGTGTGTGTTTGTAAGGATGAATGCACAAGATTAGATTAGATGCCAGATGGCACAAAGATTAGACATGTGATCATGTGTATAGCTATTTGCTGTGGTTTCATGTGCCTCTAGTAATATCTATCTGCCTGAGCAGCTAAATGGACCAGCATGCCTGTAGTATGGTTTGTTCATGGCTGTTTTTAAAGGTCTATTCTGGTCAGGGTACAGGTGGGGATATTTGCCAACCCATTCAACAGCCACATAGGAAAAAAGCAGTAAACTTCCCAACAACTTCAAACCTGTCAGTCAAAGAGCTCTGTGCTACGAACACATACCCATAAGTAAAAGTAATTTCTCACACAAGCCGGCATCCAGCGATGGTCAGGCACCCAGCAACACATTCAAGCATTCAGACAGATCGATTTTCAGGAAGCCAGTAACACTCAGGTTGATACCTAAAGGCTGCGGCCAAGTTACTCAGCACTTTCTCTGGCCACTCAAAAGGAGTCATGCTGGGCTCTGGGCCAAGAGCCCAAGACAGAAAAGTAGCATACAGGTGAGAACACAACTTTTGACTCAAAGTAATTTTGTCACTTTTATGACAGCAGTTATTATTACCTCCTTAGTGAGCGCACAATTCACTTAAAATGTCTCGTTGAAGGTCTGCTGATGTATTGCCTTTGTTTGTGCACTGTAAAGAATGTGAGGTTTTGAAATACAACTGTTTTATATGTTTGCCACTTGCTTTGGTGCATCTACACAGTTGGAAATGTTGCATCTTGTCTTCTGCTAAGATTTTATTGTTATCTGCTTATATTTTATTGCCCATGTTAAAAATCATACCTTTAGACTTCTCATTGGAAAAAGTAGTATATAATATAAAGTAAATATTCAATATTTCAGAAATGAAAATAAAAATGAGTCTGTCAGGGACAATTCTAAATTTCCATCATGGGATGCAGAAATAAAATGTTTCAGACATACAGTATGCTTTATTTCATTAAATGTTTAAACACGATTTCAAAACCATGACCATAGCTAACAAGACATTTCACTGCAAATAATTTTGTGTTGCACTCGGGGGACGGATAAAGACGGATTTCATTTTATTGTTAAAGATATAATGCTTTTTAAAATCATACAAATCTGCGTGACATTATTTTTGAAATACATCTAAAAATTGTGTTGATATTGGTGTGGCATGTCAGTTTTGAAAAACTGCAATGTTCCAAATTTATTTGGCTGCTTGCTGAACTGTAAATATAAGTAAGGAGTGGAGGAGAAACACAGGATGTAGACAAAATGTGTCACCTTCGTGTGTTTACCCACCAAACATTTAATTGGGAACAAAAACAATGTCAAAAGGAACTTGGTAAACTTAGTATCCTGTTCTTAACTTTTGAGTGAGATTATTGAAAGCATTTAATTTTAGGTTCAAACCTAACATGGAGCATGAAAATGTTAAGTAAACTAGACAGCAGTTTCAATTCTGACTGACACATGTATTCTCTTTGATAAATTGGGGATTGGCTGGGTGCAGATGTTTGTGGTCTTATCATGAAAGTACAGGTATTCTAAAATAACACAAAACGACTGCCTGCGTCTCGTCACTAAAATAAAAAATCCCTACTCATAATTAAAGTAATACTTTTTTAGTACAAGGAAATAAAGTAGGAATGCAGGGAGAGGGGGCTATAAAATAATGAGGTGCAGATTCTCGTGTGGATGGTTTGTTTGTCACAATAAAAGAACGTGAAATATGTTGTAGGTTTGATGGGTGTCCTCTGCAACTGCTATAGACAAAACCCACGCTTAGAATATAAACATCACTTCAAATGGAAGAAAGAAGAAGAACAGCATGAAACTATGTAACACACCTAGTTTTCAGATAAAAACACTAAACACCATGTAAATGCATGTTTAGTGATACTAAATATAAACTAAATATCCTTCATTATTGAACAAGTGACACTCAAATAAGCCATTTTAAACAAAACATACATATTAAAAAGATTATTAAGATAAATCATTTTTATTGAAATTTAAATCTCAGTAAATTCTAAATGTATCTTCCGAGTTAAAGCTGCAGCACCAAACAGCTTTTCAGCTGAATAAATATGACTGGATGTTTCTAGTCAGCTGGTAGCTATGCAGTTGATGAATGTGCTAATTCTTATGAAGCATGAGTGCAGTAGCTGATGTAGATCACTGTTCAAGTGCCACTTTGGTGCTCTGTACTTTCTGCATCTTGTGTGTTTACATTATAGCATTTCAATACCTATTAATTATCATTCCTAAATATGAAGGTTGGAAAATATGTTTACATATGTATATCAGCTAAATTAGCTGTAATTTCACATAGGTATGCAGGGTATCAAATGTATATTTAGTAAAGTGTATTATATTGCACAGTGTTGTCTGTAGGTCCTGGTACATACTGTGTGTCCAAAGATGGAGGTTGTATGTTGAACAGAAATAATTAAATCCAGAATATAAAAGGAATGGAACATTATGATTCTAAAATAAGCATATTTTAAACAACACATCTAATGATGCTGCTCACTGGGTTCCCAACTGGTGCAAACTGCTCTGACTGAAATAGATTCCAGGCCATCACGTCCTCTCTGAATCAAGATGTGCCAAAGTCTGGTCAGAATAATGTAATATTAATCTTGACAGTTCATATCTGTCTGCCAAAGACTGCCTTCTAAATTCTTTCAAAGCTGTAATTAAAAACAACATGTTACTCTTAGAGAACATCCTGTATTGAATTAAACATGTGGATGATGTTTCATCATTCTAAGGAGTGCTGTGAATCATGTTTATTAGACCTGCTATATGTACTGCAATTTGTAAAAAAAAAGTCAGTTTCTTCCCGTTAAGTAGGTTAAGCAGAGCCGACACGAGTATAGGCAGGAAGCAGCAGAGATCTTCAAAGGTATAACAAAGAAAGAGAAAGTGAGAGAGGCAGAGGACAGACAGAAGAGACACAGAGAGACAAATACTACATCAAACAGTTGGCAGATGCCCTATGATTGCAGATGGGGTCTTGGCACTACTGTCCCCATAGTCCTGATGCCCTGCAGTCCTGATTGCAGCCTCTACAGGCAGCCTGTCAGAGCTGCTGGTGCCAGTTAGTGTGCCAATGGACCAGCAGCAGATGTGCTGACAGAAAGGTGAGAAAGCCATCTAAATGTTATACATGATGAAAATGAATATTCTAAGTATATTCAAATTCAAATCTGTTATGGCAGATTAGTAATAGTTTAAGTTGGTGCACTGATTACATAGAAATACAATTATGATGGTGCAAAACTTGTACTGGAATGACCAAATGAATGATCATTCATATATTTTATACCACTTAAAGTAAAATTAAAACTGAAAGTTACCACATCCAAAGTGATGGTATTGTTATATAATAGTGCAAGAAGAGAACCGAGAAGCGCAGTTGGTCAACCAGAACCAGTAAATTGATGAACAAACTGTTTAAAATATATTAAAGTTTTTATGATTGTTTTACCACTCTCCTTTCATGCACCCTCAGAAATCCTTTTTGCAAGGTTGCCATGTTTGCCAATGTCAGTACTTAACTCAACAACAATAGAAATAATCGCAAAAAAACAAACATAATGATCAAAGACCAAAGTGTCAATTTTGGATCAATATAACAAGGCTATGGGATCCACTTTCTGAGATCCATTCGAGCTTTCACAAACTTTGGAAATTCAAATTTTGTTTAGTTATCAACTTAAGTGAGATGAATAGCAACAATTTTAACACTGCAATGAAAAACATTTACTTACTTGTTAGTTTACCAGGACAAAAAATAAACTTTAGTTCTTGATTTTTTATGCACGTTAACAGCACATTCATGCTTTTTTCAGGCTGTTGACTGGTTGATTAAAAATGCTACAGCCCTCCCCCGCTCACTGAACACAAAGTCAGTGCAGGAGGTACTGTACAGCCACATAACAGAGCAGGTTTACTGAGAAATATTAGAAACTAAAAGCCGCTAGATTTGTTGCTTATCACCTACCGGAAAGGAAAAGCAGCTCTCGTCCCTTTCTATCTCAAAAGTTGCTAAGTTGAGCTATAACACCATGTCAAAAATTGCTAAGTTGGCAAACCTGGTGACGAGAAGAGGACACCTCTGTCAGAGAAGGCAGGGCTACTGTATGTGGGCACTGCAGCAGTGTGTGTGTGTGTGTGTGTGTGTGTGTGTGTGTGTGTGTGTGTGTGTGTGTGCGTGTGTGTGTGTCAGCTTACTGTCGGAAAAGAGAGACAGCGAGAAAGTGCAGCTGGTACTGGTGCATTGATATTTATATTCAGAATTGAAATGCACACTAGTTTACAATATTTCATTTTGGGCAACAAATTTAAAATTAGCCCATAAGTATATTTTTAGGTTTATAAAAAATATATTTTTTTAAAACATGGTACATATTCACTGCAAATCATGTTTTAAGAGCCATATAGCAGCCCACATACTGTATGGAGTAACTGAGCATCTCAAAAATCCTCATGACTTTTTCCTGTTGTCCTGGTGCTATTCATTTCTTTGCAGTTACAACTTTACATCCCACTCTCCCCTGTTCTTCACAGCCTCTACCATTTACTCTCCTGCTCTTGCAACACCATTCCCTCCTCCTTCCATCCCAGATCTCCTAACAACCATCTACAAACAGCCTCCAGTCATATGTTGACCCATATGAGGTTTAAAGTGGCTGTGGGCCAAATACGTAGTATTCTTACTTTGTCTTGGTCCATTCTTCACCCACGCTAACACCTGTTACAAACAGCCCAGAGTTCACACATACTGTATTGTTCATATATATAATCCTCAGATTCACAAATCCATTGTTTGCAGAACACCCACCCACACGTTTTTATACTGGTACCCACAAACACACTTCCATATCCATAGTGGTAATGGCCTTTCTACTAATTACAGCCATTTGTCAAAAGTGCACCTTGATTTATAGTCAAATTAAAAATACACCGGAAAAGAAGCTGAAATTCCAGATGACTCCAGCTACAGAAGGTGATTAATACTACACAATTACAGGCGTGAGAGTGGCATGATCCAGATATGCTCCCTGCCATGCAGAGGCGAGCAAGTTAGACCATCAATCTGTGCATACACACTTGGGGTAGGGTTGCTGGGGTGGCATTGGCGTGTTATTGGTGATTTGAGGGTAGTGTGAGGCAGGTTATAATGCCAAAATTAGTAAGTAGAGCATCAATATGTGAGACACAGCTGTTTTAAGCCACAGTGAAGCTAGACTGTTTATAATCTCTCTCTTTCTCCATGCAGGGAATAACAGAATGACTTTCTGTTTTAGTTCATGCAGATACCACAAGACAAACACATTTGGCTGTGGATCTGACAGATCTTATTATGCTTACTGAAATATAATGCCAGTATCCATGCTGTTCCTTTTTGTAGAGGGGAAAGTCTAGTTGATTTTCTCTAGGTGAGTCGCCATACTGTACACTTCCTATATGATAGTAGTAGGATGACTTGAATGGGTGTGAGTGGGTGTGCACCTAATAACAATGAGAGGCCCTGTTTTTCTCCTAGAAGGCCAGAGGTAGAAGATAGGACAGGTGCAAGTCTGTGGATTGGTTGGTAGAGCAGTTGTCCATGAACTGCAGGGCCAGTGATTCAACTCCTGGCTCCTACTGGAACCATGTTGTGGTGCCCTTAAACAAAGCACCAAAACCCCGTAGTAGAGCCATTAAATACTGTAGGTACTCAGTGACAAATGTATTTAGAAGGGCTGCCGTCTAAACATTGATGACAACATTGTATACAGGGCGATGTAGAAGAGCTGCGACAGGCTGCAAACTTCTCAAAATGAGCAAACCACAAAACTGTGATGAGAGAGAGAGAGAGATGGTGGTAGAAACAGAAGCCAGCACCATCCACTGTGGCTGAACATTTGGCTGTGATATCATGACTGAACTCATGAAATCACAGTTGATACTACATAGCCATTAAAACATGAATCTCATACAATAGGTAACAACTGCATGTGCCAATAAACCACAAGCAAACAGAGTGCTGACTCTGAGTCAACTGTGAAAATCCTGATTTGGAGGCAGCTCTTGTTTTTAGGGGAGACAGTATAGGGGGAAAAAAAAAATCAAGCCACAGCAATCTCCTGCATGAGAACAGATAATTTTCAGCTGAGAAAGTAAGCAACCTTTAAAGCAGCAAATTGCAAAACTCATTTTTCATATGCTGCATGATGTAGCATTTTATGAAAGATAAATATGTCTTATTATGTGTGTTTGTGTGTGGCACTTGCAGTGTAACACATGAACATTATTTTGTATTCTTAGCAGCAAGGACAGCAAACTTTATCATCTAAACTTAGAAAGCAGAACCGAGTAGGAGCGAAGCACAAATAAAACATATGAGAGAGCTGTTCCATTTGTCCAATTTATCTCAAACCACTAGGCTATATCAGAATTCAAGTACTTTTAAATTGCCTCAATGATAAAGTCGGAGGGAACACAGGCAAGAGACAAGAGTCGTGCCAGCATGGAGGTCTTTGGAGCTCAATTCAGTTAATATGCCTTGGGCCTTGTGCCAACCACGAGAACTCCACGTCTGCAGACTGCTGGCGAACATGAAGTGGAAGGATTACAGTTAGCGATGCCAAGCCTGTAGAGGACCATCTCCTTCAGGTAATCTTTTTTTAAGTCAAGTCTTAAGAAAAGCTTAATTAAGGAATGTGAGTGATGCTGTATAGAAAATGCTAAAGGCTGCCATGTTTTTAAGAGTAATCATGTTTGGTGGTGGGATTGTAGAAAGCCTCACAGAGCTGTGGTCTTGCTCTGCAGGGTAAAGATAAGGTGGCTTTCCTCATTTCTTCTCCACATATTATCGACCGTCAGCGTGGTATGCCCTATAGGTTCCCAGTACACCATAAAAGAAAAATAATGTATTTCCACCTGAGGTTTGCATAAATTAACAGAATGTAATGTCTTTTTATGGTGCCCTCTTGCAGAAGGCACACTCTTAGCCATAAATGTTCATGAAGAAGTCCAGTTTCTGCACAGTTAACGCCATTACTGACATTATAAAGCACAATTATTTCTGACAGGCTGCCAGGTTGCTGACAGAAAAGTGCATCAACTTTACTGCCACCTTTCAGGGTGGTAAAGAGGCAAGAATCAAACAGCTTGCAAAACTAAGGTAAGCTATAACACTATCTCAAAATCAATATGTCTCATTGCTGTATTTCTCTGCATCGTGACAGGACCCACTGAGAGAAAAAAAACTATTAAAGTTACTTTTCAGAACTGAGAACCTAATTCATCCTTCAGAAAATGTCATTCACCGCCTGGCCTGGCTAATGCATCTCGACCCTGTGGAGACGTGGTTTGGTATTTGGAACACTCTAAAAAAATATGCCACTTTTTGTAAAATGTATAAAGGTGAAGCCCACGTTCAAATTCCTCCTTCAAATGAAAGACCTTTTCTCTTTTGGAGAACAGTTTGTGTATTGTGCATCCACAGTGTGTCTCCTAATGGAAGCTGAAACAGAGAAAGCCTCATGTTCAATTGGCAGCATGGTATTTAGAGCAATTAAAGGATCAATTCAGTAGAACACAGTTATTTTATAAAATGGAGGCAATTTTTCATTGTATTCATTATTTAGCAGAAATGACATTCCTCACCTTGGGTCAGACATCTCTTACACCTGAATTAACTCAACTTCTTGGTAAAAAGAAATTCCAGACTCTTCCAGATCTTTTAAGGCTTTTATGTTCTGAAATTAATTTCTGCTGTGTTTCGACTGGTTTTCAAAATCAGGCTGCAGGCTGTGTGAGGTTAATTGTGTAACACTTCACTCTAATATTGCAGATGTACAGACCATAGTCTGAATTATGAATTGAATTTATGAGTCTTCAGACTATAGTCTGTACATCTACACTGTGCAATGTGTAATCCTTCAAATTATCCCCTGGCACGTCTGGATGAAAGTGATTTCACATGACATGCTTTGTCAAGTTCTGTAGCAAAACTAGAACAGGATAAACGGTTAATATTTAGTGTGCTTTAGGTCCAGTTTCACAGACAGGAAGATGACACCACTGACACTACACAGTCAAATCACGTAATCTAAGAGAGATAGAGACGGAGCACACCACTTCTCCTGAAGTCTTCGCTAGTCTTTACATTTATACTGTTTGAATTTATGAGTCTTCTGAGGTTGTGAGGTGAGAAAGAGAGAGACGTTCTCTATCAGCATTCGTGACTGACCCCTTTTCCATTTGCTTCTATTTTCACAAGCATCAATTTTTTATGTAGGCAATAACAAGCTGAGTAAAGGGCGGAGAAAATGCGGAGTGAATAGAGGGGAAACAAAACTGATAGACAAATAGCAAAAGGAAGAGTCAGAGAGAGCAATTGTACAACAGCAGTGACAAAACAAAACATGCATGCAAGGAGTGGAAATGTTTGCACACTGCATGTGTACGCGTTTGTTTCTAGGATATGACCATTAGCTGAGATGGATGTCCTTGAACCCTGGTGTACGCCAACAGGTATCTCACGCTAACAGACCGCCCTTTCGCTGGTAATTACACAGGGAGGTCTACAGCAGGTGGCACAGGGCTGAGCAGAATTTACATAAATCTGCATGTGTCACTGGGCCTGGCTGTAGCCTCCAGCGGTCTCCATGAATCACACTCACAATCAGCAGACAATTTGTTCAAATTTAACAAAATGGATGGTGGAAAGGTAAAATACTATCAATATATTTGTGAGGCTGCTGAATTATTTGTGCTAACAAATTATTTTCCCCCTTTTACCTTTCTTTGAAGTCACACACACATTGCAAGCTGCACACAAAAACAGGCACACAGGCTTTTATTTCACTTTGATCGCTGTTATGAAGTTAACTTACTTACTACTAATTGATCCAGCCAGGTATGAAAGAGAAGTCACTGACATAAACACAGAATCAAATTATACACTTTTCAAGCTGATTACTGAAATCATGTGCTTCTTTGTAGTTTTCTTTAATATGTCGTTGTTCATCATGGTCTTATTGTGTTCCAGCACGCTTGCTCAGTATTAGTACAGTACATGCTGACACATTGTGTTTACGTTCAAGAAGCTCTAAAAAAAATGATCAGAAGCTTCGTCTTCGTCTGCTGAACACATGCATATTAATGTTTGTACTGTGTGTGTTTTTAAGTGTATGCATGTGGGCACTGGCAAGCAAATG
>JAUBNQ010000025.1:5792339-5809345 GCA_032353495.1 Ctenopoma kingsleyae | reverse complement strand
GTTTTACTAAGCAGTGAGCTGCTTGACTGCATGTTCTCAGTTGAAGGAGAGACAGGCGAAATGTACTTATAGTAAATGACTGAAAACACAGATGGTGTATTTTCACGTTAATTTAATATTTTAAAGCAGTGTGATCCATGATAATGGTGCTTTGGTTTATACTATTGATACGTGGTTAGAGTGCATCTGAAAACGGACTTGCGAAAGTGTGCCCCGCCCCCAAAATAATTTCACCAGCCGCCACTGATCCAAACAATGTACACTCCATTTGAATTTGTTTTTGCTAGTGTACTCTGTTTAGACTGCAACCATGTCTTTTTTTTAAAATTACCAATGAAACTGTTCTGTTTAAAAAAGGAAATTGTAATGTACAGTTTAAGGTACATCTGTTCAACGGAATGAGAATCACTGTGACCTTCATACATATGTTAGTGGTTCCAGCTAATGTACTGCAGATATGTCTCCTATAATAAGTTATAGATTTAGAGTACAAATCCAGTGTGCAATAGAGTACATATAGCATGTCTGCATATATGAATTAACCTTTGATGTGCCAGCCAGCACGCATCCCAGTTTTTTTCCCCCCAATGTGTTTTGAGGACATACGCATGTTTCTGAGTCTCTGTTTGCCAACTATCCAGCCACTCAGCCAGACAGCCTGCCTGTAGCCTGGCATTTCATCCAGCCAATGTCTCGTTTTTCATATTCCTACATTTCTCTTTCCCCCTTGGTCTTGTATTGCTTCTGTTTCCATCGAGGTAAATGTCAGTGCACACACCTCAGTATAGGTCTGGCTGACCCAGCCAAGCCTGGCTACATCCACAGCCCAAAATGAAGCCAGACGGCCAGGGGAGTGAAAGAGAGAGAGACTGACTCAATCAAGCTGCACCTCAGACCCCTGCAGCTGGCTGGTTATCCAGGAATGGAGCACCTGAGTCATGAAACCATCTGGTTCCTGGCCCAAGATGCCGAACCCTGACCACACCTGCTGGGCCTGTAAAACAACACTGCAACAGTAAACACGCAGCCACATCACCGAGGAGGAGCAGCTGAGTGTGGAGGGGCGAAAAGAAAGGCCTTTGGTGGATGGTTGTTGTAACTAGCTCCTTTCACACTGTCCATTCAAGGCAGGCTTTCTGTGCCAGTATACCACCTCACTGCAAGGTAGCATGCTGGCATGGGTATTTATTGTTGACCATCTTTTAAGCCGCCACATTAGGTAGTGAAAAAGGAGGAGGAGCATCTGTATATAACAGGTGAGGTAGCTTTGGGGGTTGGTGTGATGGAGTAAAATTATGATATTTAAATGTAAGACAAACTACTGGGGCAGTTTTTTCTGGGGGGTGGTGGGTGGGGTCTCCCACAAACACTGAAGGACAAACAGCACTTGCGGCATGATTTGGACTCAAGCAAAGTTGTCATGAATTGTGTAGAACATGTTTGATTTAGATAAGTTGAGATGAGATTTCTTTGAGGAAGAAATTGACAACTTGCAACTTGGTGACATGACCCAACCACTAATTTGTTACAATACTTAAGCTGAACCTGGTATGACCCCTACCTACTCCCTGTATTATAGTAGCAGCGTTTCTCCTCCAACTTATCACACACATACAGTATGTTGCTCATGGGAAACAATCTGTGAACATCATAATTTAAGGCATAAGGAGTAAGGCATTCATTGTTAAAAACTAGCAAAAACACATCAACGCATGGTTCATCTGCCATATTATTTTGAAAGAGATATGCCATCTTCCAACATGTTTTTTATAGGTCACAGAGGATGTTATGTTAAGATGCCATGTCTTCAATATCAGGGTTCTGGCAACTGTGTTAAATGAATACTGTGTCAGTGTTTTGCCATGCCATCAGAGTTTTGTATAAACAACAAAGCTGCCTTAAAGAAGGGTCAACATAGCACGAAAATTTCACCATCTCCATTTAAAAAGGGTTAATGTGTGAATTCAACATTCAAATTGTAATAAAAAATATATTAAAGAACACAGAATGTTCTTGTAGGCTAGTGCATACAAAAGTGTATAAGTTCTGTACAAATAGAAAACTGCATTTATTTCTAAGTTTAAACTCAAAAAAAGCTGTCTGATATAGTGACTCCAATCTCATGCTAAAAGGACAACAATTACACAAGATGAGTGCGTAGAAAATGACTCAAATGTTTAACAGATGTTAAATTACAACCCACCTAATCACTCCAAGTTAAGAATAAATTTGGACAGAAGGGATCATTAGTTTTAATTTAAATGTTTAGGAGTGTACCAGGAATTGTGTGACATCTTATCAGGACTGACAATCATGTGTCACCATGAAACTGCATAGTAAAACATTTAATTGTGTGTAGTCTATCTACACAATATTGTACAACCAGCAGACAACGTTCGGGTGAGATCACAATATTCTGATATTCTGTGAGTTGACGTCTACCCAGCATCCCACTTCAAAATGCAGCTTATAATATGCTGTGATGAAAATTCATGGGTTTGTGAGTTTAAACTTATTAGTATACTATACAGAAGTCATATCAATGCATACCTATATACTCATAAGTAATATGCATTTTTATAGAGTTTGTTATTTGGCTGTATTCAAGTCTTCAGTTCTGAGAAATAAATGAATGTTGACTGTGTAAACCTGTAAATTTCAATCAATACATCATTTCAACACAGCTAAACCCTTAGCTCTGCTGGTACAAAACAAAAATATTTCACACTGAGTGCAAAAACAGTGGCCTTGCAGAAAAATGCATGAGCATGAAACCAAGCATGTATTTACCAAACTATTTCTATTCATAGATCTCCAACTCAGAGCAGAGCTGAGTTAACAGCAAGCGCACTTCCCTGGCACATCAAAAAAAACCCTGCTGTGTAAAGAGCAGGAGACAAAAGCGAATTTGTCTAGTGACGCATTCAAAGCAACTGAAGAGCTTTCTGGCACTGGCTACTACATAATGAGGACTTCTCTTATTAACTGATTTGACTTTGAAACTTTTAGTGTTACATTTTATTGAAGCAGGCAGGTCCCATTGCGATGCAAATCCAACATCCCTAGAGGAGGTGTAGAGTTACATGGTAAGTGAGCTGGCGTAACCCTGACAGTATCATTTCCTCACCGTCAGTCTGCTCAAATCCTTTTCTAGTTGGCAAGCTTGTCAATACTTCCACCCCGCACACCTCTCACTTCGCCGCGCAGAAGCGAGGAGAGAGAGGTGTGAAGTGAGAGATTGAAAACAAGAGTGTCAGCTGCAGGCACCAGCTGCTATCCAGCAGAATTCATTTGAATGCACTTTGTTTCTTACCTGTTGGGATTTGGCATGTCAATCTGAGCACCTTCAGCTTTATCTAGATGACATGCTCATTCACCTTGAAAGAGGTGTTTTGTCTAATAGCCTCAGTAAATAAACTTGAAAAACAGTGTTTTTATAAATGTACTAGTGACTTTCTCCTGCCTTTGTTTGAGTTTGTTGTGTCTAAACAACAGCTACAGCAAAGTTTTGCCAATTAACCTCCTAGTCATGGCAGTGACGAATGGAAACCCAATGCAATGGGATGCTGCTCAAGCTAAAATGGTGCCACATTGACAGGGAGGTTACACCTTTTCAGGTGTTGTCAGTACGAGCAAAATTAAGAACGGTGATGCTATCGCGTACTCTCAAAGACTGCAAATTGCAAAACAATTCAAGTTTGAATGTCTCTAATCAGGAGCTCGCTCCTAAATACAATCCTATCGCAGCCTAACATCAGCCGGTGATGCACCGGGGTGAATGAGAAGGGATAAAGAACAGGAAAGTCTATGAACGGAGATCTACGAAGCCTGTTATCATTCAGCCTGTGCTGAAAGCTTTTGTTGAGCAGCCGGCACTCTGCATGCTGCTATTGGTCGGGGTGGTCGTTAGAAGTAAAAGGCTGAGGTCGGTTTGTCTCTCTTCGCAATTTATCTGTCGTTATCAGCTTACCTTTCTCCTCTCTAGATGACCTCCATTCATCAAAAGTAACGGGCTGCTGCTGATACTCCCTCTTCAAGCACTCTTCCCTCCACCTTGACCTGTTCAAACACATCCCCTTCTCCTGTTTTTTGTCTAGTGTCTGAGTCACTACTTTCACCTCTTACTTTTCTCCTTCTTCCAAAACTTTCTCTTCCTCTTTTCACCTGTGTAACTACTTGTTTTGCTTATATTCCTCTATTTCTTTGAGTCACTTGTGAAATTCATATTTGTGCTCTCTATCATGCATGAATCAGTTAATCAGTTAAACAGCTTATACTGCATCAACACCCCACAAAGCTTATTCAACACCGGAATTAAAACTTGCATTGATTATTTCAGAGGCTGAGAGAATCACTTTAGTTCAAGTTAAATGCATTTTATTATAAAAGAGATAAAGAACAAGTCTGCACAAGTCATTTTGAGTACAGTGACCACTGAATGGTGCATTGAAATATCACCAGCACTCAGAGTAAGCCATTAATAAAGTAAACGACTGTTCTCTGATGTGTCCCACTCTGTCCTCCATTCTGTTCTCAGATCTACTTACTACCCAACTCCTGTCTCTTGATGTCTCGGTCCACAATAACATTTATTAACATTGATATTTTCCTGCAGTGATATAGGAGAGCCACATGTCCACATTCCTCTCACACAATAAGACGCTGATGGGATTTCATCAATTTGGTATTTAAGAGAGGTTTCCCTCAAAACGTATCTGTACATTATTTTAACAAACTCTGGTCACATACACTTTTGGGTGGCAGTATTCTTAAGCTCCGATGGAAGTACGTATTTATCACAGCATATTTTAGCACATATTTTAGCACAAGCTGAGTGCCAGTACAAACTGATGGTATAGAAGGAAAGCAGAAAGTGGATTTCACTGCACTGCTGGAGTAGTTTGAGTTTCTCTTTGTTTTGATACTTTATTTCCCTACTGTACCATGAAAACACTTCAACATCGGAACCCATTGTAGCTGATGTCAATCTAAATTGACTACATATGCTGTTTTTTGTGGAAAATAACGAAGTATAAACTTTTTACAGTCCCCACAGGTAAAGAAAGGTTTGGGGATCTCTGTGAATAAAAGGATTAACTAACATTTTTTGCCCATAATGCATCTAAATTCTCTGCAAAGAAATGGCTTTGGATTTCTTTTAAAAAAATAAAATAAAATACTATATTCCCTAATGTTTGAAAAGAAAAAAAGAACAAAATGTTATATTGATGGGCACAGAACAGTTTCTCTCTCTGCACCTGAGAGATATATAATTTACATAAACACTGAACATTTAGACATTATGAAGGATCGATCAGGGAGATTTTTCTGTCACTTGTTCTGCAAACAAAAAAGCAAAGAAAACAATTGAGAATACAAACACCACAGGAAGCAGTATGCTTCATAAAATGCACATGCAGAATGGAGTTATGAACAATTTTCTATCTTCACCTTCTGTGCTTGTGTTACAGCATGTATGTATAAAGCTGAATTTGCCCAATAATCGGTTTGCCTTTAAAAATAAATTCAAAGACGTCATGCTTCATAAGTCTACAAGAATGGGCAGTGTGTTTTCTCAAAGTCAATTTGAAACCATTTCCCAGACACAGTGGAGGAATTAGATTCTTTTGATGGAATGTCAGAGGGGAGCTCCTAACCTGATTTAAGGAGGTGTAGGAAAGTACATTTTCAAATTCAGCCATACATCCAATCTCATTTGATCCTGACAAAAGTACACTATAAATTAGGAATCATATTCCAAGCTGCTTCCCAGCCGTGAGCTCACACTCAGCTCCAATGCAGAAGTGGATAGATTATTCTCAAGCAGGCAACGCTCCATTGCCCTTGGAAGACATAAAACAATATGGATAAATAGGCCATCCAGGGTTTCATGCTGCTGTTTGCCAATGCAGCTGAGTAATACCAGTTTCAGTCCAATGAGAAAATAGATATTTGACTTAGAAGACACTATAGCAGGCAATGTTTTCACACACACATTCTGCATTTTACTTTTTATTAGCTCCATGTCTTAAAGCTAATATTTCTGCTTTGAAATGAAACACTGCTTTTTAAAGTCAGCAGTAAACACGGTGATTAGATTTGTTTATAGACTCACTGAAAGATTAACTAAACTGTTCAAGAACAATATTTTTTAAATCAGTTTCCTTTGTGCTAGTGTGTCAGCAGCTCTGTGTGTAGAACCTTGTACAGTGTGAGCTTTGCTGAAGTGACTTGAGGCCGAGGGTCATCTATATCTGACTTGGATAGAAGAGGTGCATCATTATAGACCTACAGCAGTTTTCCATCACAGCCCTGTCCCTGAATACTACTCTCTCGATTCCTCTGTCTTTTTGCTCCTCCTCTAACGAGAGAAAGGAACCACTTCAGTCCCTGTTCTTGATCACAGACCTGGCAGGGATTGTCACAACCCCGCAGCCATTGATCCTGTACTTAGTGACAACCAATTGCTTATTTTTCTTTTCACCGTCTTCTATCTTTCATCTGCAAGCACTTTAACTATATTACCTTTACAAGATAAATTACACAACTCATTTGGCTTTTACTTGGTTAAACGAAGCTTATGACTGAATGCACATCACACATCATTTATAAACCACAAGACATTTTTTGGGTGCAACCACAAGCAAGCAGTTTTCTACATAGCATTTGGCAATCACCTGTATTGTCATATTATCATATTTTCGCATTTTTAGAAATTGGCAATTGACAATCTAACTATAGACGCCAAGATATTTTGATTTATATGTTGTGCACACAGTATTGTTTAAACCATTACAAGGACAAGCTGTCAGATGAGAAAAATACACTTATGTCAACCTCCAACCTTCTGAGATTCCAAGTCAGAGATATTGGGAATTTCTGATGTCTCCCACTTACAAATCCATTCAGTTTTATACAAGCTGTTTGTTTGGTACACAACAAAAGTAGCTGTTTATTTGGTGTGACTACAAGGTTAGCAGTAAGGTTAATTACCTTGGAATAATGCATGAACATTCCTAAGTCTAAATAAGTCCCCCAATCCCCCCTCCCACCCCGTATCTTCGTATTATGCTGACAGTGCATTACTGTAGCATTACTCCATGGTCTGGTTCCAGCTTCAGAAAGACTAGGTCCTGCATGTCCCATACTGCAACCAACAACACCATTTAATTTCACTTTCCGTCACTTATAAAATATCCACATCTTTCCATAAAATCATTATCACAAACAGTGTACCTCTTAACACGCAAAGCTGTACTGTATGTGAAACAACAGGGGGAGTGCCCCTTTAAAGATGTTGGATGATAAAAGAAGTAGGATGTTTAAAAACTAAACAGCAAAACTAAATTGCAGCACTTCAACACTAAAAATTGCTTGGGTTGAACTAAACACTACATTCTGATTATATTTAATTGTAGAATGTGCCCTTAAGACTTTGACCTAGTTGGTTAGTAGATAAATAGAACATTAATGAGACATGAAGGAGCTGACTGCCAGCATTACTGTAGCTGCTACTATGATTCAATGGCGAATCTCTGCAGTTCAGTTGCTGTAGCTTTTTATTGAGGTCTCATTGCATATAAACAGTTCCCATTTCAGCAAAGTGTTAAGAAGATGCTTAGCAATTTATCAACAAGTCATTTAGAATTAATGAGAAATGCAAGTTTAGCTGATTAAACATTTATTAACCTAATCAACATCTGGTAATGATATGTTGGCAAAATTATTCCTCACTTGTGAATCAGATATGAAATGTTACAAAAGGTATTTCGACAGAGTAACTTATTTTGATTAACTTGTTGATGTTAGTTATCATTAATGCATAGGTTTATTGCAATTAAGTGTTAACTGTTTTTTTTTCCATCATTAAAAAGGCACAATATACATCTCAAAAGATACAAATACTACAAATGCTGTATTCTTAATGCAGACCTTTGAAATGAACCAGATGTCTACTGTGTAGAAATTTGAATTTTCTGCTCATAGCTAATGAATATATTTTAATTATTCTATTTGGTGTCATTGTCATAGCTTATTAGTTATTTTACTTTTGCATTATAATTATCTTCAATCAGATAGTATACTGAATAAAAATTTCCTTGACAAAAAACTAAGAGACAATATCTCTTTAAACCATCTTGGCTTTTGATTATGTAGTAGAAGCAGAAGTAGAAGTATTTAGGACCAATTATATTTAGTATCAGACATGGCAATACAGATGATTACATTTCACAATTAGTCCTGAAGCAAAATGATTGAAATAATGTTATGTATAATGAGGAAAACAATGTCTATTAATATCTAAAATGTATTTTTAAATCATGTCACCAGAGTTAAGGCAGATAAAGTGTCAAGAGAAATTACTGCATTAGCCTAGCCATTCATTACCACCTTGAAGTTGTATCCAGTCAAGTTGCAGTTTACATGCATTACTGTACAGACTCATATTCTGATCAGTTTATTTATTAGTCCAAGTGAAGGTTTGTGCTAGATGTAATGAAATTGCCTACAGGTGCCCAGAGATACTACAAGGAGCAGATATGAGGTCACGGTGACCTTGACCTTTGATCACCAAAATCAATTGCTCATCCTTAAGGCCAAGTGGAAGTTTGTGCCAATTTTTAGGGCCCGAGGTGATCGACATCGTTTTCACGTAAATGGGATGTTCTGACGTTCAAACTGAAACGTAACACTTCCGTCTACAGTTGTCTCCAGCGAAGAGCAAAAAGAAGACAGCTCTCGAGTTTCCAAAGCAGCCATCCAATCTGAACCCAACTCAGCATCCTTTTCATATGCTGAAGAGAAAGTTTAAGTTGACTAGCCTCTGTATCTTCTCTGGTGAAGCATGAGCTTCACCAGAGAACATACCGGAGTAAAATAAATGATGGGTCTTTGTCTGAAACATTATGGAGCGCACTATGTCACTGCGTTGCCTGATTTATCACAAACTGCACAAATGTGTTCAGAATTCATTCTATATATAGTTCCCAATATGTTTACAAAGGCGTCTCTAGATTCACTGCCAAAAGGTTCAGAGGTGGCACTTCATAAAAGTCCTCCATTTCTCTTTTTTAATGAATAATCCACAATTGTTTGATTCATTGATAACTCATGAACTTTAGAATTTCTCTTTTTCTGATAGCAGGGATATGCCAATAAATATGGCTGAGCATAAATGAATGGCATAGTTCTCTCACAATTGAGCTCCAATACGAAAGAATGGAAGCCTTCATGAATGCCGCCCACTCATTTTCCAGTTTACAACTGAATATGCTGTTATATTAAGAAAGGATGATGAATGCAAATACTCATGTATTTCATGAGATTACTCTATCCCTCTGTGCTTCTACACACACACACACACACACATACACACAGCCTACTGTACTGAGCCAGGACTAAAAGAACTTAACAGGAAACTGATATTGCTTTAATGTGCATAATTTTTATTATATATATATATATATATATATCTTCTCTTATGTGTACTTCTGTTTACTGTTCTACATTATCATTTCAATCCAAATGTGTATATAGACTATACATATGGAATACTACTTGTACAGTGGCTACAACATTCAAATATATAAAGTATTTATCCATTTTCCACATCTCCTTTCAACTTTGTAGCGACAAAGCAGATCAAAGCAGTAAATGTTACTGTCTTCCCTTCCCTTTTTATGCAGTAGTAAAAATTGAATATGCTTGATATTCATGTACTGCAGAGCTGCTATATAGAAATAACAGTAACAGTGTAGTAAATGTTTCCTCGGCCCCCTCCCACCCTGCTGACCTTCCCGGTGTCTCTGGCCCTGAGATGGGATGTTAATGCCCATGTCTGGACAGCTGCCATGCTGCAGCCTGTGCTCTAATGGATTGATAAAAAAGCTCTGAGCACAGAATCAATCATGATATAAACCTGGAGTAAAGCTTGTTAAACTCTAAGGAAAGTTCCTCTACCCTAATGCCCCTAATCTTCAGTCATTTGCTGTCCGACAGAAAGATTGCAGTTGTTACCCTCCTCCTGCCATGCATTAGGAGGCCAGAGTCATTTCAGGTGATGGACCTGAGTTTGTTTGACAGTTTCCCTAAGGCTGAGTTGTATTATATAGAGGTGTAGGTGTTTTCATGCACAAAGAGACTATACGATTAATTTTAATAGAGATTTTAGAGTAAAAAATATTAACTTTACTCACTTGATAGCTACATGATATGCAGTACATGTGCACACCTCTCTCATTGTCTCTCTGTCTCTTTGCCTGTGTCCTCATCTGTCTGCCATCATACTAGCTATGTTGGCTCCATATAGTGTTAGATGGAGCCAACATAGCTGACAGGTAAAAGGCTCTACTTCAGCAGTGACATGAATACCAAGCAGAAAAGCAAACAGGAACAGAAAGAGTAAAGAAGCAGTGCAGATGCTCTGCAGTTTGAAATGCGCCGCAAAGGGACACAAGCTCCTATTGAAGCCTCTCCTCAGGAACCAAAACCAAAACAAGGAAGTACCAGAGTGACCCTCCTTACGTAGGAATAATCTAAATAATAAATGTGACTATGATACCTGAGAACATCACAGTGTCTGTAACTTAAGTATGCATGTGCACAGCTGGGGGACCGGGAAGTATCTTCACATTAGAATTGTAATAAGCTGCTGATAAGTTCACAAGGACTATACTTGTCATTGTAAATGTCTGCTTTATGTGAATGTTTCATGGCCACCTTCTTTTTGTTACTGATTTAATGAATTAATTATATGACTCGGCAGGAGCAATTTCTACCAAGCAAGAACTAAATCACTATTCTTTTGACAAGTTAATTTAGTAAGCAACTTTATAATCTTATGATCAAGTCAAGCTTACAGAGACATTCAAAACACAGTGAAGTGTTGAATACAGGATTCCAAAGCCACGTGAAGTTACCACGTTGCATCTATAATTGAAGGTTCCCCAGTAGTTTTTTTTATTCCACACCAAATCCCTCAGTAAAGACCCTTATGTTTCATCACTGGTTCAGTATACCTCTGACGCCTTGACATGCCAGTCATCTCAACGGCTCCAACATCAGCAGTCCGTCAACAACAAAGAAGGTCCTATTTGATCAGAGCTCTTGGTTGAAGATTTACAGATTAGGTTAGATAAGTTTCTATCTGGTCTATCCTGTCAACTGAGGTCTATTTGGAAATAAGTCAACATCTAAGCCTCTTTTATTTCAGCATGCTATTATTTTAAGGTTATATCATTTCTTCTCAGTGCCAGTATAGTCATCTGCATCCCCCATTTTAGCCAAGCTACTGCCTTAAACACTCTTTCAAAATTCACATCCCAATGACAGATTGAAGAGTGTAGAATGGTCAAATAGTAATGCAGAGGCTTTGCCTCTATAAGCCCTCAGCTCTTCTTGTACTTATTCCAGTGCTCTGCCTTTAAACAGCTCACTCACTGACCCTAATTCCATACTGCTCTGGGGTTATTCTGAAAACTGAATGTAACCAATTCCAGGGAGCAAATTGAGGGCCTATCAATTGTAGTAGATGCATTTTGTCACTACGGGCATGTCAGAGCAGAGATGGAGTGAGGGCATGTGTAGGAGAGAGGGAGGTGGGGGAATGTCTCGAGGGGGTTAGTTTGGCAACATTTCCGCAGGTCAGATGCTATTCTATTGCTCTACAATAAATCTTATTTAATATCTATTGTGCTGCAGGTCCTGGTCGGGTGCAGAGAGCGAAAGAGAGAAGAAAAAGAGGGAGAGAGGCAGGCAGAGCGAAGTGGTATAAATAAAAAGTGAAAGGAAAGGAAGTAGAATGGGATATTGGGGGAATTGTTGTATTAAATCAGAATAATAAAGCTGTACATGCACAAATAGTATCCAATAGAGACTTCTGGGAGCCAGAGAGCCACAGTTTACCACCAAATGGTATTGGCGGTCCACCATGATGCTGACAGCAAGGACACAGCTGCAGTAGCCAGTTTTAATCAACACATAGGAGTGCAACTCCCACTCAGAGAGTAAAGGGGGCTATGCCATGAAAAGGCGCTCTGCTTCTGTGGCCATAGAGGTTTAAAGTGTTGCTGTGAAATAACGAGTTCTACCGCTGGTGTAAAGTGTGTTGTAACCTGTTGTAATGGTATCAAACTCCCTAAAGCAGTCTTGTCAAGGAGTAGCACACAGTTGGGACACTGCCTATGCTAATCGCTGCCATCGCAAATGCTCTGAGAGTTTCATATTGCTGCTTTAAACCATACGTTCTGAGCTCCATAACGATTGTGCACATATGATGATTTACTAGCTGGTGATTTAATATAATAGCCTCATTGTTTTTAGGATATGAGGGTAGACTTATAAACAACATCTATTAGCTGCCATCTCTGAGCACATAGCCTGTGGCCAAAGCATGGTATATTAATATCATTATGCTAAAATCTCACTGGATCCTCCAATAGTCATTAGTGTGCACATACAAAATTTGGTTCCAATAAGCAGATGATTTTGGCAAATGGGACACTCGTAAGCATTACACTGACAATTTCCAATGAGTATTATCAATTATGGCTTCCATACAGATTACTGTCAAAACAATTGGCTACACAGAAGCAAATAATGAATGTTTGAAGTTATTTTGATGTCATCTACATGTACAGTATATTCTCTGTGTAAATACATTAGCACCACTTACTAATTCTACAGGTTGGGCACCAGATAGTGCAAACGAGATACATCTGATGTGTTTCCAAATGAGCCAAGAGCACAGACATATTTGCCTGGAGTTTTTAGAGTAGCTGGGTAAGGGAATTGTGCATGACAGCTCTGAAATAATTGTTGGACTGAACCAGAATAGACCTTTCCTCTCAGTGGAAAAAAAACTTCACAAAACAACAGCTGAAGACCTTCTAAAGGGCAAACACAAAGCCTGCTACAGATTATTTTACAGTAGTTGTGGTGGAACATCTTCTGGCCAGAGTTGAGTCATGATGACCATGTTCAGCTCTGATGGACTCAGCATTGTCAGCATGTCACACACATATCATACATATCAAGTGTCAATGTCAACACAACAGTCTTAGATAAGTAAGTCCAGCAGTATAATATGAGTATATTGTTTAGTCTACAGGATTAACATGCGTACCTGTTCTTGTGAATGAGAGTTTTGTCCAATTCCCATAAAACTCATACATTTGGTTAGCCAAATTTAACTCACAATATCCAAAAGGGATCCAATTCAACTTTCAAGTATAATAGTAATAGAATGAGAATGCTTGGCTATGCATATTATAGACTTTCAGACAGTTGCTGTACATCAAAGCCCTAATCAATAGCTGAAAAGATGTTTTTTAGCCTTCTCTTTTGTCTTTCATTGCAATTTGCCATCAGTGACTGATCAATCGTCTTCCTTTGCTCATTATGGCCACTCAGATGGCTACTGTACATCTGCCAGCCCTTGTCAATATAGATAAAAATGTCACTTGCTCAGAAACCTCTCTCCCCTTCTCCCATGACAGCCTGACCTCATGTTCCTTCCTCATTACGGTCTCTCAGACAGAGTTACATCAGCTGGCCGTTATCCAGATGGTCACTTCTATTTTTTATTAAAATGACACTTTGCAGATGTGCGGTGACCATACACAGAGAGCTGCAGCTTGGAAATGTATCCTAATACACAGGTCAGTGAGTATATTTTCGGGTGTGGCACATTTCGTTTATGTGACTGGGTCACTTTAAAAACATAATAGCCAATAAATGAAGTTTAACAAATGGTTTTACTAACAAATGGCACATTTAAGTGACTTAACCTAATTAGAATACATTCTGTTATAAACTCAGACATGCAAAAAAGCCCTTGAATATATCAGTGTAGCATAAAGGTATAGTAATGCTGAATGTCATATCTCAACTATCCTCAAAGGAGACAGATTCTCATATTTATATGACTTTCTCAGCTGAAACCTTTACTGAATCACAATACTTGCAGCAGGTATAATGCCACACACAGCCTTACAGTTTTTCCTACATTTCTTTTTTGATGAGTGCATCATTACTTCTAAATTTGGAAAAGTCTCATCCCTAAATATATATTTAAAAAGTATGCCTTATTATTTATATCCTGCTACATCTTTGGACAGCATAATCACGCAGCCAGTTTTCCATTCAGTAGGACTTAGTATATTTACTTTATCTCATTTACCGCAACTCATACATGCATCCAAAAATAACCAGATTTTTATTCTTGCACTACTATGCTACCTATTGCATGATGTGTGCTCCCTCTGTGTAGTTCAGAGATTAATCAAAAATTAACTAGAATAATTAGCGATCAATATGTCAACTTGATACTCCTTGATCATGTAGTTCACTTTTTTTTTTTTGGAACAGATTAGCAGGTTTCAGGAGAAAGTACTGTACTTTTTGCTTGTGCATGTGTAGGACACCCAGACAACTGTTTCTGTGTTCCCTCTTATGAGCTAAGGTGCTATGATGTCCTTTGATTTCAAAATCAGAGCTCCCTAATCGAACAAGAAATGGCTTCACACTGTCTGGCTGAAGATAAATGAATAGGGTGTGATAAAGCAGCAGCAGTTGAACTGGGGTCAAGCACCATTCTACCAAAAAGCCCAGGAGACGGCACTATATGTCACAACACAGATACCCCTAGAGAAGGATGGAGAGAGACAGAATGCAAGCAAACCCCAGCGAAAAGGTATGGCGCAAGAGACAGAACTAAGCAAGAAAGAGAGAGAGCTGTATTGATGAGGTGTAGAGGTAGAAGGGGGCAGAGGGGGCAAATTTATCTCAAAGTCTCTCTGGTAAAAGCTGCTCAGCAGTGCCATGTCCAGCTTCAATCCCATTCAGCAAATTGAGGTTAGAGCAACCACTCATCTGTCTTACTGGAGGTAGGGAGTGGATACAGTGTGAGGACAAGGCAGGGTAAATTTTGAGTCAGTGAGGAAGGACAAGAGGGTAGACTGAGTGTTATCCCCAACCTTTGTCCTTTGTCCACTGCCAAGGCTCCAGAGGGGGGTGGCCCATTACAAAGTCCCCATGTGGAAGTGCTGCAAGTCGTTGGGAAACCTCTGGCACTTGCTCCACTGACAACCGTGTTATTGAAGGGTGGGGACATAATTAGAGGGCACGCCAGTGAGTACAGAATGTGGAACATCATTAACAAGCTCACATTGTTGAAGTGGGGACTGTAATTAAAGGGTTCCCACAGCAGTGGGAGACAGCTTTGATTGGAGAAGTAGAGGGACAAAGTCATTTTTGCTCATCTACCACTAGTGGCTGTTGTGACCTTCACACCATTTGGCAGTGGATGGTGTGTAACTGTGTGCGCACACCCACTATATGTGGTTGTCTGTGTGCATATATATGTATTTTGACTTGATGAGGAAAGAGGAAAGATACAAGGTCAATTAGACACTGAAGTCTACAATCTATGAAACTGTTCATCTGAATAAAAAAGAGACAGGGGCGGTAAGTGATGGAACAGACAATTCACTGTTCTCTCTAAGGAAAAAAGGTCAGGTGAGAAAATATCCGATAAATGGCAGGAAACAAAGTTATATTAAACCACTGAGGGCCTAAAAAAGAGCAGAGGACTGAAGTGCAAATCCCTTACCTGCCCCCTGTGGCAGCTGTTGTAACTAGTGAATGCATACAAAGTGATATACCGTAGCTCCTTTCCTCTCACCTCGTAATTATTTAACTTCCAGCATGGGCATTTGTGGATTTCTTGGCTTGACTGATCATTCAATTCTCCAGACATGCTTGGATCTTTTGAGGGTTAAGAGTCAGCCTGAAATTCACACATCGATTTGTCTACCTGTGAAACAACGATCTCTGTCTGTGGCGGAAGCCTGACCCGGTGTTCTAAAGACCCAGAACAACTTGATGAGTCACCCAGCAGATATCCATGGGTCAGAGCTGAACTCCGGATTTCTAGTGAGGTTTGTTTGCCCTGGAAGGGTTTTGGAAATCAGAGGGATGTTGCTTACATGTATACATACATTGTACATTTTTTTAAAGCTTGTCAAAACAAACCACTATAAGAAAGGCATAAACAAAATGCAAATATCATAGCCCTTTAAAGCACTAATCTTTCTAAAACCAGCATATGAAGTTATGGCAAGAACAATTTACGCATTAAATACACATTACAAGGCTTCAGAAAATGATGACATGCGCAAAGACAATGAATCTAAAGCCTTGTGAGAACAGAATGTGGAAAGCTATTTTCTTTTGTCCATACAATGACCTTTTAGCTCAAAACTATTTCTCCCTGTGCCTTGTGTTGGCCACTGCAATTATATTTCCAATACTGAATGGATCTTCAGGAATTTCCAATTTCTAGACCACAAAAGATAATAAACCCAACATGTTTTGGCAATATTTGTAATAGCTTGTGATTTTGCTACAGCCAGTCCTAAGCCAAAGGGTGATCAAAACAATAATTGAAAAAATTACCAATCACTGGTCTTCTCCATATTAAATAATCCTTTTCAGAACCATTGTAGCATTGTTACAATTTCCGGTCACATAAAATCATCTCTCTTTTGCACATTTTTTTGCAATTTATGCCTGAAGGACAATCTTTTCCCTAAGGCAGGCTTCGTAGACAGCATGAGTTCAATAAGTTTTAGTTAATGTATGGTATTTGCTGTGCGTGACTGACATGGCCTTCCATCAAATGATGTCACACTGAACAACCACAGCTAACACCAGAACACAACAAGAAATTACAAACAAACATAAGTAAAATCCTGTTCAATCCAACTTCCCCATTAAGATAGCAGTGTTAGCTTCATGAAGATAAAATTGATCATCTACATTACCAATATTCAGTGTGTACCGCACATCTGTCTGTTCTGCTGGAGTTGTTGGAGTTGAGCCAAAAGAGATTTGTCATCTGTCAGAAGATGAAATCTGCTCTCGATGTCCGGGGCTGGATACTCGGGTGAGTACTGGCTCACTCCCGGCGATTGCTTGGCGGGACCTGGTCCTCACAGCTGTGTCAG
>JAUBNQ010000025.1:5777539-5790695 GCA_032353495.1 Ctenopoma kingsleyae | reverse complement strand
TGAATGATGAGAGCACAGCTACACATACATGACATACGCATGTGTCATCTGTGTTACTGACAGGCTAAAAAAAAAAAGAAAAAAAAAAAGAAGATGAAATCTGCTAAAATTCTTTTGCTCTGGTACAAAAAATTTTACTAGGCGGGCACGAAAAATTATACTAGAAACAGAAACAAAAATGAGCAACGGTAAAAAGTAGAACACAAGCATGGAGACCGAGTTTAGAAACTAGGAATGAGACCTATATTAGTGATGGGACTTGCTGTGCCGAAGCTTCAGAGCATTCTGAGTAATCCAGGGAATTTTTTGAGAAGCATGTATCAAAGCTTGCTTCGTTGACGTATGCGATAACGTATGAAGCCTCACTAGTGGGAGGTACCACGTGAGTGGTTCTGAAAGTGGTTCGCGATTTGGCATAACGTTCAAAATGTATAGGACAGTGAAACACAATAAAATAAATATACATGTTTTCCCAAGTTACAAAAGCACATTCACCCCGTTTTTTTTATTTGTACTTTCCCTTGCCACCATTGTAATTTCAAAAATGTGTGGTTTAAGTCTCAGAGAAATACACACGTTACTATTATGTAGATTTATTCAGTTAAGTGTAGAAAGTATACACAAACAACTAATGTCATAATAGCTTGACACACAAATGAAAATGTTTAGTTCCTGTGGCAAGACAGTTTTAAGAGTGTTATACTGTATATACGTAGGTACACTAGGAACACACTTGTCTTACAGTCTTTAACCAACAGGAGGTTTGTGTGCACATGAAGCCAGAGATGAAGCCTCGAGAAATGAACCATTTTGCGAACCAATTGGCTGCGAGGCTTCAAGACTTCATGAAGCTTCATCTAGGCCATCACTGCCGAACATAAACTTGACAAAGGGAAGTCCATGAACCAACTGTGTGTGTGTGTGTGGCAGGAGCATGGCTGTGGAGGCGTGGCCAGGTGGGTATTTGTGTCTGTTTGAATGAAGCAGAGAACAGAAAGCATATGGAACACTAGGAAAAAGACAAAAAAAAATAAAAATAAAATAAAACAATGGTGACATTGGTGATGTCAGAAACAAGAACAGGAAGCACGCTAGTTGAAAAATCATATCTGTAGAGTCACATTCCTGCAGTTGATTAACTTGTCGCTCTGTAACTCTTTTCTTTATTTTTTATCTTTATATTCCCTTTAATTTCCCTTAAGCATGCTTGAAGGTCAAATTAGTTCATCTATTCTACTGTCAGAGCTAAGTGTAGACTACCGCACTTGTACATGCATCAATGCATCCTCCCCACTTCACCCATTTTCACTGTTCCTCAATCAGTCCACCTCATAACCCATCATTCTCTCCACTGCCTTCTTCATGTGCACCAGTTTATTAACTGTCGTGGACAATGCAAGCCATTTTGCAGATATGACAATCAATGCACGCACTGTTGAGCACAATCTTGTGTCTTGTATGTAAACAGAAAACAGTGAGTGGTGGCGAGTTTCAGTTTGTGATACTTTAACGTCATGAAATGTGTAGCACTAGCATGACACAGTTCAATTTATGCAACTATTGTCTTACAAAAAATTACTGTATACAGAATTGTTTAAGCCTAACTCTACATGAATGTGTGATTAAAGACAATATACAGTAGGTGTGTGTCAGAAGGAGAGATATGGTGTCCTGCCTGTCTTGGCCAGGTTTTTGTTTTCCATTAGTCAGAGTAATAGCCCCTAAGGCACTCTGAGAGCACTTAAAGATGGTGATAAATGCACACAGTCACTAAAACATAGTTGATTGACAATTCAGGGACACCACACACCTACATCCTATTTGAATCTTCACTTGCACTGCGCTCTGAAACGGTCTCACTAACTTGTGGCTTATCTGTTTCTGTTTTGTTCAGTAGCAAAGCAAATTAAGTGACAGATTTCCAGAATTACAGTTCTTGCAAAGTTGAGCTATCATGACAAAAATTATATTATAATATATATAATATAAATATAAAATATATTATTTTTATATATTATAAAAATTATAACTCATGCTTTTATAATGACACATCAAGCATCTCGGGACCAATGATATCTTCTATACTACAGCCTAAAACGATTGAGCCTCTGTGAAAGGCAACAAATGGAAATAAACACTGTAGACACTAAAACTGAACAAGTTGACCTAAACTAAGGAGACCTGGGTCAAATGAATGTTTGAAAAGTTGGCTTCAGCTGGTTTTCTGTGATTGATCTTGCTTGGCACATCATGTGCAGACCTCATTAATTTGGTTCTCCAGGCAGGCTCAATCAAACACTCAACTGGCAACATATTGGAAAGTCAAGTCTGAGTCGATGCCAACAGTCTAGGTGGACTCTTTTGTCCTTAGTGATGCTGTTAATTAACAATATTTCCAAGGCAGTAAAGCAGAGAAGTAATGGGTTATCTTGTTATCTCACAATACTAATTAATTTTTGCATATATATGTGAATGTGTATACTACGCCTGACTGTCTTTGTGCTCCCACTTTGGTCATTCATCAAAACAGAGGCAATGCACATTTAATTCAAGGCTGAAATATGTAATATTACATTACATTTTAGTTTTTTCCTTCAGACATACCAGTACCAACCTCTCACAGATGGACAAAAAAAGAAAAATAGATTGTGTAGAGAGGAAAAATGACTTTGACGATGTAGTAAATCACATCAAAATAAATCCTTTACTGCTCAATGGGCGAAATTGGACGTGAGAGATGAGAGCTGTGATATGTGTTTAGCATTCACCAGGTGAAACCTGCTGCTGTAAATGAGGGACTGAGGTGGCAATCGAAAACAAAAAATGAAGAGAGAGTGCAACAGTGAGAAGGCAGATATTTATTTATTCTGGCGAGGGAGCATTTAGGTACTAGCACTTCAGTGAACAAGCAATCAAATGGTGAAAAACACAGCCTCATTGTTGACATAAATCATAATTATACCACAGCCTTACACTACAATTCGCGATATAAGAGCAGTTGCAATAAGGAAAATTAAACAAGTGCTGTTCTGTTGGAGGACTGTATAATCATCAACTGAGAATACTTTAAATATGGATAATTTCCATGTGTGATTGTACATATGTGTACCTCTATTTACAGCGCAACTCAACAGACTTTGAAATATACTATTAGTCTTTTAACAGAGCACAAGCCAAGAGAAAAATAAGAGTCAGTTTGGCACCACTGGTTAAGACATAGAAGAGAATAAATGATCAAGTTATTTTGGCAAAAAGTTTGCAGAGTGAACCAGTGATTAACTTTTTAATGTAAAGTGATGAGGTAACAAAATTATTCACTGTAAAATACATCTACATTCACATGTTCACATGAGACTGGGGAGATCAACAAGCTACCTTAAACTTACCTTCCAGTCACAGTATAGCTTTATTGTAAAGTTATCAGCTAATGTGCTCTGAAAGTCACTGCTAACTACGAGACAGTTACCAGTCTCACTGTAAATTATGGTAAAAATAAAACCATAAAATTACTGACATTTAGTATTATCCTTTAAATTTTAATAATCATTAAAACCATGGTCAACAACTGCGCTTTGAAAAACTCCACCCGCTGATGATCCTCCGGGTTGCAGACTATGAACTCGCTGTCCCTCGTTTCCTCCCAGCTGTATGCACTAGCTGCAGACTTTGTGCCAGCTTTCGTCCAGACTAACAAGCTTGTTTCTAACAAGCTTCCACCTGTATGCCAAAAAATGCAGGCAGTAGACTCAGTGCTAACATGACTGTTTTGTTAGTCTTTTAGTTTGTGGATGTTACACCTGCATTATTTGGAGAATCACTGCTGCAGCATTTTTACAGTAGAAGGCTGAAGTAGATGTACAGTACACAACTTTTATTGTCTGTTAGTGGTAATATTGTTTAGAATTTTAGTTTAAATACTTTTTTCTCTCCATGTTGTTTCTTTTCTACTGTCAGAACAACATAGAAGTTGTTTTTTTTTTTTAGCATTACTGTAAAAGTACACATGAGACACCAACACAGGTGTCACATTACTTAGTCATTAGTTTCATAAATGATTAGCTTTCTGTAGCTGACAGCTTAATATTTCAGGAGGATAATAATGTACTGTATATTATTTAATTTCTAATGACACAGACATATCATGTTAGTGTAATGTAATGTAATGTAAAGGTGTGAACCACGTAGTACTAAAAAACGTTATACTTTGTGGCAGAGCGTTTTATGCATATAGGCTAGAAAAAATAGACATGAAGCATAAAAATATGCTTCGGTTCACATTTACAGTCTGCTGTCTACACTGTCTGCATCTAGACCCTTAATAATAGCATACATAGAGCAAGAACACGTCTTGTGAAACTTGCTTTTCTTGTATCTGCATTGCATTCTGGTCTACTGAGACTGTTGTAAGTGAAGAAAATGGTAGCAGTACCTTCTCTATGAACAAAGAAGCACTTTTTGATCTTGACTCTAAACAGATGAAAAGAGGCACAGAGATATGTCATAGCTGGCATTGGCTGGTCGGCAGCATCCAGGATGTGAACCTTAACAAAGCCTTCAGCTGCTTCACAAATCCAGATTTCAGAAGACGTCTTCTGATATGTGTTTGAAATTTTGAATTACAACACCAGTGTCACCAGTGTAAAATAGAAATGAAAAAGTCGCCTTCAATGACCTGGGGAGAACTCCTCTGAAGTTTTATTTAGCCAGGGATACCTCTGGCTAAATAAAACACCTTTCAAATTCCTAGTGAGACAAAGAGAGACTGAGCAATTGCAACTACTGTCACCTTATCATCACCTGGGAACCATCCATCAGTCCACAGTGAGAGACTCAATGAGAGAGATTGAAAGAGGAGAAAGAGAAGGAGGAAGGACAAGGAGCTGACAGGTTGGTAAGGTGCCAGGGGAGCAACAGGCCCAGAAGGTCTACAGAGCAGTGAGCATCACTGAGCCGGATACACACACAAATGGGATGTACCCAAAACACACACTACGTACACAGAAGTGCTGTCAAGCTGTGCCCACAATGCATGTAAGTGTGTGTACACACACTTGAGAACCCACTTTCCCTTCATCTGTGTGAGGCTGTTTTTTTTTTGTTTTTTTTGTTTTGCAGCTTGTGAGTGAGAGTTTTTCCACGTGACTGGGAGGTGTGAGTCAAGCTATACCACACTACATTTTCCGGTCTTTTTTTAAATGTAGCTTGGATGGATCTCTATGCATCCATCACGTGTATGGCTGTGCGTTTGTTCATTCACCCACTACATAGTGTGGACAGTACTGAAGGGAAGCTGTGCAGCACATCATGAGTTCAGTTATATTGGTTTGTGTTTAAATGAGATGGAGAGAAAGGCAGTCATTTTTTATTTTTTATTTTTTTTTGGGGGGGGGGGGTCATGATGATCAAAGTCATGTTTGCCATTTGTTATTGATGGTTATCGCATCATTTTCAGCAGAGACATGGTGTCATCATTCAGCATCCAAATTACAGGTGGCAAATCTTCTTGTCCCTTCAGTACCATAAACAACTTATAATTCATAATCAGAGCTAACAGAACAATATAGTTGTAATAGTGAATTTCATTTTCACCATTTAGCCAAAACTAGGACAGGATGATGATGAACTGGTGTATTTTGTGGAAAATTTCTCTTGAAAGCAGGGTACAAAGCATGGTGCTGCTCCTACTACTGTACTGACAACGCATTTCATACAAGGAAATTGGCATAAACACAAAATGTCCTCTGTGGAAGTGAATTGGATCTGTCATCCTTTCAATGGAGCAGGACTGGAAATATAATACAGAAATCACTCAAAATCCCTGTAATTACACACACACACACACACAAAATCTCTACTATCAGTGTGGAGTGTTTTATTTTTTGACCACTACTACAGATGAAATAACAAAAACTTCAATTGATGCAGAGAAAGATTTACTAGATTTTAATCTTTTAAACTAATGGGAGACAACATATTATGACTGTTTTATTGTTAAATTAAAATACACAGGGTTAAAACTGATGTAAACCTGTCTTCTTCTCTATTGATAGTTTAAGCTACACACACACACAAACACAAGGCTCAGAAAAGACCAGCTGAAAGTAGATGGGGCTGCACATCAGTTAGCATGGAATGCAGCACAGTGTTTATGTTCATCCACAGTTACACTGTCTTTCACTGTTAAGCATAAGGACCACATCTTAAATATGAGCCCAGCCTCTACAATGGCAGAATATAGTAAACAACACTTTTCCTAAGTAGGCCTACCAAACATAAATCTTAAGCTTTGTAATGAGTAGTATCATCAAGTAAAAGTTAAACTTTCACTTCCTTTATTATTAGATGTATTCATTAATAGAGTTAAAACAAGTGATAAATACACTTTTCTTTTAGATAGTAGTTATTATTGTAATCAGTTAATTGAAATAAATAACTGATGAAATGCTACAAAAAACATTATTAGTTGCACAAATGTCTTCAAAAGTTGCGTAATTTGTGTGTGCATTCTCCAAACTGTCTTTTTGTGTGCAATATCAAAAAAGTAGAAAAAGGAGTATGTTCTAAGATGCAGATTCACAAACAGACAGGGCAGAGCATCTTCTTGCTCCAGCAAGCACCTCCAGTCTCAGTGTGTGTTACAGTGTATTAATCAAAGCTGACATGCTATGCAGAGACAGTGCTCATGTTTAATCCAAGAAAAGGCATGGGATCATTTTACAACCCTATTTTTGCCTCAGGGTAAAACTGACTTTGTGTTCCTCCTCACCTTTTCTGTCTTCCTCTCTTGCTGTTTTTGCTGCCTTTCTTGCCAAATGATTTTTGGAACAATAAAAGTGAGAAATCTAACATTTTACATCCAGCTACTGACACGCATGGCTGTGCTGCCTGTGCCCATTATGGTTCACAGGATTTTGTGCTAAAAGCAGTGTAGTGGTTCATTGTGCTGTCTGAAAATATTGGAATATAAAATGTCTCACACAGATGGTAACTGGCGGGTGAGTTTTCATTTCCCTTATCTTTAGCCGGACCTGAATAATGTTTTTGTCATTACATAAATACTGTTTTGTTGGCTCATTTGTTTTGTTTTTGGCTTAGCTTAAAGGTGCCACATGACACAGCTGTGCGAAGATCAACACGTGCCATGCTTATGTAGAGAAAAATACTGAGAGCAAGGAACAAATTACATTCATTACCATTAACCACGTCTAAGCCAGGAATGACAATGAGAATGATGATGACCACAATCAGTTTGAGCAGAGCCACGCCTAACACAGCTTAGCTTCACAATTTCAGAAAGGAGGCAGGTTTGTGAACCACCCTACAGTATCACGTGTATTCAAAACTCTATTACAGAGCAGCTTGGGGCTGCAAAGGGTTCCTGATCGTACCCGTTCCTGTGCTGGAAAGTGTTTGTTGTCAGCGTGTAGAGCATGTAGAGTCAGATCCAGACAGACATTACAGATACTGGCACTAGAGTTCTGCTCCCTGTATCTTGGTCCAGAGCAGATGGCCACAGATCCATTCAGCCAAGGCCTTAATAGAGCCACAGCTGCTGGCAGACAAAGTGAATCTCCCTCCATATGCACTTCCTTGGAAAACACTGCACTGCTCTGTTTGCTCTGCCGTGGGAGTGTAGCACAGTCCACAAGCTGTGACTCAGACCACTGATACATCTCCAATCATACCAGTCCATGAAGGCCAATTTGTTCAGATTTAACAAAGGCTGACAGTGGACAGGCACAATCTTGTCTCCTGCTCACATTTAACCATAAAGCACACATTAATAGTGAGTTCAATATTTTTACCTAGAGCCACTCCATCTATTACAATTTCCACCTGTGAAAAATGCAGCAGTGCTGTGGAGTTCCAGATGCCCTTATTGAACTCCTTATTACAGAAGTCAATACAACTCATATGTGGAAGTGCAAATGTCCTGTGTTATTTATAGTGCTATTATAATGTCACTACAGTATAACATTGTAACCTGCCTTTGTTTTTATCCTGGTACTTTTTTGTATTTGTAAAAGTGCTACAGTGATCATACTAAATTACAATAAGAGCACTTGTCAAATTTCAATTAGAGCAAAGCATTAGTCTCAATATGAGACACTTTGATTTAATCCTGCTGCATTCTGAATGATCATCATGGATGCATAGCAAACAAAGAAGTAGAGTTTTTTTTTTTTTTTTTTAATCTAAATTTTCTATTGCAATCTGTGCTACTTTAAATGCGGAACTACCATCTTATCCCTTTATTTGTATAGATTTCTAGACATATTTCTAAGTCTGTATCCAAAAGAAAATGTCCCATCTGCTGCACAGCTGAACTGTGAATTGTCTATAAAGTTTGAAATATGAAAGAGTGTGTCATAGCTCTAGGATAGACCATGCAGTATGCTTCTCTGCCCTGTGCCCAGTGTGTGCTGGCATAAGCTTCTGGCTCCCTTATGACCCTGACAAGGATTAAGCAAGTGCAGAAAATGAATGTGTGTGCTTGAGCAGTCCAATTCTTGCAATTCTGTGTTAGGAATATGAAGTGTGACTGCCATTACCGCCATCCTGACACAGGGGAGTGGTGAATCTACAGTACAGGTGTTAAGAGAGTGAAAGTACTGGCAAGAGCAAAAATCACAGTCAGAGAAGGGATCTGTCAATTAAAAAGTAGGCTATCTTGGGAAATGCAAAGGCAGGTCAACCGAGGAAAGATGGTAGAAACAAGAGATTTTCACTCAGCTAAAGGACAATAGACATTAAGCAAGTGGCAAAGCAAAGGCCTTGACATTTCTAATTAATAGTAATTAAATCACTTGAGTGCTTTGTTTACTGTGTGAGAGCGTCCATGGATCAACAACCCCATTTACTGCAAGGGGGCAATCACAAACATCCCAAACACAAAACAGCATTCTTGTGTGTACTCAGACTCAGACACAAAAATCTTTGCACACTTGTACTGATGTAGTGAGATCTCATTAAAAGGTACTACCATGTATTTCCAGGAAAGTGTGAAAAGAAACTTATCACCAAACTTCAATGTCTACATCAAAGTCCAAACAATCCATAAAATGCTAATCTGTTTTGGCACTCAACAACAGTCAAGAGACTGCCCACACTCAGTTACAGACACTCACACACTTCAACGTTTCTTGTGCTTCAAATTGTTATCTGGCTTTCTGCAGCAGACTCATCCCACATGTCTTGTGGTGCATGAGGGTCCAGTCATGGTTCCAGTCCCTCAGAGCAGAAGCATCTGTGCATTGGGAGGGAGGTGAGTAATCAGACGATGTCTTTGTCAAAAAGAAAACAAAACACTGAATTAAAGCAGAAATAGGAAAAACAGAGAAAATCAGCAATTGAAATCAAGTAAAGAAATGTGATGTGGCTGGTACATACAGGGTTATGTACAGGTCTAAGTTGTCATGTAACTTCTGATGCCTTTCAGTTCTTTTCCAGTCATTATACCATTTTTATAAAGTATAAAATATAGGAAATAATTGTTAAAGCAATATTCTAAAATGGAGTCAAAAAGAGCCAAAATGAACGTTATGTTCGAAGAAGAAGTAGGTAAACTGAAGTGAAATGGCAGGGTAGAAGTAAGAGGAGAGGTGTCTGATGATGACTGAGAAACATTCAAGTGACTGGTTTGGCATTTACTGAGGGTCACGGTCTGTAGTAGCCTCAGTCAGGTGAGGAGGATCTTATCTAGAAATGGATAGTTGCAGTGCAAAAAGATGCACTGGATGAGAAGATGTGAGGAAAACCAGAGAATGCTTGAAATCAATAAAGTGGATGCGTAGAGTGGGGACGTCAGCGGGTGCAGAATGGGGAGGGGAGTGCGCTAAGGACAGATGGTGTTTAAACACCCTCAATGTTGAGAGACCTGGGGAGTGTAAAAAAAAAAAAAATCAACAGAGAAGCTATTGGTGTCCAACTTCTGCCATGGTGCATACTCATGCCAACTGGAGTGTGGTAGAACCCCATGTCACTGGTCTGGACAGTCTACACCATCTGAACAGCGTGAGCAATGTGACTATTCATCTACGCACGCTAGAGCAAACACACCTTGTGTGCATTTATTAAAGTAGTGCTTGAATTGTGAGGGGACAATGTCATGTTGCCCTACTTTAAGCCACTAAACAAAGCCTGAATAGGCTATTTTCCTCTTAAATAGAGAAGTCACAAAATCTACAAAAAAGAATCACGACCTATTGTTCAATCAGTCTGCTGAGCACACAACAAACAGAAACAAAAGAAGATGCAAAGCAAAACCAGGGCGCTCACCCTCCCCTGTCGATCTCTCATACAGTCACACCTTCAAGTCATTCCCACATCAGCCACACAGCAGGACCCTCTGCGGTTCAGCGCTGCCGTGACAACAATGATTACCGACCTCTTTGACAGAGACATGCATCAACAGCGCACCAGTTCAACAATAGACAAACTCTGTGGTCTGAACATTGAGCAGCTTTCCGTTACAGTCTGTTTTTATCTTCTAATAACATGAAACCTATTTTTGTAGTTTGGGTCATCATTCTTTTAATTATAACACTGGTGGCACAAATTAATTAGATCTTGGAACACAGCAGTATCAAGCAGGAGCCTAACCCCACCAACCATGTTAATGGTCTTTGTGCTAGTATAAGGTAATTTAACAGGAAGACGCTCACGTAGAAAGACATTCTGGTTTAGCTGTGACTACCAACATGTAAAATGTTTATGTTAGATTTCTGAGTTTTCATTTGCCATACAGGTCCACAAAATTAAACTGATATTGAACTGTTTATACAAACTGTTTGGTATGAACCCAGTATCGAGACTTTAGATGCGAGGACTTGGCGTTTCATCAAATTATCTATTTGACTGCGGGCAACCAAGCACAGCCCTTTCCTCTAAACAACCTGCTGGAGGAGGAGGGTTTACCCTCTGATCAAGGTCTCTCACCTGGGAAGCCACAGAGCACATCAGGCTGACTGAATTGAATATAGATATGGGTAAATGAATTATGAATTATGAATGGGCATCAATCCAAAATCTGAAAATGCAATAGCTTCTCAAATTAAAATGGATTTTCTAACCATCAGAGAAAGTGACAGTCCTTGGAAACTTTACACACAGGGTTGGGTGGTTGTGCAGATGGTCAGACATACAGAGAGGCTGATGGGAAAGCATCACTGCACATCACCACAACTATATCATATACAAACATTGGTGCTGCATTTTGTGAGTCTACTTGAGTCTACAAACGGATACATTAAAAAACATTATTAATGCTTAAAAATGCTTGAAAATGTCTTAAAGCCAAATGGGAACATGAACAGAAATACAGGAAATGGCAGCTTGTGTTGAAAGAACACTTTACCCCAACCTTAAACATTACAACTAAATACCTATCCCCAACCTTTATCATAATGTAAATGTAATTCTAATGTTAACCCCAAACCAATCCATAAATCTGAACCCTCAATCAGGTCTGAGAACTGGCAAAAATGTCCCCACCACAAAGGTATTGAACAAAAATTTGTCCACACAACCACAGACAGACATACACACACACACACACCCCAACACTTCCGCTATCTGTCACAGCTATTCCCATGCAGGGACGGCTAAAGTTGATCTCATTAACTTGCCTTCATTCAAACAGCTAATTACACACAGACACACAATCACAGCCTTCACGGCACAATCAAGTCCTGATGAGGGAGAGAAAGGAAGACAGAGGGGGGTAAGACTGGGACAGAAAGACTGCAACAAGCACAAAGAAATAAGGAGAGCGGAGGACATACTCAGAAAGAAAGCGGAGCAGTGGAGAGAAAGTAAAAGAGAAAAGGGAAAGAGTGTGGAGGCTTCCTTACTTCTAAGCCTTGGACAAGTATTTTACTTGAGTGTAAGCTGATTTTCCCTCTCACGTATAGCAGTGGATTGGCTCCGAGTCAAAATCTTTCTGAAAAGCTATTTGTTTCTGGTATCCCTAATAAAGGAATTAATGTTATGTTAATGACTTTTCAGCCTATTACTGCACTGCTGATGGATCCATCTGTACTTGAAAATGTCTTTTCCTCCAGAACCCTGCCACATGGTTATTTGTGTCACAGTCTTTGTCAGGTAATTTATGGGAGGACATTAAGCCCTTAATACATTGTGTTACAAAAAAGACGACAGTTTAATGGCATTGCGTAGATGAGCAAACTTGCCATCAATAATGCCGTATAATGAAGCCTGTTGAAGGCCTATTGGGATTGGAAAACAGAGGCTGCCAAAACTTAAAAGAGAATACTAAGGATTTGTTATGTGTCAATGTGTGTGTACCCATGTGTACAAGTGATGCTCTCTGTGTACAGTATGTGTGTGCATTTGATTCGGAGTTTTAAAAACAACTGGAGAGGAAAGAAGTTGGTGGGAAGTATAGAGAGGGGTTTACCAGAGCAGGGTCAACATCTGGGCAACACACAGAAATCCGTAATCAATCTCCAGATGTTAGCATCATGTTTTGGATTATGTTGCTTACCTCAGAGGTAATAAAACTTGTATCCAACATGTGCCTTTTGATTTCCAATAACCAGAGTACAGTGCATTCAGGTAGCTCGGGCTAACTGGCCTTTTTGATTGGTGAAATGAAAAACTCAATCTGTGTTAGATTACGTCCTTAACAGCTAACTAATGTAACTCTGTAATTAAGCTTGTTGTCTTCATATCTTCCCACTGATCACTGTATTCCTCCTTCTCTCTCTCCTTCTGTCCTGTTTTGCACTGAGGAGAGCCGCTGTTCTGAAACACTTTATGTAGTAGACTTCAACACTGAGAATCAGCAGCAAATTCTGTTTCTGCCTTTTTCTGTCTGCTTCATCATTATTATCTCTGCTTCTCTACCTTCATCTCTCAGTTCTTATTGTCAAATGTCTCTGTCTATTTTCAGTCACACGCGTCCTCTTTGACGCGTTGTTCCTTTAACTCTTCAAGTAAATAAAGTAAGGTGAGCAGCTACTTCACTCCATGTCTGCTGTTCTGATCATTCATATTTCAGCTATAATCAGTGTTATACAATGCTGACAAATGTGTAAAATATTGATATATATATTGTAATATATATTTTTCATGCTTGGAGCACACACACAAGTAAAGTAAAGATATTAATTTTCCTAAAATCTGAAAAGTACTG
>JAUBNQ010000025.1:5737166-5763705 GCA_032353495.1 Ctenopoma kingsleyae | reverse complement strand
TGATTAAAAACTACTTATATTTCTTTTCTAATTCAAAGAATCCTTCTAGGTCCAGTACAATTCTTAAGCAATAAAAACTGAAACTAAATTTCAGCTTGCCAACACCAACTATCAACTTCACCCATAAAGGTTGGAGCAAGACCCAAGAACAAAACCTCAGATTTTAAATGCGTAAAGATGCTACAAACTAAATATTTCGCCCTCGCTGTTTTCAGCTGATAACAAACAACAGCCAACCGAGCAGTGGGCAAACTCCCCAGGCACTGGATTGCCATAATACACTTTCAGTATGCATGTATGAGTGTGTGTGCGTGTGTGTGTGTGCATGTGAATGCACAGTGAGAACATTTGCTTTCACTGAAAGAGCACAAGGATTTGATAACCTGTCCCCTTCCTGCCAACACCTGCCCTTCTGAGTGAAGCTATAGACACATCCACAATGGATGGGAAAAAGGAGAGGAAGACATCAAGAACCACTGACATGTTGGCTTGGCTCACTGTCACTGAGAAAATGTCAGTACAGTACACCACTGGTTCCCAGTTAAGCAAGTGTCTTTTTGGCATGGAGATTCTTCTAATGTTTGGATGGTTGGATGACCCTGCATCTGTACGCTGTGCCCAAAAATGTAATTTCTGTTGTAGAGCATTGCTCAGAGGCCAAGGTTAGGGCTGATTCTACTGAGTTAGTCCAGATACCCAAATACTTATTTCTATACAGTTAACATATTTGTGCTACAGAAGGAAGTGTTTGCTTTATTTCTTGGGTACGCCTAAGGCAATGCTCCAAAGCATACTACAGAATCAGTCAAGAATTCATGTTTCTGAAAAAACCAACAGAATATTAAAAGGCCTACCTTAACAAAATAATCTAAACGTTCAACTACAGGAGAATTCTGCAAACATGCAATGTAACTCCATTTCATATGATAAAAATTCCCTGGTTCACATTATTGCTCTTTAATATGGAAACCACAAACTTCAAAGATATTTATATAGTATGTTCTCACATAGCAGATCAGCTGCAATTTACAATATGCTCTGTCCTACACCCTGAAGTCCTGATGCAATTCATGGTCTTTATTAGGGCTCAAATGATTCCTTGAGAAACTCAAGCAACTCAATTACTAAAAGTCCTTGATGCGATTTCTTTGCCTCAAAGCTTTGTTCAATCTATATATTTATATACAGTCCAGTGTGTTTCTCATGGGTGATTGTTACTGTCACACAACACACTACAAAGAGAGAGAATTGAAGAAAGAAAACAACAGAACGTATCCAAGGTCAGGGATCACGTCAAGCTGAAAAAACTAACGGCTGGAATAATCAGTAGAATACTCAATTCCTAAAATAATTGATAGCTGCAGCCCTAGTCTTTATGTTACCCACCACATTTTGCACCATCAACTTCAAGCAATGTGAGTTTTAAAACACACCATGGACAATTAATTCAATGCAAATTTCCAAACACCAGCCTTCAGTCAGATGAGAAAGTGTCAGAAGCCATTTTCTTTAAACATCAAGACCAAAACCTTCAGCAATGATGAAAACAAATAGCTTACTCATAAGAAGGAGACTATTTGTTTCAGATACCTGACCTCTGAATGGGGGTCATTATTAAAATTGTTAACTGCAATCTTAAAAAAAACAGCTCTCATAAAGGAAGTCAGAAATTGGCTGTGTTGTTTGAATCAAAAGATGAAGGTCTGCATAAAAAAGTTGCTTTTCCACAGAAAACATTTGATACATTAAAGCAGGAAGAAGTCCAGGTGTACTACAGGTGTAGGGTTCTGTTACTGTGAATGCCAGTGTGACTTACTGAACACATAGATCCATCATAAATGTTATTTGTCAGACCTGTGCTTTTCCTGCAAAACTACGTCAAAATATCTGGAAAAATAAAGGCTTGTTTAAGATATCTTAATCCTAACCCTGACAAACCCATAGTTTAAGGTTGTTTCAGACACCTGTTTTCATTTTACATCCTGTTCCAAGGTACTAAGTACTCAGATTCGACATGCTTGGAGTCAACAAGCTATCAAATCTTCTCCTTTGTGATTTTTTCATTCAAAGAGAAACATACAAAAAGCTTAGGTGGCAGGATTCCCATTTTTAGCTGGAAACTGGCATTTTCACGGAAGACATTTTAACATTTCACAGTCGAAAAAGCGCAGGTGTAGAATAATAAAATGTACTGTATGTTGCCTGAATTCAATTTAACTGCTTAAGGTTCACATCAAGTATACTACAAGCACTGTCACACTGTCATGACACTTAGTGGGGCACAGTTTTCATTGTAATTAGCAACACTGTTCATCTTACACAAGTTTATGTCTTTTAAATGATTACAGCCAAAAACTCAGCTCTTAATTAGATAGTTAAAGCTAGTTAAAGCCCAATAAATGAAAGACGACTAACACCATAACTCATAACATGACTATAACTGGACTGGTGTAAATTGGTTAACTTGGCAATAGTTAGTCTACATAATAGCCACTTTTTCAATTATGAGACTATTAAGTTGCACAAAGTTGAAATTAAAACTGTAGATGAAGACACATGTTTGATGTGTTCACTGTTATGAAGAGGAGTTGAATTGAAAGATTTGCCTGCTGTCGAGGCAGTATAAAGCAATTTCTGTACCCTGTCCGACAGACCAGGGTAGGGTTTCCATTTTTGCTGGTGTTTTTGCCTGGGAAAATTGTTTAAACTGCTTAAAAAATGTTATACTTGAAGGTCAAAATGTCCAGTAATAACCCTATAATCCCTACATGAGTTTAGCAGGTGTTCCCCCAACTGTGCTACACTGGCTAAAATGCTCTCCCCATAAAGCTTCCAGCTGATAGGCACACGTATGTGGGTTTCTGAGCTACAGCAGTGCAGATCATTATGTTATTTTTGTGGCTAAAACTGCACAAATCACAACAACAGTAATGAATTTAAAATGCTCCCATTTCCATGAAGGAAAGTTGTCTGTTGTGACGCTTAAAAAAATTAGAAAATTACATTTTACTTACTTACAGAATAATTCACCAAGTAGCAGGTACCTCATAGTCTATTGTCAAAAGTAATATTTCAGGGCAGCACACACAACCGAGCACTATATGACTACATGTTACTACACTATGGTACAATGAAAAGGGATCAGCTACAGCAGCTGTTGTTTGATTTGTTCTGATCCGAGCATAATACCATGTATTGATCACACTGTGACTGCTGTGAATGCAATCATGGCTCCACATTGGCCATTCAAGTGCACTACCTCAACCTTAAAAGCACAGTCTATTTGTGTAGCTGTGCAGCTGTTGACCACTGACCAAAGCTGACGAGACCATTTGAACTGCCTTAACTTTCCCCAGAGAGCAAGCCTTCACGTCCTTAAACAGGGACGATTGAATTAGTACATTCTAGCAGCTTGCATGTGTGAAATTGAGTTGAAGTGCACCCTGAGGTTAGGCGTGTGAGATGCAGGATTTAAACACTCCAATAGAACAGGACAGGATCAAGCTTTGTCTGCAAGCTGAATTCTAAACAAGCAACAAGAAGAAAGATAATGGACAGCTGGAGCTCACTCAGTTAGGGCAGTAAGGAGGTTTATGTTTGTATGTGGGTGGGTGCGCACGCATTTGTGCAAGTGTGTGTTCAAGTGTGCACATGTTTGTCGATGTGCACTGGGATTATATCACCACAGGGACAATAAACTCAGTCGAGTGATATGCAAGCTATCTAGAGAGAATTTCCCAGCAGAAGCCTTAATCACATTCCTGTTGCAGCTTATAGTGCCTAAAAACACAAAATCTCAGTCTCAGCTGTGCAGAAAAGCACAAACACTGAGCGAAACGATAACATACTCTGTTGGCCTATGTTCTTTTATCACAAACAGACACGGTATTCATCTGTCAGTCACAGCTAATGCACCCTGTTTGTTCAATTCAGCTTGTCTGTTTCACTCAAACCAAACTAGATGTATGCACAACTCTAGGAGCCTCAAGGTGAAAAAACTCAATGAAGCTGCAGCAAATCTATAACAATATGACCAATAATACCAAAATCAGTGAATTAGACAGAACTGTTTCACTCTTGCTTATTAGACTATACCTGCTGAGTTGGCACTTGGCGGAAGAAAGCCATAAAATGTTTCGGCTACCTTGTAGTGTTTCTCCCTCGTGTGCATTCTACTACATATTTCTTTCTGCTGCCATTCATTGGTATATGGCGTGGATTTCCATCCATCTAAATGAACAGAAGAATTTTGCGTCCATCCGTCCATCCAAGTGTGCGGTCTAAATCATCTGTGAATGTGTGAATGTGCCCTGACCTCGCACAATGCTGCTATCCGTCACAGCACTGCTGTGGCCTTCCTCTGCAAATCATAACACTGCATGCAAATGTCCTCTAAAGCCTGCAGCAGCTTCCATCTCCTGCTTACCGCCTTCCTTTTCCATTTAACTTTCACCAATCTCCCCTTTCCTGTCCCTCTCTGTACCTCCTCTTACATTTTTTTTTCCTTTTTACTCTCAAACTTTCCTTTGCCCATCACTTTGTTTCCCTTTTCCCTGTTTTTTGCACCCATCAAACCATTTTGTTTCACTCTTTCCCTTTGACCCTGCAGCAAGTGCTTGTTCCCTCCATCTCTCACCATTATTTGCAGCCTTGATGCCAAGTGTTTCCCTTATCAATCACATTTTCTCATCCATTTCTTCCCTCTAGCAACAAACCGTTCCATCACTCATTGTTCAACACCCACATTCAACCCTCTCACCCCGTCATTGTGATGGTTAATTCCATCAGTCACACACCCTCACCAAGCCCAGCCACTTCCACTGAGGTGTTAATCAATTTAACAGAAAGAGTGACTTCCTCCTCTGCTGTTTGACTGCATGGTGAGGCCACAGGGAGCGACAGGAGGAAAGAAAAAAGGAAGACTTCATCATATACAGAGATAAATGCTATGCCACAAAGCAAGGACAATAATTAGTATTGTCGGGTTGAAAGGAGTACCAACTGGAACTGACCTGAAAGTCAAACTAGAGTTAGAGATGGGACCATTAGTTGTGCAGACAGGGATGATGCTGGAGGCACAGAGCTTATGAACAGCTGAAGGCCTTGGGCAAAGTAAGCAATGTTTGGGCCACGATTAAAACTACAAATGTATTGCTTTTGCCAAATGGTAAAAATTAGACATAATTATGTTATTGTCGCTTTTTGATTGATTCTTTATAGTGATGTTATGCTGACATATACCACAGATTCAATGCCGTGCTAGCAGCTCTCTGAGGTTCTACAATATGCAACTTTTGGGACTCATCTTGTTGTTGCATGAGACATGAAATCAACCCCTCCCCGCCCCTCTTCCAGGCCTTGCTTCACTGTGCTCCGCCCTTCAGGCATTAGTCTTATGAAATTAAAATAAATATGAAGCTACAAAACTTACCAGTCAAGCAGAAATAATTGATCTTCTCTGATTGGCTAGAAAGGCGAGCTTCACTGAAAAACTTTAAGAAGGAAATATCTGCACCGCTGGCAGGCTGTTTAATGAGTGTAGGTCAGAAAAGGCTTTGACAGCACCTGTCTACATTAAAGTAAGTTTTGGATCATATTTTGGCAGAAAAAATATATATTTTTAATATTCCTAAATAATTTACAAATTGTAGCTTTTATGTTAAAGTCATCTAACAGGGTCACAGTGACAATGCTGTCCTGCTGATGTTTACTGTGTTCACTATTTTCTATGTTTATCATCTAAATTTAATGTGCTGACATTTTCTAATTAGTCCTGAGCTTAAGATATTTCTGTTTGGACCCACTGACACCAACTTACATAGAAACTGCAGTACTGTGGCACACTCTGTTTGCCACATTGTTGATGAACTCTGATGCTGCTCTTTTAATGTGACTGATTTATTGATTTAACCAAGCTCGTACAGGTCTCTTAATTTCTCTGAATAATTAAGGCATCGACTTTTCACACTGATTGAACACACACACACACAAACTGCCAAATGTACCTAAAAGATATTGGAAATCTGCTTGATGTATATTGATTTGGTGCTGTATGGGTCATTGTCCATTGTAAATGCTGCTCTACATAACTGCTAACTATGAAAAATGTGGTAACACTTCAAATTAAAGGCTGACAGAAAGCAAAAACAAGCAACAGTCTATTTTTAAATGGCCCATGCAAAATATCCTGCAGTCGTATCCTCAATACTAGAAGTTGTTGGTGTACAGCCAATGTTTTACACATTTATGTCCCAGAATAAGAAACATTGGCTCTGCCAATAAATCATAGTATCAGGGATATTAAAGTGTGATTGCCGTCTTTTGCACCTCAGCATCTCTGTGTGTCTGTGTTTGTCAGCACCTTTTTGAAATTCAACACTCTGCTTAATGTGACTCTTATTCTAGTCACATATCCATGCAAAATATCCTAAAATTGCATCTCACAGTCTAATACAAACTATTATTACACCTTGTGGTATTAAATATATATGATGTCTGAATACTGAGGTGTGCAAATACTGATATTAACAACTGTAAAATAATGTGGAGACAGGGCTCATCTGAAACTATAGTTGGTCCTGTTGGTTAGAAGGAGTAATGAGAAGATATGGAGCTGAGGTGGAATTGGTTGGTTGTGGTTCTGAAATCTATAGGTTAAATTCAGCTTGTAATTCTCGGTATTGCTGTGCACTCAGGAAAACCTCAACAGCCTCATGTAGTCTCGTCATCTCCGAAGGCCCCTGTGGAAGAAGGAAGCGCTCACCGGTCTCTGTGGCCTCGGACGTACATGGGGAAAATAATAATTATGATGGAGAGGTGGTGATGAAATGGGCTAGAGAGAAATGAAACAAAAACCATGGATAATGAACAGGGGGTGGAAGTGAGAGGCATTTTTTTCATTAGCTAAAACATGAGTAAGAGTTATTTGTCATCATTTCATTCTCAGCTTTCATCATCTCTGATGCAGTGTAGTCATTTTGTTTTAATTCTCCTTTAATCTGATCAGCAGCTGTTCGGCTGTTGTTCTCTCTTTACTTCATTATGGGCTTTCTATCATTACAGTGCTCTCATTATCTCCCCTACATGAGTGTTGATTCTGCCATTGTTATTACAATTTTCCAAATATTACTGTAAGGTGATAGTGTGTGTCTGATCTAATGAGTTGTGTACCTTAAATCAATCTAAAATATGTTCTTTCATATATTTACTATTCCCTGTCACTTGTATTTCTGCTTTTCATCTCTCTGCTCCTGTCGCGATTTTCTGACAGCTTCCATCCCGTTTTATTTTTCTGCCTCTCACAGTCAGGCTCCACTAGTCAAACTCTGCAGCAGCCTTAAGTTTCACACATTATTTAACGTTCTATTAGTCTGTCTCTTTCTTTTTATGCCAACCCTTTTCATGTGGTTTTTAATCATCACCGCTCTCTAGTTCTCCTCTCTTCTTTCCATATCAACTTCCTATCTCTGTCGAACACACTTGGCAGTTTCCCTCACCTCACTTGACTTTTTCAGAGAAAGACAGAAAAAGCAACACCATTGGCCATTAGAAAGTCCCTCTCTGCCACCTGTTATTCTGCAATATTCTGAAATCGTATCACCCCTCTGAGAGTCCAAGTGTGTGTGTGTACATGTGTGTGTTTGTGTAATTTCCACAAGCTGAGAGTCACTCTCAAGCGGCTGGCCTAGGGGCTGATGATCAGTAGCACTTCCATACTCCCTCTGTTGGCAGCCTCAGGGGGACCACACAAACACACATGCATATAAAGACATAAAGACCACACAGACACACACATGCACACAGTCACAGTGAGACGCCTGTAGACGCCTGCGCATCACAGCTCCTGGGACCTTCAGTGCCTCAGGCTTGTCTCTGTCTTGCTTCCTGTTAGTCAGTCTGAATCTTCATGAGCTAAATTTTTCTCTCTGTCAGCAAGCGCTTCATTCTGACAGCATGTAGTCTCAGAAAAGCCATGAGACAAAGTTGAGCCGCTCAATGAAAACGAATATACGGCAGCGCAACACGACTCAAAACATGTTTTTATTCCAAAAGGCTGACAAAATGTGGATACTTCTGTCATTTTGAGCTCTCTGCTGCACCAGATAGACATACAAACAGTAGAATAAAGACCCATGCACACCAAACCAAGGCTTTGTTCTGGTATTCTGCCTTATTCCCAACTGTGACCTATTACATCCAACCTTCTGAATGCTCCATCAACCTCCCTCCTTCTTTCCTTCGCCTCTTTCTTCCTCTATCTGCCCCGGTCTTGTGGATGCTGCTGTAAAACAAGTGTGATTTGTTATTCCCTGTGGCGTGGCCTGCTATCAGGCAGCCTCTGTTGTTGTGATAAAATTCAGAGCAGAGAGAACAATATAAAAGGATGGGCTGGTCGGGGGTATCAGCAGACCCAAAAACTTTAATCTCTCACTCTCCAAAAAGACAAACAATAAACAAAAGCACTTGTCCCTCTCTCTCTACATTTTCTTTATTGCGCCATCAACTGACTATGAAGCGTTCACAGAAAATTAGGATTTCACTAGATTTTCCAGGTTAAATGTCAGACAACTGTATTATTTCAAGCTTATCAAGGTGTGTGGAGAATGGAGTAAGAGGTAAATCCCTCTGAGAGGGAAAAAATACAAGTCGTGTCTCTGCAGTAATACTGTGTCCCATTTCAACTGTGCTGGATCCTTCTATTGCATTGTGATCACCACCCCGAGCAAACTCAAAACTAGGGCTATGGCAATCACATGCTGTACTTTCACCACTGATTAACCTGTTTTGACTATGTATGCTTATCAAAAAACTGCATTATGTAAAGAATTATTATTATATTAAAAAGTGCTTGATAATGGCCATGTAATATGAACAGAAGCTATTATTATATATTATTTAACATAGTACAATATTCTTTCAAATATTTCTAATAAAACTGAATCAGCTATGGGAACTGCAGATCTATCAGTGCAGTTAGAAAGAAAAAGGGCAGCCTGGAGGAGATGCTGAATGATGTGAGTTAATCTTTCTCTCTCTTTCTCCTACTGCACATTCACGCACACACAAACACCAGTAACAGGCTCGATCTGTTTCCTAGTTGTCTGTTATAGCGAGTTACCAAAGGCAGGTCTTAATTCCCTCCAATCACAACTACAAAGCCCAATCTCTCCACCCAGAGAGAGATCTAGTAGTATAAAAAAAAGATTGCCTCAAACCATTCTCTTTCTGCACTCACCACTCAATAGCACACATACAGCCACGTGTAAAGCTAACCAAAGAATGAGAAAAAGGAATCCACCCACACTTGCAAACAAACACACATATGCCTGTTTATTGTTTGTCAGTTTTCATAACCTTCCTTATTTACTCTCCCTGTAATACAAGAGAGTGAAAATTAAATAACGGAAAACAAGACTGTGCTTTATTTGTTATTTCTCTCCTTTCTACTATAAAGTTATTGAAAACTTGTTCTTGTCATCATTGTTTACAACTCGGCTTAAGGGAAAAATTGCATCCATTCCACTGTCTTCTAAATCCATTTTCCATTTCCCTGGGAGTAATAGAGCAATACGTCTGTTTAAGTGCAGGAAATGCAACAGAAGCCAGAAAGCTGCATGAACAATGTACATTTACTGGCAGCATTATTAGGTACACCTCTACAATCTATATGCAATGCAACACAGCAGCTCTGCCATGTTTTACATGGTTATAATTTCTAATTTTCTGTAGAAATGATCAGAAAGATGATAATTCTACTGTATGTTTACCATCGAGGTCAAAGTGGGTGGTGGAGTTGTACTTTCTGTGCATTCTAATGTTTTGCCCCAATCATTTATGTAAATAGGGGACAGGAACTTTAGAAAGAACTCTCTCTGACAGCCATTCAAATGCTTATCCAGCTAAAGTATCACCAATTCATCCGTTTTACTTCTTAGCTACAGGCTAACATTAATGACTTTTATGGGTCTACATATACCAAAAATATCACAGTAAAAAAAAAAGAACTGAATAAGTGCCAAAGATGAATGTAAAGAAATTATGCTATAAAAAGCAGAGCCAGTTAAAGCAGCAAATAATGAGCAGGGTGGATTGTATTCACAATTTTGTTGCTGGAAGCACTGCTGTTCAACACTTTAGCTCTGGTGCTGTGTTCAGCCAGCCTGCAGCACCCTGGCTAATGCCTATATACAGACAGATGATCCAACCTGAATCCAAATCTCTGTCCAAATCTCTGCAGCCATGGCTGGTAATATGATAATAAAAGGGATATTTAGAGAACACGATGGCTGTTCGTAGAGTGCAACTGAGACTGGGATAATGATGGGGGGAAAATGTTTGAGTGTCAGGAACAGAGCCACATTTGTACATCAAACTCTTGTACAAGCAATTATGAGTCCAGCGTTTAGGTTCTACTTGGCTTTAAGACAAATTACGTTAAAACGTTAATGTCATTATGGGAAATAGCACTGCTTACTTACTGTAGTGGTTAATGGAGAGCTTACATGCCAGGATGTCCAGGATATCATACAGTCAGTTGTCTGTGTGAGTTGATATGACAAGAACAATATAATAATATATAATATGTCAAATATATTGTGTATTTATATTGCAAGGGGTAACTAAAAAATGTACAACAAAGATGGATTCAGTAATGTCTCAGACTCAGGTACCTTCAACAGTTGTCAGCAGAATCAAAATGTCCTTCAAATAGTACATTATTATATCATTTATTTGCTAGAGTGATTAAAATACGGTACAGTAGAATTGGATGACAGATGCTGTCACAAAAAAGTCAGGTTACATTTATAACTCCAACTGTAAAACGGCTCTGCTTTCAACAGCCTTAAGTGACATTGTCGCCCAGAAAGAAGCAGTTCATAACTCAGAGTTGCACTTAATCCAGCAGGATGCAACATTAAGCCCTATTCCCGTTTTATGTAGTGCTTGTGAATCACCTTTTAAAGCTCTGTGGGATAGCATGTGACACAGGATTCAATATGGATGCAAAAAAAGAGATGGGTCAAAAGTTGAAAAATATCACTTTAATACAAATGAGTGAGAATTTTATTCTTTTATTCTTCAGGTTACAAATGTCAAATTATTTTTGCTGATACAGCTCAGCCCTGTTTCTCTGCCTCCGGTCATTTAGCCTTCAGCAACCAGTTGGTCCAGTCTTCTTCCATTATCTTTACCTGCAGAACCACCCTGCACTTGCTCAATCACTCAGCATCCTCACTTTGTCCAACTTACCTACAGTACCTACCTACCACAGCCATTTTTTATAGACTTGCCTCTCCCTTGTCCTTATCTGCTTGTTGCTTGTGGTAGTAAACCAAACTGTTGAAACTATTGCGTACTCGTTATATTTTGTAGTCTTTAGGATCCTACTTTTGTTGGCTCACTGCCACGAGGGACACTGATAAACCAAAACAAAGTGTTGCTTTGCACAAAGTCACATAAATGGTTGGAGATAGGGTCAGAAGCTTGTTTACAGTGTTTGCCACAAACTTTACAGAGAAGAGGTGCAATTTTTATTCTAGGGGATCTTCATCATGGATAATTTGAATAATGGAAAAAAAGACAACAACAATTATAAAATGTAATTGCATTTATGTCTGCCTTTTGAAGTGCAATACCTATCTGAATGCTCCAAATGCTGCGGAGACATAAAACAACTAAGTGTAAACAGGACCATATGTAAAGTGAGAGATAGTCGCAGGTGGAAAGGAGAGAAGATGCAGAGGTGAATAGAATATAGGTAGTTGCTTTGGAGAGCATGATTTGTCATTCTCTGCAGCAACCTGTGAACACTCTCACCAAATAAATATTCATGACGAGTGGAAAGGGTTCTTCACTTCTGTCCTCCCACCACTGAAAAAAGCCTGGTAAATCTCCACGTGAGAAATGACTCTGTCAGGGCCCATTTCAAAGCCACAACTCAGCGACCCTGTCCACCCACCGTCCGCACATCAGCGCTGCTACAGAAGCTCCATCTTCCATAATTCCTCTATCTATTTCCTTTCTCATAACATGCCTTCACTTTCCGTCCACCCTCCAACTGCTTCACCTTTTCTACCACTCTACCATCATTACCTCCAATTTCCAGTCTCCTTCTTCTTACTTCACTCTTTATTTGTTTTTGTTTTTTTCACTTTTGATCTTTAAACGCATTAGGGCTGATAATTTTGTGTTGTAAATGCAAAGCAGCAACATGTTATGCAATATTCCTTAAACATTATTGATCTTTCGGACAGAAGAGCAAAAGGAAATGTCAGTGTTTGCATTGTATATTAACAAGGCCCTGGGTCATTTTCTGTACTTTTCGGGCAGCACAAATGTGGGTTAGTAGACCCATATTTGACCTCTTGGTTACCTTGCTAGGCCATTATCATGCACTGAACCTTCACTGGCATGATTATATTAAAAAGCATAGGCAAAATGAAAGAACAAGTAGGGACAGATTAAGAAAACTGATCTGCTTGAGATGAAGAAACTAACAGCTGTCTCCTGTTTGAAAGTCCTGTAACAGCTTCACCAGATATTCTCTCCATCATAATTACAGAACGACATCATTATTTATGCCTTTCTGTCCATGGTAGCTGCAGATTTCCTCTTCCGTAGCATAATTATGGGAGTGGTGACATGAGATAACATTTTAGTTGGAGATAACATTTGAAGCAAGAGGAAAACAAGAACACAAATGAGACAGTAAAAATGACATATAACATGATGACATAACAAGACAAAAGCATAATAAAAATCTGAATGACATAGAAGGAACAATGGAAACTGATATGCCTGGAAGACATCTGACCTTCCCTAGGAAGAGTTGGATATCAATGATTACATCCAAGGTGAGAACTGACAGACAGGCCACAATAATCTAGGTAAATTTGAATGAGAGATAGCTTCACACCAAGCTGAGATTTGTGGTGTTAAATACATAGATTTGAGCATAACTACAGACCAACCAGCAAAAATGCATTTTTTTTTTTTACTATTTTATTGTTCCCTATGGAGAATTGTTGTTGGACAGCTGCACATACATTATGCCACTACTTCTTCGTTTTCATGTTGTAGCATCAGCTTGTGGTCCAAAACTTCACAACACTGGTAAAGGTTTAAACATGCAGTCAGCACACAAGTCAGCACAAATCAGCAAATGATAAGTATATTAAGTGTACTGCATAACCAAGAACATGGTTATCAGATGTAAAAATGTGTGCATCTGTGTCTTGAATCTGTGCAGCTGAACAGCACTGAATTAGCACTTCCTGCAAAAGCGTTTGTGTGGATGCATTTAAATAGGTCTGGATATATTAAAGCATGTGTGAAAATATGTAAGTGTCTTAGCTTCTTAAGTCGCGAGGTTTGATTGAATTTGATTTCAGACCCACATAAAATGATGAAACTTTGGCTTGGCTAGTTTTGTCTTGACATTAGAGTTGTCGTGGTTGAATTGTGTCAGTTGAAAGCAAATATTTTAAGTTGGTCCAGCTTGAGTTGTTTGCTTCCAAATGACTGATTCAGTTCAGATTCAGGCAGGATAGAGTCAGCTGGGCCCAGGTTGAATATTTGTCAGTGTAAGATGTGATGTCCTCATGTTAGAATGGGTATGAGAGTGGGTATTTTATTGTGGGAATCAATGAGGGTCAGTGTACTGATGTATTTTACCTTCTTGGATGGGCAAAAATTAAAAAAATGTACATGATGTATACCCTAAATTTATATGATACAAAATCCTTTGGTTCCTACTGGGGGTCTCTGGGGGCATTTAAAATAGTTAGTTGGATCTAGATGATCATAGTCAGACAAACACACACAATGGCATAAGATGCAGTAGTTGTGAGATGTGAATGCATCAGTCAACTCTCGTCAGTCAAGTCAGACATTTAAACTGAAGCTGATTTGCCTCTTAAATGTCATTATGTTAAGTTGCACTCTACGATTAATGTTATCAACAAAACAAGAGACCAGAGGCAGAATCATCTTCTTTGATTAATAACACTACAATCAGTCAAAAGCAGTGGTAACTCCAGGATATCTTATCTTATTGTAGTGATGTTTAGGAGTGGGTGAAACCTACTTTGTTGGAAATGTGAAGATATATAAAATGCAACTGTTACATCAAACATTAACATTTTCACTTACAGGTCAATGGAATAGCTCCTCCAAAACTGCCCACAGTCATTGCTGAAATAGCAGTTATTGAAATGAAAAATAATACATCTGTTACCAAATGGCTCAAGGCTGGCAACAAAAAAAGGGGCAAGAATGCTGAGCTCCAGCAACAGAGATGGAGACAGTGCAAAAGGGACTTTCCTTAAAGGCCGAACACAGATGCTACAAGTTCAAGCCAACATGCCAAGCTTCACTCACCAGCTACATGCAGAGAAATGCACTGCAAAGTAGCCTTTGGCCCTCAGTCTTTAGGTAGCCTGCCATATAAAATATAAAATCATTGTAAGGGCACAGCATGCATCTTGTTCAATAAGTACTGCCAACATGGGATGTTTCAGTAGGTGGGACAGTTCAATAGGAGGCTCAAGCTAGCATAAACCACCCCCTGGTACCATGCATAGTCATAATACATAAACTGTGCAATGGAATGACAAGACAGACAGTAGGCTAAATGCAAGAGTAATATTTGTCAGGGGTTAGCTAGCGGGCTACAATGTTGAGACCTGAAATTCACATGTAAAATGAGTCACAGCTCAGCTCTGAATTAAAAAATGAAAATGTTCACAGTCCCTGGTGTGAAGCAATTCAAGCATGTATTGTACACAAACACTACAGTGCAGTCGTTCTTTATTTTGATTTAAAGATAACATTGTGATGATGTTATAAATTTTTAAAAAATAATCATAACCAGTAGACTACATAATACACTGCCTCATCTTGGCAACATTATTTTAATGTCTGCTCTCCCACACAGGCTTTGTCACTTCTTGGCTAAGTCAAGCTTCTGTCCAACATGAGCATTTAGAGAACAGCAGAAGCAGCTTCCACCCACCCACTGCAAAAACAAAGTGAAGTGCTGGAGCCTCTTCACTTTCAGACTAAGAGAGAAAATAAATTGTCTGTGCTTTTGATGTTGAGAGTTATCAAGAAGCACCTGTGGTGGAGTTAAACACTCGACATGTGCATTATATTTCTAAAGTGTTTGGTTCATAAATGTTTGGCATTAAAGACTGTATAAGTAATGAATGCTGTACACCTGACATTAATGATAAATCATTTGTGTATTCCAGTGACTGACTCCTCTACAGTTATACATACTTTTATTTGTAGTCTTTGTTAAGCAAAACGTTGAGAAAAAGAATAAAAGGTGCCAGAAGTGTTGGAGTCACAGACACATTCCTCTCAAATAACCTTGTGTTCTTGCTGCATGTCTTTGTTTACTCCTTTCCACTGTCCAGTTACTGCAGATGCTTTACAACCTGAAAACATGATTTAAGGTTCAGACAGCTCACTGCTGTCACTGCTGCTAACTATCATGAATGGCTAATTCTAAGCTTTGACACTGCTGCCTTTTTCTGCATTATTCTACTCAGTTACAAGCAGAATAAACTGTGTGTCATGTAAGCTGAGGAAACTACTTCCCTCAACATTCTGGTCCTTTCCCCACATGTTTTGAGACCTGTTTCTGTCCTGACTTCACCACTGCTTTGGTTTGACGATGGCAGAGATATGTTTCCATACAAGTGAACTGAAATTACGAATATGGTTTTGTAGGGAAAATAATTACAACTGGATTTCATTTTCTAGTAACATTTTTTGTTTTTGTTTTAGCAGAAGTGCTGGTCTCCGAAATGAATTCCGCAAAGCATTCATTAGTACATCATTGGGAGAATGTTTCACAGTCAGAATATTTGTTTTGTGTTTTATAAAATATTTAATCTATAAAAGCATGGAGATGCTGTTGATGTCTGAGTCTGCACCAGGCAGTGGGAGGCTGCCTGTGAACCAGAGTAGGCCAAGGCAGACTCTCATAAATCATAGGATAGAGCCATGTTAATTTAAGCCCATGTCCTCTGTTGGTAGGAACACACTGTACCTGTAATGAATGTGCACACTTTTGGCCTGAATATCCAAGCATAAGATGATGTGAAGCGCTGGAGATAAAGATGAAAGAACAAATAAAGAGCAGTGGCCAAGGAACAGCTTCATATATATATATATATACACATTAATTAGCATGAGTTTTATATATATATATAAAACTCATGCTAATTAATGTTTGATTTTCAAAAAAATCTAATCCACATATAAAGAGTAATCTTCCCTTACATAAAGGTGGTTCATACAAATTAGATTATAAAAACTGCAGCCACCACCAACCACCAATGTGTGCATAGAGGAGAAATGTAAACTACAAATCAATGAAATTACACATACAAACATAATGGTGCTTTATGTTGTATGTTTTCAGGGTTTCAAGGTTCTGATTTAACTTGAAAACTTAGCAGATGAGGCTCTGATATAACAGCTGTGGTTAATGGTAATGGTATTTAAATCTCACAGAATCCCAAAGATACTCCAAGTGCCTTGTGTACACACATTCTAGCAAAGGCTGAAGGGGACACTTTCCTTTCTCCTCTGGCTCCATTAGAAATAATTATCTTCCATCGATCTTTTGAGCCCTCTGTGGAACAGTAACATGAGCTTGTACTGTTTCAGTGTTCAACTGTCTGTCAACAGTGTGTGTGGGTGTGAGGTTGCATGTGACCTGCACATCCCAGGTCTGCATCGCAGAGTACGCTCTTTGACTAGTAACAGCCTGCCAGAGTTCCTGTAATTCTGTAGGTGGCTTGTCCCGGCACCGCAGTAGAGCGTGTCTCCTAGTGGGACTCTGAGAAAGGCAGAAAAGCCCTCTTTGAGCAGGACAGTCACAGGGGGGGCTGTAATGGTGAATGCACTGATAACCAGCCACCCGGTGTGATTCTACTGCGGCGTGAAAAACCAAGCCGTCAGTATGGGGGCCACCACAGCAGAAAATTGTGTCCAGCAAAGCGTGCAAGGTGGGGAGAGGATGTGACAGTGAAGACGTGCAATCCTAATGAAAATCAAATCCAGTCAGCTTGCTCCTCTGAGAATCAGTGGCAGGTAGCCTATAGCACAGCTGCAGTTCCCCTATAGCTGATAAGAGAGATGAAGTTGAGATAATGAGGAGGGTGGAGGTCAGCGCTATAATACAGGTGATTATCATTGTTGTCAGGTAAAAACTTTGTGTTACGAAAATGTACTCGTTACATAAGGTGCAAAAGAGCCCTGCTTTTAACAGCAACCATGCATTATGTGTAGTTTGAATTAGTCACAGCATAAGTTTGAGGGAGTGGATGCTGTATCTCGATGGAAATCACTGTACCCACCTTGCCAGATCTGAGCCAAATCCACTGTTTCATCTTTTCCTTCATTACTGCTGCATCAGCCTCCTCATGAGCTTCACAGCACAACCAACCTCACCGAAATCCCTTAAGTGTACTTGCGAATAGCTATCCAAGAACTTTTCCAAAAGGATTGTGAGCTCCACGTCCTAGACTCTGTCTTAATTACCTCAGGTCTACGGGATAAATTCCTGCATGGATCACCAAAAACGGGAACTCGCTGAGGCAGTGCGAGACTTTTTGGAAACATCTTAAAGTGTCCAGCAAATAGTAGACATAGACTAGTATGGATGCAAATAATCAAAAACTACAATTGGGAGATAAGTGGCAGCTTCGACATCACATGGTTGTGACGGTGACTGAGTTTGAGTACTAGTGAGCACAGGTCTGTCACTGTGAATAGAATTTTTGAAAGAAAACACAACACACTGCAAACAAAGAGATTTCTGTCTTCTCCCAAAAACATCACATCTGTCTTTCATCTCATGACAGTTTTTCATTTGCCCCAGAAAAAGCCTGTGGCCTCTTAATGAGTAACACTCTACTCTGGCAGACCTTTTGTCTACAGCACCCAAGCAACAGGAAGAAACAGCTTTGCACATGAGAATCCTTTGATTTTGAATGAAAAAACCTCTTCATAGTGTGTGAATATGAAACTGGATTGCGCTCAAAGTCTCAAATATAGTTGTTCTATAGCATTCCCTTGCATAAATATTGCATTTAGTGACATTAAAGTGAAGATCATTAGAACACCACTCAAACTGCTCCAAAATATCTTAAAACCAGTACATAAAACCATCGTGGACAAAGTCTCTACAAATTCAGGGATACTCATTGCGTTTACACCCCTACTTAATTCCTCTTGCCTCGTCATTTAATTCATTTGTAAGCTCAAAGCCATGGACCTGCCCGAATTAATATGAGATAAACCACTGAATGGAGGATGGCATTAATTGTGTCTAAAGGAATTCAACTGCAGTGAAAGCCCTCTCTGTCAGCGGCAGGCAAAAGTTGTCTCTCTCATTCCCCCACATGCTGACATCAAAAGCAATAAGTGGGAAGAGCTATTCTAATTGCCTTGAAGCGACCTGCCTGCGTAGGCTCCAATATAGTGCTTTGTGTGCTCGCTTCAAATGAGTCCTACAATTCCTGTCTACTTCTTGACAGCCAAGTTCGGGGTTTAAATGGCCACTCTACCTCTACAAAGCACCTGAGAAATAAACACACTTACTAGGGTCCATGCTGACATAAACGCACAAGCAAACATACTCACACGAGCACACATACACACCTACATATGCTGGCACATACAGTTAAAACACTAAGTGGATCTAAGTGGCAATTATCCTTGACAACCCTTGAAAAATATCTGGCATTTTGTCGCCATCTAGTCAGCAGGGTCGGTACTGCATGCATCAGGGATAAGACTTCTCCTTCTCCTCTTGAGAAAAAACAAGGAGATAAAGGGTAAAATCTAGATAGATAGGTAAAAACATTCTGCTGTCTTGTGTGAATTACCTACAAAATTAAAAGAAGAGAAAAAGACACACTGAGTGAACAGATATTGTGCCGGTGAGAAGAAAAATAGGTAAAGAAATTCTGTGGTGCAGCAAAGACAAAAGACTAAGCTGGAGTGATTTCTTGTAAAAGTCAAGAAGACCTTCTCAGCTATCAGTTCCGTTTAACAGCAGAGGGGGATTCTTCAAAGATGCCTGAACACGGTGTGAAGCAAAAAACCCTAGAGTCATGTTGGGAGAGAATGAAAAAGTAGGGTTGATGCCTTCAAACAATCACATCACATGCTCTGAGAGTAAAGTGGTACATCAGAGAATCAGTTTTCACCAGAGCTTTAAAAACAATGTTAAAGTCAAGGTGATAATACGTCTTGTATGATTATCAAGCTAGACTATATGTAGTATACTGTGCTTCCTTGATATTAACTGCAAAAGAATTTGAAATGTTTTTCTAAAGCTGACCTTGAGATGAGCGCTGATTCAACTTAGAAATGACACATTGGAAATGTGAAAAGTATTAACAAAGAATTAACATTAGGAGGAATTTAACAAACACAAGCAGATCAGGAAGTGAGAAATTAGAAGCTTTGTTACATTACACTGGTCAGCAGAAGCACCGTATGCAGGCCAAACATCCGTGATTAATCATTACAATAAATGTATTTGCCACCTAATTTCCTATTCTTTCAGCCAGCTTTGCTAACAAAATTGATCTATTATGGCATATTATATGCAGGCACAAATATACATACAGATACTGACATTTTCAGTGCACTGCAGTGTATATGCAACACCTGAATCAACACCCTTCTATCATAGTCTCAACAGACACTGAATATGAAAAGCTTCATAAAGCCAGGATTTATTTCAGGGCTTATATACTGGATTGCATTAGACTGTACAGATGTTCTTGTTTTTCTTGTATTTCAGTGTACATTTTCTGTCATAACAATCTACTCTGGGGGGCATTTGTATAACAGATGTAAAACTTCTTAATTGTATAGTTTATTCTTTGACTACCTAAGCAGATGTTGCACAGGTTCAAAATTTAGTGTGTTGAATTCCCACTTTCGCCTCATCTTGAGCAAGCGTATTAGTATGCCAGAGGTAGAATAATCCATAAGGGATAGTGCAAGGTAAGCATACAGGAGGCCATGCATCACATACTCTTGGTTGGATATTCAGATATTCACTCTGAGATTCTAGACCTCATTAAACTCTAAAGTTGCCACCCTAAAAAAAAATCCATGCTGAGGACCTCAGGAAAAGGTCCGAAAAAGCATTCTTTAAGGTGTTTGTCTCAATTTGTGTGTAAAGCCTAATTGGGGCTTGGTCAGGTTGGAACCTAGTGGTGTGTTCCCACCCTGAGGTACTTATTACGGCACAGTGGATAACTGTTTTGAATTTTCTTCCCCAGTGCTCCATTTAGTCTGATAAGTGCAAGTAAATATAAGGGCAGTGAAAACTTGCATATGTAGACAGAACACTAAGTCAGTGTGACTCTGATTTATATCTACTTTAGCACACAGTAACTTCTCACATACCAATTTAGCTACCTAGTGGCCAGCGGTGCACAGCTCAGGCAGGACACACTAATCTGCAGAAATGCCGCTTGGGATCAACTCACCTAACAAAACACTCATGAAAAATACATCAAGTGCAGCTGGCAATCACATGGCGGCCATCACTAACTTTTGACCCTGTGGCTACAATTGCCAACATAGTCAGTGATGAAAATTCCATTGATAATGACCTATGCTAAGAGGTTCTTAATCATGACTCAAGATTGATGCAAGTCACATCTATTACCATAACTAAGTAAAAGTGAATCACATCAAAACTGGAGCTGTACTCATTGAAAAGCTAATGCAACATCTCCTGCTACTATCATCAGCAAAACTACTCTTGTGGAAGAAGCGGGACCCAGTAGTACCAGTCCTTTTACATGAATACATGTGCTGTGCTGCTGGCGGATTCACACACTTCTTGGCATAAGAGCGGAGTCATCGCAATCACAGTGAAAAAAGAAACTTGTGTCTATTGCCAAACATAGACTCGAGCTTGTGAGCGTGTGTGTGTGTGTGTGTGTGTGCGGGTGCGTGTGTGTGTGTGTGTGTGTGAGACAGAAAGGGAGAGGGGAGGACATATCTGGATGTTTGTGAGTGTGGAAATGATACAAACAGAGTGGGTGAATAGCTCATGAATATCCGTAATGTGTTACAGAGAGTGTTTGTGAGAGTGGATGGTGGAGGAGGAGGAGGAGGAGTAGGAGGAATGGGTAGAGAGACACGGAGAAAGCGAGCGACAGAGAGAGAAGGAGTGTGAACCTTGTCTCTCTTCCTCGCACACACACACACTTGAGATTTTTTACATGGCCGTCAGGGGATTGTTTTTTTTGCTTTTTTTGGAGGGGAGGAATACAGCTGTTATCTCTACCTGGGTATCTACAAGGCTATTGTCTGTCTGTCACCCATTTTATTTGTGTGCTTGTTCATCAGCTTGTCCGACCACAAAATTGACGAGAGGAGAGCGACCTGAGATGGAAGTTTGATCAGCTAGAGGGACAGCATCACATTGTACTACTGTGTCCTTCACACACGGTCACTGAGGTCTCTTCTATGTCTATGTGTGTGGGTATGTGTGTCTATGCTTGTCTGACTCTGCTGCACTTTCTCAACTCACACTTTCTCAAATAAAGCCATGAATCTACTCACCTAGGACGCAGCGTTTTCTGTCTTTTTCCCCACTTGGCACATTTCACAATTTCACCACTCCATTGGCGTTTTGTATAATTAGACCACTTATATGAAATGCAGGCAGATTGTTATGGACTGCTAAGGGGACATGTTGACTTTAATTACTAATCTCACTATCTATCCCTCATCCTCCCTCGCTCCATCCTTCTCTCTTCCAATCCTTTCCTCTTGAGAATGCCGTGGCAACGTCAAGGGAAAGAAGATTGAAGAAAACTGTTTCCCTCAAAGGTCACACCTCCCGCAGCGGAGTTAAGATAACGTTTGACCTTATAGTCTGTTGCAGTGCAATGCTGCTGTAGTGTCGTCACAGGGGAACACACGGATAAATGAAAAAAACTTGCTCTCAGTGTTTCAGGCTGTCCCATTAAAGGAAGAAAGAAGAAGTGCAAGTGTGCAGGTGCGCAAGTGTGTGTGTTGGTGTACGTCCCACTGTGTCTGTTTGTGTTAGTCCGGCGTGTGGTTGTGCATGCATGTGTGTTTCATTTACAGGAAGCTTTTAGAGTTAGATGTTTTCTATCAATAACAACTGACTCCAAAAAAAAATAAAAATAAAAAAAAGGAAAAATAACTCCAAAGAGCACTCCAGCACTACAGACTGTGGTTCACCATGAGCTTTCACACAGGAAACAGCACAGATAAGTAGAATGTGAAGGAGATTGAAACCTCAAAGCCCCCATACTAGAAAGCCTATTTGCCAGCTGATTGTTAGAGCGACAGTAACACTAGGGTACATTTAGACAGCAAAGTCTAGATTGGGTTGCTTTCACTTGAGCCATTTCACGCTCTTTTTTATTCTGAGTGTTTGCGTGCGCGTTTCTGTGTAGCTGTTGTAAATTGCAAACTTCTCTGCAATTTCTCTAAAACCTAGCCCTTTATTCCGCCAGCTCGACTATGGGAGATGAAACACCAGACAGCATTGTGAGGGGAGATGAGGGCAGAATAAGAAAGAGAGCAAGGAAGTGTGAGAAAGGGTGAGGAGGACAGACAGGAAGACAGAAAGAAAGAAATCATCCTGCCTTAATGACTGGCATTCCTCATTAGTGTCATCATTAGCCTTTGTAAGTCGTCATACTGTTGCTCCTCTAACCAGACTCCATTATAAAAAGCCCATCACTGAAACAGCACCCGGTAACAGAAGGACTGAAAGGTCTGAAAAGGGCATGACAAGAGGTTGGCTGGGGGTCTGCTCTGAAAGGATGATTCATCATGACCAATGATGGACATGACATGGCTCCATCTGTATGGTTCTTAAAGAGGAAATGCACAGGCTCCATACAGATTCTCTAAACCCGCTGGTTTATATTGTAAGAAATGACTCTACCTCTAGCTACTGTGGAAATGGAAAATGGTAGAGATTACTGTATAAGAGTTGGTAGCTGTGTTACTCACACTTGTTGCAGCACACCTGAATAATAAATGGTACTGACATTCCAGGAATGGCTTGGCCTCTCTTTTTGATAATGATAGATCAATGGACTGCCTCTAGGCCCAGGCAAGAGTAAGACAGAATCAAGGAAGAAAGTCAGAGAGAAGGCTAAAACTTTGGGGAGACATGGGATCAAGTCATGTTTTACTGGATCTCACGGCACAACAGTAGTGCATCTGACTCTACAACACATGGTTGCATGTCCAAATAACATAAGCATCTGTGCAGGGAGGCTGTTGATCAGTTGGTAGAGCAGTTGCCCATGAACCCAGGTTTGATTATTGATTCCTTGGACAAAGCATCAAAACACTGTATAACAATATATAAAGCCAATGAAAATTAAAAAAGGAAAATGTAAAGCCATCTGTCAGGCATCTCAGGGTATGTATGTGTTACTGTGAAGGTCAGCCCTCTCTATGAGTATAACGGCACACCATGGCAACTCTCGGTCTTCAGCGCCACACTTTAAACATTTTTCTTGCTGACCACGACCTCATTCTACTCTCGATCTGTTTTCTCTCTGTAACAGCAGAGTCTTACACGGGAACTTTAAGAGTCTGCTGGTCACTGTGCCCACAAACATCCATGACAGCAGATCTTCATGCAGACACGCCCAAATGCCAGCACAGAGTTTAAACTGTTGAGTATAACTGTCATCCTCCAGTAAAAGACGGAGACAGTGCCATGAAAGCAGAGCTGAGAATTCTGAAGAAATAAATGAAGGATTAAAGACGTTAAATCACATTAATTAAGGAAAAGGACTAGCTTCACCAGGTGGGGAGGACAGAATGAAAGCCTAGGAAGGATAAAAAACAAATTTACAAGAAAGACAAAGTGAGAAGACAGGGAATCAAAGTGGGAGAGGGAGAAAAAAGTAGGGGAGAAAAATCCTTGCACCTGCAGCTCCCAGCTGTGCTGTGCTTATTCTGAATCATTGCTCCACCCAGAGAGACTGCTTAGCGTTTCATTTAGAAAACTGGGATTTATTGCCAAGGAGGGGGCTGCTACTGGTGTGTATGAGGAGGTTGGCAGGTGGCGGGTGGTGGGAGGAAAGTAGGTGTGTATAACAGCATATTGTGAAGAGGAACTTGGCTCCATACCTGAGTATCTATAAATAAAGAGTACCCTGTTCGATCCCACACGCTGCACTGTAACGTTGAGAGTTTCAACGTTGTTGATTCTGAGAGGGTAGAAGGCGTGTGAATGACGAGTCTGCTGCAACAAGTGTGCGCTCGCATACTGTACACATCTGCGTGCGTTTTGATTATCCAAACAGGCTGGAAAGCTGATCACTGAAGCGGGAAACTTTGACATATACTGTAGTGCGGTGGTCATGCTTTATTCACTTCATGGACTCATTTACATCATAATCTTTAGGAGCTGGGTTTACCTGTAAATCAGTGAGCCACGAGTTCAGGCCAGAGGATCACATATCTAACCTGTAGAGATGAAGTTCTTTGTGATGAGTTTAATGAGTTTGTGTTCCAGTGAACTTATTGTTGTGTGAAATTAAAGATTACAGAAAACTTTTGAGAACATTTTACAACTCTCTTCCTGGTGTTAGAGAAGGAATCTAATCAATACAACAGCATGTGGTGTGTTTGGGCAAGAAAGGGCAGATCCCACTAAAATAGGGAGTTAAATAATTTCTTTGTAGCCCTTATGACGGTTGCTTCAGATCAGAAGATTGAACTACAATGTGGAAATGAACCAATGGCTTGTCCAATTAAAAATGAATAATACACTGCTGAAAATATGCAGGAAGCCTACATAGGTCAAAAAAAAAATACTGAATGAGCTGTGCTGTCTGCTTCCTCTCAACGAATTCGAAGGAGACAGAGGATGAGAGAAGAGAGAGAAGCAGCACAACAACACAGTTTCCCAAATGAGCTGTTTGCCTGCCATGCTTCAGGGCTCTCCCATAGTTGCTGTGTTTAGAAATAGTCTCAGCTAGGTTATTTTAAAATTAGCTGCTGCTTAAACTTCTGCAGTGTGCCACCAGGAGTGCCACTGCCATTACGATAACAGTCAACACTTTTAACGGCAATTTGCATGGGTCTTAATGAGGGGAATAGGTGTCTTTATGTCTGAATGAAAGGGTCAAAGGTCAAGGCAGATGGGGTTTTCCTTGTTCAAGTGGAATTTGGCAGGGTTTAGTCGACTGATGAATACAATGAACTTATTCAAGCCTAAGAAAAGCACGAAGGTGCCAAGATATGTCACAAAAAACATAATTGAGCAGCCTTGGCTTTCTCCTTTTAAACTGCCTTCTAACTGACAGAAACAGATGTTCAGAGTTACCTCTCTCTCTACCCATATTAAAGTCAGATCAAACGGGCGAGTGGTTCTATCACAGTGGGAATTAAGGCTTTATTAAATATCCCGAGAGAGTCCACCACGTCTTCGGAGAGCAATAGACTGAGTAAAACACCCTAAGAGACGACACAAATAACACAGCAGAGCGGCCAAGTTTGTCCTGCGCCTCTCTGCCTGTCTGTCTTTCTTTCCTTCCCTCCTCTACTCATTTTGCCTGTGCTTCTCACACACACACACACACACACACACACACACACACACACACACTCACAAGTCCAAAGAAACGCTCAAGTTGGTGGCTGAGCGGAATATAGATGCGAATGGAGACAAGAGCCGGAGCCGTGATTTGCACATAGACATAAGATCCACCCTGCGCTCTCTCTCTTTCTCTCTCAGTCTCCTCCTCTCCATCCTCTGTTTTTCTCTCCCTTTTCTATCTTTCTGTTTCTCTCTTCTCCCCTAAATGTGAAAAGCATTCCTAAAGTGAGAGAGCACTGCAGATTGCCAGACCCGACACCCCTCTGCCCCAAACTCAGTGCAATTAATGCGCGCAAAGAGACTAAACGGGGATAAACTTGCACTGGCACGGTACGGGCGGATCAGGCAGTGCAGGTGAACGCACTGTGCGTTTTGTGCAGACTCGGGACAAACTTGACAAGACATTTATTTGCGCCACAAACATAAGAGTAGCCCGAGCAAGACCAGGCGGATGTCCAGTCGGATCGCTTTCCATCTCAGTGAAATAGCCCCCAAATCCCACATCCTCTCTCTCACTCACGCTCACGCACACATTACTCCTGCCTTACCTGGTGGAAGAGAAAAGCCAAGAGGATGCGGACTCCAGTCTCCATGGTCGGTTCAATTTCTCTCGGTGTGAAACGGAAAGAGATTCAAGACAGGGTGATAGAGGCTGGGTCAGCTCTGCTCATAATTCCACTGTCCAAGCGCCGGAGAGAAAGGAAAGCCTTTCGCCGTGAGCCGCCAGCTGCCAACTTCCTCAAAATACAACTGCAGTCTGATCAGCAAAGCATTGGATAATGAAGCTGAGACCACGACCAATAGATTTATGAGGAGGACAGTGAGGGGAGGGGGCGGAGGAGGTGAGACGAGAAGGCGAGGGGGGGGGGGGGGGGGCGGGGG
>JAUBNQ010000025.1:5716627-5737156 GCA_032353495.1 Ctenopoma kingsleyae | reverse complement strand
ATGGTGGCGGAGTGAGAAGCGGGTTTCGTCTCTCTCTCTCTCTCTCTCTCTCTCTCTCTAAGTGGAGGGTCAGCATCCAAACATTTTTGTTGAGGTCACCTTTAAACACTCGCTTAATTTCTGGAGCTTTTAATGATCGGCAGGTGCAGCAGCAGCAGGTTTCGAGCTTCGTTCTCACCAGGCAGCGTTATACCAGCATCTGTAATCCGCCCCGTTTTCAAAGGTGATTTACGGTTTCTTTCATCCAACATGCGACGCGAGAGCGAAGGCGCGCGGGACGCGTCTGTTAAACGCATCCTGTGCGTGAACGCACACAGCAGTGAAGCCTGCGGGGAAGCCTCAGAGAAAGAAACTTCACTAACGATACATTTAAGTATAGTTTAATGTTACAATAAAACTACTGTACTCCTACATGATGCTTCCTGTTGAGACAGGACTGTAGGTTACAAACTTTCACATGGTTTAACATTATAAAACAGTCACTGTGTATCTGTTTCATATGAGCTCTGGCTTTTCTTCTTCTTCTTTTTCCCTCTGTTTTTTTATACAGTCTCACTTTAAATGAGACTGTTAAAAGGCATCATCAACACTCAGATTTCACTGCAGTCAGTGAGTCTTAAATCTAATGATTTATTAATACACGTCAATAATGCTGGAGGGTTCACAATGGATGGTAAAATACAAAGAAACTTATAGTCAAAGAATCCGGATGCTCAGGTATTGTGAGTTTTAGTCCGTAAAATGGCCCAAACTCCAAGGCAGTCCTTCAATTCCCATGATGCAAAGACATAGCTGTTTTCACTAAACATTCAATTCAATTCAATTCATCTTTACTTGTATAGCACCAAATCACCTTGCAAAATAGAAGTGTATATTTACAGAACTATACAGAAAATCCAACATCAGTACCTTCTAAACACACTCAGGCTTTCCATTAGAAGAGTTTTTAATCACTGAAGCTTTTGAACTGTATAGTGCGAGCTGTAGAGGTGCCTATAGACACAAAGACACAAATCTTTGCTTGCTTTAATGTTTTATGCCGTGCTTATGTATATTATTGTGTTTGGTACTACTCTAAAATAAGTGGAAGGCCCCTTTAAATTGTGGTGCTATTCTGCATTCTTGTCAGTGTCAACAAATTCCATGAAAAGACTAAAACCAACAATACACTGATACAAACAAGTGCTGTTTGTGTAGCTGAAGACTGACGCGCAGTAGCTTATTCCTCTGCGGCAGACAGCTCCACTGTTGTTCAAAAACTATTAAAAGATAGATGAATGAAGCACAGTGTTGCACTGTGTGACATGTCCCTTCATTAGCATGAAAATGGCCACTGTAGTTTCGTTTGAACAGGTCCCTCGTACGCTGTTCTGCTGCCATAATTTGTGTTCAAATTTGCAAATCTGCAGCAGTAAATGATCAACAAATGCAGTCTTTACTTCTGTTTGAGTTTGCTAAAAGTCCATCTTATGGGGACTTTATTTAGCATTTTTACAAAAGGAAACTATTGTATATGTTAATTACCAGTTTTGAAGGTATAGATTTCAGATGCTTCGAGCACCATAAAGAAACTAGAGAAGAACTAATACATCATGAGGTCACGTATCCTTTAGCAAAATACTCACTTGTGACAGTCATGCTGTTCAGTAACTGAGTGTGACCTCTGCATTTCCTGTTGGAAACAAGCAATTAACTACCACATAATTATTAAAGTGGGGGACGGCTCATTTTAATTCAACCCTGTGGCTGATTAAAGTCCTGATGGCATATAACATAACGCTGTGGAGATTACTGCTAGTCTTTTTATAATTTCATCAAGTCACACAGACCCACCGTGGCTAGAATATTTGGACAGTTTAGTAGTTAAGTAAATAATTTAAAGGATCATGTGGAATGAAGCATGGAAATGCATTCGCTCACAAAAAAAGGTGCTATAAAACATTTGAGGCCTGGGAAATGACAAGAGTTTGAATTTGTTTCCAGGATTTTATTCAGTATTTTTCAGTACAGTAAAATAAATATCTGAGATCTGCTGTGACTGAGGCTCGAGGTTTAGACATCATCACCACAGGCCGTCATTCGGTGAGCGCCAAACTTTTCCTCATTGTGGGCCCAAAGGTCAGATGTCTATAAAAGTAGCTCATCTGTCTTTCTTAGGGGGCAGAGCTGACAAAGAGCACACTTAATCTCCATGCAAAGTACCCTTAACCTCCAACACACTGACAGATCATAGAGAGTGAAACAGATGGATGAGTTTGGCGGAAGAGCAAAGGAACTCTCAGATAATGGAAACATTCAGAGCTTTCGTCTGTCTGCCTCCCTTCTGTCTGTCTCTCATACAAACGCACTCGTTCAAAGTGTTTATAATGCAGTGGCAGGTTTCTGCATGTATCCATCTTGCGTAAGGGGAAGGAAGAAGATTGGCTTCGCGCAAAAGCCAGGTGATGCAGGCGATGGTCTCAGTATCTCCTCAGTACAGGAGAAGCTGTCAAATTCTTCCCTTTCCTTTCGCAATGGCTGTGAAAAATGAGGGCAAGAGTTGTTGTGACGCCTGAGGAATTGCTTTTCCCAGACAATTTTTCTGCCATATTCATTTATCAGTAAAGTAAAGGCAATGGGAACATATCACCAGTGACTGCCTGGTTCAAAGGACACAAGTTCAGCTGGGAAGGAACCAACGCTCTCACTCGGCCTAGAAAGACAGATGAGTGAAATAACAAATTAAAATAACATGGATGAAGAATAAAATGTCAAACAGTATCTAATGCTTCCTGCCAATGCTTTTAAATCATCCCTAGATATTTTAGATTTTGGAAATCACAGAGAGAAAGTCATGTTCGGTTTGTAAACCATGGCTGAGTGGAATCAACAAATCATGACAGAAACGTCTGTTCAGTGGCACGGGAAGAGAGGAGCTGGCTCAGTCAGTCTGACAGCTTTTAGGCTCAACTTCATCAGTCCAAAATGCTCACGACTACGTTTTGTCACAAAAACATCTTGAGTCTTGATTGTTTTTTTTGTTCTTGAATATGGCTTATTGTGAGTCCCTTCTGTCTTTAGAACAGAGTTTCTGAATTAGGTTGATTTTTGTGTTCAGTTTGTCAAACACTTCGTGTGTGTTTCTCTCACCTGCGTGCATCCTCAGAAATGGACCGACGGTGTGTAGAGATTAAAAAGATTGGGGGGTTATTTGAGAAAAACACTTCAGCAATACTTTATGACATAAAAAGCTATCAGTCTCTCTCCTTGAGAGTTTGTATGAGGCTGAGAAAATAAATCGCATAGAATGCAAAATTAAGTGTTTTATACGTTCAAGGATGTTCGAGGGGAATAAAATCCTTCACCGTTACTCTCATCGAACAAGTGAAACAACATTCTGCTGAGTATAAAAATTTTCTCCCATCAGTTAAGTAGTTTCTGGTTTGGCTGTTTGTTTGTTTTTTCAGGGATGCGGCAGAATGTTTGAAAGTGTATGATCACAGCAGCGAAGTCACAGTAAAGCAAATGGACAGAGAAGCATTTAAAGCAGGACAGTGACGTAGAGCAAGTGAAGTAATGTCACAGCAGAGGTTCCCCACAAAGACGTTTTTGTGATCGCTATTTAGTTTTGTAAAAATCAAATTTCAGCAATTTACCTACTTTAAACTACTCTATCCTGCTTAAATAAATAGATTTGATCGATGTCATTTAAGTCAACTTCTACATTTCGTGTTAAATGAAAGCTCCATGAAACGATTACTGGATGCGACAACAACATGTCGTTATGACAAGATATTACTTTTCTGTTCTCGTTGTTGTTATTGGCAGGACGTTTTGATTTCTTTTGGTGCCTGTAGTTTCATATCCACCTCACAGACAGCTCACAGAGTGAACTGGACTCAACCCAACAGAAAAGAATATTTAAATGGATAGACCAATTATTAAGTATTGCCCTGGAGCTTGCATCAAAATGAAAGCAGCTGAACCTGAGATATGCTGACTTTATCTATAGTAAAGGGTCAAGCCCCCCAAACACTGGCTCCTACATTTCCCAAGTGCAATGTAAGTCAGCGGTAGTCAGCATACCTATTAGTTCCCCCCTCACTAAATGCCCAGGTTTTTTTAAACTCCATGTCCTACTTTGTAAAGAAGGCTATTTGTTACAAAAAATTGTCCTATCTCAGCACAAACTAGGACATCACTATGTCTGTCAGAGTCACAGGAGACATGATAAAACTGTAGTACTCGTGTGTACGTGTGTGATGAGTAACTGAACTTTGCGTTTGGTGAAATCCCTGTCTACACTATACACTGTCAGCTGTATCACTTCATGGGCTGACTTAAGTTAGTCAAAACCTAAAATAATTACACTTGACAAAATTACACTGATCAGAGTATGCAGACAGCGTTTTACTTGAATGACTATAAATATTATAGACAAAACACTAACAGTCCCTGTGTAATTATTATTAGATAGATATAGATATTTTATAATTTATGATTAATCGTACTTTACCTTCCTTCTACAGTCTTTACACAATACAAATCCTCCATGGTCCTGAAACCTTGAACTGTACCACAATATAACCATGTATACATGTTTCCATTTATTCACATTCATTAAGCTAATCATCCGTAACAACAACACGAACACACAGGGGACATGGGGAAGCAATTAGCTCTCTTTATCTGATTTAAGCCACAAATTCTGCTCTCTCTCTCTCTGACTGTATCTCTCTGTCTCTCTTTGTCTGTGTGTGTGTCTGCACTGCATACAGGTGAACGAAGTGGTTTTCTCTGGCTTTTAATGTGACGAGCCAATAGAGCTACGGGTATGAAATTATTTCCAAGAAGAATGCTGTTTCCAGAGAATTTCAGATATCACATTTATGTGTGAGCATAAGCCACTTGTCAGCACTCTATACGTTTGAAAATGAACTCACCCACCCTGAGACATGTTGCCACTAGGTGGGGTAAAAGTGTTTCTACCTGAGTGACTAATCTTTCATCTGGAACATGTGATCGCCAAACTTTCACTGAAAGGCAGACATGCTGAAAGAGACAGAGAGACAGAGACTCGAGGTTTTGTTGGTTAAGGAGCATTTTTCATGTTCTCACTTGAATTTGTCCTGTGTTCCTGTGTGTGTGTGTGTGTGTGTGTGTGTGTGTGTGTGTGTGTGTGTGTGTGTGTGTGTGTGTGTGGAAAACAAGGTATTTCAAGGTATAGAAAATCCCTACAGTGCCCACAGTGTTCTCCCCACATCCTCACTCCTTTTTCAGTGGGGGAAAGTGTCCTCTTCTCTATGAAAAAAAGTTTTACCAGTGGAAGCCACAGTAAAGAGCCCCAGGCTTGAGTTCTGTTCTCTCTCCAGAGACCTACACCAGGAACCCCCTGTCTTCCCTGTAGATCAAACTGCAGATTTGAGGATATTCTTTGCATAACTTCTCCTATAAACGTTGTCTCTTTTTCTCCCCTCTCCATCTTCCTTCATGCACAACAGACGTGACCAACTGAGGGAAGCGATGCAGATGCCAAGTTTTCCTGAGAGAAAGATGGTTGGATCACTAAACCTGACATCCTGATGCCACACAACAATTCTTTTTGCCTGGGGAAAACAAGAGTTGAAACGACAAGCTTTGAACCGTGAGCAACACAACAAACCAAAGATTCCATGTAAGGCTGCAACATCTGGGAACGTAAAAACACACAAGTGAGAAAGACAGACTCGGATGTTGAGTGAAGTGAATATAAAATACTCATTAACTTGTTGTGTTGTAACAAACGGTTAGGAACCTGTCAGACTATAGAGCTTTGTTCATTGCTAGATCAAATAAATACACAACCCTGAAGATTTTTATGTATTTTATCTTTCCTAACATGATCTGGTTTAGTGATCTTTAGTATTAATTTAAATCCCAAAGTCAAAGAGCTGCAGATTAAGGTTCATAATTTTTTGTTGGCTCCCCCCTTTTATTAAAAAAAAAAAAGTAGAAAGTTGCTTTAGAGTTAAGAAAAAATCATAGTAAAAATAAATAATATAAAAAAATATCAGTTCAGCTGAGCAAGTTAGTAAGCTGATTAGCACAAAATACAAAGTACACTTGAAGCTGCTGAGAATGTTGTTTGTTTATTGGGTCATTAATTTAAGTGTTGAACAAATTAAAATCTTGATCTGATGATGAAGTGAGAATTTAACCAGAGTTATTCGTATCCATTTTGTGGGCAGCATGAATGAGTGTGTAAAATGTCATGACAATCCATCCAGTAGTTGTTAAGACATGTCACTTAAAAACACAAATGTCAACCATGTGTTGACACTACAGGAAAAGTCAGGGCTTCTGAGCCAGAGTTCTGACCTCAACTCCGTCTGGCACCTTTAGGAAAAATATGAGCTTCCACTATGAGCCACATCACATTGCCCATACATCAGTGAGCAGCTTCACCAATACTCTTGTGAGTTTCTTATACAGAAGAGGCTGTTGTACCAGCAGATTAATGCCCATAGTTTCAGAATGAGTTATTCATAAATTATGTATGAGTGTAATATTGAAGTATTCATATACATCTAGCCATAATTGGAGCTGGATGTGTGCAGAATGTGCATACAAAATACATTTAGATTAAATTTTCACTAACAATGATTCAGATGTTAGTTGACATCTAAAATTGATATTAATTTAACTGATGAGATGAGATTGAAATAATAATTAGCTTCCCATGTAGGCTTTAAAAAAAAAAGATTCTGAATTACACTGTGTGTTACAAACTGTTGCTCACTTTACATCATTCAGACTGGCAGTTTTTTACTAAACTGAGCAGAGAAGTGTGTCAAGTCACTCTGAGTGTGTTCTTGTTGCAAAACCAAAAAGTTAAATTTCCACTGTGGGATAAAGAATATCTGGTTTATCAGACCAGAAAACAACATTATAAATGGTAAAAGACCAAACTATTTTTAATTGTTAACTTAAAGAGTGTTATAGCTGAAGTAATACTGGGTATATGATACTAAAGGAGCAGTTTTTCTGAAGAACACTGTGTTCAAATTTTGCTTTTATATTTCATCACATCACAAAATAAGCACTTTACTGAAGATGTTTACCACCACCGTCATTCTGAGCTGGACTGGGGAGCTGGAGCAGATAGTAAGTAGCCAACGAGTGACTGTGCATGGCCTCATTGTTATGAATTAGGTTTACAACCACTGGGGAGATAAATCAAGGGGTCTTGGGATGATTAAGCATCCATTCATAAAGTGTTGCAGTTTTGAATGCATGGCCGCCACTCTCGTTGCTTGTCTCACATTATCACACAACCCACGGTCACGAACACTGCAGACTCCACAACGCTCCAATCGGATGATTTTTTAAATTAATTTTCAAGTGTGTAAATAAGCAGCCTGTGCCGCAGTCAGAACAGGAAAAGCTGAAAGACCTGATGAGTGTGAAGTGTGTTTTCAGAACCTGTGTGCTGCAGCCTGAATGTTGAAAGTGATATACATTTTTTTTATAATACACATATATTTTTTGTTATAAATTTGAATTACCCAGTCACACACACACACACAGTCACACTTGAACTGTCCTGCTGGTCAGTGAACGCATCACTTGGAGCAGCTAGTTCTCACTTTTAGACCATAGCTCAGTAATCTCATATGCATAACACCTGCATATGTTCTTTAATAACATCCTATTTACATGTACTTACATCAGGGAAGGACACAGCTTATAAAGAGGTGGATGTCTGCAGTTGGATGTCTTCTATTTCGCTATTTTTACACAAGCAGTACAAACCAGAAGCCATCAGACATGAAAGCAGCTGAACTGAACACATCATTGACACAGTGCTGTAATGTACAGCTAACTCACCAGTGTTGCCAATGACTGTTCCACATCCTTTAATGCTTCTTGGAATTGCAGTTCGTTGTTTTTATTATTATACACTGCTGATCGGAGATGGCTGAATACATCAAAGAACTTGTGATTTGGTGAGGAAATTAATGTAGTAGCTGCATAGAGTTGATCTTTTGGTTTTCACAGTTCAGTTCACAGTGCAGTTCATGCAGCACTTACCGAATGACAATAAATGCTACTTCTGTAATTTCAGCGGAAGTGAAGTCCTAATATTGCTAATACAGATCCTATTTATGGCAATAGTTGAAATATGTCATCACAGCACTATCCATCTCTTAAGTTTAGCATATTTTTTTCTTCTTCTGTCTGCCAGAACACCACTGTCATAAACATAGTGTGTGCTTCTGTTTTACACAAAGCATTTGCAGTGACCTCATGTGTGACTGGCAAACCAGTCTGGGAAAAAACACATGCTTACATCACATCCATGAAAACATCTGTGAGGTGAAGGTGGCTCATTTACAGACTGAGCTATCATTCAGACGAGTGGTGTAGAAGAAGCAGTTGTCCCAATCAGGGAATTGATAAGTCTCTTGCAGTCTGATTATCAGGCAGGGCTGCCAGAACAAAAAACAGATGGATGCTAGATGCTATACATTGGTTCTCTGACAGACATACATGCATAAAGGTGAAATCAAAATGATGCTATTTTACACCACATGAATATTTAATATTCAAGTAGCTGAGGCTTTCTACCAATGAGCCAGAGCCGCGATCAGAAGAATTGATGATCTTAATTTATATTCAAGCAAAACAAACACATATGTAAACATCATTTATCAGTACTTTTGCTCTGCTCTTAATTTATGATATTTGCATGCATGCTGTCTGTGCAAGTTTGATCAGAGTGTGATAATGTGGGCGGACATATCCACAGATCTCCATAAAGTGCTAATATACTCAAACATGGTCAGGAATGCTAATGTCTGGCAGGCTGTTTAACAGTAAAATTTTTCAATTAAAAACCCATTTATCCATTCTGAATTACATTTCTGATATCTAGAATAGCATTTTCCATCCATCCATCCATTATCCTAACTGCTTTTCCTGTTAAGGGTCACACGGTTGCTGGAGCCAATCCCAGCAGCCATTGGGAGAGTACACCCTGGACAGGCTGCCAATATATCACAAGGCTGACATACAGGGACAGACAACCATTCACATTCACACCTATGAGCAATTTAGATTAACCAGTTAACCTATCTGCATGTCTTTCGACGGCGCGAAGAAGCTAGAGTAGAACCGTATTTTGATTAATTGAAATTATAATGTAACTAGGAAAAATCAAGATATCTGCGATTGCATTCTGACTTCAGTGACAATCTACCCACAATTGTAATTTCATTGTAGATTTCTGAAATGCAATCATTTATAGTCTTCCATGGACAGCTATGTTAAACAGCATCAATAAATACTATTACAAGATCTCCATAATGTATTTGTAGATATCTTATAAGCAATTTTGACTGCAATTTCAGATATCTATAACAGAATTGTGACATTTGAGGCATCCAGAAAGACTAACTAAGATATATTTTAAATATGCCAAATTAAAGATATCTTTAACTGGAATTATGACCATTCAAAATTCCTTTGATCAAAGATACATGTAATTAAAATTTTGACTAATCAAAGATTTCTTAATTATAAATATCTTTTATTAGTTTCCCATCAATGAAAAATATGATTCAAAGAGAGTCAAAATGTACTTGTAGATATTTTAAATTACACAGTCACAAATACACAAATATCTTAAAATACAAATCCTGTCCATCTATTTGATGCTAAAATGGCATGCCATACTAATGTCATCTGAGTTTGTTTAAAATATGTAAATAACAAGCACATAAACACAACAGTTATTGCCTACAAACTGTAGTTTACCAGCACAGATGACTCAATTCATTTTCTCTTTCACCTGACATGATTTATTTAATACTATAGACCCATTGGCTTTGCTGTATTTGTTGCCATTCACTTTGTTAAGCAATGACGAGGTCACTGCTGATCAGATTCTCTATGCACTCAGATTAAATTTGTAGACATGTGAAATTTCCCGCAACGCTTGGATGCCCAAATCCATTTGGCGCATCTGAAGAGGAAACATTTGAGTTATTAAACATTTAAATCAAGTGGGTATTAAGAGGCAGTGGATATATGTGAGAGTTATAGCTGTTTCACAATGTCTTCATGTGTAGATTTGCATGCTTGTCTGTTGAATTAAACTCAACATCCCTCTAATTAAAATACTTACCATTAGTACTGGCATTAGTATTTTACTTACTATTTGTTTATATTACTATTACTACTTCGCTAAGCAGTTTCACATTTGTATTTGTTACAAGATGTGAAATTGCCAAGCCAAATAATATGACTACTCAGCCTCACATATTACACCTCAACTTCTTTTGATCTGCGGCTGTGTTTTCACTCTGGTGCAAAAATAGCACCCTGGTGTAAATGCTAGATTTCATCAGGCACAGTGACTTTGTGGGTAGGAAATTATTTGTCTGCATTGACACAGGTGTTGCATAAGTGTCACCACATAACCCAAAATGTAACACAGATAGAACTGAAGAGATATTGTTCATAGAATTGTCAAGGAAAAGTGCACATGATCATATACCTAAGCTTGTTTTCATTCGTTTCAAGTGCATTAAAGTTAGACCAAGCAGCTGCTGATGGTATTCATTGCACCATGATATGAAAACCAACTCAAAGAAACAACAAACTTGCCCATAATTAAACACAGTAGGCATTTGCTTATCTGCAATGATAACAACTTTGACAAACAAACAAACAAACACTACGTTCATTTTGATGCATAATCAGGCAGCCTTTCAATCTCAACATTTAGATTCTTAAGCTGCACAGGCATGAATGGAAACCAACAACTGCCTGGAGCTCACTACAGTGGAAGGTGAGGTGATCCTGTGGGTCAACTGTGCAAGCTGTTTATTGTGACCCACAGTTACATTTTATTGTTAGATGACCTCTAACAGCCGTGGTAATTATGATGGGAGCAAAGCAACAGCTCAATGTGGGTGATGTAGTACAGTAGAGTGACAAAGTCTGCAAGCTTGGTTACCATGACAACAAAGGTCCAGTGCACTTGCTGATGGTATATTACTATTGGCTATGTCAAGTAGGAACAAATAACCTGTGTGGTTATTTAGGCACTGCTTTTATTAAAACATTTTCTACACGCTTCAGATTTGGCTCTCGTATAGTAGCAAACTCTGAGGTAGGTTCAAGTCTCCCAAACAGTCTCTCCCATCCTATTTATTCAAGTTGAGGTCTATGAGGACAACTGTCTTGTCTGAGACACTTCTTCAGCCAGGTTGAATTTCTGTCCTCTATTGGATGAAGATAAACTTTGCAGCTGTGTCCAGTGAGTTTAAATCTACTTTATTCCACTAGTTACTGAGTAAATGTTGATGTGAGCCTGAATGTTTAAACTCAGTGTATTCTATGCACTGAGAACAAACTGTTTGCTAAGGCCGCAGGCTATGAAGCAAATTGTCTTGTAACAGAAATGTTTACTCTCTCTTTTCCCCTTTTTTCTTTTCTTTCCGTATACTATTTCCATTGTTGCAATCAAACCTAACTACATGCTCTTAAACTAACTACACACTTGCTGTTTGTCAGTTTGACAAGTCTGCAGTTAATAGTTGCAATAATCTTGTCTAGGGTCCCTGAGTTTAGAAGTACAGGGCTGTATGTTTTCAGCTGTGCTAACATAATTGCAAAAGGGTTTTGTAATAATCAATTACACTTTTTTAGCAAACACAATGTGCCACTGGAACACAAAGCTAATGTTTGCTAATAATGGCTGTCTGTACCTGTACTATATGAACAGTACATACTCTGTTACTAGCTACATTAGTTGTTTACAACATCAACAGTCTACACTGTGTCCCTGATCAATCTGATGGCATAAAATCAAGCTAAAGAAAAAAAAGAAATTTGTTATTGATTTCCAAGTAAGATATTTGTTGGTGGTATTTATCATTTTCTTACTCTTCTCCTGATTTGGACTGAACAATCTCTATTTTACTAATACACTACTGTATATACTGACAGTACTTGCTCAGAAAGATTTTCAATGATTGAAATTTGAAATAAGCCCAAAAAGTTGTCTGCCTTTCAAGATATGATGTTGAGCAATACACAATAAATATTTCTTGAAGAGTTATGGTTTAAGTATGTCTGTGCTTAAAATAAAGCTATGCTGTAAGCTGATACAAGATAATGCCTTTCTCTCCTCACCGATTTAAGGGAAGCAACAAAGGAGAACATCAGTCAAACTTAACAAGGTTCAGGTTGGCATTCATTGTTTCTCTGATTTCAGCAACCACTGACATTCAGTGTATCCATCTTTTGGCAGCCTCTGTAGCCACAAGGCTTAGTATTAATGAATTCCAGTAAGGTAATAATTAATTATTCCTCTTGGAAGGACTATGTTGTGACACTACCCATGCACAGGTGTCATTAGTACATCTACAAACATCTGATCCCTCGCTGGGTTCCCCAGATGAAAACTGTAACAACTGGAGGCAGTTCAAAAATACCATGTTTAAAAGTAGGGGTGAATAGCTGAAATCAGAATATGTACAGAGAATTCACAAATAATATGGTAGGAAAATGATATTGTAGTGGTATAGGGCTTTCTTTCACATGTTGTACTTTTAAAAACAGAACAAAAACCAACACTCATATTTAAATGGACATTTTAAACAATCAAGTTAAAGTTGAACTTGTATCTGTCCAACATCACAAATTTTTCACAAGGGACAATTATATAGCAAAAATAGTTGCATAATGAAAGCAACTATTGCATGTGTTCAGAACAGTTGCTAACACATTATTTTAATGGTACCACTTTACAATAAGGGTATATTAATTAACATTACTTAATGCGTTAATAAGCATGAACTAATAGGTAAGTAAAGTTAACTAATGCATCTACTAATGGTATTTATGTGAAATAAGGCATAAGTCAATTAATTATACATTAATTAATGTTTATGACAATCCTTATTAGCCTTACTTAATGTAGTAATAACTATTAACTAATAGTTGGGCATTACACTAAATAACAGGGTTATGGGTAGGGTTAGGGTTAGCCTAACAACAAGCCTTAAGTAAGCATTCATAATACTCTGTCAAAAACATGATATACATGTTAATTAACATATTTATCAACCATTTGTTAATGTTACTTAACACCTGAATTAGCACGTAAGCCCTAAATACATTTCAACAAGAAACATTTGTGAACAGATACTTACTGTTATTTAGTGTAATGCCCAACTATTAGTTAATAGTTATGACTACATTAAGTAAGGCTAATACTGGTTGTTATAAACATTAATTAATGTATAAATTAATGCCTTAGTTAACATAAATACCATTAGTAAATGATTAGTAGATACATTAGTTAACCTTACTTACATGTTAGTTCATGTTTATTAATGCATTAAGTAATGTTAATTAATGTACCCTTACTGTAAAGTGGTACCATTTTAACTACTGTCAACCCACATTTAGCAGAACATGCACAGACAAAGGGCAAGATTTGGGCAGCAAGGTTCCTTCAATCTATTTTTTTTAAATGGTGACATATTTGTGGAGAAAACAACAATTTAAATGAGAAGAGATAGAGAGAGAGAGACTTTTGCTAATCGCATTATGCTTGGAAGTGGGAATCTGTGTGAATTTAAGATTCCGTTTTAATGCAGGGCTTATCCAAGTGAAAGAACTGTTGTTCTGTGTTCACACTTATATGTATATATAGTATATACATATGTATAATATGTAATCAGATCTGTATGTACACAGTTCTTGTACTGTATGTGTGTGTACCACCGACCTTGTTAACGGTCCACTGTGTTCTTTGACATTTTTGATCACACTACATAAAGTCACCCTGATGAATGCACACAGAGACAGACAGATCACAGGAGTGCACAGGTGGGGGACTGTTACACCCAGCTGTCAGTCTGCTTCAACCATTGTGACGAGACTAACAGAGAACAGAGACAGAACAGAGAGTACCAAAAGATCACATAACTGTCTGACAAGAAGCACTTCACTTTATTCATTTTTTTCCTTTGGTTTGTCTTTCCAGTTTTCTCTCCCTATAGTACTGCATCTTTTTTCTGTGTAAATTGTTTTGCTCTTTCTGCTAGAGAACACACTGACCAGATGTTTTTTTAAAGACCATAATGTAACAAAGAGGGAACAGAGAGAACTGTAGGTAGGACAAAGAAGAGGCACAGAAATCCTTGCAAAGTATCAAAGTCTGTGTTGTACCAGCTGCACACAGCTCTGACATAATGGCTTCTAAAACCAACCTTACTCCTTTTTTCCATTTCATCTTTACCATCTGTGTGTTTTGCCTCTTTCTTTTGGTTCTAGGTCAGGGAAGTGAATTCTGTAGTGGTGTGCAAGTCCCTCTGCTGTATGTTTTTCTCATTGTGAAAAATAAATAAATAAAAAGAGGAGGAAAACCCAACAAAAAATTAATCATAATTCACAGTGTGACATAGGGGCCCATTATGGTGTCCCTTTGCATATAGTTTTGTGGAAGTATTGGCTGCAAAGGTCCATCACATAACATCACATTGCTTGCCTTAATAATTATATAATGATATAATTAATAAAACAATGTTGTCTTCTCATCATTGCAGATGAAAGGGGAGTTATTAGCTGATTTAATCTCTGATTAGAGATGTAAACTTTATTATGGACACTGATAAGACAACTCTGACAATACATGATTACAGAGCTAATATGTTATCCATGTAAAGAGAAGCCAGTGAAAATGAAATTATATTATTGTGAGTGCTCAACAGCCATAATGGTGACATATGATTCATGTATGGGATTTTCAAAATCAATCACCAAGCTGTGTGATTAACCAAGAGCTAATTGCTATCTATATTTAGTGTTATTTCAATTGTGATGAGAGGAAAGCACTGGTTAACCAGGCAAGCCTCGAAGTGGGTCAGTCCTTCTGTTATTGTGCACAACCCTCAAAACAATGTGGCACCATACTCCAAGTCCCTAGAATAATTGCGGTACAATGAAGTTATACATAAGATGACAGAAACGATGATGAATGGGTGGCTGGGCTAATAGAAATGACTTCTTGGAGGGATATAGAAATGATTGACAATGAGGAATAAAAGCTGGGACAATCAATGGCTATTGATTTATTTCACAACAGCAGAGTTCAGAGAGAGAGGCAGTCAGCTTGTGAGGGAGAAAGGGAGAGGAAGATTATCAAAAATGTGCCTCAATGCCATACTTAGACGATATAAATGTGGTTATGAATCATACCCCGTGATTCATTATTATTCTAGTATATAATAATGGATAAGAGAGGAAATCTGAAGCAAAAAGTGGTACCTTGGTTGATAATGTGTTTGGGCGTGTATTATGAGCACAGGCATGCATTACAGACTACCACCATACAGACTGATAATAACAGAAGGATGGGTGGATGGTACTTGCTGGTATAAGTGAGATTATCAGCTTATTTGTACACAGTGTGGTAACAAGAACACAGCGCCAGTCCATTTCTTCTTGAAACATTTCTTCTTTTTGTTTCTGATTCTTTGTTCTGAATTCAGATTATTAGTCAGGTGAGCAGTATAGCACGTCACCTGGTGAGTCTCTGTTCCTCGCTGTGTTCCTCAAATCCCTTACAGCACGGTCTAGGTGAAAACACAGAGATAATACTGATGTAATGTATACGCGTCAGACTCAGTAAATTCAGTTGGCCCATCAGAATGATAAATGCATGCATATCACCATGGAATCTGCCATTTGTTGTATCCATGTAACAGCATGAAAACATTGCATTGTTTTCTTACATACAGATCACAGGCTTGCGTAAACAATCAAATCCACATGGAATCCTTGTCAAACTATAGAGCTCTACTACAGTGCAACCTGCTTCCTCTTTCATTCATACATTCCACATATTCATATATAACCAGCTGCTTCTCTTGCCAGTGAAACTACATCACCAACTGATGTGTCTGCTGTAAGGTTGCAATTAAGTTGCTTAAGACTGGCAATACAGTACGTTTGCCATTACAACCTCCTCTAAATTGCACAATTAACCTGATAATGGTACACTGCGACTGAATAGTTCAGGGCCAAACAGCCTGAGCGAAAAAAAAAAAGTACGATAAGAAGTGTATCCTTATCTTAAAGACTTTGTCTGACTGGATAAACACAAAGCACCCACAAGCAGAGTTCAATAATTAGATCAATTAAGCTAGTGGGTAATCAGATGCAGAAAGAGCCAACTCACAAAAGCTTCCTTTCAGGATGTGAAATAAAGGGACCTGGAGCTCACATTGTGCTGATTGAAGGGCAGCTTAATATGGAGTAATTTGTGGGTAAAACACACACATACACACACACTGTCTCAGAAACTAGGAAGTGCTTAGTAGGAGATGAGTTCAATCTTGTTTGTCTGGTGAGAAAATCGCAACTAAAAGCCTTGACAAGGCGTTAGACTCCTCTGCACCAATTATCACACTCTGAGAAAGTCAATCAACCCTTTCATTTATGCCCATTTCCTGCTCTTATTAGGGCAGCATAGCCAATCTTCTCCCTCATCTCTATATGTACCCATATAAGCTTCTACGTCTGCATCTCTCTATTCTTTCACTGTCTTTGGTCACGTTATGTAGAAGTGTGGTGTAATGTTTAGGGGAAGATATACCAGCACTGCCTGTCTTTAAGCATATCGAGGCTGAGATGAATCTGTCTTGTAACAAGAGAACTAAATGAAAGCTCATTACCACTCAAGATCCCAAACCTTACCAAGCCTAATGTTTCATCTCTCTCTCCTTATTGCAACAGACACTATCCACTACGCATGGCAACACTTTTCTTTCGGAGACAAGACACTCAGCACCACAGAGTGTGAGTGATATAATGTGGTCTGTGTGAGACGGCTGGATGTTATTCCTTGGCATCTTCCACTTACAGGCATTCTGTTGCCTTTGATCTCTCTCAAGATGGAAAGAATGAGCTGAGCAGGATCTCTCCATGGTGCTGAACTATTTCCAGCTGAACAGCTGCCCTCAGGCCACAGCAACCAGAAATATGCACCAACAATATGAGACAGTGCTATCCATGCTGCAACAACATTGCTCTGACACAGAGAACTGGCACTGACCAAACTCCCTGTAGAGTATAACTGTAGATGTTAGTGAAACAGCTTGGTTTATCCATTCTATTTCCATTGGTGAAATGGACAGTATGTAAAGAAAACTTCACTATTACTACTGTAAATACCTGATGATTTGTTAAATGCAACACAAAGCCTAAATTTCTTTCATAATTGTGTTGACATTTTACTTCAGGCTAACAACGTGTGCTTCCTCCTGTTGTATACTAAATTAATATGATCAAAGAGTTCATACAGAACAGCAGTTTAGTTTACAATTTTGTGTTTTTCGAGTGCATCCACTGTAACATAAATGAAAGTTAAGGGTGTCTGTGCATGTCTGTGTTGTACAAGTGGTCCCAACCATGATTATTCTGTACTCAGAGCTGGAGCATGTGTGAGCAGAAGCTAGAAGGTCACATCCCATTCATCATCCTTAAATCGAAATTTCTTATTCGAAAACTCAGTGAGAGAACCCTGAATGTGAACTTTATTTTGCAGTCAGTGGTGCCCTTATTCGGGCTTTGTAATGTATGAGTAAAATTAAATCACTTGCTAGAGATCTCGGTTTGCAGAATGCATGCACACATATGTGCTGTATATTTACATTCTCTTTGGTTACTCACAGAGTTTGTCTTTTTAAGTGTAGATGAGAACCCAGGCTTGTGTTCAGTTTGTTTGTTAGCGTGTAACTGCGTATGCAGGCAAATATGAAAAAGGGCAAGGGAGTATGTGCACATCGCCTCATTAGTTTCAGCATGGGGTTAATGAGGGTTTAGAAGAAAATATATCAATACAAGTACATTTAGAGGTCAGTCGGAGTCAAGACATAGTGATGCAAACATTAATGTTTATTCCCCCTGACAAAAGAAAGTAAACTCATTTGCTCATGTACAGCTGTACAAGATGTCCATATGGTTGTTTTGCAGCCGTGATGATCCACATTCTCAGCAAGAAACGAGTTACATTTTACACCAAATTAAGAGGATTTGTACACTGGAGTTCTGGTGTCCCTTTTTGTGTGCGCAAGCCTGTGCATTGAAGTATCTGTATAAGTGTGTATGACAGGAAAGACACGTCCACAGTGGACTTCTGCCAGGAATTTTTAAGCGCAGTGTTTAATTACAAAGCCATTAGAAAGTCTGCATGATCCAACCTGTTAGCCATTCTTTCACCCTCTTTAATTTTAATTGAAGAGACATTATTGCAATGTATGCTTCATTTCATGATTAGACCTTTCACATAATGACCGATCTCTATCATTTTATTTGAAAATGTCCCCAGAATAGACACTGACATCAATGTGCCTTGCTTTCATTCCTTTAACAACAATTACACCACTCAAAACCACATTAACAGCTGAAATTAGCAATGAAATAAATCCCTCCTGCTAAATGAATAGACATAATTATAATGTATGGTGAAGGAAAATGCATAACAATGAATAACAGCTCTCTATTCTGAGCATCAACAAGATTCATATAAAAACTAAAATACTAAAATATAGTATCTATAAAATATTTACTTTACTATTAAGTGTACGGAGTTAATTAGACTGTTTTCTTCATGTCAGCTTGGTGTGTGATTAGGCAACTGTTTGCCACCTAAACATAAAAGGCATTAATATGCCAGCGTTATAGTTACAACTTGTTTTTAAAAAAATCACACCTTCAGAAGACTGCATGAATCTAGTTATTTTTATAGACAATACACCAGAAATAACAGCATTGCAAGCATTATCACAGTGACATCAAAACATTAACATCATGAAATGAAAAGGAAAACAGTCATGACAAGATTGCAAGTCTTAAAGCTCCAAAAATATTCACATTGATTATGATAGTTTATTAGATGGCCTCTAATGTATTTCCTCGTATCTGGACATATTAGGACATCACATTTAAAAATCCAATAGGTTTAGCTCTTAATTTTGATGACATGTTTATTTTCACTCAGGTTGTCTTTAGGTGTCTCTTAGACCATTCAGTGCAAGATATTCACACACATACTGTATGTTTTGGTGATAATAAGTGACTTTATGTCATAGATTGCTTTTAAATTCCTCTTTTAAGAAACATATTCTTTTTTCCCATTGGAAGTAATCATGTGAGTTATTATTCTCCAAATGAGAACAATGAAAAACGTAATTTAATAAAGAATTTTGGTTGGTAGGGTAGCAACACAGAGTGATGTGTTATTGTTAATGATGTTAATTATTGAATATTTGAATGTCTCTACTGTACTGACAGCTAAAAATCATGCATCTCTTCTGGAAAAATGTGCAATAAAACATGAAGTCACCCTTTAATTTGTTTGCACATGAGTTATAAACATACACCTCCACCACCATAGTCACAAAAGGAAATATGCATACAGCATCCATGGTTACCATTTTATCAAATTTCAAAAAGAACGAGTCTCATAGACTAACTATAATTTAGTCTTATAGTAACGTCTTGGCATTCTCCTCCACCTCAATAAGATAGTTTTGTTTGGTCTCTCACTGACAACCACTGAGATCTGCTAACTGCAAAGAAATATTCACTCACATTGGGTGCTCAAGCTTAAGCTTCTCTGATTAATTGCTGGTTGCTGTTTGCATGTTCAGTTTCCTGTAATCCACGCTCAAAAATCCCTACACTTATTTTGACATTACAATAGGTGGTGAGACCAGTCTGACTTGGGGATGATTCTACCATCCAGAAGAGATTGTAGATGACTTCGTACAGCATTACAGTAAGACAGAAGGTAAACCCTTTCACTTTACACTGCTTCTGCTTGATGGGGCTTTACAGCAGTACAGGATAGATTAATAACAGTATCCAGCGACTCAGGAGATGGAATTGGTAACGTTAAAGTTTGAAACTAGTTGTCATTGCTGTTGGTATGTTTGAAAGAAACAGATGCAGATATGATCTGGATCTCTTAATAGTATATAACAAGTTATTACACTACTCAAAAAATGAAAGGAACACTTTTTAATCAGAGTATAGTATCAAGTGAGTTAAACGTCTGGGATATTGATCTGGTCAGTTAAGTAGCAGAGGAGGTTGTTAATCACTGTCAGCTGTTTTGGTGTTAAATTAACAACAGGTGCACTAAAGGGGCAACAATGAGACAACCCCAAAAACAGGAGTTATTTTTCCCTCCTCATCTTTTTTGACTGCTTATTGCACAAGATGACCAGGACCTTACAGAGGTTGCACAGACAGCCCAACTCCACCAGGATGGAGGAACAGGATGAATACTGCAAGAGCCCTACAAAGTGACCTCCAGCGGGCCACTGGTGTGAATGTCTCTGCCCAAACCATCAGAAACATGACCTGAAGACCCAGCTTCCTCTAGTGGGCCCTGTGCTCACTGCCGGGCACTGTGGAGCTCGACTGGCCTTTGTCACAGAACACCAGAATTGGCAGGTCCAGCACTGGCGCCCTGTGCTTTTCACA
>JAUBNQ010000025.1:5682661-5696624 GCA_032353495.1 Ctenopoma kingsleyae | reverse complement strand
GCAGGCTCAGTTAAATATCAGTCAAATAGTTGTTGATGTATTTTAGTCTGGACCAACATGCTGGATGAACTAACTGGTGTTCTCCAGTCTTAGTGTTTGAACACACTCTTGAGGCTCCAACAAACAGACTGTGAGATTTCAGCTTATAACTATATTGCAAGCTACACTGTGTGACTAATCTAATCTAATAAAGTTGGGTGTGACATCAACTTTAATGTACGTCAGCGTGAACGATGATAACAGTTGCTAAATTGTCGGCTATAAATTAAGTCAATATATAAGAATGAAACATCTCTTAACCACAAATGAAAGCTTTGCTACATTAAATTAGCTGGAAGTTGTCAGTGTAGTGTGCAGATGTTACACATTTCTTAAGTTCTAATTCTTCTTTCGGCTGCTCCCTTTAGGGGTCGCCACAGCCGCCATCTGCCTCCATGTCACCCTATCCCCAGCATCCTGCTCTGTCAAACCAGCTGTCTGCATGTCCTCCTTCAGTACATCCATTAACCTTCTCTGAGGTCTTCCTCCAGTATATTCACTATCCCTCCTCTGTACATGTCCAAACCATCCCAACCTTGCCTCTCTAACTTTGTCTCCAAACTGCTCAACATGAGCTGTCCCTCTGATGTACTCATTTCTAATTTTGTCCTTCCTGGTCACTCCCAATGAAAATCTTAACATCTTCAGCTCTGCCACCTCTAACTCGGCCTCCTGTCTCTTTGTTAGTGCCACTGTCTCCAAACCATACATCATAGCAGGTCTCACTACCGCTTTGTAAATCTTCCCTTTCATTCTTGCTGCTATCCTTCTTTCACACATCATGCCTGACACTCATCTCCACCCACTCCAGCCTGCCTCCTCTTGGTGTAAAGATAATCCTGTATATATAATGTATAGGTTGTTCCTGTAGTAATTTGAGGATCTTTCTTCTATATTATGTACCGATTTGTCCCTCATTTACAGTATGTATCATGATATTGTAATAATTGGAGATTATGTTGTGTTAAGTATTTTTTGTATATTTCTGTTTCCTCCAGAACCACATATGAAACACTACTGTATGCTAATTGGTGGTAATAAATCCCTTGAACCATAAGCCTTTCAAGTTTCATCTCTGACCAGATGCCAGTGGTGGTTCACCTGATCCGAACCAAAAGTCCCATATAGTAGAGTAATTAACACCTATCATATGCTTTCTCTAGGTCCACAAAGACACAGTGCAACCCCTTCTGACCTTCTCTATACTTCTCCATCAACACTCTCAGAGCAAACATTGCTGTGGTGCTCTTTCTCGGCATGAAATCATACTGCTGCTCACTGATCATCACCTCTCTTCTTAACCTAGCTTCAACTCTTTCCCATAGATTCATGGTATGGCTCATCAACTTTATCCCTCTATAGTTACCACAGTCCTGCACATCACCCTTGTTCTTGGAAAATCAGTACCAGTACACTTCTTCTCCATTCCTCAGGCTACCTCTTTCAGGTTGCACCTTCTGCATAAGATGTAGTCCACTTGCGTTCACCTTCCTCCACTCTTATACGTCACCCTATGCTCCTCCCTCTTCTCAAAGTATGTGTTAACCACAGCCAGTTCCATCCTTCTAGCAACACCCACTATCATCTGTCTTCCCGCACTATCATTTCTGTCCTTAACACAATACCTACCCAAAACCTCCTCATCATCTCTGTTTCCTTCACCTATATGTCCATTGAAATCTGCTCCGACCACCACTCTGTCATTCCTAGGAAAACTCTCTACCACTTCATCTAAATTATTCCAGAACTATTAACACTATTAACTATAACACTATTGACATACTCTTCCTTCAGGATTACCCCTACTCCATTTCTCTTCCTATGTACACCATGGTAGAACAGCTTGACTCCATCTCCAACGCTCCTGGCCTTGCTTCCCTTCAAGCTGGGCTCCTGCACACACAATACATCTACCCCCACTTCCCTGCATCATATCAGCCAGCTCGCTCCCTTTACCAGTCATAGTCCCTACATTTAGAGTCCCTGTTCTCACCTCCACCCTCCTGTCTTTCCTACTCTCTTGCTGCTTCCTAATATGCCGTCCTCCTCTCCTCTTCCTCTGTCTTCAGCCAACAATAGCACAGTTTCCACCTGCGCCCTGTTGGCCAACAGCACCGGAGGTGGTCGTTGTTAACCCAGGCCCCGACCGATCCAGTATTAAAGTCACATTCGTTATGATCCGCATGTTTGATTTGGCAAAAAATTTACTCTGGATGCCCTTCCTGACGCAACCCTCCCCATTTACCTGGGCTTGGGACTGGCACTAGGAGTACACTGGCTTGTGCCCATCACCCCCCACCCCTCACCCTCAGTTCAGTAATAAAAAATATTCCACAACATCATTAAAGAACTTTTCTGAAGATCTTTGATTGTTGTTAACACTCATAATCACTAACCTGGGGGTCTACTTATATTCTGTATGCTACACTAATTGACTTCTTCCACAATCAGATTTCATTATAGCAATGTTGTGGTGTTTCTCCATTTCTGCACTTAACTTAATGAATGCAATGTTTTCATTACTGTAAAATAGTTACAGAAAAGTCTAGTCAACACTAGAACTAATGTCATGGATAATTATATTATACACACACCAGGCGCAGATCTGCTGTAGAGCCTTGACCCTCTAACTGCCCCCCCAACTTTTATGTCCTTAAAATCATACTTGGTCTGAGCAATCTAGCTATCCTTAGCATAGAGAAGCGGCGTGCCTTAAGTCTTAAAGACCCTTCCACTCACATTTTAAGGCATAAATTAATACTCTGCTATGAAAAACATATTGTCTGACAGTTTTGTTTTCACAAAAAAGTTCAGTAGCCTTGAAAAAAGAATAGAAAGAGGTCTGGTCTGTCTCCCTCATTGTAAATTCCAAGATCTATGAATATTCATGCAGATGCAGCCTCATGGCTCCACCCACCACAGCTACTTTACCGGTGAATAAACTGTATGCGACAATACTATAGAAAACGAAGATATTGGAAATATACCAAATAAATGTTTGGTCCTCTGTTGGAAGCAGAGTAGGATGATGAGTCTGTTTTTCATCAAAACTAACCTTTGGTAGATGTTTCTGAGCCATAGGCATCCTATTTTTAATACAGTTGTACCGGGAATCTGTACCAGACTCCATTTACAAAAATGGCAGATTTTAGCGAGTGGACACTAATGCAAGAGATATGTTATATAACGCAACAGATTATTACTTTGGATAAGTACAAAATACTGCTGGCTCCCGCTGGCTGTAGGTGTCCCAAAATAAATCTCTTAGCAAAACCCTGTGACTTTTGCATGAAGTTGAGAAAAGACTCCTGGCTGAGTCTCTCAGCATTCTTTGGTGTATAACCACAATATCAGCAAATAATTTCTAGCCATTAGTGGTGTGCGATACCGCAAGTTTTGGTATCGATCCGACACCAAGTAAATACAGGGCCATTATCGCCGATACTATTACCTTACAAGGGCAGCCTGCTGGAATGCACCTTTGTCACATAAAAGTGCTTTAAATTTTTTTAAATTGCTTTAAAAACGTTAAAATTGCTGTAAAAAGGTACTACCACTAATTATTCCTGTAGGAATGTATTTCAAGGCAGACTGGCCTGCCACAAAATGCACCCCGATACTATTGATACTATCGATACTTTGGATGGATCCTGGCTGACTTCAGGTCAGTGGTTCCAGGTATCAGGTTTCAGCAGGCAGCGCCGAGCTCCGAACTATGATTGGTTTGATCTTGTGATGTAGATTATCTTGTATTCTTGGGGACGTTTTGAAATCTCGTTTTTCAGGACGCAAACCTAAATCATTCTCTTTAGCAGGAAAATGTGAAAACAATGTGTCACTGAAAAACTCTGCAAATACACCACCCAGTAGGATAGACGTCAGAAAATTTAGGGCATATACGTAAAAATAAGAAAAGCACACTTTTGAGTGGCGGGGGTCTTTAAGCTCTCCTAAAAGTGATGGTTGAAATCATTCCTGTACAGTATATGAAGTTCTTTTTATGTATTTATTTATTTCTGTATTTACTTTATATTTATTCTGGGGAACCTTTTTTTCTCATTTACCTAAAAATTGTCTTTGTTTTTTAGAAGAGATAATGATACAATAAATAGTTTTAAAGTGTATTTACATTTACATTTACATATAGGGGATTTTCACATTCTTCACTGAGGAGGTCCAGCATTGCCACCCTGCCTAGACCTCTTGCCACTCCCACCCCCCCCACCCCCCCATGTAAAATTTTCTAGATCTGCCACTGACACACAGAATGTTACAGAGCATTTGAAATATTTGAAACAGTAAGCTGAATTCCTTAAAACAAAAACTTAGAAAAAAGAATACATTTTTACACAGCAGCTATATTCAGAGCTCAGTCCGATGCTTACATTTGACACAAATAAGATTTATTATTGAAAGAATGGATTCTCTTCTCGCAGCTGAAGGTTTAGTGTCCTTGATAAAATATAGCCTGTCTTTTCCTGACCAGTTCACCAGCTGCTCTGCTCTGTTTTGCCGGCTCCAAATACTTTCAGACATATGGTATCTAAAAATATATTTTTTTTAAATCTTTCATCCCTTGCTTGCACTGAAATAACTGTGGCTAGATTCACAGTGCAAAGCCAGTGTTTTATAGTAGACACAAATGTGAAAATATGCAGATCATCTGCTAATTGAAACAATACAGTAAACACATAAAACAACATGTCTTCTTGGTTGCTCAGATCAGAGATCTGTTGCTCTAAAAAAACAGTATTACTACAGTTTTTAACCTGAATATAACATCAGAGCAGTTGGATTTTTTGAAATTATTAAATAATTTTCTATGACACAGTTACACTTTTGCAAAGCTGTTTTCAAATTACATTTTTCATTATTGTAAGTAATACAAAACTACTTTGATGATTTCCGGTAATAATTTATTATAACAATAATAATTATTATTTGTTATATTTATATAACAATTAGTAATAATAATTGTTTTTGTTTTTTTGGCTGTGTCTGAAATGTTCCATAGCATACTGTGATTTCACTGGTTTTTAACTGGCCTCATTCACTCAGAGGAATCGTCAACAACACAACCTTAGAATAAACAATTCACTTTACATGAATGTGTTCCAAATCTGTGCAGAAGAAAATGGTTCAGTTTAATAATGGACCCCCTCAGTTATTTACTCAGTGTGAACAAATCATGCAGTTTTATTATGTAGGTGAGCAAAGTGCACTTACCCATCATGCTGGGCTGACTCACCATTTTGGCATTATGGCACTTTTGCTTCTTTTTGTTCTGTGACCCAATAAAATGTAGAAGGAAAATGACACCCACTGGTAAATTAATAATGTCTGGTTAACAGATGGATTTCAGAAATTTTGGGGTTTTTTTCAAATGTATTGTGCTAAAGAATTATAGAGTTTCATAAATTAGAATTAATATAAAATTTCTAAACCCATCAAAAACACAGTCAGTGGCCAATTCCTCACAAAACCAGAAGTAAACATATTGTTATGAATATAATAATGCAATCAGGATAAAAACTAGTCAACACCACTGGTATGCTTAAGTAGAAAAAACTAAAGCAGTATTTGTTTATGTCATGTCACCTGTCGCTCTTGGCCAAGACGCTAGCCAGAGTCCTGCATGTTCACACCTGGGTTTTTATGCTGCTGTCACTGTTCAGGACGCTGTCAAGCTGTGACCTGATCAGAGATTCTGTGTAGCCTGTTTGTTCTGCTCTGTTCTTTCTCATCTTCTGATCAACTGCAATAAACTGTCATATTGTATCTTTCATTTTCTGCTTTGTTGCATTTCCAACTGTGCACCTCTTCTATGGGAAGTAGGTTCACTCTTAATGGTCCCACTGAAGGTTTAAAATTGAAACACTGACCTTCGCCCCGTTCTCATCTCCTGTTCACATTTGAAAATCAACCAAGCTGTGGTGGATAAGTGAAGGGTGTGGTTTTGTGCTTTGTGGCACTTCTTATATTTTCACACGAGTGCAGGGAAACGATTTTGACTGCCAAGAACAACTCTGACTTCACATTTTTTTTAGAACAGTTTACACAAAACATTAAAAACAAGCAACAAAAGCACATCATTCCCCTTAAACAACACAACTTGTGGTCAAACTAATGTATTGTTTCAGTCATTACACAATGAACAACAAAACTACAATAAATACAGCTTTTAATATAAACCATTTGAACATTTATGTGTGCCATACGTAGTGTCATTTGTTGATACTTTAAATCAGCCTTTCTCAACCTAGGGGTTCCAACCCCGCTGGGGGTCGCAAGATAATTTTGGGGGGTCGCCAGATCATAGTGAAAAAATATATATTTACAATATAACAATAATAATAATGAAATAGATTTTTAAGTAGTTTTAGTTGTTTTGGTTTTTTTTGTTCAATGTTTGTCCTAGATTTTATCAACTGAGTTTGTAGAGTTGGGATTGTGTCTCAGAAAGGTTGAGAACCACTGCTTTACATAGTTAGAATGAATAAAAAAGCAAGCAGAAATATCACAGCATGAACTGTATTATTTTCTCCCCAGGTGATTTCACGAGATAATAAATCCTGCTGCCCTCTATTCAGTTCAGTTCAGTTCAATTCAGTTCAGTTTATTTATATACCATCTAATAACAACAGTAATCTCAAGGAACTTTATATAGTAAAGTTTAAGCAAAACATTCAGTATACAACTACATAGAATTTAAAAACTCCCCTTAACAGAAGAAATGCAGAGTCTGGCTCATGCCTGGTTCATGCAGAACCAGGCTCAGGGTGGGCGGCCTCGACTGGTTGGGGTAAGTGGAAAGCTGAGAGAGAAAAGAATAACAAGAAGAAGCAGCAGACAAAACAGACGGCACCTCTGCACTTTCACAAGATGGCCTGTTGAAATAATTTTGTTCAGAGTTCAAAGTTTTTATTGTGTTGTACAGCATCATATTTAATTATTTTTTCATACTGGTCAAACTCAAAGTAGGTGAAATACTGTAAATAATTACTGTGCTGTAAAAATAATAGAACTGAAATACATTAGATAAAGACTGAATACGGGTTGAGGGATTGTGTGCATGGGGTTGTATATACAGTAGGTGTATTAGAGGTACTTTCTATCAGCTGTGAATACTGTAGGTGTTTTTCCTTTCATTTGGAGATGCAAACCTTAGGGTATAGGGTCTTCGGATGACGTGTGTTTACTGTTTTGAAAATGGATGTTGGAAAAGTGTTAACACATTCGCAAGACAAGACTTTTGCTGTGCTAAGAACATGATGATGAAGATCAAGTGGATTCCACTTTCATTTAGCATGTCTTAGCAATTGAGAAAAACTGTTATTTGGCTGTCTTGTAAAATAGTCACAATTTTAAAGACAAATTTTCAAATTTCTTGTTGTGATCTATTTCTGTTTCCAGTCTTTATTGTAAGTTGTACAAAGCAGCTGCTGGCCATAGTTACATATTTGCCATACAAATGTGTGAATGGTAACATAGAAAGAGAAAAAGTGTATTTCCTAAAATGTCAAACTGTTCTTTTAAGACTTCAGTAAATTATTAATAATTACTTGGGGACCCAGCATTTTTTGCTTTTACCTTTCTTAACTTATCTTAGTTCTGATATAACTTTCACTCTGATGTTGAAAAGTTGGGGCAGACTCTCCTTAGATACCCTCATTCATTATTCCAAAACCAGATAAAAAAAGAGACTATCTTCTAGTCACTCTGACATAAAAATAAAGTAAACCATACAATATTAAAAAGAACAGAGAGAAACAAGTAAAAACACCAAAGACAAGAATCCACAAAATAAAAAGAACATCCGATGCTCTCGGTGGGTTCATGTTGTCACATCTCTGTTCATGCAAACAAAATCAGCACAAGAACAGAGAGCGAGAGAGAATTCGTCAGGCTCATTTGTCATATTTCTCAGGTCTACTGATGACTCCAGCCATCACTCTCACAGAGGATCCGTTAATTTGAACTTATGGTAGCAATTTCTAAACTCTAACGATGTCAAACTCTTGATCTCTCCCTCTGTGAATAAAGTTGACATCATGTTCGACCAGGCAGTCCGTCAGGGACGTGGCAGGCCAGAGAGAAGAACAGAGGAAAAGATGGGAAGGTGATTAAAAGGCTGCAGTTTCAAAGAGCGTGTCTCTTCTCTCTTTTTTTATGCAGAGATGCCATTCTGGTTATCTGGCAAACCAGAGAGTGTACAACAGGATTATGGCCAGTAGCTAATGAGCTATTTAGAGCTGACAACACAGCCAAGAGAGATGGTCTGCTCAATTTGTAGATTCATATTGTATAAATACACAAGTATCTCATGTATCTGGACACACATTCACTGTAGTTTAAAATAACTCGAGGATTTGACATGTAATGTGATTGAGATAGTAAGGGCTGTTAACCAACATCCCTGTTTGTGCATTTTACGTTACTGCATGTGTGACAGATGGATTTGTTCTAAAATAAAAGTACCATGACATCCTTGGTCTGATATAAAATACCTGATTGGTTTGCAAAATGCTGTATCATTATAAACTGCAGTACCTTTATTTTTTTTATATGATTTGTAGTTATAATGTCTCTATAATACCAGCAGTAGTAAGCAAAAGAAGTGCACAGCTCATAAGCTGCATTTGCTTCGTTCCACTAGTCAATGCAGACATGATCCGAAGAAAGTGTTTTGTTATTCCTTAAATCCATAGATGCCCCTTTTTAGGTGTTACTCCCTTGTAATGGTTTGTGTTGATATGTGTGTTGGAGGAATGCACTGTATGTACTTACTAAGGACACAATTTGTATTTTAGATTGGTTTTGTATTTTAAAGTAATGCACTGCCTTATAATTACCCTTCCATTCTGCTAACCACACTTCTGTCCTCAGGGCATTCATATTGTGAGCGTGACTTTAGAGTTGCTGTTGAATAAGGGTAATTTTACAAGAAAGCTGATTACAGGTTTTTTTTTCAGTTGCTTACATATTTGTTGCAGAATTTGGCTCATTGTGTTAAAGCTCTACACACAAGACAAGTACGAGTCAACACTTTGAGATAAACATCTAATTTCTATGTCAATATAAAACTCTGCAATTGAAACCCAACAATTCTTTTTCAAAATGGCATTTTCAGTGCAACACACTGATATGCTTTATACAAAACCACTTCTGTCTTTACTACTTTATATATTGTACCTTTTTAATTTTCTCATACGCACTTCTGTAAAAGATGTGTACAGAGTGTTGCAGACTTTGTGCAAAACACAAAATCTGTTTGTATTTTTTGTGCCTTTGTTTAAAGCATGGTTACAAAAATGAAGGGGGTTGATACACTATCTCCACATATGATTCTGCCTTGTGCATCTTTAAAATTATTTCCACTTTTTCTGCTCACTCAGCAAAACTACAGCACTATTCCAGCTTCTCTCCCTGAGCAACTTCGCTATTTCTTTTCCTAGAATTACTATCTTTTCCCCTTCGGAGTCAGGCAAGGTGAGCCGACCTGGTCCAGGGTAGCCCTCCATACTCACACACTTATTGCTTAAGTAAGTGAGACGTCTGCATGGTCACTATGTGGCTTTCCTGACCAAGGATCAACGCAATCTCTCTGCCAGATCATCTGATTTCATTATCTAGCAGCAGGAGGGAGACACAGAGATCATAACTCTGTCTCAGGAGATACACACCAGCAAATTACCGCCATCTCAGTACTAGTCTACTTTATCATTTGCTTTCTTCCTGTTTCCACCTGTTTCAGTCGTGATGCTTTCTGATCTTCTCACTGCACAATGCAGGAGAAAGGCACCCTAAGAAATATAGAAAGATGGCAGAGAGCTGAGAGAAAAAGAGAATTAGGAGGAGGCTGCAAGAAAGGAGAGAGCTTGTTGTAACAAATCTTTTTGTGTTACTAGGGAAGCAGTCCCCTAGATGAAAAGGGTACATTTTGCACTCTATGCCTCTCATTTGCCTCTCTCTCTAGCATCCTCTTTACCTCATGCTAATTACCACAGCGCCCTTCATGAACAGTACATATGATTTTAGCTCCATGTCTGTCTCCTTTTATATTTATAACCCTTTTCCTTCTCCTTCTCTGTGGCTGACTATGACAGAAACACAGACGCCCAACAGTCTTCCACAAAGCACTGATGCATCTCTGCTGCTTTCTGATCACAAGGGATGAACACCAATCATAAATGTTCACTCTTAGCCTGTACTGAATTTAATAGTTGCTGCAGATAACAATGTAGGAAATGCTATAAGCGAGCTACTGTACTGTATTCTGTAAATTGGATTAGATTAGGTCACAGTTTATTGCCATTGTTTGTAAAACTAGGACAAATTCTCAAAGAATCTGGCAATGAAGTGTAATCAATTCTTGTGAGGCAAATAATTTCAGAAGAATCTGCTGTATATACTGTACATTTCATAAACAATATAAGAATTCTAAGACCAGCATGTTGTCATACTCATAATGATGATGCTAACCTGCTGATATCAAGCAGGTAATGTCTTTATATTGCATGTTAGCATGCTAACATGATAATTAGCAATATGAACTGAGGGAATTAATAGTTATGAAGGTATTTTTTTCCACAAACTCAACATGGAATTGAAATTGTAATGGCACAAGCCATAATAGTAAATGAGCATCAATCATATTATTATGTTTATTTATTCTTCCCTTATGTATATAGCGCAACTTTTGCACCATTGTTTTATTGTTTATTGTGTGTTCTACACATGTCTGCACTGGAGGAGCTGTTTTTAATCTCGTTGTACTTGTGTATAGTGACAATAAAAGGTATTCTATTCTATATTAGAAATCATTTCACAACATGAATGTCTGTACAGGACTTAAGGAAAATCCATTCAGTAAATGTAGAGACATTTCATCTTGAGCCACAAATATCAACTTCAAGTTTGCTCTGCTGGTGCTGCTTGAAGAAAAATCGTTAATTAATCCTGCACAAAATTATGTCATCACTGTCCATACAGTAGATTTTGAGATATTTCATTTAGGACCATGGTGGTGGTTCAACAGACCAGCTGATAAAAATGCTTCTAATCTATGTAACACTAATGTGCAGGATTTTTGCAGCTGTTTTGATATTGTGTAGTGAACATAAATGTTTTATGTTAAAATTTCTGCATTATATTGCCACAAATAATCTTGTCAAATTGCTATGCTATCTAAAGGGAAAGATTATAACCAATCATCAATGTACAATGAGGTTTTTAGCACCCGTGTAAACACTGGCATAGAAATGATAAATGAAACACAAGGCCAAACAATGGTCTAACCGTAATAGTGAAAGTGCTGTACTAGTCTTATTACTGTGCTATTAAATTAAAAGTCTTTCTTGCCTCTACTTCCATGAGAAGCTGTTAAATAATAGAGTACGGCAGAAACAGTGAGCCTGGAGCTGTTTTGGAAAATAGTACTTCGGTGGAATGGCATTAACTGTTGAATTGTCAATCTTCACCACTGCTGGGAAATAGAATGAGCTTTAAGATACATGTCTGTCTGATTGGCATTAACTATGTGATGCTGAAGTTCACTTCATTGTGGGATTGTAAAAAATGAGAGCATTGTTTTCATGTTTCCTAATAACTGCATCGTAATGTTACAGTCACTAACACCCATACGTCAAAGCTGCACTTAGCAAAACCAACTGTGTCACCTAGAAATCACATTTTTATACAATTGTACAGCAACTGTGTTGTGTAATTGCTGGCCAGATTATGTGCAAAGGCATTTTCAGCAAATATTAATGCATACTTACATTTCATGTTAGCTATTACTTCTGAGTCTGGCAGAAAGACAGAGCTTTTTTGTTTGTTTAATAGTTTAATTAATCACGAGAGGCAGGATCTGGCTATTTCTGCCCACTGGTGTCTTGTGAGCCCATTGTAGATGCATGGCACCCGTCAAAAAGCAACCATGAAGCACATTCTGGCTCTTCTTTCACCTGCATTGTTTGGTTCAGGTGGCTGTAATAGTCCAGGATATAAAAAGTTGCTGCTTAAATCAATTCACCTCAGTGAAATCTTGGTGATAGCTTAGCAGCAACAGACATGCATCCCCCATGTGATCGCATGAGACTTGACCTATACACACGTAATCCTTCACCCCACCCAAAATAATTAAGTGAACCTCCTGATGAAAGGAACACTACTCACTACCTCTTCCTCTGTGTGGTTCTTCTTTTGATGCTGTACTATATTTCACTTCATTTTTATTGTCTAGTTTGATGCCTCCCCCACACATACATGCACACACTCTCACACACACACACACACACGCTCTTCAATCTTCCAGCCATATCACTGAAGTGCTGCCATATGACTGATCTGCACGCCAGCTATAATCTCCTCTCTTTTCCTTCTCAACTGAAGGATCTCTCATTCATTCCCTGTTCAAGCTGTTTTTCTTCCACATGGAAAATCACATGCTTTTCTGGAAAAGATAATAGGATAACTGTTAGCAAAAGTGCATCCAGTTTGCCAAAATATTCTTCCAAATTACCCCACACTGAGTTAAGTTACAGCATGTTAAACTAGGCTTGAAATGGACACCATTATATTGTGAGATGTCTTACACCAGTGTTTACACTTCACAATAAGTTATTGTTCCATCTGCCAACATTTTTCATTTTTTGAGCTCTTTGAGCAATGATGCATTTAAGATGCACGTTTTTCAGATGTAACTGGAAAAGATTTAGACTGTCCTCAACATAAAACTGCACTGGCCAGTTGTTGAATCCCTAAAATTACCTTTGTTAACATTTGCCTGACCTCTGCATCTTGTTGTTCTGTGAATAATTCCTGCTGCAGTGATTAGATGCTGCTGTCTATTCACTATCAGCCACAGATACTGTATTACATTTTTTGAACTTCTCAAAAACTATTTAGTCACACACTCATCGCCAAATACACCATCCTCCAGAAAAGAATAACTAAAGAACCTGGCATCACATCATGTGGAACATCAAGGAGCTTCTTGGTGCATCCGCCAGTATGTCTCAAGGATGAACATGTGTGCCTTCAGCTGTAAACACAGATATGTAAGCCATTTGCATGATGCACCAATAACAATTTCTTCCATCGCAGTAACACTGTATAAAGAAAGTCTTTCAATCCTTCTTTTTAAATTGTTGCAAAAGCAGCAAATTTCTTTCTCAAGATTTTCTTACTGAAATGTCAAAGCCAAAGCTGAAGATGTCAAAAATGGCAGAGACAGTCCAACAGAAGACTTCTACTTCAGCTGAAGCTAGATGCTCAGTACAGTCTGTCATTAACTCTGTCTCTCACTATCTCAACTGCCTTAACAGTGTTTAATGGAGATTGTCCTGTGAAAAACGACAATGTAGATTGTTCCTAACAGCAGCAAAATAAAAGCAACACATTTTACCATTTGACGACGTCTAGTGGACCGAACATCACGTTTGTCACGTGGCAAACATGTGAAGTTAAGGCTAAAAGGTGATATTTTTAATAACCTTATCGTGTTTATTTAGTGCCTAAACCTACCTAGATGTCTTTATGCCTAAACCCAACCAAACCGCGTTATTTGCACGGATATGCAAGTCATGTGACAAATGTTGTGTGAAGTTAAGGAAGCAGTAACTTCTAGGCAAACACAATGTTTTATTAAGCCTAACTTGTTTATTTAGTGCCTAAACCTGACCCATACATTTCTATGTCAAATCCTAATTAAATGACATTGTTTGCACAGTTGTTGTCCAGAGTTTTTGACTGTGTTTTTTCCAGTTTTGCATAGAAACTACTCTGAAACATCATCCCATCATGTTTTAGCTTGTTTGTTTGTTGTGGTTTTTTTTTTTCATATCAAAAAGAATTTCTGGGGAATTTCAAACTTGATGAAAAGTTTAACTGTTTATTGGAATTGAAAAGTGAAAAGTTAACA
>JAUBNQ010000025.1:5666223-5682561 GCA_032353495.1 Ctenopoma kingsleyae | reverse complement strand
ACATTTAAGATTCAAGTTATTACGACTTAATAACATGAACTTCATTTACTGCCACAATTTAATATTTGCTATAATTGTAGATAACTTTCTAAGGCCTAACAACTTATAACTTTTATTTGTCCCAACAAATAGGAGTTGCAGTTTTTACAGTGCAGTGATTGTCTGGATTCAACACAAAAGTGCAGCCTACATAACCTGTGTCCTCTGTAACACTACTTGTCACACACATACACACACCCTGAAGGTATTTTACTAGCAGGGTCATAGGAGAAGTGACCGACTGACAAAGCCCTGGCTTTGTGGTCTATTATTTTTACAGCTCTCATAACCCTTACACCACAGAGCCATCATTCCACGTTAGATACCCCATTAAATCCTAACTTAACATCAAAATGTCCTCCCTTGTGATATCATAACCCCTCCATTATAAACGTTTACGATCAGGTCATGTTTAATGATAACATTGTAGAGGACTGGGGTGGACAAAGATTTAAATAAATTGAGGAAAAGTCTGTTTTGGAGCATGTACGTGTTTTGTGAGCAATCTGCTGGAACCAGTGCTGCAGTTTGAGAGTAGCTGAGTTTTTGATGTCTAGTATGAGGGTGATACGACGCTGTTGCCAAATTGGTTCCCTCGCACGGCTGCATCTTGCCAATTGTAGTCAATGGCTGACAGCAGTCCTCTAAACACCTGCTCAGAGACCATTTCCTAGCTGTGTAGTGGTTTCTGTTGTTCCAATATATATTACCATACACTAACTCATCGCACATCTTTCTTCCTAAACATGGATACTGTGTATGAAAGGGCGTGAATACTTCTGAGCTGGTGGAGCTGGTTGATAGATTTATTCCAACCAACGACAAAAGACAAAATGTATGTACATTATGCTTCAGCGTAACAACTACAAACCTACTCTGTTTAAATATTTAAAAATACATGGGTAATTAGATTCTTCAATTTGTAAATTCAGTTGGTTCAGTATTTGTTGAACCTGATGTAAATTGCTGAAGTTTTAATTATGATGAGGGGGTAAAACAAGCTAATCGGTGGCCAGGTATGAGTGAACCTCCTCACACACACACTAACAGGCATTAACTTGACAGAAGAGAAGCATTCAGGCCTGACCTCCAGCAGCCAGCCCTCCAACCCACAGGCTAATTATAAACCTCATTATGTTCTCTCAGTCCTGTTCCCTCGTCGCATTAATTCTTCTATGTGGTCAGACAGACTGAAGACTGATGTTGAATGGCACAGAAGAACAGAGACAAGTCCTGTCTATATACATGGCTCACACTTTTAACAGACCTTGAACTATCTCTATTTTTAAATTTAATCTTTGGGTTGTAGATTAAGTCAATCATCAGTCAGGTTGTGCAGCCATTCAAACTATGTGGCACTGTGCACTGACAATTAAAAACAGAACAGGTTGTGCACTAGTGTAGCATATTTTATACCAGGAAAATACTTGATTGTGGGATGCAGTTATAATAAGGTCACATGGCAGGAAGTGGCCTGGAAGTGCAATTGACAGAGTCAGTTGAGACGCACAGATATAGATTTAGGAAGGCGCAAGACAGAAAATAGCACCAAGGCATTAAATGTCAACATCAATATACGACTAGTACACTACAGTTATGTACTTTAATCCATTAAATGTTAAACAGTGAGTTCATCCAAATAATAAAAATATATGTATATAATATATAAGTGGCGACCGTGGCTCAGCTGTTAGGGTAGTCAGACAAGACACTGAATCCTGAACCCCTGGTGCCTAAAATGCATCTGCTTGTCCACAAAGAATTTCCCCACGGGGATTAATTAAAGTATAAGTTATAATCATTCTTATGATATTTTTCCCACTTCACTGTTGTAGTATGTAGAAAGGCATTGTGAGGGCAATAGAAAGGAGAGAGGAAAGCGCTGAATCTTCCATAGTTTGTGTTACTGCTTATATTATTATTAATTAATTAAGTATTAAAAATAACTTCTGAAAAACTTAACAGCACTTTGTTCAGAAACATTTTCACTGTTACTATACACAATTCACAAACCTCTAAATGAAAGACTTTGGGGTGATTCACAACTAGATAAGTTGATTTAAATTTTATTAATTAAGTTAAACTGTTGAAAACTCAAGGTAATCAGCCAATATACAGTATATATACAGTAGAGTATATACAGTTTTGCACATGTGAAGACAGATGACAGCATGATGATGATTTAAGAAACCATGTAATTAAAGAAACAGTAGCATTTTAATGACCCAGGGGTGACAGTGTTAATCGTTGTTAAGCAATGTTCATTCCCAGCGAGAAGGACCTACAGCAAACACCTACAGTACAAAACACAGTCCTTTCATTCTGATTTTTTTCATTTCTGAGAGGTTGTGAGATAGACTCAGACAAAGACTTGTGAGATTAAATGTAAACCTTTTTTTTGTAGTTGTTATCACCTGCATATGTGTGATGGTTATACTGTACCTTACTTCTCACCCTTTGTATACTAGGATACGCTGCATCCTCCCGCGGCCATCAACAGCAGGAGGAGACAAATTAATATTAAGTGTGCTTCTTGGCCCTTATAGGACTATTGATAAATCTAAAACTTAAACACAAGAGGTTTGATATATAAGAAGATATATAATGATTATTTGAACAATGCTCTGTAAAGGTTGCAATGCATACAGCTTGTGGGTTGATTGGACTGGATTGTCTCCATGGCTCCTGAGTAGAGACACTTCTTTATGCTGCTTTAAACAATGATGGAAGTTGAATCCATATCCTGCTTGGTGACATTTCCAAAAATAAATCTCAATTTGGCCCTGTCCTGGTCTATCCCACGCTACAACGAAAACTGTAATTTGTAACCACACATCCACAGTCTTGGAGTATCTGGTCCGCTTGGCACGAGGGTCACTTGTAACAGCTTAAAAATGAATGTTTTTAAGCTACACACTGGCATTGAAGCTTATCAGTAGTACAGTACACTGTGTTACTTGCAAATGTAAAGGGTCAGTTGTTAAACAAACATGTTGTCCAACATTTTATGATTATGTTTCACCTCCTGCACCGGGAGTAGATACACAGACATTTGTCTGGATAACATCAAAGAACAAGCCTAGACTACAATTAAATAGATTTACCTAATATTGCATATTTATTGAGCATTTGTACTGACTGGAAAAGTGTCTTGCTTTTCACAAAGACAGTTATGTAAAAAGCTAATAAACTGTGTAACCTTGCCCAGAATGATAACCCAATAAAAGATTTCTGACAGTTGCTAATTATACCTGTTGATGTCTGTGATACAAAATTATTTATGTGCTGTAATCATTAGTAATTTCTACTTGTAATTACTGTCACTGGCAAATTGTATTGTAATTTAACATAATAAGAGTGTCGATCCATCTCGGCCTGTCAGTGAAGTGTCAAAACAAAATTAAAACTGTCCTCAAGACTTTTACTTACGAGGGTGAAGATGTTTTGACAGTTCTCTCACTTGTCTTCCTTATTTCTACCACCAATATTATCTCTGGTGAGAGTTCATGTCTCCTTTTAGAAGTTGTGGTTGATGATGCCTGCTTTGAGAGCACTTTGGTTTTGTGCCATACATCTTCTGCTGATGCTGCTTCCTTGCACTTGCCATTGATCTGCATGTGTTGGATAAATACAGAGGTAGCATATACTCTGCAGTGGATTAGTGGCGTCTATTGGTGGGTCAAGACGTTCTCGTCCCATAGGGTCATATAGTTGCTCTTCCTTTTGCATCAAATTCTGAAGCTTTGTCTGTCCATCACAACCATAACAACAGAAAGACAGCTGGGTTAGGGTTAGGCATAAAAAGTTCATGGTTAGGTCAAGACAAAGTACTTAATGGAACAATCTTGTTACAACATACAAAATCTCACACTCTCACATGTACTTAAACTTCTGTGTCCTCTGGGAAGAGTCATGTGTGTTGTTGACTGATGCAGCCATCCCGTCCTCCACCCATGGGGACTTTGCATTAATATACAACATCATTGCTCTAGGTGTCAAATATTGACACACCTGGTTTACTATTGTAGTGTGTCTTATACCGGTGTTACGGCGTTAGCACCTTTAGCATCACTATGAGATGCATGATGGGTGCGTGGGTTCCACAACTTGATATATATAGCCACTTTAATGCCTCTTTCAAACCACCTGTCTAAATGTGCCGTGCTAAAAATGACGTCCACCATGTTGCCAGAGGTCCTTTTTATTTCTCTGATACATATATGAGATGACAGTAGGGTTCTGTTTTGGTGCTTTAATCAAATATTTTGTTTTTGTTTTTTCAGTCAGCCTTTGTTTGTGCCTTAAGTGCAACTAATCAGGTTAACCACAGACTTTGGGAGCCTGTTTGTTGTGCCTCTGTTCCCTGGCTTTAGCCTCTGTGTTTGATCATGTTTTCATGGTGTAAATCAAATGCAAGAGCAGATCTCAGTGTGGCAATAGAACTGAACAGTCCATTTATATAAACGATTATGCATACAGTACAGTTCAGTATATTGTTGTAACTGCTATGTGGTTGTACAAAGTAAAGGGTATACGTATGTCAGACTATCTCTTGGTCGGCTGTGGAGACCTCTGCAAGTGCCAGCAAACCAAACCAATAAGCAAAATGCCAAGAAATCTTAGTCTGCAACGTACTTTTGAATGAGTGCTGCTACCTTGCTACCTTCATTTACTCAAACTGACTCACAGTGGGGTAGTCATGGTGAAGTGGTGGTGGTAGAAAGAAATATTATAGTTTTGTTTGTAGTTTAATAATCACATCGTGTGTTAAATGTTCTCTCTTTAGCCAGACCACAATCTTTCTGTAAGAAAGAGTCCATCATGATATGCATTTAACTGCCAGCAAAGTTTATCTGCACTGACCTGTGAATGTAATTCTGTTTGATTTTTTTTCTTTCTCATTCAAGTGTGACATAGTGACGAGCCGAGTTCTCGTGTGTTCCAAGGATCTTTTGAGCTGTGACTCACAAGCAATCCATAGAAACCACTGCAGTAAATAGAAACAGATAAAAAAAAAAGAAAACAACACAATTATATGTATTTTCCTTGCTGAGGGGATCTTTCATTTGCAGGGGGCTTGTCCTTGACTAACGCATCCATCCAATCTTTCTTTAATATAAATAGTTATATTCTCTGCTGGCTCTGAGTTAGACTGTAATGAAGTTTGCTGTTACCAACTATCTATCTATCTATCTATCTATCTATCTATCTATCTATCTATCTATCTATCTATCTATCTATCTATCTATCAGCTAATTGCTTAAAAACATTATGGTCTGAGACTCCTCATCACTTTGCAACACCAAGACCAAAACACACAAAATGCTCTCATCTTCTGAGCCTTATATTTAGTGTTTTAATTTCTGTTGCTGCAAGAAAAATAGAGCTTACAATTTCAAAACTAAGCTCTAAAGACCAAAGATTATCCAGCTAATTATATATTATCTGAAACAACAGGCAGCCATGGGAGGACTAAAAAAGGCACACACTCACCCACTAAGCAGGCAATTACAATTACTATCAGTTCCACAGTATCGCTGATGAGAAAGGTGATAATTGGTGACAATCACGTTGACTAACAAAGCATGGAGTAATCAGAACCGCCAATTGGACCATACAGCCACAAGAACAGCGCTAACAAGGCACCATGCTGAGAGTCAGACACATTCCAGGTAAACAGGACAGGAAGTGTAATCATATAATCCTCTGTGTGGATGTACTGATGGTTACAGAATGACTGAAATCTGATGATGTAGTTTTGTGGGCCCAACTGGAAAAAAGATAAGCTTGACAATTTGTTTTTGTCATCCGATGACTGCACATTTAGAAGGCAGCTAACCTTTGACATTTCCTGAACATGTAGTGTCATATGTAAGGGGTGTGTTTTCAACAGTACAATAACAGTCCAGTGGAACACTTCATCTCTTTTAATTCTACTTCTATTACGTGAATTCTATTAAACAGTTTGAAAAGAGCAAACATCACGTGCTTCCATTATATTGGTCAAGCTTAATTGGTGAGCCACTTATTACTTAAAGTAAATTAAGCTTAGTATCTAAAAAACACTGGAAAATTGAGATAACTCCTGTTCTAACACACTACTCTATAGTGTACCAGACAGAAACACTATTCTATGAAATGTGACTCAATTTGTGGGAGACGTGTTCATACAGTTGAAGCTAAATTAGATCAATTCCTCGCATGTATGTTCACATATTGTGTTCTCCGCACATGCTTCGGGGGAGGGAGTCAATAAATGCCCAGTGCAGCATGACGTCAGTCTCTTGTGTCTTTTAGTATTGTTCGTACAAAACAAGATGCCTTGCAGCAAGGTGGTGAAATAGTGTTTTTAGCAAGAATATATGTAAATTTGGATAGCGTAATAAACTATCAAGCATCAGATAAGCTGACAAGATGAAATCAGCCTGTTAACTGGTTCACAGGTCATCCAAACCAATGTATTTGTTATTTCTAAACAAATATTCTTGACTTGGTATATGGTGGTTTTGAATTAAGCAAATTATATTTGGGGCAATTATGGTGTAATTATGTGGAATCTGGATCCAGGAATCCCTCAGGCTGCTTGGCAACAGCCAAAAGTGTGAAAATTCAGTCTGCCCGCTGAACACCGTTCCACTGGCGGAGGATGTGATATCCTGTCTAATTTCAGATGTCATCTTAGTGGTTTCGTTGTATACCTGACAGAGTTTCAGTAGCAGCGCTCTATTTAATCAAGTGACTCACTTCACTCTGATCACAGTGCCTCACTAATCTGGACCTCCAAATTAAATCATTCAATCCACTCCACTGATACAGTGGGCAAATATGACTGTGACCTTCAACTGGTGATCAGGAACTCAACCATCACTAAACAAGGAGACAATCACATATTTATTTATTTATTTTCTTTTAAAATAAAATACAAACAAGAAATATCAGTGTCAGATGCAGCCATCACCCTAATTATATGGTTATTTATGAAAGCTTGGGCTCGCAATTTTTAATTATAGTTTCATTATATCACAGTACAAAACAAAGAACACATACATAGCTGTACCACCATGTATGTAGTATCACAGAAACCTATGTGCAAGCTACACAAACTCTTATAAAGCAAATATCCTTGAAAATACCCTGTAAATTCACTGTAATGCAACCAAGGTCTGTGATCTCTGCTTTGTAGAGACCTAGTGTATTGTACAAATTGCCAGCTGCTGCTACTTCTGAATTCGGTTTATCTGTTTTGTACTACTGAGTCAACTCATGAAACAGCAGCATGAAGCAGAAATTACACAAACTCAACCTCCCTTCTGCTCCCTCCTTCCCTGTTTGTGAAAAGTCAAGAATGTAACATGTGAATCCTTGCAGCCCAGATGGATCAGTGGGTGGTCTGAATACACCTGAGGTTTGCTGTTGCACTGAAACCCCTGGTGAGATGAAGGACTCTGTTTACTGGGAGAAAAGATCTTTGAAAGGTGGCTGACATCATACTCGCTGTAAAAACAGATTTACATCAGGCATCACTTTGGTGCAAAGCTTCCAGCTATATGGGAATATAGTTCAATATGTATGCCTATTTGCAACATGTCTTAACATGACTTGTCTCTTTTTCTGTGCATCTTATTTTCACTCTAACAAATTCAAATATCTTTATGATTGTCTGCTAAATATCCATACATGCCTGCAGCCATCTGCCTGTAATGAAAAGGGCAAGTATATACAGGTAAACCATGCATGTTCTGCTCTATGTCTCTTGTAAACAGATGACTTCTTTTGTCCCATGTGTTGTGTGACTGAAGCCTTGTGCCACACAGTGCTTTGTATCTATCACTTTGCATACTCTTCCTCCCCCTACTGGCAGTGACACATACCTGCAAGACCCTGGTGGTTTTGTCCATCACAGATCGCAAACATAGCCATTTGTTATTATAGCACCTCTATAAAAAGGATGTGATTTAAGAGGCACGGAGAAGCAGCCAACCTTATAAATAGAAATATATGAGTGAATAAGTATGTGTCTGATATTAGAGCATTAATATTTCTATGTGGAGCTTGAAGGCAGGATGAAAAAGTCACGCTCTAAATGATTTTCTTGTTCAGTTAGGATTATTAAAGTATTTCTTTGTGACAACAACAAAAGTAACATAAACAAGCCTATCGCTCAGAAAATATGTTCTCTCATTCAATACTTGTTAGCGTAATAGATGGTTCTTTACACCCATGAGCAGCCAAGTTTTTGCCATCGTGATTAATGTAGACGTTAGGAAAACCCTTATGGAACAGTCACAGTTACTGGTAAAGTAATCAAGCCCAGTATTCAGGTACAGAAAACTTGAAAACTGGACCATTGAGACATGAGACTACCTGTCAACTGACTGTGTAGCTTCCAAAATATAACGTATATGCACAAGAAAGTGGCATCAGTTTTCTCAACTAACTTTCAACAAGAAATCAAACTAGCATTGAACTATTCCTTTAATGTGTCCAAATTCAGATTTTAACTCTGATCTTCTTTCTTCAATTTTAAAGGGTCGTTGTTAATTAATTATCTGTGTCATTAAACCAATTCTGTTTGCAGTGCAGTAGTCTTCAGGAGCTGGTCATCATGCCAGTGAAAAAATCATGGCATCATCGCATAATATCACCAGCAACATGTTAATCATCCACAATCTACAAACTCACGACTTTTAACTAAAGAATCATCGGCTCAAGCCCCACCACAGGTTGCTCACAGCAAATTAATGTTGCATCCAGTGTGATATTACAGGAAAGCAGTGACTGCAGTTGTTCTTTATATCAGAGCCACAAAGATTAGAAGTGATGGATTTTCTGTTCTTTCCCATTTAGCTTGCTTGTGTCCTTGGTGGGCATACCATTAAAAGTTGACATAGATGAATGCATGTCCCTACACAGAAGCAATGAAATACTCTGTTCCATGAAAATCACAAACACATACAGTAGCTGCTACGATTAGGCCAGTAAAAACATTCAATAAAATCATACATTTATACAGCGTATGATCTCCATCTGCTGCTAAAATGTGGCTGTACCTCTATGCTTGGCAGCGTTTCTTTATTGAGCATATTAGTCTTTTTTCCAAAGCCAGCAATTGCTACGATACCAAGCTCTGTCCACAGGGCAGAGTTGATTTTAACGCTGCAATCAAGGTACTGAGGTGAGACTGATAGAAATTAGTCAGTAATGACAACAAGAATTAAATAAGGGGACTCAAGCAGAGCTGTGTGTATTTCTCATTGGGTTTAACTGTGAATCGTAAATTTCACACAGGTACTCTAAAGACGTGTTCCCAGAGAACACAGATACACCTGCTCAAGGCCGGCTGTAATATCCGGACAGTTAAATTTAATGATGTCAAATGTCAGGCATGACTAGAAATGGGGATGAGAAAACTGGGAACAAATCAAAGGAAAAAATGAATTGTGACTGAAGAGCACAATAAGAGCATAATTAAAATGGAATTACATATCTGCTTAGGACACAGTGATTTTACCTCTTTAAGTGTGTGGTATGTACAGTATACGTGCACATTTTGAGCTGCTAAATGCAAGCTCAAAGTTGTTTTGACAGTGGAGCTGAGCTCAGAGGAATGTGCTCGGCCTGCATGTCAGGGATCGCTCTTAATTACCTTCAATCTGAGAACCTCTGTTTGTTTCACAGACTAATGACTTAGATGGGGATTAAGCACTTGGCACTGTGCTAATTAGCCAAATAGCACTCCCTCAGTGTCCCAGTGTGAGTGTCAGACAAAGAGCCATCAACCAGGGAAGGGCACTATCTGTCTTTCTTCAGTCCCATCCGGCCTCTGACTTCCTTGCCTACACACTCAGCCACACTTTCTCTGTCCATTCGGGCACGTTGGCATGAATGTTTAGATAGATCCTGCTGAGGAACATCTAGAGGTCAGAGAACATGTGTTTGTCTGTAAACTATAAACCACCTGTACTCAAGTAACTGATATATTTGTAAGTATACTTTAAATACATCAGTGTAAAACTACATATAGTAAAATGTCCTGTAGAAGTAAAAGTTCTTGTTTTGTATTAACATGACCCTTGTGTCCCCTATTTTCAATTTTATATAAGTGTATTGTTATGAAAGTGACTTATGATTTTTTTTTTTTCGACTGCAGAGATTCTAACACCACCATCAACACCTATATCATATTTAATTTAGTTAAACTGTGATGTAATTTTTAATGTCCTTAAACTGTGTTATATTGTTTAACTGGATAGAATATTTAATTTTGAGCAATTCAATTAATTTTCTGTGTGCTGAACAATAATTCACTGCATCAAAACTTATCAAACCTATGACTGTGATTACTTTTAAAATTCTGTCTGAGTAAAAACTAAAGCAACTTACTTAAATAATTCACTGCCATCCAGTTAGCAACTAGCAGGATTGATTTGGTTCAGCATGACGGCTTGTACGTGTGCATTAGATTTTTATGTGCCTCTGTGCGTGTGTGTGTGTGTATGTGTGTGTGTGTGTGTATTATGTAAGATCTTTTTACCTGCACAAAGTCAAAGTTAGTTGGTATCAGGAACTTACATGATCAGAGTTCTCTGATAATGCATTGATGAGACGTTTGTCAGAATTAATTTATATGATGAAAATAAATTAGAAAATGTCTCAAGATAAAGTTGGCTGAAATATAACAGTATATCTTCTGTCCTTTGTAGTTCTCATTTGAACAAGGTCATATATAATTTATACGCTTCTAACATACAAGTAAAAGTTTCTTGATTGTCTCTGACTTGCACTTCTCTTCTTAGCATTGTGTTAAGTGTTCTCTCATCCCAATCCAGCTGCTATCTCGAATCTGCAAATAATTAACATTCTATGAATCGTATCTTGTAAACAGTACATCTACATTGTTCTACTTAAGAAAGAAAGATTAAGCAAGAAAGAAAAAACATTTCCTCATTCCTATTCAGTTCTTTGATTTAATTACTGCTGTGCTGTAGGATAACCCTCAAGAGAGCCTATGGCTTAAGCATCATAATGAAATAAACCCACCAAAAAGTGCTGCATCCACCTTTGAATAGTTGGAGCCAAAGATCAGAACTTTGGTGCTCAATAAAAGCATCAATTTATCATTCTTTTCTATCAATTTGCATACTGTTTTCCTTTCTATTTTCATAAAATTGAATTAAATGAAAATAGTTACCTGTGCACAGACTTCTCTGAGATAGGTATTTGGCTACTGTTGCGAAGCATTAGTGTTTCTTGCTGAGAGAAACTGAAAAACACGGATGGACATACATACTTCCATTGTTCACATTGCCAATATGTAGCACTTTGGGGGCAATGTGGATAACAATGCATACCGTATACAGTACATAAAAATGTAAATGAATGCTCAAAATAATTCAAACTTGTTGTAGGTTGCTTCACTTTTGTGGCAAAAATGGAGCACAAAGAATACCAGATATACATAACCACACTGTGCATTACTCTACCCCATTAGCTGAATTAGCACAATACCTATGTGGGCAGGTTATACGTATGTGCCAACTGCCTCACTGCGGGTTTCTAAACCCAATGCAAGGGTCAACAGGGGGCTGTAATATCTATACAAAACTTGAGTGCTGAACTTCATTTACTAGCTGAATTACTGCATTGCTGAAACAAGACACTTTAGTTTTGTACTTTAGTACTTTAGTACTTGAGCAGCTGTACAGCTTCCTTGAGGGAATCATTTGTCACCCCATGTGATAATACAAAGCCCACAACTAGCTCTAATATTCAAGTGCAGCTCCCTACCCCTAGTAATGCAGCACACACAACAAAAGAGTCATCATAAAACACGCTGGAGACAACATAAGCTTGAGCTGAATCTGGAGCCTGTTGTGTGGAGAGTGAATATGAAAGTTGACAGTGTGAATCCCACTGAGGCCCTTTCTGTTGTGCAGCATTTCCACCACAAGGCTCTGGAGGCAGCCAAACTGGACTATCTGTCAATTAAATAGTCTGTAATCCAGGACATCATGCTGCTGTCCACCTGCTTCACTTTGAGCTTCACCCTGAGGAACTGAATGGCCGTGAAAGCGGTGCAATCAAAGAACATGATTGCCATCACGCACCCACCTCTCTGGGTGGAAATAAGCCCTGTTGAGCTGGCACATGATAAAATTGTTCACAATGGTGCTCTGCCTGAGTACAATTGTGAACTACATTTGAATGAGGTGTCTTTATTATTACTCTCAAATAGACCAATTGGTCTGTTGTATTGTGACCTGAAAAGTCCAAAAAAACACATATGGTTGTTTATAATGTTAAATACAATATTGATTGTCAGATTGTAAATTGATTTTTTTTTTTCTTTACATTTTTCACTTGTTCCCATTTGTCCCATTTCTGCAAAGCCTGCACAGTCTTGTTATGAATTAGTCCAGTCCATATAGCAACAGGACAGCTGGATCACAGCAATCAAATACACAATTTCAGCAGTGTTTTCTCTTTGATCACACACTAAAGTTCTACACTGGCAAGAAAAGGTTTAGAAACACCTACACACATATGTATCTGTTGTTGGTTTGATTCAGTAACATGGTTGTAAATGATTCACAAAACACAAAAATGAACAGTTAATTTTAAGCATATGAGCACAGAATAATAGTCAAATCATATTTGTATGTTGGATGTTTTTGTATTAACTTATGATTTCCTCACAGACCTTTGGCAGCAATTTCCAAAGGTCTGTTGTGCTAGTTGGGCAATGTTCATTGCCTTGCTGCAAAATAAAGTTATCCCCAATCAGTTGTTGCCCAGAGGGAATTGATGGATCTTGGAGTATGTAGTGGCATCCATGCTAATTGAGGATGCCTTGCACACAATGCACATCATCCACTCTCTCGTTGCCAAAGCAGAACCTACTTTAAGGCTTTATACAGATGACTTTACCTGAAGCAACAGTCATGCAGGATAACACCTTAAATTGGACAAGCTATTCGTATATGTTCACAGACGTGCACTCAATATACACACATGGATTCTCATTATATTCTTACACACAAAATATATTTGCTTGATGTGCGCTCACAAATGGAGGGAAAAACTTCAGTGCTGCTGATACAATGAACATTTATATTCTACGCACACTGCAGACTGTATAGTAGATAAGAGGTCATTAAAATGCTTTGAACAGAGGCTTTAATCAATTTAGGCTATAATTACTAATAGCTACTAATTAACAAATGGGATTTTACAAGTTAATGTATAAATTGGCAGGAGGGTGAAGACTTGCTGATTGGTAGTGGTGACTCTTTGTCTTCAGCTGTTACTTCTTTTCACAGTTGCTGATCAAGGTCACTTCTAGTCTTTGACACTCACTTTTTTGGCAGCGTGTCTCCATCTTATTAATGAATGCACAACTTTTTCAGGGAAAAAAAAAAAGAAACGTCCACTAGATAACAGTTGCAGAGTTAAAGACATTTTTCTAGACATCCACGAGGCTTTATCAGTTCTGTTGTGCACTACGCGTTTAAACCACAGGTGAAGTCGTCTACGCTGTCTTTACACACACACATGAACATTAAAGGTTTCACCTCTTCTGGGAAGGCTGTCCACAAGGTTTGTAAGTGTGTTTATGGGAATATTTGACCATTCTTCCAGGAGAGAATTTGTGCAGTCAGGCACTGATGTTGGATGAGAAGCAGTCTCCACTCTAATTCATCCCAAAGGTGTTCTGTCAGGTTGAGGTCAGGGCTCTGTGCAGGCATGTCAAGATCCTCCACACTAAATTCACTCATCCATGTCCTTATGGACCTTACTTTGTGCACTGGGCTCATTGATTTGGACGGGTGTCCCAATACTTATGGCAATTAGTGTACCTGTCAATGTCAGTTTCTTATCAGTTCATCCATTCATCTTGGACTATATGTACATCTGCGTTTATCCCAAATGTGTGTCTGTTGCAATGCTAAAACAGTGAACTAGACACTCGTTTCATGCATCAAAGGTTGTATGCAAACAGAAAGACTGCATGTAATGTTTATTTGTTACACATGCTGTTTTATTATCATTTTTTATTTGACTTTTTCATGTTGTTCAGTCAAATTAAACAAACCAAGGAGGTCTCCTTCTTGCTGCCATTACTGTCCAGAATTGTCATCATGTTTTCTAGTGTGCATGTATGGAGCATATTGTTGTTTGCATCCTCAATTAAGAATAGATGTGTGTTATAATACAACATGTCCACACATTAGTTGTTCATCAGGGTCAGTTAATGTTTGTTGTTCAACAAGGCTGCAAAGTAAGATAAAGTATAAGTATCTAAAAATTGTACGTAGCTACCTGCATATCTGGTTAATTTCTACCGCAGATACCGATTATATTCACTTTCTGTTTCATGTAGTGTTGAAAGGGTACACAGCACTCTGGTTGTAAGGAAGTGGTTAGGGTTTATGATGGGCATACAAAGTGCAGGACTTTAACACCGATGACTGGGTGTCACATCTTGAGTCTTTTGGGTTATTAAGTTTTGATAAGGAAAACACTTTGGTTAAGGATAATGTTGTAGTTTAGTTTACATGTTCTTCAATATTTAAGCTCATTTTTTTCTCTAACCTCATCTAAGTGTTGTGACTGCACCACAGCTGTGTATAGGTGGCTCATGCTTTAATTGCTATATATAAATATTGTGAGAGGACAACTGGAATACACTGCTACATTTTGTGACTTGGTGTTATGTTAATTAAAAACATTTCTTCACTGTTCACAGAAAAAGTAGTACTCAGAATTTAGTTGAATTAAAAAATTATACTACTAATTTAACAAATTGCACATTGTGAAGTGTGACTAGTGTGACTATTGTGACTAGTAGTAGTAGATGCCCCTAAAGCTTTTATTTTTACCTTAATGAAATCAACAACACATCAGCCAGGAGAATTGACAGTTAACAGTGTTATCACAGCAGGCACACTGGGTGACATACAGCACAGTATTGCAACATACATGTTAAGTGTGCATGTGTGTATGAATGTTGTCATTCGCAACTAAATTTATTATTCTGCGCTTTATAGAGTTTTCTCTGCGTGTTAACACTTCACCATAGCTTGTTACGTATTAACTGATAGTAGCTAAACATCATGCACAGTATGAAAATCAATATTTTGCAAAGTCATCACATAGTAAGTGTCTATAGGAGATCAGTATGTAGTCACAAATGTAAACATATGGCCCGAAATTATAATTCTAAATCACACAGAAAGCCACCAGATGAAAAGATGCTAAGTTATTATTTGTCAAAGGCACTTTGACTTAAAAAAAAAAAAAAACACATTAGAAACCAAAAACACTAGATAATTATTTCCTAGTTTCTAATTCATGTTGCCTGAAGAAGAGTTGTTAGTCTGTAATACCATGAGTTTAGAACTTACTTTAACATGAGTTAAAAACTTTCCATTTATAGGGACTGTATCTTTCTTTTAAGTGTAGCAGCCTAAAGGTGAAGAGCGCTGAGATACTTCTGTACAGCCAATTAACACTGTGCAGCAAAATGTGTGGCTGCTCACCTGACAGCTCAGAAATACTACATACTTACAGTATGGCAGACGGCTGCATTTTCTTCCATTTTCATAATAAATTATACAGTAATAAATTGCAAAAATAACTAAAAAACAGTAATATTTTAGCCTGCTTTCATTGAACTGAACAAAATCAATGAGCAGCAATGATGCCTTTCTTTTTGGTGTTGACCACCTATGTGGCTGAAACATGAACTCTAATATAAAAAAAAATTTCACATTTTTTGAAATAAAAAAATCATGTCTGCTTTTGTGGAAATATGTGTGCCAGATGAATGCTTATAGAAAAGTCTTGTTCTTGTTCCTTTTTCTTTGAAGCTGGCTAAACGGGCAAACTTTAAAAAGCCGAGAAAAACTAAACAGGTCACCTGTTTTCAGTATTGCTGTTCTGTAGCTCGCCTCCTTCACCGCGTTGTCAGTGTGCAGGAAGGCAGCGACTCCAGGAAACAACTCTTAAGACTCGGCCCAGTGACCGAGGTTTGGGGCGTCACCTAAACCTCCCTCAGACCAATCGGAGTTCACGGTGAAACTTTGTAAACAACTCTCACGCTTTGTTTTAAACCCAATCGTCTGCGTTTACTACGTAAAGACGCGACGGTGCTGCAGCCAAGTGAGTGGAAATGGTTAAAACAGGTAAGACGCAGTTTTGTGTGATCGCAGTTTCTTTAATTTTTTTTTTACTGCGTGCTTGTGCGGTGCGTGCGCTCGCGCCGCCAGTTTGTGTGTACGTGTGTGTGTGTGTGTGTGT
>JAUBNQ010000025.1:5626115-5652871 GCA_032353495.1 Ctenopoma kingsleyae | reverse complement strand
GTGTGTGTGTGTGTGTGTGTGTGTGTGTGTGTGTGTGTGTGTGTGTCCGTATGTATGTGTATCTGAGCTCAGCGTGCCTCTGTACACCAACTAGAGCCTGTTTCCCAGGAGACGCACAACTGCGTGTGCTAGGAGGGTGGCAGAGGGATGGTCGAGGGGACGGATGGATGGGATGGGGTGATGGAGGGGTGGCATGTTGAGCCGGCAATGGTAAGGGTGGGGGGACTGTCGAGGGGTGAAGTAATGAGAGGTGTTGTGGGAGGGGAGCTGTGGAGGGGGCGGCAGCAGAGCAAGGCGAGGCCAGGCGGGTGGCATGGCAGTGGGGCCTCCTTGTGTCCTGGTCCCTCTTGTCCCTCCTGGTCCCTTTTGCGGACAGCATCTGCAGCCTGCTTTACATGCAAAACACACCCTGCAGAGAGGGCGTCTACACATGGGGCTAAGGGGGCCAGAAGAAAAGCATTCCTGAGGCAGTGCTGGGAGAAGAGGGAGGGGGGTCTCTTCAACAGCCTCTCTCTACCAGTGTCTCTCCCAGATGAAGCCATGGGGGGATGCTGTAATAAGGGATGAGAGGATAAATTCACTGCAGATTATTTTGCTTTGGGCTCGAGCTCATTTCCATGCACAGTTAATGCTTTTGTTTTGTTCCTCACAAGAGCTTAGTTTCATTTACACTCGACCTGACACTATCAACCCAACTTCACAGTGATGTCTGTTTTCCTGTTTTGCTCAAGAATAAGCTTTTATGTCTGTTGGATGTGAGCAGACAGGAGAGTCAGTTCGGAATATTTGAAGAGAAGGAGGGCATGATTTAGTGTCTCGTTGAAGGAATGTTTCTCATCTTGCTCACAAGAAACACTAGGAACTCAGGTAGCAACTCATTTAAACCAGTTGATCAGCCAGTGCAAGTGACTCACTAGGACACATTTTATTAGCAGTTAAAGAGAGCAGTGAGTGAGATTAGCAGATCTGAAAACACAGACACAGTGTTTCTGCAGCAGCCTCTCCTCTCTGTGACATTGGGCGGAGCTCAGCTCCTCCACACAGAGTGGACAGCCGACAGGTGAGGTGAGATTGTTAAACAAGCACCAACTCTAAGATTAACAAACACCCCACCTCTTCCAGAATTTCCTGAGTTTCACATATTTTAATAGCGACTTCCGGATGACTTCCAGCTCCTGCAAATTATATAAATCTCCTGGATACCAGATTTTTTCTCTCTTCTTGTCATAAGTGTGTCTACCATTCCCAGGAGTGACCATTCCTCAAGCAGCAGTGCCGGTGAGGCGTTCTGGGACAGTACAAAGTGTAGGTCATGTGTGTTTCCAAAACTTTTTTTATTTTGAAATACTTGACATAATTCAAATATTTTCTTAATTTCCTAAATGCTCATTTAAGTTGAGTATATGTGTGTCTCATTTGTAATTTTTAAGTTGTTGTTTTATCTGGTGCAAAAAGAGAATTGCATTAGCCATTGAAAAAACCCATATTGGTCAAATACTAGAAGCAACTCACTTTCTGGTCAGATTCTCACTTACTAGAGGGTGAAATTCTCCTGGAGCTAGATAGCTCACACTTGTCCCCCGTGCTGGTGTCCCATTGTTAACAGTGTAAAGAACATTAATGAAGAACAAAGGGCTTGTATTATAATAATGTATTGTATTAAATGGCTTTCTCTTTTTCCCTTTTCCTTCCATTATACTTAGTGCTAAGTCACTGTGCTGCCCAGAACAATGTATCCAACAGTAACCAGATGTCACGGCATGTGAGTCATCTCATGCAGAGGAGACTGTGTGTGTACATGTCCTCAAGGCAATGCCACCTGCCAAGAAAAGCAGGCACATGCATATACTCCACAGATACACCTGATATATTTTCTGATAATATTTTGCCATATTAACACTTTAGCTGTAGCAACACAGCATTTGTCTTTACACCGGTTACATGTTATTACTGTCAAGTCAGGTCACATTATGCTAGACAGTGTCTTTTAAATGCATTAGTGAAAATAGCACAGAGACCATTTAAGGCTAATGTCTCACAGGCATTGTATTCAGAGCTGGGCTGTCATTTTGTGCCTGCTTTCTGTGGAGTCTCAGGTCACCAAATGTCTTGGCTTTATATACTCTGCCAGTGACTGAGGAGAGGTATAATTGACTCATTGTAGGGATTTGGGATACTCAAGTGACATTTGGTAGTGTTTCATCTGACGCAGGATAGGTTGTCTTTCTTTGTCAGTCTTGACAGGAAAATGAGAAGAAAATTGAAATGTGGCTCTGGTGCCATTTGTCTTGTGCCCTTTCATTTTGGCTTTATAAAAAGTGTCATTGCACATGTTTTTATTACCATGCAGCCTTAACATGCTATTCTCTAGACAGATAATTGTTAAGGCCCAGCTGGACAAGTACGTTCACTGGATCAGCACTGGTCATATGTTCACACCATTTCCTTACGTCTTCCCATGTGTCTAGATTTAAATTAAGGTGTATAAATTAGTGTGGTAATGTGACTCTCAGGCTACCTTCAGGCCTGATAAAGTTTTCCCTGTGCATAATTGTATTAACAATGAACTGCTCCTGTATAACTTTTGTCCTTTTTTTCTTACTTTTTGCTTTGTTCCATTCCTTTGCCTTCATTTGTCTACCTTGTCCCATTCTGTAGCTCTCTCTGATAATTCTCCACTATAATGAGTGCTGTGTCGCATCTGAATTCCGATTCAAAGCCTGATGAATGGCAAAAAGCTACCATTGAAGTGTTCCCTATTACCAAATGACCCACTGTCTCTCCTGTGACTTACAGTGTTTGTCTTTTCCATTCCCACAGAAGGACCCTTCCTCTTTCTTTTTCAATCCTGCAGCAGAAGTGAATTGTGTAACATTGCTCTCTTTGTGTAACTAGTGTGTGCAATAATAAACTGAGGAAATGAGTGTTATTGCCTCACTTAATGTTAACATTATCCATATCAGGAGGTAGATTGCTGTGGGCTCAAGTTTCAAAGCACAGACCGTCACAAGTGTAGTTTATGGTAGAGATGAATGAGCTGTTTCCATGACTATGTGTCAGTCAAACCAGAGTTTGACCCCTGTCTAAATGAAAATGTGTTTTCATTCACTGGCAGTCAGCTATAAGTCAATCAGCACATTTGTCCTGCTAGAAAATACAAAAAAATAAATGTCTCCAAGAATTCCAAGAACATTGTTTAGCATGATGACCAGATAATACCCTGCACCACCAGGAGCCCCTTAAAATCCTTCAAAAGAAGTGCAGAGTTTATCTTTGGCATCTTTGTCCTGAATACACTTTGTGCTTATAATATGACATTAATCCACATTTGTTGTGCGAAAGGCCCCACCTTCAGTTGAATTCCCTTCAGAGGGATTGTCTTTATCCATGCACCATCCAGAAAGACACCTTTGAAGCATGCGGCAAAGGTTGTGATTAACCATCTTCCACTGAAGATTTTGAATGCAATGTGGTGAAGCCTGTGCCTGGGGACAGCAAGTAGCTTAGTGGGTAGAGCAAACGTCTACAAACCTCAGGTTGATTGGTTCAATTCTTGGTTCCTCCAGACTACATGTTCAGATGTTCGTGCGCAAGACCTTGAAATCCTATAGTGGTGCCATCATCTACTGCAGCTGCTCAAGCAACAATTTCTCCAGGGGCATCAATAAAGTATGTCATTATTATTATTATTATTGCTTGTGTTTGCATGCAGCTCTTTGCACATGCTTCTATGCAGCGTCCAAGAAGCTGCTGGGAGACCTCAGCAGCGATAGTTGCTGCAGCTGTGACTGACTGGCTGACTGAATAGCTGGCGGGTCGACTGCTGTGTTCATCTTTTGTGTCCTCCTCCAGCACATACCTCACATGCTTGCACACTAGAAAGGAAAGCCTGTATTTACTAGTGTTATTTGCTGAATATTCACCATTTTTGTGCTGTTTCTTTGTATTTTTCCTCTTTTTCTTGTTCCTTTCCATCCCACTGTCACATACTCTTTTCGTCTTGCAGTGGTCGAGGGAAGAGGCAAACCATTGTATAATTACAAACATACAGAATTAAGATCTGGTTTTAAAACTGGCCTAATCTTAGTTGGATGGCTCTTTTGGCCTCCCAAAAAGTAAGCTTTATGGTGTTGTGTGGAGCGGGTGCGTGGTCTGTGGCATCCTCAAATGGAAACTCCTGTAAAATAATCCACTCTTTAAATGGGGATGTTTTGGAATTTATGCACTTCACAATCTATGAAGTCTCCAACACTCACACCCCCAACAGGAATGCTCTGTCTGTGTGCATGTAGTGTGAATGTACAGTATGTGTGCAGGATGCAAATATGCTTATCTATCCTGTTATATATCCTTGTTCCTGTGTGCATTCTCATGTGTATGTCTCTGTGTCATAGGGTGTAGCTTTATGTGTCAAAAAACTCCAGCAAATTCATATGTATCTCATTAATGTAGATGACAACACTCCCAAAGTATAGAAAAAACAAACACCAATAAAAACAAGTAACAATATAATTACAGTGAGATTATTGAATGGTGCCGTGTCTTAAATGAACAACAGAGCCCGTTCATGAGACCTCACGTCATTTGGTTACACTTACTGTATGGTGGTTTACATTAAATGTTTGCCTCAAGTTTGGTCTTTGAAAGTCGTATTTCCATTGCAGCTAGTAATTGTGGGTCTTCTGCATCTGAGAGGGCAGATGTAGTTGCTTAAGTCCCTTTCCATTGCCTTCATTGTGCCTGTTCTCTGCAATAGCTGAGCCATTTTTTCCAGCATCATGTGTGGTGGATCACAACAAGCTAACATGAACACCAGTGATGATGTTCTGGAGAATAAAGTTTAGCTGTACTTCAAAATGAAGCTTCCTTGATTCCGGTGAAATATTATTTATCATTATTTTCTTTCTATGTGCTAATCTTCGACAACTCAGAGCTTTCTACTGTTTACAGTTGTCGAAAATAGTTTGTCTCTTTTTTATCCTCCTCCTTTTTAAGTCACACTTCTCTGACACCAAAGAGGAGATGGAAGCCACAAGTGTTCTCTCCCTGTAATTTTCCATGTCTCCCTAAACACAGAGCATGAGCAGATGGAGATGCAGCTCTCTGTCCACATGTGTGCACATATTTGTCTGTATGTTATGAAATAAGTCTATGAAATCATGTTCTGAATCTTGAGTTTGCACTTTGATTTCCTACTTCTTGCTCAGTTCCTTTTTGGGGTTGTATCCCACATGTCATTGTGCAATGCTTCAACCAGTGTTCACTGAAATGTCAGAGCATGAAATGAACTTGAACATCCCTGATAACAATTCTTCAACCTGTCGCTACCCAACCCATACTCTCCAGCTTTGGTCAGAGGGACCTGTTTGGTGATCCCTGCGTCATCCCTCCTACACTGAGCTGAAACATTCCCTGACCCTGTTCTATCCAGCGTCTTTGTACACATACATACAGGAGGGAACAGGAGGCCCCACCACTGGCCCAGCTGTTCCAGACTCCCTTGCCGCCCTGGGCCCCACATTCCCTCATTCAAGGGAGCTTTGTAGTTCTGACATCTTGGAACAGTTGAGCAGCTCAGCTTCTAATGCTGCTGTAATGGTGAGAGAGAGGGAGAGACAGAGAGGGAGGGAGGGGAGGGGGAAGAGAATGAGACAGGCTTTCTGTGTGCTTGCTTGTTACGCTCAATCTCCCCACTCCTCCCTCCGTCTATCCCTCCAGCCCCCTCATCTTGAATCCCTTTACTGTACTTTACCCGGGCCTACGCTTGGGTGTTTTGGTTACATCACATTTCGACTGCACTATAATGTGTTTTACCATGCTTTGTTATACCATACTGCGTATGACCCAGTCTACTGAATGATACCATATTGCACCATACTGTAATGCAATATTCTATAATTTTCCATCCTGCATATCGTAATCTTCCATACTCTCTTATATGTATTTACTAAAGTCTGTTCCTACCCCAGACAGTCTGAGCCACACTGTGGTGTACTGTGTTTGTACCAGGCAGCTACTGTGTTTGCTAGGAGTCTGCTAGACCTCTGGTTAGATCATACTTCACTGCACTGAGCTGTATTGTACTTTTCTGTGTAGCTGGTGTCTTTGCCTCAGAGATGTTTGTGAATCAGCTGTTGACCCTACTGATATAGACCTACTGAATGGGTATTAGGTAGTAAAATAACTCTTAAAGGCAGCCCAATAATAACTTTTAGTCTCATTTTCCTTTGCCCTAGGATTGACATAAAGTTCAGTATCATCACTGAGTGCCAATGCTTGAAAGCAATTCAGAAAATCATATGCCAATTTTTGTCTTGGCAGACGGTACCTTTTACCTGCCAACAGCATGCTGCTGTTGTTTGCACTTAAATGCTTACTGTGTGTTTGTTTGGTATGCCTTAATTCCCAGAGCTATCTGTGTCACAACTTTTAATATGACTCATTGGCATTGCTCCCATGATACTAAATTTTAACTCGCTGAACTCCAGGACTTTTGCCAGCCTTGCACTTACACAGCCCTGTTTCTCCTCAATGACATACCATTCAGGAAAGGCCAGTTTATGGGGTAATCAAGACGGTTTATCTGAGGTTATGGAATTGTAGGTCTAAAAACTGGACTAATTGCTCTCTTCGCTCCCTTGTCACACTAGAAGGGCTATTTGCTTAGCCCACTTATCCATTGCAATCAGTTAAATTCACATTTGCTCCACAGAAAACTTCATGGGAAACTTGGTCTGATCAGGTGCCAAGAGAGGTTTAAACATCCCACTCTAAAACACAGTAGTGAATGTGTGCGTATATGCATTTACAGTTGTGCACATCTGTGTTTGTGTATCTGTGCATGAGTGCACATGTTTTCCGGTGTTTCACACAGCAAAGACGTGTGCCTGAAAATAATGGGGCTGCTCATGATTTAAGAAATCTCCATTTGCAACAAACAGACTGGGCTCATAGTGTAAAGGAACCCTCTGGTCAATGACATGCAGACCTTTTAAATTCCTGCAAGTGCAGCTCCCTCAATAGTCTCAGTGACGGAGCTTTCTTACGCAGATATTGCATATTTTCCTCTCTCATTCCACTGTCCAGCAGATCCATTACATGCATATAATGAATATCCTCTTGTTTGAATTTCGTAAGCAGCAGAAAAGAATGCTTCTGTATGAGTGAAACTGACATATAAATTGAGAGAGTGACAAATATTTACAGTAGATTCTTGTTGTAGTACCTACTTTTGACCTTAAGATGGAACTGCTGCATTCATTTTAATGCTTTCATTGGAGTGTTCTCCTGATTCTGTTGTAATGTTCACGTGCCACAGTGAGTGTACTGGAAAATACTGTTAATCAAGCAGTGTGATGATAAAACCCCATACATTGATTGCATAAATTAATATATGCAGAATAAATGATGGGAAGACCCTGAGGCTAGAACGATGTGATGAATATCTGTAACTGTGGTATTATGGCACCATGTGCTTTGAACTATACAAAAGTTCTAAGACAGCTTAGTACCACCATGACAAGCATAGGAGTTCATAGACATTCAGTGGACAGTAGGCTTACAATGACAGTTTCCACAGAATATCTATATCTTAATATCTATTGACAGATTTCCATACCATGTGAGGAGGCTCACTGAAAATGTAGAAAAGGTTACTGTGATGTTATCAAGATTATTCTGGTACTGAATCCCTGGTCTACCTCTTAAATGACAAAGTCATTTGGCTGTGTATTACATATCTGCAAAGAACAATTGAATGTAATTTTCTTGATGTAATTATTATGTTTATATTTTATATTAATGTTCCAAGCGGGCTACAATTCATAAATTAACATTTTGTTCTGCTGTTTAATTATAATGTTTTGTCTAATTTAAAGAGTCAGTCTTTATTGACTCTTTATTGGAGTCAATAAAGATCTCAAAATAAAAAAAAAAATGTGAGCAACCGCAAATATAGCACCCTCTTCAGTTCCAGAGTGTAATGGTGCCAACTCCATATACCTGATACCTTCTGATTTCTGTAGCCAGGTATACTTGGGATGCCATGTTTTTACTCAAGCACCTCTTCAAAGACACATGAAACACATCCATCAAAAGATGCCCTTTTTTCACCCCTGAAATGATCGGTGCATGCTTACAGATTCACACACATAGACACCATATTGCTTTTCAGTGTTCAAGTTATGGTTTCATTTGCAATTTGCAATTGCTATTCTGAGTTGGTTTTATGAAAAAAAAAAAAAAGACTTTTTGCCTTTTATATATAAATCTATAAGGGTCAGTTTGACTTGTAACACCACAGATGTTACTATAATTAGCAATGTTAAGTGAAAAAACAAGCAATTTCTTTGGTAGGTTTGCTCTAATATTAGTCTATCAGATTATATACCTACCCATTGTCTTCACTATAAAAAATATAATGAGTACATTTAAACAAACTATAAAAAACAAACATTTTAAACAGTGTCTATTAGCTATGAGTTGAAAAACAATGATAATTGGATCATAACTATTGTTTTTACTGTTTCGGGCTGAGTGAAATCATGGGCCATATTAGACTAATACTAAAGATGTGGGCAGCTTTCTAACACATTACAGGGCTTAAATAGATGTGAGGCACCATTTCGTTGGTGCAAATTCACCAGACTACTGCTGTCATGGGGGTACTCTTTCTACAAATGCTTTAATGGGTTGTATGACAGGGTGGGGAGAAACAGATCCGGGCCCTATTCATTGCAGTGGAGAAGAAACTGCCCTGTTCAAGCAAAACCCAACAGCCCTGCAGAAGGAAAAGAGAAAACACAATAATGCAGTAATGTACAAATACTGTAGTACACACAATGCAAAACACAAATGATGTTCAGACTTCAGTATGACCTAGTACGAGTCAAAAGGACAGTCAAGTCACACCATTCTCCCACCCATCTGTAGCACATCCTAACTGCAGTCTAAAAGCTAAAACTGTCAATCATAAATCATGACATCACATCATGATTTAAAAATCTTTACAAGCTTTAAGAAAAATGTTTGTTTCACTGCTACAGAAGACAGAGGAGAATGTGCACCTCGTGATTCAGAATCTTGAAAAAGAACAATAATTTTATCAGCTAATATGCAAGGGATAAAACCTGGTCTTTCGACAAGGAAAGAAAAAACTTAAATAAAGAACTGGATGATTTGAAGGAGATCAAAGTAAAAACATCATTTTACAGTAAGTGGAAACAGCAGCAGGAAGAGTATTTCAAACTAAAGAGGCAAATGGAGCCGATGATAAAATAAAGAGAGATTGCTGATACAGAGTTGTCACAAAACGAAGAATGCTTGAAGCTGAGAAGAAAAATCAAGGAACTGGAAGTTTCCTTCAGCAGGAGGGAGACAGGAGACAATCCATGTTCTTGAAACAGAGGTGGAGAAACTTAAGAAGGACAAGAACATTGTCTACAAAATATCATGGGGGAACTGGCCCAAAAAGGTAAAGAACCCCTTAAAGAGAAAAATGGGTGCTCTGACTTTGTAGACCAAATAGAAGAGATGACCAAAGACAGAAAATCCAGCCAGCTGCCACCAGAAGAAATCATGCAAAGGTGTGTGAAAATGAAGCACCCATGTCCAGCACATCCCAACTGCAGTCTAAAGGTAAAACAGTTCATACTCAGCCCAAAAAAGACTGTGTCAACAGAGAAAATTGTGCTAACCCCGTCATGTCCAGTTTGGTCCAGGAGCTGTTGCGACCCATTCCAAGTATTGGTCAACAAACCAAACCTCTACAATCAGAAGCACCTAGTACGAGTCAAAAGGACAGTCAAGTCACACCATTCTCCCACCCATCTGTAGCACATCCCAACTGCAGTCTAAAAAAACTGTCAATTATAAGTGTTCATTTTGGTCCAGCAGATGTTACGACTAATCCTCAGTATGACCTAAAGTGTAAGTCAAGTCATATCATTCTCCCACTCACCTCCACCAAGTCTCTGACCACACTGAAAAACGAAAAGGTTTTCATAAGAAACAATTGGCAACTAAATATTACTGACTTAAACAATTGATGAATTTGCAATTCTAAAACAATTGATTAATTCCACATTTTTATAAATGAACCTATTGGCAATTAATTTTCTTAAATTTTCTGAAAACTGGCAATTTGGCTCAGTTTGATTACATCACCCAGGAAGGGTGGGTTCCTTCTGTGTTTTCCTTCCCAGTGTTTCTTCCAGTTTCACCATTACTGGTTATTCTGGGAGTTTTTCCTTGCCCACCTGAAGAATGATTAATTCAATTAGGAATCATTAATTGATCATTAATCATTAATTAAAACAATGTAAAGACAATTGATGGTAATAAGTATCAAAAAATTGACAACTGAATAAAAGCAATAAATATTTTGAATGTCTGGAAAGTTTTTTTTAACTCTGGCCACACTTAGTCACACTCGTATGTAAAATTGCTTTTTAAAAAGCAAGATATAAATAAATATACTACTTTGACTGAACTGTTTTTTTTTCACCTACATCCGACGTAGTTATTGATATCAAATCCTAATTAATTAAAAAGATTTTATCCCTTTCAAGGGCAGGTTTTTATCATGATGCCACCCTTTTTTTTAGATGGAAAAAAAAACCCACCCCCATATGAAGTATATATAATATACCACATGCTAATTATTATTTTGTGTTGAATTATTACATTCTGGGATATGTCAATGATTAGCAGTAAGTTTTGCATTCTTATTTTTTGTGCAGTGTCAAATACTCTCGCTAAGCACAAATGTGCTTTTTTTAAAAGTAACATTGGATTCATGTAAGCCAGGATTTTATTAAATAACTGAAGAAATAATCATCTTTAGCATCATTATATTTTTAAAACTGGTTCATATTTATAAAATACAGTTCATCACTTTATCTCGTATAAATCAGCCATTTCTATACTGTGACGCCTTCATCCCAGTGTCTTCATTGTGTTGCTAAATGAATACTGCAAAACTATTGACTCAGTCTATTGAGACCAATTATCTTATGCACAAAGAGTGAGGTCACAAGCACTGGGACAATTTAACTGTCCAAACATTATTGATTTAAATTCTATATTTAACAAGGTCTGCTGAAGCTAAACACAATACATATATCTGAAATGGAACCATATGGCACATCAGTTCAACCGCCTGTGTTCCCTTGAGTCACTTTTTGATTGCCTTATCACAGATCATCATCATAATCACAAATAGCATTAGAACCATTTAATGAATACAATGGACAGAAGAGTGTTTATATTTGGCATATGTACAGTAGATACACCGCAAAAGCTGTGTTTAAACGGTTAGGTTATTTTGAATAAGGGAATGCCTGGCATAATGTGTTTATGGGTAGTTAAAGAAAGTATGTTTATTAGTCTCTCTCAGTCACATTTTCTTATAAATATCTAACCTGATGTGCTTCATGAATTTGTATCCTGGAGCTCTGGAGGTTTTTAGGGGCTGTGTGTTTTCTTTGAGGACCACAGGTGTGTACCCATCTGGTGCCTTACCGTTGAACCGGTCTCCCTTGAAAGATAGTCTCCATTCTGCCAGCAAAACCAACAATTCACTTTGATCCAGTCACAATTCATGTCTTGACGATCCCAATTAGCCACTATTTAGTTAATTGCGTGTGTGTGATCATGCCAACAGATGAGGATAAGTGACGAGATGTGTGAGTGTGCACTGGCATTTGCATGTGCATGACGGACCTGTTGAATGTGTGGTTTTATGTAAAACTTAATGTCCATGTTTACAAGTTTGTTTGTGCTGCCGTTGGTAGGCAGATGGGGAGAAATGTGCTGGTAGTTTCCCTGACTTAAACCACATAATTTCACTAGAACACCTCATGGTCAATTGCAAACCTCATTTTGTGTATCAAAAGTTTTTTTTAGGTTATAGTGCTATTTACACTCTGGCATATAAACCACAGTAGTGGCAGTTATCAGTATTACAATATGCTTAATTTACGTTGTCATGGTGTGCTGCTTTTCATGTTTCATATACAGTTCAATGCTTGTGACACTTTGCAAAGCATGTGTAGATATAGTTCTTTGCAGTTATGCAGAATGATATAATATGTTACCAGCAATTTTCAGCCTCATTGTCATCACAGTTCATATAACATGTAAACATTTGAGCATGGCGTGCATAAGGAGGCAAACAAGTAGCCGTTGTCAAGCTACCAGGCAGCACAATGGAAACGCAGTGACGCATTGAAGACTGCATGCACGTCCTGTTCTTGGTATTAATTTTTTGGAGGATTTCTAGGAATGTGAGGCAACTGGTGTATTTGGTTTGCTTTTTTCTATTTCCTGTTTGGGTGTTTTTTTTTTCTTTTTGCAGTTAGAGACATCTCATAACCATACACAGCTAATATTGTCACTCATATAATGTCTGTCATGTTCTGATCAGTTTTGATATAGAGGTAGAGGGTTGCTAGCATAAGTTACTTAGTTATTTTCACTCGCCATTCTCTCTGTACATATTATAAACATATAAAGTTGTATGTCTAAGATTTAAAACTTGATGACATTTGAGGATGAAATCTCCTGCCAGTATGTAGCCTATATAATATTATAACATTATTATATTAGAATATTAGAATATTACAGTTCTAAATGTATTTTAAAAATGTGGACACTGTTCATAGCAGCATTTCTCCCAAGTGAGATTGGATATAACATGGACAGTCTCCTGTTAATGAGCAAAAACTTGTTCAGACATTAGCAAGAAACTTTGACAACTGGTTGAAACTAGGGTGAACTTAATCAGCAAGACTTAACCAGCTACCTAATGACTGTAGGTTAACCATCCACAATTTGCTGCCTATCTTGTTTTTGAACTTATATTGCACTGTTACCCTGCAAGACAAATGATAGAGCTCTTCTTCTTATGTTTGATATTGGTCATTGTGTACTTTTTAAGGCTCCCACCTATGTTTTGTTACAGTGAGCAGCAGGCCTCAGGTTGGGCTGATGACTGAAGGCTGGGTACCGATAAGAAATACTGACATGGACAGAGGCCTTTTTATGGATACAATAAATACCATTTTTCAAATGATCACTTCCATGGACCAGTTAAAGAGTCAGTCATCTGCAAATGAAACATTTATTGGTGATAACATCCAAATGAGCTCACTCTTGGCAGTTAGAGTTAGTGCCGGGAAGACTATCGGTGAGATTATTTCATAAGAGACTGTTTCATTAGATATATTGCTACATATCGAAAACTCACACAAAACAAGTTGAACAGAGGAAATGATTTGGAAATAGTGGATTTAAGTTTCCTGTAGGACACAAAATGAAGGATGTCTTTGTCCTCTCTGCCTAAACTTGTGGTCACTTCACTGATGATGGGAATCCCCATTACTGCTGACTAAACAAGAACAGTACCTAAAAATATTAAACTCCAATTTTAGGGTGCTTGGACTGAGGGAAATTTGTTTCACATGTCACTTTTTTAGAGATGTCAGTTTCATGAAACCTGTTGTCTTTTACAAGGTTTAAAATCCAAATCAACCTTGACAGCACCTATTGTCTGTTCATTTCCACATGATTTGATTTCAGGGTTGTGTTCATCCAAGAATGTGGCTCAGAAATAAGAAACCTTGATGGGCCATTGTGCATGTGTAGTGGGGGAGTGCAGGAGGCCTCAGGTAGAACTGGTGACTGAAGGTTTGACATGTATAGACAGTAGAACTGGTGGAATAAGCCAAGGATTAGAGAGGAGGGACAGCATCACTACTGTATTTCTAAAGCTAGACTCTGTAATCCATGAAGGTATTTGTGATTTATTCAGTGTTCAGGCCTTGAGGAAATACTGTTGCAGCCCATCAACTACTGTTACCTACTTATTGTGGCTTTGAGCGAAGTTGGTCTGAAACACAGTATTGCTAACTAGTTGGATGTTCAGTGAGAGCAGACACTGAGTCTACTTAATCCTACCTTTCCAGTCAATGGAGCCTGACCAATAACAATCATTAGCAGTATTTCACTCTCCATTGCAAATGGTGCTCAAGTGGAAGAAAGTCAAGAAATTATCTTGTCATTTCCAATAAAGCCTGCCTAATTCTTCACACACATTCATTAAGTAGTTGCTGACAGCTACATGTTAAAGTTTGGGCAGAAATGTCAGTAGGATTATTGGAAGTGAATATCTGATATATGAGCGGTAAAAGAGAGATGTGCTACATCAAATATTTGTTACTTGTGTTACCATAGTGATACTGAGGCAAAGTAGTGATGCATCATTATGGCCTACTTGTGTTTTTGGCAGTGTGGTTAATGACATAACAGTATTTGCACTGTATTGCTCAGTGGCTTCAGACAGTATTCAGATGCTTAGATGATCCTTAAAATCCTTAAATGGATTAAATTGCTCTTTTTCCTGATCAGTTTGCAATCAATAACCCACAGTGACAGAGTGAGTTAAGTGTTAAAAATCAGAAACTGAGAAACTTTCATTTGCATATTAAAACAGTAATTTGGTGCAGGATAAGTCTTTACAAGCATCTCACAGGTAGATTTGGGCAGTTTATCACATTCTTCCCAGCAAATTAAATTACATTAGAAATGTCTGTCAGGTCTCTCTGTCTTCACATTTTGTGAGGTTATAGTTTGGCAGTGGTGGGCCACAAATGTGCTGTCAGAGACTTGTCCATTCATAATGTCACATCATTCTTGTGCTGAACGGTGAATTCTCATCCCAGTATCTGGTGTCGTGCGCTCACTCTCTCTAAACTTGGGTGCATTTATCGTTCATTTGATTCTGAGCAGTCTGCTTGTCCTTACTGCCGAGGTGCATCCTGATGGCGTGATGGTGACACCAGCATGCTTCAACATTGGGTTGATATTAGTCAGATGAACAGTGGTTGGTGATCACCAGACATAGTACTATAAACCAAATCAAAGTCTAAATGCCACATGGCAGAAGTAAAAACTATTACAAATATTATGACAAACCAAATATTCAAAAGAAACAATAGTGAAAGCAGAACAACAGAAATACACCAACAGAGAAAAACAGCATACTAGTACCACACAACCTTTAAGGCCAATGTTTAGAATATTAATAAGTTTTGGTTCAGGAGGTACAACAGTTGTCTGCCAGTTGTGGGTTCGGTATTTCCATTTCCAGCTCCTCCTGTCATATGTCCAAGTGTCCCTGGGCAGGACATTGAACTGAAAGTTGACCCGAGTGGGTCAGACCAGCCGCATGGAAGCTCAGTGAGAGGTGTGTGTGTGCGTGTGTGCAAACGGGTAAATGAAAAGCAGTGTAAAGTGTACCAGTACGGTAGGAAAGTGCTTCATAAGTGTAAACCATTTTTTAAGAACATTTGAAAACAAAAAGGTAACCCAGTGTGTGGTTCTTCTTTGTGTCATGGTTAGATGTGTGTTAATTATCTAAAATATTCATTGTTTCGATTGATGTGTATTTGACAAGATTTATCCAGTCATTGTTATATATTGTCTGTGAAAGTTTTCAGTGATCCAGGTGAGCTTGTCTGGAGGAAGTCATGGCAACTAGACTTCCGTCTTGTTAGATCAAAAGGTTCTTTTTAGCTTCTTCAGTCTGAGGAAACTTTACAAAATTACAAAAACAAAATATATCCTCCTGAATGAATGAGATGTTTCAGTTTCTGACAAAACACATAACTTTACATTTTTGTTGTTAACTAATTTCTGTTTCCTGGTTTCTGGATTTAGTGGAAAGATTAAGTTGGTCAGAAGTGCTGTGTGGTCACCCTGCAACAGTTGCCCTGTTACTTACGTATCAGTCTGCTGCTCTTGTGGAGGGGGCTGAGATAGGACCTAGGTCTTCAGAGATTTCCATCAGCCATCGACTCAGATTTTAGAGCCATCTGGCAGGTCGAGGTTGGGGCTTTGCAGCTTACCTTGTCACTCTGTGTGCTGTGCCGAGCAACATTTGACTTTTGCTTTCAAGGTCATGACCCTCAACTAATTTCCTTCCAGGCGGGCATGCTAACAGCAGGGTTAAGTTTACATGATACCCCTGGATAAGTGCTACTTGAAAGTGCCAAGTTTCTGGAATCAGCCCTCTCCGCTTTGATACTCTGGTTTCTGTTATGACCCCACTCCGTCCATATTGGCCCTTGGTCCATCTGGACAGGACACACACACACGCACACACACACACCATCCTCTATTAGTATCCAGCTTACCACCCCAGTAGGAAGTTTTCTTTTTGGAGTTCCATATTGCTTATTATTTTTTCTTTGTCATCTAATTCTGCTTATGGACGAGACGTCACTTTAAAACAAAGTTGTTTAGTCTTTCCCATTGCAGTTACACACAGATGTAATGTAAATTAATTCATAGTTATTACTCTTGTGGATTGTAGCAATGGTAAGCTAAGCTGTCAGTATCGTAAATACTGAGATTATGTTGATTGAAATAATTTACAAATATAAATAACCATATCCATACAATAGTTCATCCAAACGTATTCATTAAATGTACAATTAGTATTGTTCCTGGTGAGTTTAGTGACTCTATAATTAACATTCTCAAATATTTGGAGGATTTTTGGTTCTGTGTGGTCATTCACAAAGTAACTCTCCCCTGAGAGCTGCCCTGGAATTTGTTGAATTTTTGAACCTTATACACAGCCGGCTGGTTTCACAGGCCTGAGGAATCTTTCAGTGGCCTTTGGTGCCAGGAGGAGGGCATCAGGTGTCGGGCCAGAGACCCGGTCATCCCTGCTCTGGCTGCCCTAGGGTTTTCGAGGAATGAAAAAGCCAGTGAGATTACTCAAGCTAAGACTAATAGAAATAACAGGAACATATGAAGAAAAGGGAGCAAACACATAAAAATGTGTTTTTACACTCATTGGTGTTATGTAAACATGCAGTATATGTGCATGTCTTCGGGGAAGACGTCTTCATTTCATAAAACTTTTGGGGATTGGTGGAGGAGTTCCTCCAGAAGTCAGAGGGCAAGGCCAGCTACAGCACTCACCCCAGAGGTGCCTCCCATTGCCCATGAGGGACAATCAGCGCATTTACATGCACTTAAGTGACCAGGTTACAGTCATCTTTCTCGTGAAATCTAACTAAAACTGAAACAACACAAAGTGACCTGTGGACTACATCAAGTTTCACCATGTATTTCTTTTGTGCTGTGAAATGAAGCACTGTGTCTGTCTGTGTGTCTCTCACAACTCTATTAGTCAGCTCTGACAACACATATATGAAAACTAAATAAATAAGTCAAAGTGAGGAAGCAGTGTCTTCTGTCTCTATACAGTTAAGTTTCAGTATTCAGTATATTCATCTGTGAACCATTCTTCCAAAATAAGCCCAGTAACCAGGTCTCTTAAGTGCATGTAAGCTTGTTTCTTGAATACCAGAGAAACCTGGTTTCTCTGAGTAACCTGGTTACTTAAGTGAACAGGTACTAGCCTGACAGGCACCTTAGCCAACTGCAGAAACAGTATGAAAGGTCTTTCTAAATGACAGTCCTGTGGGTGCAAACTTGATAGTGCTTTGTTTAATTTTCATCTTTAAAATAAACATATTTAAAGGAGAAGTTCCTGTTTATTATTTTTCTACTGTAGAGGAAGACACATTTACCTTGCCAAAACCAAGACACACCTTGTTTTGTAAGAACCTTCACCCTTTTTTATACTGATAGTTTGTCTTATGTGGTATCACTTGTACAAGCAGCAACTAAAAATGAAAAAGCCCCGTTTGGTTTTGATTTAAGATAAATACAAGATTCGGGTTTTGTGTTTGATCATAGTTTGAGCTGTGGCCTAGCTACAGTTTCTTAGAATTTTTAGTTATGCTTTAAACAAAAGCTAAACCCCCACCCTTACCTCAGATGACAGGGTTTTTCAATATATTTTACTATGTATGTAGGACAATAAGGTGTTTAAATAACTAATTAACAAAATAAAAGAAAGTATTGTCAGTTGTCATTTATATTACACAGGTGACATTGGGGATGCAGAAGTTTGTTGTCAGATTATGTTTATGTATAAGGGTCTCAATGCTTATATAATACTTAATAATAACAATAATAATAATACTTAGAGGAGATGCATAAACTACATGAGATTTTTTTTTAATGCTCTGGAAGTTGCTGCTGTATCTGTACGTGCAGCATCTCTAACTAATGATTTAAACTGGACGTGTTGGAAACTGTCTTTGTGATACCTATAACTGCTAACTTACAAACAGTCTAATTTTCACTCATGGTTTTGCTCTGTCTCTTTGTGTTGATGGAGCCAGGTTCAGTCTTCATTGCAATTTGCTATTTGATAGAAAGGCATGCACGTGCATGGTATTCATGAATGAACTTGAGTGTGAGAGACTTGCTGTTGGGTTGCTGGGAGTGGTAGTCACCTTGGGTAGTGTCATGACTTAGGAATGCTATCAATGATAGCTAATTTTGCATAATTGCCTGGAGGCCAATGAGAGGAGTGTGACAAATGGGAAGGCACATGGTTTTACATGTTCTAACTCAACATTTTGGACAGGGATGGATGGTGTTCAAACATGAATGTTAGAATTATAATTATATGAAGGATATGGCGGTTGCAAACAGCATTTACGAGGGTGTCAACATTCTTATTATCGTTCATGACCTAGATCACTGTTCATTAGATACGGTAGGTAGCTGTTTAAATAGTTTATTAAATGCTATTGATATCAAACTGTTCTGATGGAATTTTAAGTTGAGAGGACAACAGAGGTTAGAAGCATCACCCTGGAACACAGGCTTTGAATGTCAAGCCTGTCTGACTTGGTCAGAAGTTCAGCCATTCCGCATTCTTGACTAAAGGATAAAGCAGCCTTAATCCCCTTTACCAGGTAGCTAGAGTTGGCAGTGGAGCCAGGAATTCCTGCAGCATACCGATTTGGGGAAGTTGCTAGGGTTTGGATGGACAATTCGAACAACAATAGAGTACTCTCATTCAAAGAAAATTAGGGTTTAGGTTCTGTGAGAAAATCCTACCAGCACAGAGATAGGTACCATGTGGAATGTGACATATTTAAAGTGAGTCTGATTCACCAAAAGTAGGATGGAGAGCAGAGAACGGGAAACAAATAGGGAGGGGAGGAGGTTATGGAAGGTAGGGATGTGTATTCCTGATCTCATGACAGCCAGGCCATAGTGTAAGCATCCAGCCAGTGTAGACTATAGTAACAGCAGTCTCTACAGCAGCTTACCTGGCCATCAAACTGAGCCAGTGACCTGCCAGCCTAGCTTCAAATAGTCCAATGTCAGGGATCAAAATCAGCCTGACAAGAGTGACTTTAGAGACACAGAAGGCAGCGTCTAGCTCCTTTATGTGCCTCCATAATGCTGCCAAAGACTCAGGCCACCACAGAGGTGGAGCAGCATTACTGACCTGTCCTGCTGCTCCTCTCAGGCCCAGTGGATTAGCTGTGAAAAGGCCCCCAGAGAAAAACTGTGGGTGAAATACACTGGCTTGTCTTTGTCCTGTCTGTCTGCTGTGCTGGGGAGTACTGACTTTAGCCCTCTGTCAACTGGGCCTGGTGAAACCCCTCAACAAAAGCCATTCATCTGTTGTACTGTACATGCCAAATGGCTGGCATTCCTCTTCATGAGTTGTTTTGTAAGCCGCATCTGTCTGTCTGTCTCTGCAATTACAAGTCTGTTAAGAGAAGAATGGTTTCTGTGCAGCTGGGGTTTTTTGCGTTTGCTGAGTAGATCTGATTAACCTTCTGTCTGCTCATTACTGACCATTGGCCAGACATGTTTTTTTAGCAATTCAGTCAATGAGAGACAAGATTAGGTTTTTGCTTATACAAGAGCTGTACTATGTAGGGTCACATTTTTGCTGTAAGGTTCTTTGTCAGAGCACTCTAATTGCAATTACATGCATCCGCTTTATCAAGTATTGCATTAGACTTCTCACATTATATTTTAATGACTTTATTACATAGTTTATGCATAATTATATGAGCATTTTCAATTAGCTAGGAGAATATACTTATTTTTATCTTAAAAATATATTATACTGTTATTTCACTTTATTGTCTGATAAATTCTATCGTGATCTGGTGCTGTATCAGCTTCATGCGCATCTTTGAGTAGTTCAAAAAAATTATTGATTATAATTCCCTTGATAAGAAAGAATTTAAAGAATTTGTCACACTACAGAGCAGTCACATGAGCATTACAGGCTTGGCTTTTAAAATGTGCACCAGTCTGCGAGACAAACACAGAGTTCATTTTTCAACTACAATATGTATATTGGCAGAAGAAGTTATCTGAGATGGATCAGTTTTCTGTGTTTCTGTAGTTGAGTTGCTAGTATGAATTTCTACAAGTAAACAGAGCTCTATAAATGTCCAATCTGGACCTCTACTACTATTAATTGTTTGGCGCCTCTGATGTGAGTGATGACAGTTACAGGTATGCAGTGCATTCGATGAGCATTTTCTGTTCCGCTTTACTACTCAGCCACACTGGACCTGAGGGTGTACTGGAATTGAGGAAATCATAAAATAGAAAGTGAAGGATGATTCATAAATTGGGGCTATAAATATGAATAAAAGTGTTCCTGTTCCCTGTTCACAGTGTATGAATGTTCACAACCTCAAACATTATTAAATCGGAGGCACTTTCTTCCTTTTCTAAATACTGAGAATTCAGCTCAAGAATAGCCATCAGGCCATTCAGTAGTAATTTGTGCTTAGGCTGATGGCCAGCAACTGTATAAGACTTGAGTCTTCTTTCACACCTACAGCTGCTTTTTTTAACAATATGGTTTTAATCATGACCGTGGTCTGTCTCTGTTCTGTAAAGTGTTTCATCGACCTACAGTAACCATAACAGTCATATCAACAGTGGTGTGCCTGAATGCACTAAAAGAACTGCATGTTTCAGACATTTTGCGTGACATGACATTGCCCGTGATAAATCATGATTATCTATCTGAAACATCGTATGAATGTGATAAGCAAACAGTTCAAACCGACTGAAACTTAACCAAACCATAGATTTGCACACACCTGTATCCTCACCAACCAGAATTTTGTGTGTATAAATTTGCATCTGCAGGATTATAGTTTCTTTTTAGATTACATGTAGCAGACACAGATTTGAGACAGTTTCCATATATAAAGAGTATTTCTTTTGATATACTGGCTGTAGGATATGTAAGCATTCAATCATTTCTTTCTCTCATGACAGAACTCTCAAAACACTTGAAGTTGCCATAGCCTCCAGTAATGAAGTTACTTGTGTCTAATTTATTATTAGCACTGCATATTTGTACCTGACACATCAAGGAGCTCTGTGAGTGTGTGTGTGTGGTGGGATGGCTAGTGCTCGGTGGTAAGTCTCTACAGCAGTAAGTGGTGGAATGATTTAATCAAAAAGCTCTGCACATTTTCATTTTAACACTCTCCCAGCATATATAATGTTCTGTGGGTGTCTCTGCTATGGGTGTATGGATGCTGACATACGCAAACCTCTAATTTAGTTTTGTATCAAGCCAACATATTGTAATATTAATGTGTGTAAGATACTTGTTGTTGCAGACAATGCAAAGAGAAGCACAAATAAACAAAGCAGTGTGGCTGTGTTAATGCTAACTCCTATTGTTTTGTAAAGGTCAGTGAAAACTGACCTTCCCACTGTACCTAATATTTGGCCTGTTTGCCTTGTTGCATTCACACAGTCCCAGGAGCTGTGTCACCTTGCTTCTGTGGCCGTGTGTGTGAGTTTGTCACCATGTCATCCTGGCCCACACGGAGCGCTCCGTTCCCACACGGTTAAAGAAACACTGCTCAGAGGTCGGTTGCCCATTCCCAACCGGCTCAACGTTTCAGCGGCTGGAAATCCCCCTTCGCACAAAGAGGCTAGATATGATACCACAGGACTGCAGGCGAGGGAGGGAGCTAGGGACAGTATTGATACGGCAAGCACTTTTGTCTGGGAAAATCCTTAAGGGAATGCAACCAATTGTTGTTAACTGTATGGGGCCACATTTTATCCCAAGTGCTGCTGGTATGTGTTACTTGTTTTGAATTGGAGAGACAAGTATACTTACTGATGATCAGTGCTTGTGTTTTGTTCTTGTGAGTCATTTTGCTTTTGTGGATTGCGCGCTTTTTCAATTGAGGTTGTATCAATCCTGTGAAGCTCACGTGAACATCACATGTTTGCATTGCTTATTATGATTTTAGCTGCAGGCTTTTGTGCATTCACGCACCTAAATGTGCTTTTCAATGCAAATGATATCCTTCAAAACTCATCTAGAAAATTCCCCTTTGGTATTGTCCCATGTAGTAGCTGTCCTAGAAGAGCACAGTGTCCTAATTCCACTTATAGAAGTATAGAAGAAGTGTTTTCATTGATAGTAATATGATGCAGAGGGAAAAGGTTTTTTTTAAAGTCACTGTAGACAGAGTAATAAACAGTATATTCTCCACAGAGTTTCTGCAGTAAACTAAAGGGATGCCAGCAGGATGAGTAGGGGGTACTTGCTGATGAGAGGACGCGTGCTGTTCAATCCTGGTGGTCTTCTAGGGATAGACAAGGTGCATTCCCAGTTAATCACTGGACTGTGTAATAGAAAGAGAGAAAGAAACCAGAGAGGCAGAGAGATCCATGATGCAGCCACAGAGACGATGTGTTCCCCTGGGCAGCATAATGAAGCTCTCAGTAGGACGTGGTTTGAATGCACTTCAGATGGAAAGGGGGAGATGTACAGCCCCATATGCATCTACTCACCACATCATATTTCCACAGCCATGAATGAGGCCCTCTCTCAGAAAGCCCCCACTGCTGTCAGACAGACAGAGCCAAAATCTTTCACAACATGTCCTCTACACAATGCAAAGAAAAACTCTTTCTTGGGTTTGCACTGAGCAGAACCCTTGGGGAGGACAGGCTCTGTCTTCAGACTGCAAGACTATAGACAGAGAGAGAGAGCGATAGGTTGCTTTTCTCAGAATTTTGGAGAGCAATGTCATATTACCTTCAGTCCTTCATGTGGTCTTTTTATACCCTGCAGAATTATCTACTGCAGAACTGGTTTTACTTTTGTTTTACTCTCTGTCGCTTTGTTTTAATGAACATTTAAAAACTGCTGTGGGCCCAACAATGATGGCAGTTGGAAATCTCATCATTCTAAGTGGGTTTAGCTGGAATGAACAGAGCCCATCATTAATTGAATATGATATTTACATTATGCTGTGAATTTAACAAAATGGAGCAGCAATAAAATGTCACCCTGTGAACAGGAGGCCAAACGGGCCAGATGAAATATGCCTCATTTCTGTAATTACAATTAAGTTAATGGCCAAAAGCCAAAGAACTCAAAATGTGAATAAGCACAATGCACAGTTTCTTCAGACAATAACATGCCCAGACTTTGTAATTATCGTAGTCCCGACCCACAATTTTGTTTTGTTTTTATAATTTTTTTTAAGAATGTCAAAGATTAGAGAGCTTGATATAGTATAATGTTTTTTTCTGTACTAATGATCTTAGTTAAAAACCATTCAAACTGCTCTGAGATTGGTCCATTTGTGATTGTTGGTATATTTAATATGTGAAAACACAATGAACAAAAAATAAAGATCTCCAAATTATTGTCACTGTTTGTTTTTAGTTGTGTAAATCACCAGTAGATTATGTTGTTTGTATTTCACAAGGACATTGCATAAAAACACAGTCTCAGTCTGAATAGGTTGACTTTTTTTACGTCACTCACCATTTTTTTATTTCACCCACCACTAATGCAAATGTTTCTCAAGTTGTGTATGTTCATGACTATTACAGTACTTCCTTTTACTTTGTTTACCCTCCCCAGCCCAAGATTTTAGGGGAATTTTCAGTCACTATGCCTATTTAAAGTTGTCATTTGTGTTTTCTGTGGGCAAGCGCAGTCTGTTTTTCACAGCATGTCTGTCCATTGTTGTTTCTGCAACATGAGGGACTGTTGTCTGTGGTCTAATTTGGTCAGAGTCAACAAATCTCAAAAGGGTTACATGACAGCTGCAAGAGGGGTCCATCCACCTGTGCAAGTCATATGTACATCTTAACCAAAAATAAGCTATAAGAAGCCGGTGTTAGTGCCTTCTACTGTAGAGCTGTTCCATCCCTCTTGACTGTGGTGTGGTATGCTGTATTTGTTTTAGACTTCCATCATCCCTGAGTTGTCAATCTTCAAAGCCACACTTGTCCCTTTTCCTCATTTCTCCAAAGCTGCAAGGTAATTCTGTATGTTCTTGTTTTGTAAAAGAGCTGATATGATGGAAAACAAGAAAATAGTGTTAGAGTGGATTAAGGTGATGGCAGGGAGCCTCCTGTGGTGTCCTGAAATCTATCCCCACAGTTTTTAAGTTATTTATTATATTTGAATCTCCCACCTGCAGAGCAAGTGATGTTGAAGTTGCTTCCGATGTGCTGTCACACTGGCAGGTGAAAGCGAATAGGTGAGGATAAGCCCCTACGAAGGATACAGCTTCTGTAGACGCAGTTTGCATTGCAGCCGGGTGAGGACCAAGGCAGGATGTTAGAAGTGTGCTTTAAACACTAACTAGCCATCAAACCTTCAGAACAAGCACAGTCGTGAATGTCTTTTCTTTCGGTCACTCTTTACCTTCACATTCACCATCAAAATCCAGTTCACAGATCATTACGTAGCTACTGTGTTACTGCGATGTAAGAGAATACGCATTATTCAATATAATGTCCACGTCCAGCCAATCCAAGTCGCGACTCATAAATAATGCAGATTTTATGCTAATAACATTCAAACCAGCCTGCTTGAGGATAGACTGGGATCTGGGCTGTTTGTAAACATGGGTTTTTAGAAATCTGAACAAATGTGAGTCATCGATGTGTTTAAAAGAAGCTAATAATACCAGCTCTTTAATACAATGTAAAGGCTTATAGAGGGTTTTGATTTTTGCTGTGTGGCCATTGATTTGTAAATATTATTGGCTGTGGTATAAGAGTTGCACTAATAAGACCCTAAAAGAGTGCTGTTCATGTAGCAATAGGTAGCAGGAGAGAAGTGTGGCTGGTGTTTAAGTAACCTAGCATTCAGCCTGCGTCAAGGTAGCAGGGAAAAGGCAACACCCCAGACTCCTTACTTGAAAGGCCCTGGCTCCAAGTGGAAAAGATGGTGCAGACTGTAACTGTGGGCTTCAAACTGGTTCTAATGCAAAACTGCAAACCAGTGCGGGATATCACACTTTGCTATGTCCATTTCTATATACAGTCTGGATTTCTCCCTCATCTGCTCAACTTGTCACCCAGCTACCCACTTACCATTCTCGTCATTTGGCGATATCCTCTTTTGATTAGGCACAAGAAATATTGCAAGACAGGGGAAGGAAGCAAGGTACTATTTTTGTTGAACACTCCCATTGTCTGTGGATTGGGGAAGGCTGACTGCCTGGGGGAGAGGGTGGAGGGTGACAGAGAGAGGAGGAATGATGTACTGTGAGGACACTGTATAGTATGCACACTCCCTCTCTCTATCCTCCCTCCTACAGCTCTGATCATTCACAGGGTCCTCTGTCCCCCTTTTCACTGTTGAACTCAGTCACACTTTGAAACATGTGCAAAGGAAGGAGCGAGGGGGGGGTTCTGTTATGTAACACTGCCTACCCTAACAGGAGCTCCAGTCTCTTAAAGATGTAGTGTGTCAGAGGTGCACTGAATTTGGACATCAAAGGGCTATTAAAAGAGACAAGGAAGAGATGATGTCAGGTTTTAATTCCCTTTTTTGTTGCAGTGGACAATTCCTTTTGTTGTTTGGCTGCAATGATGCCACATGCTAACAATAACTGCTTTTAGGAAAGGGTGGGATGACACGATGAGAGAAAGGGAATGTTGGCCTTGGACTTTTTATAAATCGACATGTAAATATGGAAAGATTTATGTGGAAAGAGAAGAGCCTGCTTGGAAAGGGAGCGCTTGGAAAATAATGTGTTGTCATATCTTTACAGGCTTGTAGTCCCAACTACCCCTAAACTGTAAACAGACTTTTAAATATTTGCAATGATAAGTTTCAAAGCAGCTTTCTGTTTCATCTTTAGAAGTTTATACTGTATGTTACAGAAATTTCCCAGGCAGACTTGTGAGTGTGTGAACTCAGTAACACCACACAGGCCACACAAATACACTTACCGCACAAAAAACACACACACTCAGACTTAAAATGGGAGGGGAATCAATGTATGTTACGGGAAACCTATTCTTGTTTTAGTTTTACTGGTACGCAAGGTCTCATGGCTGCATCCTCCCAACTGTCAGAGGCCCTTTCTCCTTTAGTTCTGAATCCCGTTGAGACCATGACAGGCGTTAATGTAAAGTATCCAAATACTCAGACTGCAGGGGTTCCAGTCCTGTTGTTCCCTTGTTGTGATGACTGTTTGCTCATCACATGTCTGAATAGAAATAAATAATGAATAACTCTCCAGTCACCTTTAAAACCACAAAGTAAAACTTAAGACTTTTTTTTGTTTGTTTGTTTTTTTCATCATAGCGTCGACTTATATCAGATGTTTGCAAATTGCTGTAACATTCAGACATTAAATACAGGGCAATCAAGACTAGAACAACACAGCAACAAGTATAAGCTTCTCAGCCTCTGCTCAGAAGGCTGCACAAACAAACAATATGAAGGTCGTAGTAAATGCTCTGGGCTACAAGTACGTCATGTGTGGGCCACCACTTTGAGGATCATTAAAGGCCACACACGCACACACACACACACACACACACAC
>JAUBNQ010000025.1:5591742-5605300 GCA_032353495.1 Ctenopoma kingsleyae | reverse complement strand
ATATAACAAGAAACTATTCTTGTTTATACAACTTAAAGTATTTTTTGTTATTAGGCTACACCAGTTTATTCTGTTATGAGAAACGGTTTAAAATGTAGAAGTAATTTTTTCTCAGATTAACATCTGTGACATGGTGCCATCACTGCACTGACCGGTTGGTAGTTGTGGCCAAACGCTAATCAAATACACGCACAATGATTACACACAAGGACTGAGCCTTAATAACATTACATCACATGTTTTGATGATCATCTTATTAATGTATCATTTATTTTATCACATATCTTATTAAAACGTAATCCTTCTCATTACAACACAGTACACTATTAGTGTGTGTGTGTTGTATTAAATTATTTTTTGATATGATAATATAAATGTGTTGTCTTAAGGCTGTTGGTTCCCTTTGTTTTGTCTGAGTGCGTGTGTGTAATTATTGTGTGTGTATTTGTTATCAGTGATTGTAAATTCCTGGACTACGAGTACCAGTACCATCAGTACAGTGTCTCATAACAAAAAAAATACATTGTTATCTCATAATAGCAGGAAAATTTATAGCAACATGAAAAATAAATCACAATAAAAAAAGTATCTCACAAAAATGAAAAAGGTTTCTTGAATAACAAGGTGTTTTCCTCATTATAACTAGAATATGATCAAAAGAAATGCTCAAGGTGACAGCAGTATTCTCCCACACTGAATCGTAACAAGCTGATGTCAAAGATCTTTTACTGTTCACCACAAATAGCTGTTGATACCCTCAAATTATCCATCTCGTCTGATATCAATGAATCCCCAATTCACCTGACTGATCTGACTTTCAGAAGAAATATGTAAACTGCACAAAATTTAAACCCCTAAAATGACACTGTCACTGAACAGAGAGGTTTCTGGCTAGACGCTGTTGTACTGTTACTATTTTCCTTCACTTTGTTAAGGGGACCCGGCCTGCTATGCCACTGACCGGTCTATTCACATTCCTGTTTCTGATTTTGACTTGTGCAAGAACCGTCTATTATTTTACAGTGGAAATTGTACCACATGAATGCTCAGGCATTAGTTTCTCTTTTGTATTGTATGGTGCAGAGGAATGAGAATAAGCTTATCAGTTTAATCCAAATCTTGTTTTACCACTGAGTACTGTGAGTGTTTCAGGACTCCTGTCAGCTTTCAGATTTAAACATTTTTTAAATGGGCATTGGCCTTCACGATGCAGGCTTTAGATCTTTATAGCTTAAAGTAAGTTCCTGTCAATTCAAAACAAAGTTTTGTTGCTTCGTTAATAATCATAAAATACATATTTATGTGTAGTACTGTTTGTATTCCTTCTCTATTCTTTCATGCTTGGATTAAATTTATTATTTAGTATTAGAGACGGACTTACAAAAATGTTTTTGTTAGTGTTAAGTTCAACCTTATTAAAGGAGTAGTTTCACATTTTGGGAAATAAAACATACACAGTGTGGCTTTCATGGCAAGAATTATATGAGAATATTGATACCACTCTTGCATGTCTGACACAGAGACACAGAGTCAGTGGTCAGTGGAAAGTGTCTGGACAAGAAACTGAAGCCCACACTCTTACCACCTTAAATTCAGCTACCTGTCCACAAGAATTTCCACATGGGGATTAATAAAGTGTCAATTATTATTAGTAGTAGTATTATCACAAGTGTGTACCAACCTCCTCATTTACCTCTCAGCAAAGAGAGTGAATATTTCCCAAAAACCAAAACTATTGTTTTAATCATTGCAGAATAACTGTACCACAGTGTAGGCTTATAGAAGTGAAATAGCACCCCGATTTAGATATAATGTTTTGAAAATTTGGCTGATTTTACAGTTTGATGTATGAAAACAGTCACACTGGTACACTGAGCTGTCTTTTATGCAACCTGCTCCAGTGCTCAAAGGCTGCTGAGTGCCCTCTCCTGCTTTGTGAGACTCGCACAAGGTTTGTCAAGTGTAGGGTGGGAACGCATGACACTGGAGGACTTTGGAAGTGTGTGCTTGTGTGTGTATGTGGCAGTTTTGCCTCCTTGTGTGTGTATTCATCTGTGTATTTGTGTGTGCGTGTGTGTGTGTGTGTGTAACATGTTTCTGCATCCCAGCACGCATGCTTGTGTTTGCATATGATTACGTGTTTTCTTCTGTTTTGTCACCCAGGGACTTTGTCCTCTGAAAGGTGTGCCAGTCAGTCAGCTGAGAGAGAGGAAAACAAGATCTGAAGCAGGCCGTGGTGTTAGAACTGGGACAAAGACAAGAGAGAAAACAAGGGAGAGCGTAGGAGAACGAGAGAGACATAGGGGCAATAGCAGAAAAGTGGCGCCAGACTTCGGAGTGTGTTGCTTTGAACCAGGTTCCAGATGTTAATGCATTGCAAATATAGCAAACATTACGGGTACAAGCAGGGTAGCCTAGAATGTAGTTAATGACAGGTATATTACACCTGGGTAACATTTGTTCACCATCTCTTTGATCTTGCTCATGATTGATTGATTATTGATTGATTGATTATATTATCCAACTGAGTCACAGTGAGAAAGAATCATTGGTAAAATTAATATTATGTGTTATGTACAACACAGTGTGTGACTCTTTTCTATCCTGATGAATCCAGGTAAGGTCATTTTCTGTAGACCAATGTGTAGCCTAAATACATCTAAGGATTAAAGGATTCTGTGGCTTTACAGCATTGATTAGCAGGCTGTGATAGCAGATATAAGTGACTGACAGACGAACTAACTACACTGCCACCCACGCTGTTGACAAGGCAGGGTGCCTGATGACGTTGTCATTCAGCGAAGTACAAACAGTAACAGCACTGACCGACCCAAGCACTCTTTGAACTCCAGATGAATTGCAGGTCTATCAGCAGCTGTTCAGAATGACCTTACCCCACAAAAATCAATCAGACATACAAGTACAAACATACTGGGAATGATGGGGTTGTGGAGCAGTAAAATGGGGAAATGTAATTGGCCTACTTGTGCATAAGTTTGTGTGTGGGCTGGTCCAGTGTGTTATGTGCCACGGTGAAGAAAAAAAACATCAGATCTTTCCAGAAAGTTTTCTGGTGTTTTGTTTTTTTTTTTTGTCATATGTGTCACCGTAGTCATCCAGTTATTTCAAAACTGCTTTCTCCACTGGCCCTAGTTCATCAGTTTGCAACTCTAAACTCACCCCAATGGAAAGCTCTCCCCCAAACCAACCTGAAACATACACACAACAAGCAGTGTGTTGTTTTCAGTGTTTGATAGGTGGCATTGCACTTGTTAATCTCCACGTACAACGTTAGTACAGGACAATTGTAGAAGCATCAGATACATAATGTAGTTCTTCACTTGTCTGCCAGGTTGCCTCATCCATCTGGGAACTGGGCAGGACACACTGACTGACTGGCTGTCTGGTGAGCTGGCATTAGTACCTCAGTTGGCTAAGCTGCGCTTCTCCAGCCTCACTAAGTTTGTGGCATTTACTGTATTTAATGCTCCTCTCTGTCATATTGTGTGCCTCAGCCTGCCTGTTGCCCCGGTGCATGCAAATGTGTTCTGAGGTATGCATTGGTTATCTCCTCCTAGAAAAGCAATGTCCTTGTTGCTTCATATAGTGTGGCTCTAGTGACCGGCCATTGATAAGGCTAACGTCTCCCGATAGCTACCAAGCTTTCAAGTCCTGTCACAAAACAGCCGGCTCCCTTTTATGTTGTTTTCCCAAGCCAAGGACAGACAGGCCTCCCTACAGGACAGAGCTGGCTAATCAGTAATCACTAACTTGCTGAGCCCAGCAGTCCCCTTCAGATGGACTGGCTTTTCACCCCTTCTTCTTCATCCCTTCATCATCTTTTGAGGCTTTTACATCTTCCTTTTCTCCTCTCCCCACTTCCTCTTCTACACCTCTCAGAATCTGTCTTTTAATGATGACACCTTTCTCCTACACTTAAAAATGAGCAGGCCACAGTGTCTTTCTTTTTGTTTTTTTTGTGTTTCTTGCCTTCTCTTGTCGCATCCATTTTCTATTTGCTCAATGCCCACCTCCCTTGTTCAGAGTTGTTCCTTTACTCCTCTTCAATCCCTCCTTTCTTGCCCAGCCGCAAAACAAATGCCTGCCTTACCCTGCTAATGAATCATGATACAGAAGGGGGGATCAGGAGGTCTGGGGCCATAACTGTGCCACAGACACATGGCGTTATATTAAAACATTAGTACCACTATATGACTTTATTTAGAACTTGCCAAAGAAAATTGATTAGGTGACAGAGATGGAACAAAGGAGGAATCATCCTTGGCCACCCTGACTGGGCTTCTGCTTTCAGAGCCAACAACAGCAGTTCTTCTCCACACTTTTTCTGAATAGTGATCTGGCCATGCTTGGCCTCTTGTTCAAAAGCTCACCCTCCCCTGCCCCTCCGCTAAGTCTTACAGTCTGTATAGTCAATTAGCTCTACATAGTTTCTCCCTCTCACAAACACATCCTTCAGACATTCATTTATGTGTTAGGATGTCACTTTATTTCCTCTTCAGATCTGTAAAAATGATGTGGACAGTCATCAAGCTATTATAATAATGAGTTATCTGTCTGAAACAGAATCAATGAATATACTGCACGTGATGCACTTTTTTACCAGTCTTTCTCTCTCCTTGTCTTACTCATTACTTATTACTTATCAGTTATGAGTATGAGTGTTCCCTAACGCCGTGGAGGCAGTTCAGTGTTTGACAAACTTCAAGGCAGCAGCTGGGCAAAGGATAGGATGTCTATGCTGCTTTCTAACAATTGAGAACATCACGTTTACAAAAGTCTTTTAAAGTAAACTGCAACAGTCTCCTAAAAACACTTCTAATAATAACTTGTCTCTGATGTGTTTTTTCAACAGAAAAAGTTCCATCTGCCTCAGTGAATATTTGAATATCCAAATGTTGGTCATTTATAATAGTTATTTAGTGTATAACACATGTTGTGAAGTGAAACTCCATCCTCGGTGTTTGTGAGTTGGAGTCTTCACATTTTTGCATCGCACCTCTGTGAGTTAGCCAGTTCAAAGATCATGAACCAATTCTTGTGTGGAGAGGGTCTAATTAAAGAAATGAAATTCTTGTCTAACGCAGTATTAATAGAGTCAGGACACAACTTTATTGAGCCATTAGTGCATATTCAAGATGATAGTTCTTTCTGCTGTGCTGGATGTGCTCAGCCCATATTCTGTTCTATATTAAATATGTGCTGCATGATACCGTGATCCATGATTTATAATTGTACTGTCCATCTGTAGAAAACAGCACAAAGTGATAAGTATTAGTTGAAATGATTAGAATATATCCCCAATTTGCTATAACAGAAGTATCTGTATCGTGCACTGTGTTTCTCTTCAGCAATGAGGATTTGCAGGTTGACTCCACTGCTAACCCACAAACTAGTTCACCAGCTGGCCCAAATGCATTGTGGGTAGAGGAAATGACCTCAGTGATGAGGAACGTGTTATCAGTTCTGTCCAGGACATCCTTCATACAGTAATGTCACCCTGCCGCATGACTGGAAGATAATGTTGCAGCAGCGGACACGCAGATGGGACAGTATACGTTATACAGGGCACAGGAAAGGACCAGCACTACTTCTGTCTGTATATCACTGTGTCAGTGTAATTCACATTTCTGATTTCCTTCATATATACATGTTGATATAATATTTGTTATTTTTTGTATGCAACAGAGCTGTACAATAGGTTTAATTAAGATGTGGATACATGATCTGGAATATAGGCTTTTTGGTTAGCATGCATCTTATGGAATATTTAGATCTATTTAGCATCTATGACAGAATAAATATCTTATTTAAGCAATTATAAAACCAGATTGCTGTGTGTCAAGGTACTTTTCAACTTATCACTATATAAATGCAGTGATTTAGATTTTTGCTGGCAAATCACTGAATAGTTTTACAAGTATCTTTGATTAATTGGTCTCCACTTATTGACATAATGAATCTGTGATCAGAAATTGCAACTTGATAAAGTTTTTGCTGCTGTTTAAAAATATATGGTTCATCAAATTCCAAAATGTCTCAGGAAATGCAAATAACCGTGTCAACTGTTCATTCCATCTGCTTTTGAATAGATGACAACCCAAGCATGGCATAACTTGGAAACAAAGTAAGTTGTTGTAATAGAAAAGACATATTTTAACATAACAATATATCACATTAAGAGCCTGCAGGCTCTCCTTGTGCATCATGGGTGTGCTTCACCTTCAAAGTTACAGTGTGTACTTACTATACCATACGTCCATGTTGACCATTGTTTTAGAGGGGAGCACATTCTGCTCTGCCATCATCCTCTGCCCCCTCCCCTATTTACTGCCTACACTGCTGGATAACCAGACCCAGATGGTACCTGGTACAGACACCAGCAGCTTGTGTTTTGCACTTTGTGAGTCAGACGGAGCAATCAGTAGCCAGGAAGCCCAGAAGTGAGGTGTGGGCTTTCATGAGGCCGTACCGGGGTGAACAGAGGGATAGGAAGGGGAAGACAGGATGGAGGGGTGGTAATGCAGTAGTTTAGCTTGACTCTTTTATTTCACAACTGTGTTTCATAATAGCTTATAGTAAACTTAAATAAGGAGTCCTGAATTATTGATATGATATAGCAATTTTATGTCACTGTGGATTGTGAGACACATTTTCCCTCATAATTTGTGTGTTGGAGGAGATTGTAGGTGTGGGTGGATGGGTGCCCCAATGTCCCTATATGTACAGTACTAGTACTAATATCTGTGATATCTTGAGGGACTGAACTCTGGCCATGAGTATTATTTTACAGGGTTTTTCTCAATGCCATACTGTCCCAACTAATAACATGAAGGGATAACTGAGTGTTAGTGACTATGCCCGCGTGTGCGTGTGTGTATGGATACAATAAGATGAGGGAAAGAAGTGAAAGAATGTGGTATTGTGCATGTCGTAGGTAGGTGGCAGACGGTCTGTGCATGAAAATGGATGGGAACAGTGGACCTTGGGAAGCAGGAATGTCGGACAGACATTAAAGACATATGATATGAAACCCTGCTGTGCTTCACCCTTCTCCCCACCTGCCCTTGTGATATTAACTGTGGCCCTGCCAGGGCCTCACATTCCCGAGAACTCTCAAGTAAAGAAACACCAGGAACAGGCGTGTTATCCATAAAATACATGTTAGCTGATAACTAGCTGCTCTTGCTTTTTTTTTTTTAAATCAGTTTCCTTGCCTTGAAGGTTTTACTGATTCTTGATGTAGACATTTATTACTCACAGGTAATGTCGTCTCAAATAAAAGAAGGAATTGATGACTTATTTCTCACCTGGTGTGTTTTGAATTACAGAAACCGTTGCATACCACTGCTTGTTTGTAGATACAGATATATTGAGGTCAGAAACATGGCAAAGGGGATTTTTTTAAATGTGCTCATTTCCATTTTGAAGTTGTCACTTTCCTGGTTTAAAGCACTTTATTAGCACTGATGAGTGCCCACCTTTCCTTGGTACTGGTGATGTGGAGTGGTCATGCCACTGCAAACACTGATGTGAAAGAGAGCCAACGGAAATAACACCAGCCATCCCTCCTCTCTTCTCCACCCCAGCTGATAAGATTAAGCCATCGCGGCTCGTATCAACTCTGGTCCTAATCGTTAAGCACTGGCTTTGTGCCCTGCATGACTTTAGGCAATTATGGGGTTTTTTTGTTTTGTTTTTACAATAAAAGGTGAATAATTTTTAAAATGCATGGCACATGTTACTTAACAGTTCTTAAACTTATGTGAAATGTTTAAAACAAGTACCAGCAACCACACCCTGAAGTTTCAAAATGGTTGAGTTGTTGACTTTTTCAGTCTTGGTTTCTTTTTCTTTATAAGCATTTCAATCAGTCCTCAAGAACCATAATCTCATAAATTCCCTTTGCACATCCATCATGCATAAACAATTTCAAATAAATGAAAATTAGGGTTTCTAGTTGAGTAATCTCATATAGAACAAATCGTATAGTAAATTTCCCCACCTACTTTGTTATGCTTTAGCCCCTTTGATAGCCTGTAGATTCACTTTTTATAAAATTGATGCAATTGAAGATTGTATTCAAGGTATGTGAACAGAAGACTATGTCTTTCTATGTTAACTATAAAGTTTAAGGAGAATGTGGTTTTGCTCTTAAATGTCCAGAAAGTGAAAACACAAGGTGCAAACTGACGGTAACCAGGACATGAAAGTATGTACAGTAATATAAAGTCAAAGAACAGGTGAAAGAAACCAAAGCTACGGCATGCTGTAGTTCTTAAAATATAAAGCTGTGGGAATGCTTTGTGTGCGGAAAAGACAGTGGTATTTTTCCTTGATTAAAAGCAATACTCAATTTATTTAGCTCTGTAATATATATATATATATTTTTTTTATTTTTTTTTTAAGCGTTAAAAATCTTGGCAATTATATTCAAATCTTTCTCTCTGCCTCTGTGGCAGTAGAATAAGACTTAGTCTCTTAGAGTCTGGACTCTGGTGCTATTGTTTGTTGGCTTGTTGATCTGAACTTTACTTGTTCACAGCTGTCACACACAAAAAAACAAAGAACTACTAAAATATTAAGGGCGTGGGCTGTGTGAGTTGTGCAGTATGTGACATAATTTTCAATTTCATTCAGATGACAGGCAGGTGTGAATTTGCTCCAGTGATATGATTTTTCACATTTGTACCTCAACAAACTTAAATACACAGTTATTAGTGTATGACTCCAAAAACCCAACTTACTCCAACGCCATGCTTGTGGTGTAAGTGTGACTGATAGCAGAACAGCTGTTTCCTGGGGGCTGCTCCACTGTCTGCTATTAGTGCTGCCACTGGCCGTGCTGCACTTGTCCCTGTCCAGCTGTCTGCCCAGCTCTGCTGATTTCTGCTCTGCTTGCATTTAATACCTGACACTCATAGAGGGCGCTAGTCATGCTGGTTCGCTGCAGCTGCTGAAAGGCACAGAAGGAAGCTGTAGTTAGAGCCTGCTGCTGCTGAGCTCATACAGTGAATATACACTCATGTTTGCAGGGAGAGTAAGAGGAATGATAATTGATCCCTCTATATGACAGCCAGAAACTTTCTTTTATATGACTTTGGAGTTTACTTTGTCATATTCATTCTTCATTTATTGATTTATTTCCACTTGGTTCCAAAGCTAATTTTGTAGGGAATCATTTTTTCATTATCAATAGTTTTGTAGTATCTTTTTCTTGATACCATGCAGAAGAATATGTTGATCATTTTATCCATATCAAGACAAGTGCAAGAAATCTCACAAGGATCTGATAACGACAACATTGGCCAACCCATTGCACCGTTTAAAAGAGCAGACTTTATGACTTATTGAGGTATTACTGGAGAGTATGACAAGACATCCGAACTGCTTCTAGCCAGAACTAGGAAACCTTCTAGCCACCGGTAGCTCTGCTGATGATGCAGCATAAAAGCAGCGGCACCGACATGCTGAGTCAAAATGAGAGCTCTCAGCTGTTCTAAACCTGCAGTCTGCTGCTCGCCACACCTCTCGCTTCACCTTTTGTTTCACATCCTCACTGGCAAACTACAAGAAACATCCTGTTTGCTGCTGATCAGAGGATACCATTGTATAATTTGGTGAACTTACCTTCATTTGACACAGGCAGTTAGCTGCACAGGGCATTTACAGCATCTTAACTGACCCACCCTTTTGATTATGAGTCACTGCAATAGCAGTTAACCCAAGTCAAACGGTGACTAAATTGAAAGCAATGAAATGGAAATATTTTTTAAATCTTATCAGTATGAAAGGTGTTAACTTGTGCATACTTTTACTTTACATGCACAGTTATTGTCTTAGGAAAGTTAAATCTACCAGTAAGGTGTGTGTGTGTATTTGAAGAAGAGTGAGCGAGTGACCTACCTCCAGATAGTTAATGTATTGTTTCTGGATCAGGGTTCACCAAAGGTACGGTTAGTGTTCTAACATATTGGCTTCTGTTAATCAGTGATGCCGCCTTTCCCGCTTTCATGTACAGTAAATTGCCCATGAACAGTGGCGACACAGATTTCAAAGAATCCTTCCATCATTCCAAACATGGCAATTATCAACCAATCACATGGGAATCAGTCCCCCTCTTGTCATGTGGGCTTATTTTGCCCGACAACAGTTAAAGTTTAGTCAGATCCCTCTGGGAGTGAAGGAGATTTTTTCTCAAGGAGTGCAATCACAGGACCTTTTTCAAGTGGCTAAATGAAAAGAAAAACAGGCAGATACTGCTCCAAAATAGAAAGCGGTAGGGCAGGGAGGTGATGCAGGATTTAGCTGGAGAATGCTGCTACTTTGTGCCAGTGAGTTGATGACTGTTTGATTTGTTGATATTGTTTAATGACATACTTCATTATAAACATAGTGTTCTTGAGAGTCAATCAGTCGGCAACTTATTATTATTATTAAAAATCCCCCAAAAATAATAGTATAGTAAATTAAGATATCATACCTCATCAGTTGGCGCCTGTGATCTGACTCTTCTGTCACCCTTTTTTTAGTGTATGCAGGCTACTGTGGGTGGGGTCAGTAGTAAGCAGACATAGCAACAATTGGTTATTGTTAGATATTGGCAGATGTCTTCTTCTAGTGTAAAGATCTGGATGTGATGAGAGGTCGCGTTTTTTAAGGGTAAAGAACAGGGTCAAAAGTGGAGTAAATACAAACGTATGTAAAATTACAATATATGAGCATGCTGTGAATGATGATTTTAGTTTTATATCATTTACAGTATATAAGCATGATTGATATAATGTAGTTCATTTAAAACTATTAAACTTTGCATACTGCTTTGGACTCACACAGAAAACACGTGCAAAAACGTAGGTATGCAAACCTTTTTTTGAATAAATTTGGTTGAACGCACACATCACTTTCTCTCTCTTTTATCTCTAATTGTGCACAGTGTTCTTTACTTCTGCTAAACTCTTTTGGTGACTGCCATGCTGCAGCTACGGAAACACACCTGTTCTTTTTAACTTACTGATTTATCACAGAAAATCCACATATTCTCTGCTTATACAGATTGCGTTTATTATTTCTTTCTTACAAGTTCAACAGTTCCTTTTACAGTGTGTCTGTTTAGCTGTTTTACTTAAATACTAAAATGTACACACCTACTGTCGTAACATCCCTTGGTTGCTCTGGTTTGCTCTCACACAGTCGAGACCCTCCTTTTCATGTGGTGCTGGTCCTGTTTTTTAGTTCACATCATTCAAATCCAGTTAACACAGTATTTCAAACACTGTCACAGAAATAAGAACTAACAAACACAGGCCCAAATATTTCTTATTACGTATAAATAGCATCAAGGTATTTGTGCAGGTTCATTGTTCTGTTCTGTGGCTGCTGTGCATATTTATGTTGCTGTAGTCTGAAATAAAATTTTACATGAACTAATCTGGTGATTGTGGCAAATTTGGTTTGTCTCTTTGAACTTCCCTTTTCTAAGTTAGCACTGTCCAAACTTCCCTTCATGATCATGAGTGGAATATGAAAGTAGAGCTACAGTGTGTGAGCAAACCTCTGGTCCATTCATCACAGTGACACTCTGTGTCACTCAATACAATAGATTTTTTATCTATGTGAAAATAGCCCTAAATGGATGGATGTTGCATGGATGAATCATTCAAGAACCAAAGTTGGTTGTAAAATAAACTTTTGTCACGACTCATAATGTCTCAGATCTTTTGACCTTATGTGAAGAAAAGCTTAAGTAAGATGTTTGATGAGAAAAAATGAGAGATACTAGCCTCAGATTGTATTTTAAGAAAAAAATTTGTCATTTTGGTGTGTGTGCGTGACTGTGTGTGCATGCATGTGACCATCCATATCTCCTTGTCTTTTATTTTAGTGAGCTCCTCTACGATAGGCTGATTCAGTGGATTAAACACTGAGACTGTTCCTAAAAGAGACCAGATCCCAGGTGTTTCAGACACCATATTGCCCTCTCACTCTTATTTGCGTACACAGATGTTGAAGCTTCCACCTTCTGTATACATACGGCAGTTCTGCAAAATCCCCCAAGCCTCATTTTAAACCATACGACTAATATCTCTCTCAAGATTTGGTTTGAGTGTGCTGTTTTTTGTGTGTTTTTATGTACGCATACATTTTAGTTGTATTTTTTTTGCATGGTGCAGATACGGTTCATTTTGCCTGGTGACCATATATGTACAGTATGGGGTTTATGTATGTTTGTATATGGTTGTGTGTGTGGTGGCTGGTGGAGCTTATGAATGAGCTGCAGCTGCATGGCCTTCTGGTCAGTATGGACAGCTGATGAATGAAATGGAAATTATTAAAATAAACTGCCGGGTGATGTGGCAACATTCATGCAGCAGGCCTCCATATCTTCCTCACACATCTGCCTTTACAAAGATGCACAGCCTGTTGATGCAACGGACACAAATATTTAAAACACAAGGTCCTGGAGTTTGTACGTGCTCGTAGCATGAACTCCTGTGAGATTCTGAAGTGATAGACTTTTTTTTTTTTGCAATTTCATATGAAACAAGAATGCTTTGCATAAAACAGAGAAAGGAGATCAGTAGCACACACCACAGATACATACATACGTGAGCAATAGAGGGGAGTGGTGATAGCGACAGATGGACAGAGTTGGGGAGGCGACTCAGAGAGGGAGAGACAGGCCTGGTGATGGATAGGCCAACGGAGAGAAAGAGGAAGAAGAAGGGCAGCGATAAGGACAAAGACATCAGTCACGTTTAGGGGTTTTCCCTCCGCCCCTTCTGCAAGTGGACCTTGATCCAAGCCACACAGACTCTACTGTGTCATGGTGTGTGTGGCCCTGTGTCTGTGTGGGCCTGCGAGTGGTGACTAGGCAAATCATGACTCAGCAGAAAGAATCACATAGAGCAGAGTTTCATTATTGAAGCAGGTTTCTTTGGCGTCACGTTTGCTGCTTTACAGAACACAATAAAGCTCGGCACAGGAGTTTTCTTCCATTGCAGTAGCTTATAGAAAAGTTTTAGCTCCCCTGACTCGACTAGACACCCGTCTGGGAATTTCTTTACATATGTGATTATCATTTCATTTTACAGTATAAAGAGCATTTTTTTAACTTTTGTTGAACAGCTGCCACATGTATCAGTTATGACACTGATATACAGCAGGACATAAACAGGCCACTCCAGCTTCTAATAATTATGTTCCTGTGGATGGAGTCCCTTGTGTGGTTAGGGTTAGTTTCTGTGCACCTCACTGCACAGAAAGTACATTTTTGGTTGAGAAGGAAAATTAACTTTGCTTTCTTTTGCCAAAGAATAAAATGTAAGATACTAATAATACTAATTATAATAAAAATATAAGCATTTCTTGTATTGCAAGATATTTTGACAGATAAAATTGGGGAATATTGTATTGATATGTTCAGTATCATTGTATTTGCAAATTGCCAAGTGTCAAAATACAAGTGTCCTTAATAGTTACGAGGAAACATAAACCTGTTGCAATTATGTTCCCTGTATAAGTCAGTGTTAAAAAAAAA
>JAUBNQ010000025.1:5573984-5584632 GCA_032353495.1 Ctenopoma kingsleyae | reverse complement strand
TCGTCTCATAGTGAGAATCTATCACAATCAGATCTCTGTAGAATATTCCTTGCTTGATTTCCTTTTGATCAGCTCCCTCTGCTTCACTGTACAATATAAATGTCTTACAGTACAATGGGGGGCACTTGAGTGTCCCAATCAAGAGACACTTGACAGTTTTCTCTTTAGGCTTCTCTTGGGGCTGTGATGCTGCCCACTGCCCCAAAGTTGTGTTGCTATTGGAGCCTTGTGTCATAAAATACTGGGAGCAAAGGTGATATACCTCTCACTGACACCGTCGTTATCCTGAATGGCACGTTGTATGTTTGCCTCAGGGCCAGTGGCGCCAATTACCCCAACACATTGGTCACAAAAGGAGTTGTAAATACAGGCCCTTGGCTTTTTGATTAGCTCATTGTTTCTTTAAGCACAGGAAACATCATGTAACACTTCAGTATATGGTCACAGAAAGTTGTTAAAAAAGACTTTTAAACCTCGAATAAAGAATTGAGTGCAATAGGGAACAATAGTGTTGTTAAACAGAGTTTCATCCATTGAACTGAATTTTTTGTTTCTTGACTTCTAAAAGAGTTATTTTTTTCATTCTCAGCTGGTTTGATAGCCCCAATGCCCCAAATAGGTTTTCTGAAAGGAGAGCATGGGAAAAATAGCTGTCATTGTGGAAACTGCTGGGAAAAGGCTGAGTTCTCATTGGTAGCAGTGCAGGGCATTGTGGGATGTGAGCAAGCTGAGAAAGACTCTGAGAAGGAGGAAACATGGAAACATGGACACAAAAAGCACCAAGATTAGAACAGACCAAGCAGAACTAACTCACTGCAGTTTATGCTCTGCTGGCTTCACTGCAGTCAGAGTTGGGAAGATGAGAAGTGGATGGTCAGTGGTAGTGACAGTGAGTGTGGCGACTCGGGCAGGGTGGCCACTCCTGTGTCTGCTCCAGCCAATGTAAAATCCCCTGACATTGGCACTAGTCGTGGCAGCCTGCATACCGACATACCGGGCTGATGGTTGGCGGCCCATTAGCGGGGCCCAAGTGGTGTAGCCCACCCAGGGCTGCTGACCCTCTCCTGCCCGGCTTCTGCCTTCCTGCCCAGCCCTGGCTCTGGATCAGAGGCAGGCTGCACGTCGGGGGACAGGCCTAATGATGGCCACTGCCATGCCATCCCTTTCAAGCCCCAACCCAAGAGTACAATTTTGGCTAATGCTATTTCCTGCAGATAAGATGCAAACAAGCTCCTTTTACAGATTTTTCCTCATCAGAGGTTTGGGAGGCAAGGGCAGGGTGACCAGTGGCAAAATACGTGGTTGTGTCTGTGCTCTGTTTCATCATCAGCTGGTTGGGTGTTGCTATGCTTCACTAACATCTACCATCTCTGCCAAAATGGATCAATTTAAAATCCAAAGTGGAATACGTGGAATCAGTAGAGTTAAATAAAGATCGGCTACTTTATGTGTGGAGAACTCCAAGTAGTTATCCCTATCAAACCATTTTGCCCTCCATCAGTCCCTAAGTGGCTTAATCAAGGCTGTGTTACATGATTATTTTACTTGCCCAAAGACCTTTTAAATTGTTTCCAGCCTAAAAAAGAGATTGTTGGAGATATTCATGCTACATGGACATGGTTTTGCGACTCTGGGTTCACACATTGTCTTACACTGAGACACCAGATTAGACTTTTGTAGTCAACAGTTTCACTGTTGGTTTATATGCAGATGCCTGGATCCCATATCCCAGGGAATCTAAAGTTATTGTGTTTTCTGCTGCAAAAAGACACTAAGTGATGCTATTGGTGGTAATGAAGTTTCTTTTCTGATGGGCATATCACACAAAATATTGTATGGACATAGATAGCATTTTTTAAATCAGACATCAACGTTTTTTCCTCTTCTTAGTAAAATGCTTAAATCAAATGGGTTATCTGATCTGATCTTAGGTTGTAACGATTTGCAGATCGTCATTTGTCGAGCAAAAATCATCCTCAACCAAGTAAGTGAGATGATCCTTCTGACTCACTCCAAGTAGGTGAGTCATAAAGACACCAAGAGAGGCAGACAACCTAGCTATATTTGCTCTGCTTCATGTCACTGTCAAGCCAACTCTCATGAAAATACATCTTTGATTACACACACCACAGTATATGATTTGCTTGAGTTAAAAGTTAAAAATATCAAAACTGTCATGTAAAGAAAATTATATTACCAGAGCAAATACTGTACATACAAGTGGACAATTCAGATGGATTACTTGTGTATCTTGTAGCATTTTGTTATTTTTATCTCACAGGTATTGAGACAGAGAAAAATTGAGAATCATTATGACTTCTGAGAGCAGTAAATAAATCTGAGCAGAATCTGCGCTCAGAGAAGTGAAGTCCACCATGTGGTTTCTTGGCATTTAATAAGTTACATCTCTGTGGTTACACACCCACACTGCTGATGTTAGTCAGTCAAAGTATCCATAAGCTGTGTCCTTGTGTTTGTACAGGCAAAAAAACAGCATCTATTGTCTAACGAAGAATACAACATAATAAAAACATGCCTGAGTGAGTGTCTGCTTTGTGACTGTAGATCCTCTTGGCATTTGGTATCATCCTTCTGCCTGTCCTGCACTCTCTGTTTAAAGCCAACAGTGTCGTCACAGGGGATACGTGATCGCCGACAGGGTCTGAGCAGAACGCACATATCCGTCCACGTGCCCCTCTGATTCCAATCATTCATAAATTCAGCCAGCGAGATTTGTATCCATCATCCGCCCAGCACTGTCCGTTATCTCTGGCCCTGATGTCCCTTTGGCTATTACGAAGGAATGAGATGTCACACAAGCACACTCACGTCTGATGGTGATGACAGCTGTCGGTCTCCTCTGCTGATCTTGCCCTGGCATCTCTGGCAAATCTCCCCAATTCTTCTTTCAGCCTTTTATGTCTGGCCTTTGTTTTTACTTTCATCTTTTAAATACAATATTCTCTCAAGAGGCAACTTTAATCACCTCTTGGCTATGTCCTCATTCAGTTCATCTTTCTCTCTGTCTCCACTTTCTTACCATTTCTCCTTGTCCCTTAGCCAGAAAAAAAGCAGTAAAATTTCCCCTCAGTCATTTAGCCCAGATTCAGCACTGCAGGCAGGCGGTGTAGAGGCTGTAACTTACCAGAATGTAAATAGAGCAGTGTTTTTCACATTACTTCACCGCTTATTTTTAGTAGCTGAACAAGAGCAGGCAAGGGTGTGCCTTTTCAAGCCCCGACTGTAAGTCTTATCAGCTGAATACACAGAAAAAAATGGATATAAATTATAAATTGAACAAAACAATAATGACCCAATACAGGAAGTGATGTGTTGATTTATTAACTGTAACTGGCAGACAATGCTGGGGCAGCACAGGGAAACAATGTTGCCTCACATACTCTGTTTTTGTCTTTCTTTTTCACGCACTGAATACACATTCAAGGTGTCATAAACAGTTAGGCATGTTTTATTATAGTCTTTGGTAATGTAATTATGTAGACTTAAGTGATCAGCTGCAGACGCCAGGCTTCTGTAACCTGGATTTTCCCTCGGAGGGATACCTTTGAAAAGCAGATTACTCAAATTTTTTGTTTATGTTGTGTGGGTGTTTGATATAATCTACTCCTCACAACACATATATTTTACTTGCACAACACACAGGTGGAGCCACATACAAGTTTAGCAGTGTCCTGCAGGGATAGCTGCCAGCCATTCCTCGATTACTGGTCCACATCCAGCTAATACCTTCCCTTTGCTTCCAGGGACCAAACCAGTAACACCAGTCTGTTTTTGCAGATGCAGGTCTTGCAGCAGTGGAGAAGCTAAGCAGTGGACAGAGGCTATGTCTCGTTGCCTCTGTTCCTGGCAGTCTTCCTCTCAGCCTCCCCTCAGCTTACCTCAGGAAATGTCTTTTTCCAACTCAGTCTCCAATGCGCTTAATTTCTCCCTGCTCTCCAGCTATAAAATCAAAAGAAAAAGAGATCAGTTGCTGGCAATGGCTAGTACTTCTTGAGTGTTTGCTGTTTTTCTCCACCTCTTTTTTCCACACTTTTACACATATTGCGAAGACAACATCACCACTTGTCAAATGCGGCTTTGAAAATGAGACCACTAAGCAAAATCTGCAAGGTGATGCTCTGGGCTGAAGTCTCATTGCACAGATGAGCTACTAGAGGCAGTCTGTAGGCTGAAAAGTGAATGAGATGAAATGTCAATGCGGGTATGTGCGTGCTCGCCTGAGTGTATGTTGTGAAGAAAGAGGTGCTAAACTCTCCATGTTCAGTGCAATCGCTGAACATGATGACTCAGTTAAATTTCCACTGAGGTAAGCTGTCACTCTCTGATGAACAGTGAACTCACAGAAGCACTGAGTCACACACCACACACACACATGCACCATCTTATGTCCCCAACTAACTAACTTACCACCAGCCTATAGACTGTGTGCTCAATATTTTCAATGGAGCCATTGCTAAATACAACAGAACACAATTCTGTGATGGTCTTGGTGCACAGCCATAGATGCACACATACACACAGGCACACATACTTGTGCTTGGCCTTGTCCTTGTCCAAACAGCCCTTCTATAGTGAGGGGCTTCAATGGAGTGGATCACATCCAGCTAAGACACCCTTTCACACTTCCTCCCTCCCTTTCTCCAAACCCTCCCTCCTGTGTGACCACAGGGCCTTCCTTCCTTCCTTCCTCCTGACACAGAGGCCTGGGGGAGTCGCAGGGGAGTCAGGATGGCCGGATGTGCCCCGATCGAACAGACAGACAAACTGACAAGGAACAGACATGCAGACAGGAGGATGCTGCTGCTACTGTGGATTTTGGACTCTGTTTTCTTCCCATCCGGAGCTATAAGAAGAATGACATCATTCCTGTTTTGATAGGACAACAGGAAGGTGGTGGGAGACTAAGAACAGCAGGGTGTGTGGGTGAGAGTATGGAGGAGTATAAGGAAAGAAAAGGAAACTGAAGTGTTGATCAGAGGAGAGGCAGAGCATGCCAGTAGAGGTGTATTTGACCTGCATGAAGCTTTGATGTACCCCAAAGAATGTTTTTATTATCAGAGACATACTGTACATTATTTTTTTCCCCTTTCCTCTCCCTTATCCTTCTGAATCTAATCAAGCAATAAAATCAATAAAGAGAATCAAGACTAGAGCCGGATTTGCCTCACAAGAGTTTCTTTATATGTCAGTCTCAAATACGTGTGGGGTTAGCAAGTGCAGGGCCTGTGCCTGACACAGGAAGAGCCCCGGCTATACAAAGCAACCTCATGTCATAGTGAACAGCTCTGTACCTGCAAGCTATTCGTACAGCAAGATTTACAGAAGCTTTGTAGTTTCACAGCACTGTTCAATGCACTTTATGTCTTCTGCAAGACAGCTATTTCCTCCACCATTCTCTGGGGGAAGAGAAGAAGAGAAATGAGAGCAAATGGCTGGAGTAGCAGAAGAAAGAGAGGGAAAGAAAGAATAAAAGAATAAAAAAGGAGAGAGGGAGGATCACAGTAATAGCAATCTCTCTTCTCCCCCCTCTAAATTTTTTTCTTGGAAGAGGATACAGTGAGTGCCAGCTGCTGCTGCTGCTGCTGTACAGTACACACTACTTCAGAGAAGTCAACCTCACTGCACTCCATCCACCCCATTGAACTGCCAGCTCTGGTAATCAATTCTGAGCCTTGTGCTGTCACTGCGGGCCTCTGGACACAGCAGCTGGCTGCAGGAAGACAAGCACTCTTCCACAGTCTGTCCTCCGATCAGCTGCACCCAGCTGTCTAGCAGCAGCCCTACTATTCAGAACACTGCCTGCTGCTGCTGTTGAGGGAGGCCTCTTTCACTGCTGTCACTGGTCTCTGCTGACTGGAGTCCCTTTCTTTTTCACTTCTCTTTTTCCTTCCTAAATTTTCAACCATACAGACACATCCGCCTTGAGCTGCGCAGCAGGCCTCATATGTCTGTCTGGGCTCGCTTTCTGTCTTTTTTACTCTTTCTTCCTGAGTCAGACTGTCCATCTGTCTCTGCTTTTACAAACTTTTACTTCATTTCCATCTTGCTTTCCATAGAGCCTTTTACAGTCCCCATTCAAGACGAGTTTATCTCACCAATACACTGCCTCACTGTTCTGTATAAAAGGTACCATAGTGGTGTGGGTTTGTGCTGACCGTCCATTAAGCCACCTTGAGAGATAGTGTCAGAGGCAGGGTGGTTTCACACTGGCATCTGTGTAAAAGACCCAAGGCAGAGTCTGGTATTGGGAGAGTGTGAAATTTTGGTGACGTTTTATTGTGAGACCAAACTACTACAGTTGTTTCTCCCGGGAGACTGTCGCTCATACACTGGACGTGACACAACATTTACAGCATGATTTGAACTCAGTACAACAAACAGGTTGTCAAACATTGTGTTCAGTGATAATTCATCAACATAATGAGTACGGTTATATTCGGCTTCATTTGAGCAACGTGTTTTAGTGATCACTCAGATAACAGCTCCAACGTCCTGTATTTGGAAGAAGGCAGCTGAAGGTGGTCAGTTTTTTTAGTAACATAGCCCAGCTATGACTCCTAATCTGGCTAAGCATCTTGAATTGTCTCACTCCAATTCTGATTTAATCCAGTAACTTCTTCCTACACCAGAGCTGCATATAGCGATACCAGAGTCTCATTGCCCACCACTGCAGGAACGTGAATCTGTGACTGTAATCCTTTATACTCATATTGAACTTGATATGCATCAACTGTGTTTAAGTCTAAATCACGTGTATATATGTGCAAAACTAGTAAAAGAACGTCATGATTCATCCATCAGTAATGTTTTGAAAGCAATATATACACTGTATCTCCAACATACAGGTACATACATGTTATACATCATGTTGGGCGTCACATTAAATGTCGCAGCACTAATACTGGGGTGCCGGTATCTGTCTGACATGAACACTGGAGCGCCCTTAAGGAGGCTTTTTTAAGTTCAGTGTAAATAGACAAAGGCGTCTTAAAGAATAATCAATCACCAATACGGTGGGGTTTCTGTATAAAAAGCGCTTATCTCCCCACCCATTCTAGTCCTGTCTTCCATGCTGGGTCTTTAGATGAACTGTCCTGTCTTTTTTGCTGTTGTGGCCTTTCTTTCTTTTGCCTTCATCCATGTCCCTTCTGTCTCTGTTTTGTGGTACCCATTCCTCTTTTCCTTCTTTGTTGGTTGCCATGTCTCAGTTTCTCCACTCCTTTCTCTGCAGTTCTGTCCCCCTTTTTTTTTGCCACTTGCTCTTATTTCCGCACAATTTCCATCTCATTCTTTGTTGCTCTGCTGCAATCTAAACTATGCCTCCTTTTTCCAAATGTCACAATACTGTATCTTTTCTTCCCCTTTTTCTTTAGAGTAACTTTTTTTCTGCCCCCCTTTCTGCTGTATTTTTTCACAGGTGTCTGTAAGGCAGGGATTTACATTTTCTCAGGACAGGCAGCCCATGGAGAGAGGCCTGCTGGCAGATCAAAGGCTCCGGCTGTAAAACGATCTGAAAGAGTCCGGCATTAGCATCCATCAGGGTACCTTGAAAGCTCCCCGGTCAGCCGAGAGGGAAGCTGAGGGCCCCCCAAAGTGAAAGCCCAGTCTGGAGAGGGGTGATAGAGGAGTGGGGGAGCATAGAATGAGGGTGGGGAGAGGGAGAGAGAGAGGTGGAGGGATGAATAACTCGGCTAAAGTCATGAAGGAAATATTTCCATGAGGAAGGAAAATTCCCATTATAAGCTGCAAATGTTTTTGTTTCTCTTTTGGATTGAGCCTCCCATCTCTTCCTTTAACTCTTCCGCTCTCTTCAATGCTCTGTCTTTTTAATTTGAAGCTGTAAGGGGAGAACATCTCCATCTGTGCACCATCTCTGCTCAGCTCACCAGGGCCAGACTTTTACTACTCCACCCTGCAGTCTACACGTATAGGGTCATGTCTGGTCGTAGATGGGAAGTGGGGTGAAGGAAGGAGGGAGTAGTAGAGTGTGGGAGGAAGGGAAATGTGGATTGGCTTCATACAGTATATTGTATCTCTTTACACCAGAATTGAACGTGGGAGAGAAAGAGGAATCTCAGCTCTACAGAGGCAGCATGTGTGTGTTCCTTCTTTTATGCAATAAGTATGATTCACGGTCTTTAAACCTTTAAGTACCTAACATATGTGACAGGGATCAAGGTGAGACCTGCATTCCTGGTGTGTTCTGGTTCCTCTTCATTTGTGTCTTTTTCAATAACAAAACTAAGGCCACATTCATCACATAAATCCTAAAGAATAAGCCTGTATCCTTCAAGCTGATCTTGTGATAGAATTCCCCCAAGAAGCAAGATTTATAGACACTCAGACCTTTCAACACTGAGCTCCTTTTTTCCTGGAAAGGCTTTCAGCTACAGTATGTTACATGCTGATATTTTAAAATGTCTGTAGTTTTTAAATTCCCAAATAGAAGCAGAACCCCTGATGGCTATGCATCCTTTAACCTGACTTTATACAGGTGTTACAGGTATGCACAGGATACACCTAGGTGTTACACTATGCAGCATGAAATTTGAAATGTGATTTAAGTGTAATGTGCAATTGTCCATGTGCAAGTGCAACGCTTTACGTCACAGTGTTACGTGTCTTAGTTGCCTAAAATTACCCACATTAACCACGCTGTAACAATTTGCCATAATCATAATGTTTAAGGAGCCATACCATAATTACCATGTATAGAAAGACAATTGATTTTGACTGAAAAACATTGAATGGTTGAATGAAATAGGTTTGAAATGTGGTGACTACTTTTTAAAGGTTTAAACTTGAACATATTTTGTAATCACAAAATGTAAAGTGTGATCACAAAGTAATCATGTCAAATCATCCCTTATAGCTGTTTTATAACTGTATGTGGTCTGTTGTAGTAAAGTATGAGGTATGATTCCTGTAGAGTTCTCTCATGCTGATACACATTTGCAGAAAATCCGCACACAATCTACTTGTTCAAAGAGTTTCCCACACAGGATCACTCAAACACACACACGCTGAGGTTGTGTGTCCCTCACTGTGCAGCTTGCTGACATGTGTGGAGTGTCCTGTGCGGGGCCAGGGCTGCATGCCGCTGTCTCTGCTCAATAATGGATGTCCCGTTTATTGCACACACAGACAGACAGACTGTCCTGTCCACCCGAGGATGAGTTCCTCTTCTGTTTAGGAAAAAGGATGTGATCTCACACGTTAAAAATCCAACCTATGTCACTTGCCACTCATGACTTAATCCAAGCTTCTTCTTTGTGCAGAGTGCCCTCCCCTTCCCCTTTTCTCCTCTTACTTTCTTTTGCTATATCTGTCTCTTTGTGTCTGTCTCCCAGTTTATCTAGCTAGTCATCTATTCACTTGTCGGACTGTATAATGTAACATTTACTTGACTACCAATGGTGAAATCAAAAGTAAGAAAATGTGTCATTTAGAATGGACGTCATTTCACTGTGTTCAGGTTTGGTGTCATCACTTAAATAAATTCACCTTAGATGTACATACTGGGCTGCAACCTGTGTGAGAGTAGCAAATTAGCAAAAAGAGAAACTAATCAAATACGCATGTGTATGTTCATCATCAAAAACAATACAAGCAACAGTACATGATGCAAAATACACATATTCGTAAATGCAAGTGCAGTTGTTTGTGTATAAATATTTAAACACGTGATCCTGTTGGTAATGGCTTGACCCTTTTTTTTAGATGACAGCAGTGATGCTGAATCCACTTTGGGCAGTTTGATCGGTTTAAAGTCAAATCGAACTTTAAGAATCTCAAACAGAAAGAAAGTGTTTTTCTCTGTGCATGATTTTTTTTTTTTATAAACGGTGGTATTAATATAATTTATCAGCCACGAGCACTTCGTACTGACTCCAACCCATTAGGTGAGAGACCTGCTGTGAGATGGTTGACTGGTGTCAGACCATTTTTGTTCAACTAAACGCCATGAAAACTACAGAAATTATTTTTTGATTTCAAAATAAATAATAATCAGCGGTGACTGTACTCAAGTTGTAAAGAAATATAAATATTTTCATTGATGTAAAACTGTCATGGGTCTTAAATATTATGAGCCATTTACAAGAAAGAGTTTGTTGTAGTTAGATAAAAAGCATCACAGCATGACAATACTTTGTGAGTTTTGAGTGGTGAGGAAAACCCAGTGACGTATCACATACTTTTTATAGTAAGTATGAACTGTTGCCTTAAGGACAAATGTGCAGCATTCCCTTCTTTGTGGACTGCCTGTGCAATAGATGCTTTATAAAGCAGGGGTGGCAACACTGGTTCTCAAGAGCCTGCCCTGCTTGTTTTCTTCCTTACACCTTACAAACAGGACTATGGCTCTCGAGGGACAGAGTTGGCAACCCCTGCTTTATACCATCCAGTGCACCTCTGGTAAACACACATTGTTGGTTGTATGATGTTTTACGTTGTGTTATCTGACGTCTGTCTTAAGAATTGTAACTTTCCTTATTGCTGATATCTGAGACTTGCCACAAATGCAAAAAAGATTTTAGAAAGCACAGTAAATGAGAACTAACAAATTAAAAGGCTATTTCTGCTTTTTTCAACTTCAAAAACTTCCCTTCCCATCATTTTTGCAGTA
>JAUBNQ010000025.1:5549799-5561159 GCA_032353495.1 Ctenopoma kingsleyae | reverse complement strand
GAAAGAGTGGGGTGGAAGGGTAGAAGAAAGGTAAATGAATACCAAACAGTTCATTACTTGTGTTAACTGAGGGTTTGTCCAGAGCTTCCAAACCTCATTGTTCCTGTGACACACCTTCCACGACACACACAGTGTGGAGAAGCTCATCTGTCTCTCAACAAGCTGTCGCTAATGTATGTGATGGATTAAGACATAGTACAATGCTGCTTTCAGTTATTTATGATGGTTTCACGTCGCATTTCAGCTCTCCTGACGGGCTGACTGTGTGTGAAAAGATGGATACCATCTTTGTGTAGAGCAAAAAAAAATGTTGCTCTGGATGTGTTTTGACGACCAAGAGGAAAGTGCAACAAACTATTCGAGTCTGTTTTCCCAGACGCAGTTGCAGCTGCAACATGATGAATACAAAATCAAACTTAACACAGTAACATCAAGATATACAATGATGTTATTTAATCTAAAGTGCTGCTACTTTGTGTCTGTGCTTTAGAAGAGACAAAGATGAACGCGGCCACCTTTGATGACAGTTATACTACAACTGTTGACAGTAATCTCATCATGACAAAAACAAGACGTGAAACAGCAAAAAGTACAGTGTTTACCTGAAGGATGCACCAAACATGGTGGCACACTATCACAGAACATCAGGACAGGCGTGATCCTTCAGTACGTGGAAACACAGTGTGTCATTATTTTCATATAAACACAAAAAGTATTTGGTGTGAACCCAGTCTCCACTTTAAAGAAAACGGGTTGTGCATTAATACGTGTTGTAAAGATAAAACACCGCCTTTTACTCCAGTAATGCTTCCCGCAATTGCTGCTGTGTCTTTTTAATTCATTAAATAACATTGTTTTGTTGTTTCTAAATTAATAAGGATTAGAAGAGAGTTACTCGTATTTACAACAGTACCGTCACCTCCGCACGGCATCATGCAGTCAACATCTTGAAGACAACAATTAAGACTTTGTTCTTCACCTTTTTATTTTATTTCAGTTTATTTTTCTGCCCTTGTTTCTTTTCCAGTTAATGAGAGAAGGGCATGTCTCAAAGAATTCGGGAGGACATGTTTGCGTAAAGAATTTCTAAGGGAGTCTGAGGGAAGCCTGCAGGGTGAGCGCTCAGTGCCAAAGCTGCATTGTTGTACCATCAGTCATGGAGGAGAATCAGAGAAGTCTCGCAGGTGGTTAGTGGAGATGTCAGGGACGAGCTTCACAGCACTGCTGGAAACAATCACATTAGACACTGGGGATCTTCGTCAGTGGTCCAGGATGATTTGGAGCATTTAGCACATCACTGATTGCTTGACAGATATTTAAGATCAGGTGAATTCTGCTGAGGTCCACATGACTTGCACATCTTCATCATCAAACAAACATACTGTATTTAAAAGGTGGATGGTAACTGTTTGACTTTTCTTACTGTTGTCTGAAATTGTTCTTCTGTGTTTTAATCTGGGACAAAAAGCCTTCAGACCGTCCTGGATGTGATCACAAAACAGCAGTGTTTGATTGATCTTATTGGTGCCACATCTCAACAGTTTCGCATCCAGAATTCCTGTAGTAAAAAACTACATTTGTGGTGTTTCTTTAATCTGTTGTTTGTGCAGTTGGATAGAGTCACCCATGACGTCTGGTGTTTTGATGACACAACATCTGCATCTTTTTCTTTTTGATTATTTTTTTTTTCATTTCTAAATGTCTGCATTTTACCATCAAACTGTTCTGTTGGAGTTTTTCCTGTGAAGGTTTGCATGAAGTCTGGTGTTTTTTTTATCATGGATGAGTAAGTCCTCATCTGTATTGTTGTTGTCCTGTGCGCACATCTGCAGTTATTCAACCAGAGAAAAATACAGCAAAAAATGGGGAAATGTGAGCATGATAAACAAATATTACACATGAATGAGCAAAGTTTTTGATGCAAGTCAAATCGTGATTCATCGGCAGCTATCGCACAGTGCATGGTTTTGCAAGATGAAGCTGGAAGAATGTACAGCATCTGAAAACTATTTTCTTACTTTAGATTTCATAAAGTCATAAAGTTGCCCATTATTTGAGCACGTAGCTGTAGTTGGATGTTGCTCTCTGAGATGTTTGTCTGTGTCCCGAGCTTTATTTACCTGGCGGGAAGTGACCTGAGAGGTTCAGTTGGCAGATGAATCCCCAAAACCTTGGCTGAAGCAGAAGAAGGAGGAGGCTGTTTGTGTCAGGACTCTTGCTGCGTCTCACCTGCTCCGTGACTGTTGGAATAAACTGCTTCTGTGTTAAACTGCTTATGTAAACACCTCTATTATGACTGGTGTATATGAAGACATATTTTTGAAGTAACAATTTCAGTTATGAATACATTCAATTTGTTTTTCCTCCTCTTATCTCCGCTGCCCTAAACATTATTCCATATCTTGTCTATTTTTAATTCAGTGGTGAAACATTTTATATGTGCATAGAAACAAAAACAAAAAAAGAAATCAAACAGATTAGTTATTCAGAAAATTAGGAAATGACCACATTTGAATTTTGAGAATGAAATGTTTCATTTTATTTATGTTATTTTCTAACAAATAATTAAATCTCTGAATTCATTTCAGTAAATCAGCCTTCAACCTTTTTTCAACAACAATCTGATATAGTTAGAGTGTAAATACCTTTATGAACAATCTTGTAAAAATTATTCTGCTGTTTTTATGATAAAAATGAGCATTATATATATAAACACTGGTATTTAAACAATTAAAGTATAATTCAAATAAAAAAGACACAGATGGAACTTCACATAAATCCACCAAAGTTTCTTTGTTACATCAAATCTATTTAATATTTCTGTTTCTTTGGATGCTTTAAAGAAGAATTAGGAAGCGTTAGATCATGCCAGATTATAATAACATACTGATAATGTTTTGATTTATTTTCTTTATTTTTTTTTATAAAGAGGTTTATTTCCTGCATGGAATTTGCTGACCTGCTGTTGCAGGTGTGTTGTGTTTAGAGGGTGCTTGAGGTATTTCTTTTCACATATGTGAGCAGATCTTATCTGTTCAAACTAGCTTAGTTACACTTTGTAAAAATATTATTATATTTATTTACTGTCTATTCTTGATCATTTTGATTTCACTTTTAGGTTGATGGGCATGTACCCCAGTAGATAAACATGAAAATCTGCTTTATATTACTGCATTGTCTTAAAACCAGAAATTTATACATTTGGTGGATATAAAATAATTCTATAAAATTGATTATTTATGAATTAATTTAACAATAAAAATGTTGACTGTTTCTTCTGTTTTACACCAGATGTGTGAGAGATTGTTAGAAAAGAGACAGGCTTGATGTGAAAGGCAGAGCTGTTTAATTTGCCACCCTTGTGTGTTTTACTTCCAAACAAACACACTTCTGTCATTTCAGAACAGTTTCTGCCTTGATATGAGCCTGTCAAATTCCCCTCCGACTCCTTTTTTGTCTCATGTGGGACATTTTTCTCAGCGTCATGCGAAGAAGAAGACAAAAAAAAAAAACGCAGGGGCTCTCTCGTAGTTGGGGTGTTGTCTGTTTGTGTGTGGTCGGTGTAACGGTGATTTTAAAGGTGCGGTGATGATGAGTCACTGCTCGATCCTCACTGCAAGAAGTGACCACCCTCATTCTTTGATTCATGTCTTTGAAATGTATTCATATTGAAAGCACATCGGGAAAAATCTACAATCACTAGATCATTTATATAATCAATAGTCATTTAAACAACGCTCAATGAAGACAAACAGCTCCACGTGTTTTCCAGATGTTAACGCCATTTGATAGGCTGTAGTCAAGTGGACTTGTTCCCATGCTCAGTGGCTGTTTTTTTTTTTTAAATAACCTTTTATTAAAGAAAAAAACATTTCCAAACTTTAAACAAATGAATTTCATCTGTCGGGTTATTTCTTGCAGTGTGCAGCGCCGGAATATTTATTGGCTGCTCTCCTCCCCACAAACCTCTGATTGTATTGGATCACAACTTGTTAACGTTTCTAACTCACGGGGTGTGTTCCGATTTTATTCTGATATGGTAATTGAATGCTTCCGGGACAAAATGCGTCGCTGCTGCCGCTTGTGATCTCACGCTGTCGTCACTGTTCCGCTGCAGGAGCTGCAGAAAAAAACTACTGACGGCAGCAGTATGTCTTGACATGTAACTTTATTAAACTGTTTGTTTAAGGGGGGATACCATGTCCCAATTTCAACAAAGACTCTTAGATTATCATCCTTAGTTTAAGATATTAATTGGTTAAACACACATTACATACAGTTAATATGATGCTTGTTCAGCCTTCACTCACTGGACTTTTTTTTTAGGAGAGAGATTTTAAGATTGCATATGTCTCCAAATTAGACTTCTTTTGGCAACTTTTCCTAACTTTAAAATGCCTTTTTCGACTGTAACGAAGTGACAGTGACATCAAAGTGTGATTAAGAGTTGACGTTTGTGGCTCTGAGATGCGTCATTGCGCGTCCTGGTGAGCTGGGATCGCCTGACGCGGTTGGATGTGTAGATGATTTGGAGCACCCCCCACCCACCCTCGCAGCTCCCTGTTTGGTCACATTTGATTCGGTTTGGCTTCTTTTAAACTTTATAAATTAGTGAGTTTTATCAGAAGTGGCATCGCTCTTAATTTTGATTATTTTATAATACTGTTTTTATCACAGAAGCCCAATGTGCATCCAAATAGAAATATGCTCATTTAAAATCAAGAGAGGCTTTGTGCATGTTTTGCTGCATTAATTACCTGAAGAATTATAAGATATTTAATCTATTATAAACTGGAGAAATGGTTTTTTTTCAATGGAAACATCAATTATGTTGAAAATCGTTTTAAATTTAAAAGTTTTATTAATTTCCTTGTCTGTGGGATGATCTCTTGTTTTAAGATACTGACATTTGTTTCTAAAAAGAAAAACAAAATCTGCATCAATTTAGTGCGCATTGGATGCGGACATATGTCTCTCCAGGCGCAAAACTTTCTCTCATTTGTCAAGCTTTTGACACTAAATATGAGACTAATTTCTTTTCGGACAGAACAGAAATTCACTAAACCTCAGTCCAGCATGATGCCACTCAGGTTCTCTGACGTGCGTGTGTTAGATGTGCTGCTTAAGCAGCCGCGACATCCTTCAAAGGGTGAGACTGATAAATAACCACAGCAGTGGAAGGAGAGAGAGAGAGAGAGAGAGAGAGAGGAAGGTATAGAAGAAGTCTGCCCAGTAACAATCGCTGTGGAACTATTGGCTATGCAAATAGACACACAGGGAGGAGGAAACAACTTAGACTGGAAAAAAAACTTTAAAGAGACATTTCCCCCACTTTTCTCACAAGCATGGCTATATAACCAACAAACTTCGGATGGAAATTAACAGCTCTAAAGCTCTGAGGACTTTACAGTCCCCAGTCTTCCCCTGATGCACCGAGGTCTCGTTTCATTCAAGACTCAGTCTTTGAAGTTGACTAAGAATAGGAAGGGGATTAACATATTTACCCATGCAGATTCTCTTTGTGACTGTATGTGAGGCTAAGTCATTTGGCAGTCATTTTTTAATTATCTCCTCAATGACTTAACACTCTCAGCTTCGTTTCCACCTGCTTTTCTCCATGTAAATTATTACAGAATTCTAATTAAAACAGTGCTTTATAGCAGAAATTGGTGAATTAGTTGGTGTTATTTGGGCTGAGCAAAGCCATCTTTGTGTTATCTTTAAGAGAGGATAATGCAAGAAAAAAAAAATTCAACGCTGCTTCAGATTTCCTAGAAAGCTATCTCTTAAACCACAAGCAGTTTGAGGCTGCTATGAAAAAAATAGTTCATAAGACCGTGTGTGGCCGTCTGTGCGCGCGTGTGTGTGTGTGTATGTGTGTGTGTGGGGTGGGTGGGTACTCTGCGCGCGCACACGCCTCTTAACATGCAGTGTTTATGGCCACATAAGTGCAGCATCTACATGCGACATAATCAGCATGAAGGTTCAGTGAGTCCATTTGTAAGAAGCTGTCAGACATGTTGGTTTAAGCAGAAATCAATACGAATTAGTCGCTTTTGAAAGATTTCTATTTCCCTTTATCCAAACTCATTCAAAGTACTTTCACAAGGGGGCACTTGTTGCACTTCAGCAAGTGAAGCTGGTTTCTTGAAGCCATTTAATGCTGTAAATGTGCTTAATGATAATGCAACAACGAATAAGTCATTCATTTCTTTATTTATAATATGATAAGTGACAGTATCATTGTGTGCTCCACTCTGTGATCATAAACACCCACAAATAGATATGCATCTATAAAAACACTTATTTGACCTAAAAGCTTCCAGTAAAAGTAAATTTGTCTGTCACATATTTTGAATACTTACAGCAATGCATTACTATTATTGGTGTAAAGATATTAATGTGTAAAAAATAGTTTAAAGTTAGATGTGTCTGTTCTGCACATTTTGAAGTGAATCAAGTTTACAGAGAGTTATCTTGCGTGTCATAATAGAAGACAAGGGGATGGGAGTGCAGCATGTTGCGTCTGGTCTATACAGAGGTAATGAAGTGAATTGCGTCAGTGGCGCATGGAGGGTTGAAATGCGCCTGATCTGGCCAGGCGGATGAAAGTAGAGGCGCACTGTAGGGAGAGGAAAAAGTTCTCAACAAGGAGAGGCAGGACTACTCTTACGGAGCCCCTGCAGTCTCACTTTTTATGCCTCTAAAAGACTTTCCCCGCAAACTTTTCACATTTTTGCTCTGCAACACTGCTTTTGCGTTTCCGAAGGAGAAATCCTACTTTTTTATTCAAGTGAAAGCACCAGCACCATGGAGCTGCTCTGCCTCGAAATGGACACCATCATACGAGCTCGTCCCGATCCGAACCTCCTGTGCGATGACAGAGTCCTGCAGAGCTTGTTGACCATAGAGGAGAGGTTTCTACCCCAGTATTCCTATTTCAAAGGCGTCCAGAAAGATATTCAGCCGTTTATGAGGAGGATGGTCGCCACTTGGATGTTGGAGGTATATCGAAACACCGAGTGCTAACAAGTCTCATTATTTCCGTGCTCGACTTTAAAGCCTCCTGATTTGTTTCATTGCCACTTTACTGAGCTCCGCTTGCAATTTATGAACACCAGATAAGACTTGTCTCTCAATTCCGGCCAATTTTTCCGCGTATTACCCGAATGTGACGTTTTGTGTCATTTCTTCCCATTTTTAAAGTCCGATCGTGAAGACTGCGTTCGTGTCACTGCGAACTCTCACATCTGTCACACCGCAGGATTTCTTCCACACACGGTGTCTGTGCGAGCTGCCCGCTGATTCTTTAATGTTATTATTCGAGATAGGCTGAATATTTCATGCACACGTATGCATTCCCCAGTGCAATTCTTGCCCTTCGCTGTTCTCTTCGCCATGTTGTTTTTTTTTTACGGGAGCGCTTGTGCTTTTAAGAGGACTTTACAGTGTCATAAACGCAATAACAGCGGTTACAAGCCGTCGGCAATGACAGAGGAGGGTCTCGTGTGTCCGCGGAATATAGAAATGATCACAAAAAGCGTTGCCAACGTTTGACTATCTATTTTAAATGTCGGAAGGGGCGAGGGCCTTATCTGTCCGGTTGGTCTTCCCCCAGTCTCTGTGCCTCTCTCTGGAATTATGTTCGCTTTTTGTCATTTCGCTCAATATTTGTCGGCAACATCCATCTGTAAACAATCTTGAGGCTTTGAGCTTTATTTTCATGTAAATATCGTCAGGGTCCGACACACTGGGGATTTTTAATTAATTTTTGAAATAAATATATCGGGTCGGCGGTGACGCACTCCATACCAACCTCTCACTACTCGCCTTTTATTTTGACATTTTATTCATATTTATCGCGCGTGAATTTGGCTACGAATTGTCGGGTATGATGTAGAATGCCCCCCCGAACATTATGATGCGAAAAAAGTCGGTCTAGGTAATTTATTTATATTTTTAATTATTTTATGAAAATATGACGAATGAAAAAGTGTGTTTCCGTGTGCTGTGCTGTCGGGGTGTTTTTTGGCTCGGCTGATTGTGACTTGAATTCATTTCTTAGTCAATGAACTGCAGGAATGTGACTCTATTGACAGTATGTGTCTGAGATGTATTCCTTTATTGTAAAATCATGTATTTTTGAATTTATGTATGACAGGGCTGGGCGCAAATTCTTGGCCGGGCCCCAACTATGTGTGCCATTGAATTTATATGCGCTTTTTTATGCGCTTTAGACTTTAGTTTCGTTATGTCATAAAAGTTTTATATACATTTCAAGTGCTGGAAAATGAGTCAGGTCACTGCAGGGTGGGATATTGATTCCAAATGCTGAACATTGCTGCATTGTCTGCTGTCTCTTTATTCAGGTTTGTGAGGAGCAGAAGTGCGAGGAAGAAGTTTTTCCCTTGGCCATGAACTACTTAGACAGATTTTTAGCCGTGGTACCCACCAAAAAGTGTAACCTGCAGCTGCTGGGAGCAGTCTGCATGTTTCTTGCATCCAAATTAAAAGAGACTCGTCCATTAACTGCAGAGAAGCTTTGCATCTACACAGATAACTCCATCAGACCACAAGAGCTGCTGGTAAGCAACGTTTGGTTGAAGACATTTCACAAAATTCACAGTGACACCTCTGAGGATTCATTCTGTCATCACCAGCTGACAAACATAGATTCATGGCATATTTCTGGCACTATTTCTACATCTTGTTTACCTTTGGAAACCAGGGTTTTAATGCATCTGTGTTCACATATGTTCATTTTAGGTTCAAAACATCACACACTAAACACCAGAGCTGTTCTCACTTTATTGAATATGTCGTCCAGGCTCCTGTTTGGACTGCGCCATCATCAAAGGTCCATGAAAAGCAAAAGCCCCAAAGTGAATTGTTCCACAAGGGCTCTATTTACTGTACAAGAACTCTCTGGGCTTTACAGTATCATCCAGCCTGTGTAATGGTCTCCATCGCCATCTAGTGGCAGATATTTGCACAGAGCAACGAGGTCAGCTTGAACTCCAGCCAAAGTTCTGACTCTGTTCCTGTCAGCTAGAGAGGGAGAGACACAGAGAAATTCAAGTTTGCCTTTTACAGTTTAGCTTTCATCCAAATATAACCATGGATGCACACATTTCTGATATTATGTCATGCTGCCCTATTTCTGGTTCTCACACATTTCTCAACGAGCAAATGCTCGTCAAAACTACATATGTGACTGATGATGCAGTGGAGATTCTGTGTCATTTAAAGCAGCAGAAAAGTGTCACTGCTCTGTGTCCTATTTATTTGATAAGGACTTTGGGCTGATAATACCAGCAGCATTCACTAGTGCAAACCAATTAATTAACTCCGTTTCACATCAGATAAGCATTTCCCCACTGCTCTGTGGTGCTACATAAACATTCCTCGGTAAACAACAGCCAATCCCACCCATGTTGTGAAAGAGGCCACATAATATGATTCAAACATGGCTGATGGTTGTAGGCCTGCCTCGCTGGCTGACTGGCGGCTCTACCCGCTGAGCTGATTGCTGCAGTAGATTCCGGTTGCTGATGAGCTGCTGTTGGTTTTGTTGGTTTCTGATCATTTTCTGGAATGTATTTCAGCCTGAGAATATTGCATCATATTTAATTTCCCCTCCCTCCAGTGAAGGTTTCAATGGTCAGCATGTTATAGTTGTAGGTTTGTCAAATAAACAGAAAGTGCATTATAAAGGGAAAAAAAAAAGTGCTGCACTCTTATCCTTATAGGTGGAGTCATGTCGAACAGTCTACAGTGCTGCGCTTTGAAAGAAAACTGGGTCCATCCTACCTTTATGTTCAGTCTGAAGACAAAGCCTCAGTTCTTGAACTGGTTTGCTGAGGCCTCCTCTCAGTGTTTCTGTATAAGGCAGTATTTTGGCTGACATGCAGATACAGGAAACAGAGATCAGCTGCTCAGGGCATGTGATCGTTTTTTTGTCCTCGTCTTTGGTAACAATTTCTTGTAAAGAGAACCGCAATGTTACAAAGAAGGTGTGACCAGAGGAAGGCAGTAGCAGAAGGAAGTGGGTGCATGCCTGCCTGCCTGCCACTCTGTCAGCATAGAGCCTGTGTTGCAAGGTTTGTCACAGGCTTCACTGTAAACTTGAATCTTGCTGGTAGTGATGGAAAAGGCTTTTGAGAGCAGGAGGCAATTATGTTGCATAAGATCAACCACTTGGTGGCATTATGATTTGCATATGATTGAATAATTGAATTTCTGAGATGCTGGTTGCACTTTTTCAAATAGAAGGTACCTTAGATGAATCAGAAGGCTTTAATTTTCTTATTTCCTCCCACAGTGGTAATTATGGGTACAAACAAAATCCTTGTTTGAAAACCTTTTCCTCCCGTGCATCCATTTTTCTGACATCAAGGAGATAAGAAAACATTGCAAGGCTGAAAAAGGTCACTTTGATTAGACAGTTGCAGGCTGGTAGCAGGAAGGTCAGCGACAGCCATGTTGAATTGCCTCATGACTTGAGTCCATGTGGTCTCTGTCTCTGAATCGCAAAATGAATAGCATCCGCAGTCCCAGTCACAAGGCTGCAGTCCAGAACCCAACCACAGAATATTTTCCCAAATTAGTCACCATCTCTTCTGTTAATCACCTCCTCCTCTAGGAAGTGAAAGTAATGCTCCGAGAGTAGAGAATGCCACACCTATAACTCCTTTCTGATATTACACAAAGGTGTTGAGTAATGTTTGATCTAAAGCTTTTCATGTCGAACGCTGCCCGAGGTTTGTGTTTCCCGTGAACCAAAAACATGTTGTAAATCATTTGGAAAAAAAAGGGCTTTAACCTATATTTGACACTTGACATTATTTATGTAAAGCATAACATAGGCTTAGAGGCTGAATTTAGGGCAATAACAGAGCTAGCAGCAAAATATCTCATGCAATAAAGAAAATAATTTTAGACTTAATGTGTTGTAACATACAATAAAGAGTTTTGATAGTGTAAATGATTGATAGATTGAGATAAGAGATGAAATACTGTGGAAGTTTTCACCATAACATAGATTTATTGCTGATCCTGCTCAACAATCACAGCCTTCCTATCCATTTTCACTCTACAAATACACACACACACACACACACACACAACACACGCTCGCGCAGTAGAACCTCGGGTGGGCCTCTTTAGGAAAGTCCCCAGATGCTAGACAGACAGACAGGGAGAGAGACAGTGTTGTGAGGTCACCTGGGTTGGTGGCGCTGCTGGTGTGTCTCTATCCCATTCCCAGCCAAAGATAGACTAACATGATGACAATAATGCTTATCCTCCACATGCTCACCTCTGTACGGGGCCAGGGGCCACACACATTAGACTGCAACAAC
>JAUBNQ010000025.1:5501198-5532399 GCA_032353495.1 Ctenopoma kingsleyae | reverse complement strand
CCACCCTCCCCACTATAACTCATATCATGTACCTCAAATGTCTGTTGCACAACCTCTGTTCAATAAACTTCTGCTTTAAAGGGTGTGACACCACATCAGCTCACTATTTCCCACGCCTGTGTTCCTTTCAGCTGTGTGTTTTCAATTGTGTCATGATCAATAGATTAGTTTGTGTGACAATATGCGCGGCTCTTGCCAGAATGTAGGGAAAACCAACTATAAATGTCTCAAAACGTGGTATTAGATCAGAGAAAATGACTATCACTCTCCTTTAAATCCCCACTGACTACTGAGATATGTAATGAGGAACTAACATTTCTGTACTGCACCTTTAATTTTAAAACAGGCTGCCACCCTGCTGCTGCACTCATACTTATTCAAGTAGACCTGGCTTGACCACAGAGAACGATCTGAAAAATAAAGCTGGAAGACTTTTCTGACAAAGTGCCAACCAATGCCCTCTAGTGGATACATTCATAAATACAAATAAAAAAACAGTAGTTTGCATGGTGAAAACTTTATTACTGATGATTAAAATACACTGCTCATAAAAATTTAATGAACACTTTTTAATCAGAGTATAGTGTCAAGTGAGTTAAACATCTGGGACATTGATCTGGTCAGTGTTAAATTAACAGGTGAACTAAAGGGGAAACAATGAGATGACTCCAAAAACAGACTGCTTTTCAGTAGTTTTGCATTTGATTAGGATCAACTGGCCTTTGTCAGAGAACACCAGAATTGGCAGAGGCTGGGAGCACGTTCACTCTTGAGTTCATGTGACAGACGTTAAAGGGTCTGGAGAAGCTGCTACATTATTCAGCATGATCTGTTTGGTGGTGGGTCAGTGTTAGTCTCAGGAGGCATATCCATGGAGGGACGCACAGACCTGTACAGGATAGACGATGGCACCATAGGTATCAGGATCAAATCCCAGTGTTAGACCCTTCACTGGTGCAGTGGGTCCTGGGTTCTTCCTGGTGCATGATAACGCCCGGCTTCATGTGGCAAGAGTATGCAGGCAGTTCCTGGAGGATGAAGGAATTGAAACCATTGACTGACCTCCACGCTCGCCTGACCTAAATCCAATAGAACATATCTGGGACGTCATGTTTAGGTCCATCTGATGCTGATGACACTGATGTTGTCAGGCATGCATACAAGCATGTGGAGACCATACAAACTACTGAGTACCATTTTGAGTTGCTGCAATGACATTTCAGTAAATTGGACTAAACTGCTGCATCAGTTTTTCAGTTGAAATTTCTTGGTGACTTTGAATGAAGCCCTCTGTAGAATAAATGTAGAATTTTCATATTCATCAAATGATGTGGCATCATTTTGTTCCTAATACCCATTCCATATCAGTAAGGATATCCAGCATGATTTTTTTTTTTTTTCCAATTGAGATCTGATGATGTGATCAGATGAGTGTTCCTTTAATTATTTTGAGCAGTGTATACAATTAACACACCTACAGTAAATCCTACTGAAATACCGACATTTAAAAATGGTTTTAGAGGTTGATACATGTTAGTTTAGCCTTAAGTAGACTAATGGAATAATTAATACATGATTTCTAATGGATCTTTAAGCTTAAAAAACACTGAATTGACCAAAAGCTTGAAAGTTATCCATTAATTAATTGCCTTTCGTTTTAATTAGTCAGTTATTAAAAATACATTATATGCAAATGAATGGGACATAAGAACTTTTCACTTGGAGGAAGGATTGTTGTTGTTGTTTTGTTTTGTTTGTATTGTAACCATCTGGTTTGATAACAGGTGTGTTCAGGAAGTCATAACGTCTTTCAACCATGTGGATGGTTCAGGTTCAGCCTGGTATCTGGACGAATCGTGAACTTTATGAAGGCATATTACAGTATTACCTGGCAATGATTTGTCCTCTTGGGTCTAAATGTTAGTCGGTTTTCTTTTCCTCACCTCCTCGGTGGTGACACAGATAACGTTACAGGTCCGTTTTTAAACCAGACTAATGCGTCGTTACTCCGTGGTTAAGCTGCAGAGCATGAAGACGCTCACATGCGGACTGACCCTTGTTCGACAGTAAGTGCGTTTTACATTTCATGATTAAACTCTTGTGTTCACCACGAGTGCTGCCGCGTGTCGCTCCCTGTTTAAGGATTTCTGTGACGTCAGCACCAGCTGGGTCTAGGTTTCTCTCTGTGGATAAAGTGATAAAACAAAAGTGACAGCGGACATAAACCGACCCATGCGTCTGTTCACGTAAAAGCAGTTTAAAAGTCTGCATGCTGCCGTGTGACGTTTGACGCTACAGTGTGTTTAGCTTCTCGTGCTAAATGCTAACGTTGTCCAAGCAGGTGTCACATTCATGTCACTGACTTCGACACAGAGACACTGAAACCGTAGAAAGTCTGTCTGTGTGTGACCACTGTCACAGTTAACTGTGCCCATGGACAGAACAAGGAGGGATTCATGACCTTTATTCACCCTCCTGGTCCGTTCAAGTGTGAGCTGAGGTTCACTGTAGTGCCTCTTAATGACCAGCAGGTGTCAGCAGTGATGAACGAACACCAAACCACTCTGCCTCAATTAATTAACTCTTAAACTAATTATTTTTTTTAAATAAAAACTTAATGACATTTTCTATAATTTATTTCAAATGTTAGAAATTAGAAGGAGTTATGTATTTTTTAAATACTTTCTTATGTGTTATATTCTAAACAACAATTAGTTAATCAAAAATAATAACTGATTATAATAACAGACACATCTTTCTGCAGCAGTCCTGCACTAACCAGACTCCTGTTGAAATCTAATCAGTTCTCATAAATCACATTTATGACACATGACCTGCAGGCTCTCTGAGCTTCTTTAACTAATATGTTAATCATAACTCCTGAACTTTGACACTGATAAATCCTTTATTTCTTGCAGTGGGGAAACACAGTACAACAAAGAAGGTCTGCTCCAAGGTAGAATATGATTTAGGATGTATGTACTAACACAATAAGATCAGTTACTCTCTTTCTCGTGTTTTTCTGTGTCTAACGTTCATCTTTCCTTCTTTCTCCATCCAGGCCAGGCTATAGATTCACCCTTATCTGAAACAGGGCTGCAGCAGGCCGAGGCTGCAGGCCGTTACCTGAAGGATGTGACGTTCAGCAACGTGTTTTCCAGTGATATGCTGCGAGCACAGCAGGTACAGTGTGGTGAAGTTTTACACTGGGAGAAAGGATTGAAAAGAATGTCAAGATGAAAAATGCTGCAGTATATATTTATTACTGTTTGTATTACAATTACAATGAAAATACACTACACTTTTTTTATATACATTAAAACTGTTTTCTCATTTTATTTCCACATCACCTGTGACATAGTTCCTGTGGGCATTATTAGTCACAGGGTGGTCTCCTCTTACTTTTTATAGGCAGGTTACAACAGTAAATCTTGATATGTGATGAAATAATTGTTTTTTTCCTCCAGACTGCTGAAACAATAATGAAACACAACAACAGCTGCTCCGGTCTACAGCTGCTGTGTGACCCTTTACTGAAAGAGATAGTGAGTTATACTTATGTGTGATGTTGTAGCTTTATAGCTAAAGTATTTTCTCACTAAAACAGTTACTTAAACTATATTTGTTATATAGTTTTGGTTTTGGTTTGTTTGTTGTTTTTCAGAACTTTGGGATCGCAGAGGGAGGACGAGTGCACGACTTGAAAGAGATGGCCAAGGCAGCCGGTCAGTCGTTTCCAGGCTTCACACCTCCAAATGGTGAGACTCAGGAGCAGGTGAGGCTGAATTGTAGCATCAGAATATATAATCATAATGTAATATCCTAATATATTATAATAATATCATAACAATACACATATGTCTTCGTCCCTATTTCATATGTATTTATCTCCCTGTATCTTTGCTCTCCCTGTTGTCTTTTAATCCCATTGCTGATTAAAGTTGGATTAAGATCAGGCTCTTCACAGAGTATCAAAAGTACTGTACTAAAGGTAGAATTTTTTATGTATTTATTAACTTACTACCTTGCATACATATATAAATATTCTAATATGTTGTATACTCTCACGCTGGTAACTAAAACGTAAAAAAACACATTTTTGCATCAATATGAAGATTAAAAGTAAAATGTAGAAAACAAGAATAACCTTTATTACGATGTTGTCCTGGGCCCACCCAGGCCTGTCGCCGGGCCTGGTGGTTGCAATCAATTAGTTACAGATTTAAAAAATCTGGTTTACCAATTTTATAATCTTTGACATTTGATATTTTAGTGTTTCTTCTTGGCAGCACCTAAACACCACATGGGTTTAAAATTATATTTTAAGCTTAAGAATATATTTTATGATCTTCAGGATATTCAAGATCATATTAGTCTTTTGAAATTGGGACTCTGATCTTTTTCACATATGATAATAAGATTGAGTTGTTATGTATAGTTGTGAATTCAGTGATGCACTGTACACATACGTCCACTAGGTAGCAGAAGAAAATCATCTCCTATGTCCACAACTTTTTTTTCTGAAGGATGTAATGTGCTACTTGGTCTGTTTCATGGTCTCTTTGCATCTACAGTCCCCTCCAAAAGTACTGAAACAGTAAGAGCAGTTCATTTGCATTTGCTGTACACTGAAGACATTTGGGTTTAAGATCAAAAGATAAATGTGAGGCAGAATTTCTGTATTTCAGCTTTGATTTCCTGTAAGATATACAGTGGTGTGAAAAAGTGTTTGTCCCCTTCCTGATTTTTTACTTTTTTGCATATTTGACACACTTAAAAGGTTCAGATCACCAAACAAATTTAAATATTAGACAAAGATAACCCAAGTAAACATAAAATACAGTTTTAAAGTGATGATTATATTTTTTAAGGAAAAAAAACTATCCAAACCTACATGGCCCTGTGTGAAAAAGTAACTACCTCCCTGTTTAAAACATGAAGTGACTGTGGTTAATCGTGTTTTTTAGACATCTGAGTTAGATTTTACTAGCCACACCCAAACCTGATTACTGCCAGACCTGAAGAGAGACATTATCCACAACTGGAGAAAACTTGAAACAGTGGTGAATCTTCTCAGTAGTGGCCAGCCTACAAAAATTACCCAAAGACCACAGCAACGACTCATCCAAGACATCACAAAAGAACCCACAAGAACATCCAACTGCAGGCCTCACTTGCCTCAGCTGAGGTCAGTGTTCGTAAAAGAACATAAAGGCTCGTCTCACTTCTGCCAAAAAACATCTTGATGATCCCCAAGACTTTTGGAAACATGTTCTGTGGGCTGACAAAAAAAAAGTTGAACTTTTTGAAAGGTGTGCATCCTGTTACATCTGGCGTAAAACTACCACAGCATTTCATAAAAAGAACATCATACCGTCAACAGCGAAGCATAGTGGTGGTATAGTGATGGTCTGGGGCTGCTTTGCAGCTTCAGCACCTGGACAACTTGTTGTGATTGATGGAGCCATGAATTCTGCTGTCTACCAAAAAATCCTGAAGGAGAATGTCTGGTCATCAGTTTGTGACCTCAAGCTGAAGCACACTTGGGTTCTGCACCAGGACAGTGATCCAAAACACACCAGCAAGTCCACCTCTGATTGTCTTAAAAAAACTAAATGAAGGTTTTGCAGTGGCCTAGTCAAAGTCCAGACTTGAATCCAACGCATTGTTTTTTTTTTCTTAATAAATAAAATCATCACTTAAAAACTCCATTTTATGTTTACTTGGGTTATCTTTGTCTAATATTTAAATTTGTTTGATGATCTGAACCTTTTTAGTGTGACAATCATGCAAAAAAAATAAAAATCAGGAAGGGAGCAAACACTTTTTGACACCACTGTATATATGCAGTAGAAAGAAAACAAAGAGCATAGCACCATTTACCAGATCACCTGAATTACAGGAGAGGATTAGTATTGGAACATGTTACAGGTATTTCTTGTTACCCAGGTGTGTCTTGTGAGATCGATCTCTCAAACAGTAGACAGCTGTAAATGAGGCTGTATTTGTCATTCAAAATGATAAATCAACATGAAGACCAGAGGGCAAGAGAGGGTCATTCAAATAATCCTGGAGGGGACTATATATGATAACATTTCACATATAGTATGTCACAGAGCACTTGTGAATCAGGAGGATCAAAGTACATAGCCTTCAGTAGGGCTTAAAAAGTCACCATTTAGCTTTGTCATTGGGAGGGGCTGTGTGTGTCTGTGTGGAGGGGCATCGGAAGGAAGGTTGTTCTGCTTCAAAGAAATCTTGTCAAGCTTCATCCATTATACCTTGGCTTGCACATTAACTCTGGTCCAGCCCAGTACATGACTGGTGCATGATGATGATGATAATGATGATGCAGATATTCAGAGATAGATTTGATGTAAGTACACAGCAATCAGTGTCAGCAGCCTCCATCCCCTGCTTTTCTAAACAAGTTACATGGTGTTGCATCAGGATGAAACTGGGTGGGTGGTTTAGGTGGTAAAGGTTCTGGGTGTGTTGTGTTGATTTCAGTATGACCACTGTCACAGATAATCCCATTACAAGGACACTAGCAGTGTACAAAGAAAACAGAAGAGAAGCAAAGAACAGTTTATCACTCTATCAGTCTTTTTCTCTGTTCAGGTGAAGGAGCGGGTCAAAGAGTTTATGAAGAAAATGTTGCAGCAAATTGGAAACGAGCACTGGCATCACACGGGGGAGGATGAAACCTCCTTATCTGCTCCGCCAGAAGCATGTCTTGTGGAGGGGAGGGCAGACGATGGAGTCAGGGGCATCCCAGTCCACGCTTTGGTCGTGACCCATGGTGCCTACATGTGTGTGGCAGTCCGCCACTTTGTGGAGGAGTTACATTGTTCTTTGCCTCAGGGTTCTGACAAAGCACATGTGTTCTCTCTAAGTCCCAACACAGGCCTGTGTCGTTTTATACTAACTCTGAGAAAACAGGACGACATGTTTAAACTGTCAAACCTCGACTGCGTGTTCGCGCACAGGGGCGACCACGTCAAACAGTAGGATCAGTGAGAGCTAGATGGAGGGACAGAGGACGGGAGGTTCTGAGGGAAAGTAGAAGTGCAAGAAAAAGCTGCTGAGACTCACCACTGGAAGTTTACATTAGACTGAGCTCCTTCATTTAACCTTAGAAAGATGGTTTGTCATCATCACATTGTTACTGTGTGGTTGTTCATTACTGTAACTGTGGGCAACTTTGTTCTCTAATGAGTTAGTGTTTCTATAATTATCCAGGAGTTTATACATTTTACATAGGACACAGGAGAAAGCAACGCTGCAACAGTGTTGACTTTTTGGAAATGAGTAACTTGTGCATTGCCTTGAATCCACACTTCATGCATGCCTTGTGTGCTGGACTGCAGATTTCCTCTAACTCCTACATAGAGAATACAAACATTTGCCATCTCCAGTCAGAAGATTTAGACCAGAACACAGCAGGCTGCAGAAGTCTCTGAATCCAGAGAATGTGCTGTTATGTATGATTGGTGAATAAGGTGAATTTCAGTGTAAACTGTGTGTAAAGTAGTATCATCTGTGTGTAGTGTTTCTGTGTTCCAGTTTACTGCTCTACTCTCAGTTCAAAACATATCTATATAGTAAACTATTTTGTCAGTGCCATAATGTGGAGAATTTACAGTATTACGTGGCTACTGCACCGGACTATACAGACGGTCATTTTACATGTTCAATGACTGTGTCACTAATTGAATAAGAGCGTGTAACTGCTACATGTTTCTGTATCATAGTGATATATGTGGATACTTGCCAACAGCAAGAGAAGATCACTTTAGATACAGTAGTTTCTGATAAAACTCCTTTAAAACCCCACATTCACTTTGTATGTGTTCTCATTTTGTTCATCTTTGCATGATGTTATATTTGATTTTACATATTATGCTTCCTCATTTACACTACAATGTATTGCTATGTAGATTTATTTGACATACATTTCTTAATTTGCGCTTTATTTACCCAGATCTACATAATCAGTAATATGGTTTTTTTCATAATAATTGTGATTTTTGTGTCCTTTCTTTGGAAAGTTTTGGTTAGTTGTTGGACAATATACACTGATCATCCACAACATTACTTCTATCATGTTAGTTTTATTGTTGTGGTGACAGGGGGCAGCAAGCTGTGGTGCACTCTGTTCTGACACCTGTCGATCAAGGCCAACATTAAGTTGCTCCCATGCTGAACCTTGTATCAGTATATTTGTTGTTCTAATATGCATGCAAGTTTTATTTAGTTTAGTGCATTTGTGGCCAGATTTTTTTTTAAATGTTAAATCATCAGTGACACAAACATCATATGATGGTGCCTGTAATCATCTGACAGAAACTTTAGTTAAACTTACTGTAGAGGAGCCAAATGACAAAGTGAACTTTAGAGGAGAGGAAAATGACACTTTCATTCCCATTTCCTGTTTTATCTTTAGTGTGCAATGATTAGCTAGAAAGGAAGTTACCCTCATTAGGGATTTGGTGATATATTAGTGATTAAAGAAATAACAACCAGAGGAGCATGGAGCCCAGAGGGGCTGTAGTTGAGTGGTGGGGCTGATCTGTGTCACAGGTCATTCCTTCAAGCTGTTTCACTCTGTCCTGTCATGCAGAAATCCCGAAACATGTTTGTACAATCAGTATCTGGACTTTTTGGAACTCAGCAAAAATACAAGACCATCCACTGAATAGTTATGATTTATTTATTTACCTCTGAAATAACAGAAGAATATGAAGTATATAAATAATGAAACTAGAAGACTAGTAGACTAGGAAGGAAGTCATTTAACACATATTAAAAATAAATATAGTTTCCATGTTGTGACTACGGGTGTCCGGCACCTGACATAATTTGAGTTTTTCTTCATTAATAACAGTATATCCCAGCTACTTTTTGTTTTATAGGAGATTTATGTATAAATATTCACAATTGCTTACAGATTGTACATTTTTACACATGCAAAATAAAACATTGCAATATCTGTCCCAAGGTTTAAATTTTAACTGAGGAAAGAGGTTAAAGGACAAACTTGCCTCATGATTATGTCAAATGTTGCCAAACTCATCCTTCATCTGCTGTTTAAACAGATCGTCTGTACAAACTGCTGTAACAAGACTTATGACTACATTGTCTAAAACTAATAAAGAAAATTTTGATTGCATACAGGATTTTATGAAATTCTTTGTCATTTCTCAGAGGTTGTAAAATAAAAATTTTTTAAAAATTCAATAAAAACACTTTCTGATTAGCGGCCATTTGTCACAGAGGCAGCAGTTACCTGCTTCCATCGTTCAGTCAAATGTGAAGAGTTTTCATAACAAACAGCCTTTCTTGACTTTTCACATAATAAATCCTAGTGTTGTTCTGCCCACTTTGCAATATTAGTCTTGACAGGACTGACAGGCCCGTTGGGCTGTAAGACCCGCAGGGGGTCATCACAAGAAGCGATGGTCTCTTTGGACACAGCACCAGCCTGCTCTTGGTCAGGCTGCCTGTGAGACGGATCGTTGTGATCTCTGGCAAAATATGAGGGATGTGACTGTGATCTTAATGGATCAGAGGGGTTCACCCCCTCACTCCTTCTTTGTCTTTTTGTCAAAGGGCCCAGCAGGGCTGAAGAGGGTTCAGGTGGCTCCCTGTGAGCAGTTCGCAGCTCAGCACGCTTCATTTTGAGCAGCTGACCCCCACTTGTAGAGTAAAACACACCCTGGTGGTTCATCAGATTTAACCAAATGCGCTGGAAGAGGCAACCTTCTTTGTTCATACGCCTCTGTTCAGTAGAAACAAGTAGACAAATGCAAAATGTTCAGCAACTCCTTGCAGTCATTGACTGACTTCATTCAGTTGAAGTGAATCTAAAAGTACTCACAGAGTTGTACATCTCTCCTTTTAAACTGATACAGAGGAACCGCTTTCTCCTCAAATCGAATATTGATACAGAGTTGGTTCTGTCTGTTTTTACTGGCAAAATAACTGTAAGAGAACAAACATATATAGACACTGTATGTCATAAAAGAAAATATCTCATTTATGACTGTCAGAAATCATGTTTGTTTATGTGCACATTTATCCAGAGATCATTCAAAATCTATTTCATAACTTTCATGTCGATGTACAAATACATTTGTGATGATTTAGATTTCAGGATATAAAACATGGTAATGCCTTCTGAAAAAATAAATGAACTATGTATTCTGTGGGCATATGTTTTCTGTGCTTAATAAAATCTGTAATTAAACAAATTATGTATATATAGATATGGTCAGATCTACCTCTGGAGTCTTTGTGAATTCCTCTTCTCTTTGGTCCACTCAGCTCCATGTAGAAATGTCCCGTAGCAGCAGAGGTATCTGCATGTGCTACTGTGTAGAGGCTGCTCTGCTGCTGCTGTTGTGGTGGTCTTCGCTCTGGGTCCCGGGGCCTCAGTCTACAATCCACCAGCACAGACACATGTACAGCAAACAGGAGGAGTGAGATAAAAGCCAGTTGCATGATGCCGTGCTCTTTTTACTCTAGCAGAGCAAATGTTCAGAATAGTGTGTTGGCAGCGACTGGAGGAGGAGAAAGTCCAGCAAGTCTACTTAAACAGAGGATTGATAAACTGGCTAACTCATTTACCAAAATGACCCAAATCCCGATGGTCCACAGCTAAGAGTCGGTTAGATAGAATTCCTGAAGGAAAGACTGGATCAGTTATGAAGCAGAGTTTAATTGCTCTGATTGGAAATAACTCACATAAAAACATGTTTTCTGCAAAGCGTGGAAGAAAATTTACTCTTAGTTCAAATCTAAAAAAATGTTAATTGAATGACTGTAACACCAGAGACAAGAAAGAATGAGTCAGAGGATGTGAAAGGAAGATGGAGCTAATGATTCAGCTTTACATGTGTGTCTCTGAGGACTCAAGAAAAAAGAATCAGGTAAGAACTACTCCTTTAACTGTTTGACTGAAGTTTGTTTAAATCAGACTTGTAAAATTGTTCTCAACCCAAATCAGTGATTTATGCCTTTAAAGTCCAGGTACAAATCAATGCTGTGTAAGAAATATTTGATTTTGTTATATCACAGGACAGTGACTCAAATTTTGATTATTAATTAACTGTAGACACTTCCACAGGATCTTAGTGGCTTACACTAGAGTACATAAACTGCGTCTGAGTTTAGAAAACTCCTTGTTGTTGTTTCATTTAATATTTCTGTAAAGAGTGTTGTACTGTTTATTATCCACTGTTCATGGTACATTTCTGAGAAGCTCTGAGGGCATCTTGTGATTAGATATTTACAGTCTAAACTCCAAGCAATATTTAGAGCAGCTGTCAAAATGTCTACACTGCAGCGAGGCAGGAGCAACTAGACAATATGTGCACTAATGTGTTTGTGGTAGTAGAGAACAGTTTCAATATTCCTGATGAGGACAGCACGCAGTAACTGTAATACAGTATAGAATACCACTTCATTTTATCTTATTTCTAAATAATTTCTTGAAGCTTTTCTTTCTATGATCCAGGTTCTGATTTAGTTGTGTTGAGTTGGAAGAGCAGTTGTTTATTTTCTTTAAAACAAGTCAATTGTGTTTCATTGTGCATTTATTTATGGAAACTCTACATATGTACATTGAATGCTGCCTGTTGGTCAGTGCCATAGATAGAATGTAACTAAGTACATTTACTCAAGTACTGTGTTTTTTGAACAATTTTCAGGTACTGGTGTATTTTCTGATACATATTACGTATTAATACACCATTACAATTCAGAGGGAAATAATGTACTTTTTACTCTACTACATTTATTCGGCAGTTTTAGTTACTAGTTACTTTTTGCAGATTTTTTAAAAATTACAATCAGTTAATAAAAATGATGATGTATTATTATGGATTAATTCATCTCCACCTTTGCCAGCATGTGCTGTTGTTTGTTTCACACCAATTTGCTAAGTAAGAGATCCTTATTTTTTTATTAATCACTATCAATGTTCTTTCCTAATATTTTCACCTTTTAGGCTTTGTTGAACAAATCTGGATTATACTTTTATGGTATCAACAGCATCAAATTCATCACAGTTTTTTTTAGTGGAGGTTAATCTTAGAGCATGTATTTACTGTACTTGAGTAAACACTTTAACACAGTACTTTTTAGGGGGGCTTGCACTAGTACTGAGTTTGTATCATGCTGTGATTTGGTCAGATTACAGCCTCTATGTGTTTAATAGCATTTCATTCATATTAGTTAGTTCAATAATTTAATTAGTACGCTTCGTACCAATTAAATTATTGAACTAACTGAATTAGTTTGTACTAATCCTGTGCCATATTTTCTATTTTTCATTGCTAGCTGCACTGTATCGGCCTTTGTGCCGATTGTTGACTTTCACCAGAAGTGGGCACTGCATACTGGCTCGTGGTTCTGCTCCTGGCTCATAGTTTCTTCCCCAGATCCTCTAATGTGAAATCAGTGTCATTCAGGGTTAAGAAGCATGAGACAAATCAAACATGCAACTTTAAAGCATTCAATCACAACAGCGTTTACAAAACATCTTTTATTATCATCTCAGGAATACAGTTGACTGCTGTGCACAGCACATACGTACAAAAATAAAAGGAAAACCATTTGTAATATAGTATTTTACTTACTCATCATCATATTTTTCAGAAACAAATGATTGGAGAAGTCTGTTGTTTCAAACTAATTTACAATCATTTCAATAATCGGAACTAAGGCAGAAGGTGAGGTATATGTTAAAAAAGAGGAGGGGACTCAGAGGAAGCACTCTCCCCTCAGTGCAGGAATAGAAAACTGAGAGAGAAACACAAAGGCTGTCGGCACACAGGGACGCACGCACACGCACACGCACAAGTCTGATCCCAGATCCTCCCATAGACCTCCAGTTTCCCTGTGAACCAACACAATTTTAAAACCAGCTGAATGGGTATGATAAATCCAGACACTGGATCCTTAATCGAAGGGCTAACACATACTTCGCCCATTCACAACTCTATATGCATAACAAGGAATTAAGGAGATAATGGTTAATGTTGAAAGATGATAGTTTTCCTTCCATTAACTATCTTCTCTCAGTTATGGCTGTACTATACAACCTTTTCTGCCTTGAAATAACATCATGCAAAAGTTGTAGAGTTTGTAACAGGGTGATATTTCCTTTTAATTGTCAAGCTTTGAAAACGCTGACACCAAGCTAAGTTGCTTTTGGTGTAAACAGTATCAACATATCACATGTCTCTTAGAGCCTGTACTTCACGCTTTTTAATTCCCACACTCACCCACTCAAACCACCACTTGTTGTGCTGACAGTGTCCTCTGAAACATAGCAAAATAAATCAAAAATAAATATACAGAAAGTGACACAATGTTGAACTTGCGTGTCACCTTGTATTGATGGGGGAATCAGTGTCTCCCCCTGCTCATTAAATTGCACTCCATAAAATAAAAGTTGCACCTTTTGTATTATTTTGACCAATGTAGTCAAAACAGGTCTCCAAACAACTCCACGAAATCAGCCCAGAGAAAGCTATAAGTGAAAATATTCTAATAATACTGATATGATAGAGGGTGATCCATCAACATGAGTAATAAGATGCTCAAGATAAAATCCCCCCAAATACAATTATCAATGGTGTCAGTATTCAAAAACATGAAACATGACATCCTGGGAGTGTCAAGTTGCTCTCTTAGATCACAGTATTCAGTTTACTAGACAGCCTGTTAACTCAAGTGTCCCTTTCCTGGAAGCATTTGATTCGTCTTACTTGGCCTTTTGCTACATTAACTACCAGCTTAAACCACAGTCAGTGCTTTCCTTTGACAGACATCACTCAGTAGCCTCTGCGTTCCTTTTTTTTTCCATCCCTCTCGTCTTTATCCTCTCCTGCGAGGACAGTACAGTACATCAGCTTGCACAGTCAGACAATGCCCTGTTATTCCTGACTCAAGGTTAATTAATCTGATACCATCTCTACCGTCGCTTTGGCAGAAACAGAACATGACAGGAGCGCGCTCAGTCAGACGCACACGTGCACACAGACAGTCATTCTGACCAGAAACTGCATATTCGTCTCTGCTACTAGACAGATGCTGGAGCTTAAAGAGCATTGCTCACAGACATTTTGTCAGTTAGAAATGGCATGAGGTAAAATATGATAACATATAAGAGCTACTTTCTTTTAATCATATTTCACCAAGGTGTGCTTACTGATAGTTTGCTACTTACAGAATATTGTAGGTCAAGTACGGAAAATCAAAGTCATCATTCCAAAACAATCAAAAGTTGAGTTTAATTGCACCATTTCAACATTGAAAACACTCTGCTCATCATTGCACATTGCCACACAACTATTCTTGTCTTGATCAAGAAATGACCTAACAGGTGCAGAGCTCCATAAATTACCAGGTAAAAGTCACCGAGATGGACCAGAAAACACGCCTACGTCAGTAACACAAAGGACAAAAAGCCCACAAGTCTGACCTTGGTACAAAAATGGCTCAGATGAGCGGGACAAGCATCCCAGGACCCCGCACTGACTGTTCAATCTGACGAGGGGCCCACCAGCCTGATGCTAGGTATTTTACCCAGCATTATCCACATCCTTGCCAAGTTAAACAAACAACCAGTGCCACATGCAGTCATATATAAGTCCTCTGTACATCATTGCTATCATCAACTTTAAATGTCTTTGTCCTTCTCACATCCCCTTTCATCTCCACAATGGAAAACTACAGTATCTGAAAAAAGAAGCGCAAGCAGTTGTTGAATTCAAGTATGGTATGCTGCATACACAAAGCCTGAATGAACAGCTCTAATATAACCCTTTGGTTTGCTGCTTTTTGCAACATTGCTCATAATTCTTTGCTCACAAAAAGCCATACTGTGACTCAGTGACCAAATAGTTTAAAAATCTGGGCTCAACAAGCGCAATCCACGTCACCGAAATGTCACACAGACTGAATTACCTGAAGTTTTGTTCACAAATCCCAGGATCATGAGCTCTGAAGCCGCTCCAGCGCTTTGTAAAACAAATATTTACGCTATTTCAATTAATGCAGCAGGCCGACACATTTACAGTGAAGTGACTGATCAGTGACATTCTCTGTAGCTTCACCCATGTCTGCATAATCACGTTACTCTAAGTGCCAAATATCTTCAAACCAGTGTAAAAAACAAAAATCACTTTTGCTACAAATTCAGCAGTTTCAAAATCAAAGTTAATAAATTAGTGAATCATCAACAAAACAGTTTAGTCTACAGACCACACGTAACAGACAGCACCAACTCAATTTGAACTGTGGTGGGGGGGCAAAACAGAAAGCAGATAGAAATGGTGCTTCATAGTGTCAGGTCTATAAAATTCTGCTACACAGACGCCCCCTTAACCGCCCGCAATGAAAGGCGAAATAAAGCAAAAACTTTCAATGTAAAGTAGCTCATACGCATACATCCTTAAAATAATACATGCATGCCCACACATACAGTTCACACTCACTCTAGCCTGATGATCCAGCTACAAAATCTGTGAAAGCAAAACCTGGGATTGTCAAAGCTCCCTTGGACATGATGGGGGTGTCAAGTGCTGACTATAATCTAGCTTTCCATAAAAACAAGAGACTCCACTGGATCCTGTGCAGCATGGAGTCTCAATTACTTAATTGATATAATTATGGAAAGAAAATAAAGTAGAGAAACCTCTGGCCCTCTAGGAATTGGGCCGGTGGTGTCTGAGGGAGTGATGACTTGCGTTTTGTTCCTATTTCTGACTCAAGCACCACATATCTCGCATGCAAGGGCAAGGGGCCCGCAAGTAGGAATTCAAGGCACCACCACCTCATGACAAAGCAAAAAGCAAAAAAAAAAAAGACCACCATATTTGCAAGTGCTCTAGTTGCCCTGACAGTGACAGACTCATCAAACATAGCGGATGGGAAATTTCCTTGATGGATGACAACAAAAACATTTTAAAGTAAACAAAATCTGTAGAAATTTCATGCACGCATTTCTCTTATTCTTCTTCCTCTTCTTTTCAGGGTATGGTGCTTTGAGGTAATAATATATCCATTTCATTTCCAAAAGGATGAGCTGTCGTCCACTGACAGGGCAAGGACTCAACCAATTCTAGCAAGCACCCATAAAACTAAGGGGACAAATGAGACCTCTCTATCCCCTTCATATCACAAAATGATGAAAATCATAAAAGCAGCAGAGAATGGCATTTCCATGATTTTCTAATACAAAGTAAGCTACCCAAATATACATATAAAGTTTGAATAAATACTATCAGATATAGTTGTATTTCTTTCTCTTACAGTCCATTTTGTCTTTTGTGTTTGTATGTACGTATACGGTATTTATGTTACCTGGGAAATAATCCACATGTGCAAATACGTTTGTTATTGCCTGTTTTTGCTCATCATATTCGTGGTAGGAAGTGCGTTACAGTCATGGCAGTGGTGACCTTGTTGCCCCTCTTCACACGGCCATGCTTGCTGAGTGCTATGTAGGAACCTCTGTAAACCAGAGACTCGTAGGCGTTGTAGTTGTTTGGGAGCAAACTCTCCTTGAACTTGCACTCATCGTGGAAGACTGTCTGAGGGAGACAAAGAGATGGAATGCATGCATTTTAATGAACAGCTCAGGAAAAAGACTGTTTGTCATTTGAAGTTACGATGACAGAGCATTAAAAAGATCTTTAAAAAGATTCTGAGCGATGCACTAAAATATGAAGATATATTTAGATTAGACACAGCTATGGGAGCGATGAATGAACATTTTGACAACCCTTAGCAGCGCTGACTGCTCATAATGCTGCATTAAGATGCAGCCTCCCTTAAAAATGTTCATTTAATCACAGAATAAGACAAATGATCAGCAGGCAGATGGTTTGCTCATCTTATACAGGAAGTCTGGCTGTTATAACAAAATCAACACATCAGGTCCAAAGTCCACACCTTATATCCAGTTTGATTCATCTGTATAAGCCTAGATAAAACCACTTCTGTTTTTTTATAGATGAAACAAATGAGATATAACATGTTAATTAGTGAGATTTGGGCTAAGCTGCTGTAACTGTCTCCCAGCTTTAGCTTTGTATTTGGTAGACAGATACAAGGGTAGTACCTATAGTACTTCTCAGTGAGAAAATGTCAAAGTATTCCTTTAAAATAACAATTTTAATAAACAATATTAGAGGGGGTTTAGATAACGCAGCTATTTATTTTCTATAGTTTCTTTATAAAAGGATGACCTGTCACTGTGAAGAACAATATGCCTGTTCTGCTGTACTGAAGCTGACAGTGCATGACTCACACAGTCCACAGCAGCAATGCAAATACTGTCCATCAGAGAGCATGTGGCCTAATTCAATCTATTATCAGATCATCAGCCTGCTCACAAGCCAACGCTTCATCACTCATGTCCAGATAACCGACTCACATTCTGTGTGTCAAATATGTTGGCCATAGCAAGCAAAGCAGCAGCCATTTGTCAGCGTGGATCTACTAAACACAATGTTTGCTCACCCCCACCACCACCACTACCAGGAACATTTATATATTAATAGCTGTCATTGCTCTGGAAGCACACTAATCACATCTTTCAAAGGTTATCTCCAGTTATTCCAGAAATATGTCTCATCTGTGTGAGGAGGAGAAATCATTCACATTTAATTAAATTGTCATTTCAGCCAATTTATTCTTGTCATTATCAAACAATAAAATCTTTTTTTTTTTTTAAACTCATAAGAAAACAGGGATCTAAATCTGAATTTGAACTGAGAGCATGCAATGGAATGAAAGTTTATGTGACTTGTATGCATTTCCCTTTTCACTTATTGTCATCTAAACCTCACCTTAAAAAGATGTCTTTCTCTTAAAAACAACCAGCATCAATTAATATTTCAACTGATTACAAACCCAAACTTAGTGTAGCAGGATCAAACCATGGCCCAATTTGCAGACTACTACATTTTAAACTCTTGTCAATATTACTCCTTTTGCAAATTAGCACAGTTGTTGGGAGGTTTCAATCTGCATTTCAGCTAAGGCAAAGTAAAGCAAATAACTGACTGAAAAAATACACGTCTTCAACGATCCTAGGTAGCTGTTGCAACTACATGAGTGTTAAAAAGCTCCCATCGGGTAGGAACCACAGGGTTTTCATGTTTCATCCGGCTTGCAGAACTGTTACACTGATGAAACTCAAATTCTTCCATAAGCAAAAGAACAAACTCCACATATGTGAAAAATGTAGAAGGTCATGAGCTTTTGGGTGCCTTCAAGGCCTTAAAGGTGCCTAAATTATATGCAGTGACACAGTGTTTTTAAGTGATGAATCCTTCTCTGTCATTTAACAGAACACAAATGCAGAAGAACAACCATAAACAGGAACCAGACAGACTGTGTGTAGGGTATTTTCTAAGAAAGATCTAGTCTGATCTCTTTATGAAGTCCACTAGAATAAAATGCAACTGCGTCTTTGAGTCTTTTGGTGGTATAAAGTAGTGGTAGTGGTGTTGACGTAGGTGAGTGAAGCCTTTTGCTTCCTAAGGCCTGTGTGATGTGCACTGCACTGCAAAATAAACACCTTGCCGTTAAAATCGATTTCCAGCTCTGCTGACAGATTTCTTTGCGTCAGGGGGGTTTTCCCTCCTCCGCACACATACGGCCACATTACAGGCGTGTGGACTAAACCCTGCATCTGTTAACCTCATCATTATTTACCCACAGACCTCCGGGCCAAGCGCGCATGCTTTAAATAGAGCTTTATAAATTCCTGATGAAATAGAAATATATGGATTTCGCAACACATAATGGTCAGCCTCCCTGCTGGCAGGTACAGCAAGAGTCCCATCCCAAAAATACAGACAAATTAAAAGAGGTGGATCAAGCTGCAAGTGCGTCCTATTTTCAGGATCCCATTAACTGACATCGCTGGACAATAAATGAAATACTGTGCATACCTACCGTTCCGTATAACCTCCCACGGCCGTTCATTGCGACAAACAACTCACTCCTCACCCCATATAGGCTCACCACTCCTCTCTCCACAGTGGAGATCTCTATTAGACCTGATGAGGAACAAGAAACATTACACTGGAGTAAAGAAATAATAAAACACCAACCAACCATCCAGGCTGATTCACTGTTACATTATGATGACTGTAGCATTGTGCTCTCTCTGCGTCTATGGGTGGAACCGTGCAGATTGCTGCGCAGCATGCCGAGCCTTTGTTCTGCATCTTACATTTGCATCCATGCGCGTGCCAATTAAGCGCATTCCGGTTATTTCAGTTAATTACAGTAATTGCATTGACGTGCACGGCTATTGGTCTCTGGTCCGCCCTCACAACGCTGCGTAAAAATAAGTCGTGTCTAAAAGCGTCCATACATTCATGTCATGGTTGAGCTTGGAGGGGAGGTGGAGGAAGGGGGTGTTCAGTACTGATGGATACTTGTTTTTAATAGATTTGTCTTTGCCGTGGAAGAAATTCAATGCTCCCTGAGAGCCGGATGACACATGATCATGCAAATTAATAGAGGGGGTAGACTAGCCTGCTCATCACAGATCCATGCTTATTGACTCTGTCTGTCTTTTACGACTATTGCATTACATTGGTGGAGGTATAACTCACTGTACTGGTTTTCATTATGTACACCGTTTATCCTGCCGTCGGGGAGGATCTGAAGGTGAAACCCGATGCCCACGTTGCAGTAGAGCCTCCGCACTCTTTTGATGCCCAGCAGATAGTCACTCTCCCAGTTCTGCTCCGGTTTCTCCCCGGAGATCCCCAGCACAGAGCGAGAGAAGAGGGTTTCCCATCGTTTCTCCAGTAAAGTTGCATTTGTCCTGCTGCTCGGTAAAGGGTACGCTGACACGATCCCCAGCAGAAAGCCTAGGAGAACCACCGCGGTCAGCGTCCAGTGCGGCGTGCCGGCCTCGCAGGACATAATGACGAGGAACCTTTGCGCAACGGCCATCCGGTTTACCTTCGGGCCACGTGGTCGAAATTAATGACCCTAAAAATACCGCTCTTCTTGTTTTGCTTCCTTCTGCATGCTGGCTGAGGGTTATTTTTGGAGCGCAGATCAGGGCTTTGGGCATGAAACGCAAGCCTCGGTGCAGAGGAGGAGAGGGGACGGGAGAGTGCGCGGCAGAGCTGGAGGTGATGGTGATGGTGATGTTGTTGGTGGTGATTACCATGTTTTGCAGCTCCTCCGCGCCTCTCTCTCTCACACACACTCTCTCTTTCTCTCTCTCTTCCCTCGCTCTGTCTCCCTCTCCGTAAGAGTTCAGAATAAATCCTGTACCACTCACCAAAAACCCTGTTTCAACCTTGCCAGGGATATCGCATCCCTAGATGACATCATGCTGACTTCACCGCCGGGATAATACAAGGGTAGAGAGGGTGCTGACAGCAGGAAAAATACCAAGTCTGTGGAGAGTTGAGAGGAATAGCGTGTTGTCACTACTGGAAGGGGTGAAATCTTATTGGTGGCGTTGAGCGGCCGTGGGAAGCGACGGGGCGCTCGGGCTGCTCCCAAATTGGGTCGGTGGTCATATGTCTGTCAGGCCGCTTCCTTATTTAGAAGGAAGGTGTAAAAACAGGCCCGCTTGTCACCGGAGAGCAATGACACGGCTCTTGTGGTCCCACTTCTGCACCGTTCAAGAACTTTCCCTCTGAATTGTTTTTTTTTTTTTTTTGCCCTAAAATGACACATTAGCTGGACTAAGTGACCAGCTGGGCGTCCGCCGCCCCTCAGCCGCAAAGAGCAGGGTTCAAGACCCCAGTGGCGGCCAGCATCCGCCCTGCTGATGTGTCCTTGAGCAAGACACTAGTCTGTCTGAGCTCTACAGCTCGAATGAGTGACAGAGATGGGCATTTTAATACAATCATTTTTAATGGGTACACCGTAACCCGTGGATTTCCCATGGTGCATTCGTGAAAACTGTGAGGAGCTGGAGAGGCCCGTCATTAAATGGCACACATTGTCCGCATGCCATTCCCTGCAACATGAAGCCTATCGTCTTTTCCATGTAATAGATAATGCCTCCGGCAGCATGCCTGTGTGGGGCCAGTGCAGTTGCGCACCGGCAGTCTTCCCAGCACGCAACAGTTCTCCAAGATTTCCAAAGGATGGCACCATTTCCAAGTGATTTATTTAGGTACTTGTGTACAGCCTTTCCTTCTGAGTGTCTGTAGACCAAACTGCATTAACTTTTACCGAGATTTAAAATTAAGACACTTGAGACTAAAATTACAGAATCTACTGACCCCTGTTTTGTGATATTCACTTTAAAATTAAAACGCTGCATAAAACAATACCTACCTAGTACCTGTTTCTCAAATTTGCAAAGAACATTAAGTTATTAAAAATATTCAAGGGCAACATTTCATTGACAATGCAGCACTTTTATTTTTTGTATAAAATCTATTTGGTAACTGCATATTAATACACAATCTGATGGCTGTATTATGAATATGAAAAAACACTTCTTGTTATGGCTGAATGTATTTATGACAAACACACAAGGGACTGAAATCTTTTGGCAAAAGATATGAAACCTGATTAATTACATGAGAATACAGCAATGTCTGCCCTTAAGTCTGACCATTGGCACTTCTTTGTGGTAAACTCCAACCATCCAGTTAAAGATATCTCGAGTGTTTATCTGTTAAACAATACAACAGATTTCTGATAACAAGAAACAAGTGGTTACACAACACCAAGATAAATCAGTATTGACAAAATGGAACCAGCACCGCCATAAAGGGGGAAAAAAAACAAACCACCAGGCATCTCAGTTGTGTGACAGGAATACAATTTCAGATGATACTGAATATATAGATAAATACCACAGCGAGGAAACATTCACTGTTCTCATCTGCAGCTGATTTGATACATACTGACAACAGACATCAGCAATAATCTCTGTGATGGTATCAAAGCTACAGGAGAAACTGGGTATTGTTAAAATAAATTATAGCTTTGAGGAAATGCTTCTATACCACATCTATACAAATAATTTATCTTTTTCACAGAAACAGCCTTCAGCTTTGCACCTTGTGGAGGATACAGAGAGGCCAACAGTTGAATACATGCTATTTTATAATAAAAATTATAATAAATTAATACATATGTACAAAAATGTCTGAAAAATGTACAGGCACTTGTAGAACAAACTTTTTGTGACACTACAGATACTAGGCAGTATTTTCCTGTGCGTTTTGGGGTGAAAAGGACAATACGGTTGTTTTTAAGCATTCCACTCAGCAGTAGTGTCGGTCTAACAAATCCTCTGCCGTTTTTATTTCTTCCATGCTGAGCGCGCCTCAGGCAATAAGATCCTTCAGGACTACTTTTAACTGCTGAACCTAATTCATCACCCCTCATGTACGATCAGAAAACCTGGATACAGAATTCCCCAAATGAACTCACTAACAGGATGCAACACAACAAGCATGGTGTTTATACTAACTGGCCAATTTAAAAAGCACAAGTGAAGGCCACAGTACATTATAACATACAGTATCACACAGGCTACAGAGAATACAGTTTCTTGTAGCCAATGTGAAAAACTGAACACACTCCAGTCATATCACTGTTCATTAGCCACTTAACACTTAAATATTACTCATGCTTTCTCACTGTCTGTACTCTGTGTAACGCAGGTACACACACACACACACACACACACCTTAACTCGGCCATGAGCCAATATTCAGTGCCTTGTCTTACATTTTCAGTAACCAAATGTTTTTATTTACTGCATGAGGTTTTTGGTCTTTTCAGGAACGGGTGCTATGCTAAGTGGCCTTCTATCAGACGTCATCCTTTATGATGACTGTTATATAGAGCATGACATAACAAGCCCATCTGAATGTCCTAGATTGTCATTTGAGAATATAACACAGAATGGAAAATGTTTTATCAGTGGCATAAGGACAGGATGGAACAATAAAACAAGCTAGTAACCTGAGACATTTCTCCTGATCAGAAACACTTGGACAGGGTCAGTTGTCCACTAAAGTAGACTAATCTTGATTATCTAGATAGATAAATACTAGATAGAAGACCTTTTATGCAGCAATTTCATTCATAAACCACCACAGTCAAAAGCTCCACCCCAACAGGTTGCATAACTAAATTCCCATAGGGATATACTGTAAATCTGTATACAAAATATTTACAGCAAAATAGTTAACTCATTGATAGATAACGGTAGATAAGAGAAAACACAAAGTTTGGGACCAATATCAGCGAACACTCGATTTTTTTTAGGGGTAATCTGCCAATTTTACACATTTCACTTGCAACAAAGTACTACTTACTGTGCAGCCTGTTTTGATATTTGTCTGTATGTGTAGTATGAGAAATTAACCGATGACAGATGACATCATAGTGGTGCTGTATGGCTGTAATTAATGAGATGAGACTAGAGACTCCAAATATTAGGCATAAAATCCATGTTACAAACTGGGGACATGACAATAGAGTGATGGTGGCACTTAACAATTACAAAAGGTCTAATGAGATTAATTTGTATGATAGGATATGTTGGATCTGGCAGTTTTTTCTTCCAACCAATCATAGGGATTAAAGCCAGCAAGTGCCCAAACTACATGCAGCTGCTAGAATAAATCACTGCAGTACTCCTTAAGGGTGTTTTTCCACCGTGGATAGAAAGTGTCCTGAACAGGCAGGGAAAAAAATGCACATCTCTATCCATTCTATCATCACAAGTCTGCAGCATCTGAGTGTTCAACATTTGCTGGAAATGTCATCTAGCTTGACAAGAGGCAAGATGAGGGCAGCAGGAATGCATGTAGGTTTGTGTTTGACATGCTTTCAGAAAAAACAAGACTGTCCCTTTAACATTTGTGGACAAGACAGTAAAAAACTATGTTAATAGCTGTGAATCTGAGGTTGATGAGCTTTACAGTAAATATGTCTGGTGGTACCTGAGGAAAGACAATGGACAGAAATGATGTCACAACACAAGAGCTTTTGGACAGATTTCTACAGAATTCAATAGCTGTAGAACAAAGAGTACCACACCTGACTTGAGCACACAGTGGGTGTTGGCTTTTCAGGTGTAACATGGAAACTGCATTGGCACGTAACAGAACTGTTGTGACATTTTCTTTTGTTGGCCTGTTTCACTCACACTTCACTGCCACATACTGACAAACACTTTAAAGCAGAACTTTCAGAAAAGCAAGCACACGTAGAACAAGGCATTCCTGGCAGGAGTAGTGCAGTAGTTCTGAGTTCCACCCATGAAACCTGATTATTTATGACTTCATCATTCCCACATCTTTTTAAACTAAATCTCAGCTTTTGAGGTCCTTTTGGTCAAATACAATTTGACTTGCCAGGTAGATAGCGACAACACCAAAGCTAGCGGAGCAGACGATGTAGGCAGTGACGGACTGTGTGAACTGAACGATCATGCCCATAAAGAGGGTGGGGAAAACCTGAGAAAGGAGGAAGGTGCTGTCTAAGATGGCAAAGTCTAAGCCCACGCCACGTTTCTCATATCCCGACTCTGCCTCCTCTTGTTCGGTGCCACTGGCACTGTGAGACGAGCCGTTCTGGTTGTGTGGACTGTGATAGTATTCATAAGGGTCCTGGCTGAAGAAGGAATGCCCATAGGGGTCCCCGTTTGTGGGGTTCAGTCCACCCTCCTCTTCCACAGGAGTCAAATACACAGCATCCCGCTTCGTTGTAATAACATTTTTATGTATGCTTTTGGTTTTTCTTTTTGGCATGTAGACCTGAAAAGAGACAATAAAATAATTAACTCACAATCAAGTTTATCACTACACTATTCTTGTGAATAGTCATTAGGTCTGTACTTACCTCTTTTTCCTTGTGGTAATGGCAGGTGAGTGTGTAAGGCAAAGTCTGCAGCGTGGCGTATGCATAGCCAGTGAGAGCCGCCATTACAGTGACCAAGACCACACTTTTGGACAAGCAGATGACTAAAGCAGAGACTGTGAAGCTCACCATACTGCTCAGGTAGACACAGCGTGAGCCGAACTGACGAACCAAACGGCTCATGACCAGGGAGAAGAAGGTTGAGGTAGCACACTGCAGGAACAGACCCAGGCTGCCCATACGGATACCTGAAAGAAGAATGTAATTAGTTATTAGCCAAGCTACTGAAGTTAACAGAGTAGTTGTCATTGCTACAAAACTTTATTCTGTGCTATTGTTAGCTGACATTTGGCATTTACTGTAATCATTACCTTCTATGGTGACATATAGTGTACAGTGCACAGCATGATTAACTATAAACTCTATGTGAACTTTAAACTGTGATGCATTAGCACAGCTCTCTGGTGAGCTAAAAAAACCATTGTTTACTGAAGCCCATAAACAGAACCGGTTGGGGAGACATTCGCAGAGGTCGGAGGCACGGACCCCGTGTCTGGGGTGACTGACTTGGACCATCACAGACAGCATTAACCTCAGATAAAAACTTGAAAAGCCTGAGAAATGAGGCATATAGGCCAGTCCAAGTTTACTGAAGCAATGTGCCTTCTGGACCATGTCTGGCCCAGTCAATCTGCCAGACAACAAGTACTTCAATGAGGTCTCACTGACTGACCAAGGCCGAATGGAAAGTTCAAACAACAACACAGGGACAGTTACAGACTCCTTAACTAAATTAGGTTCATTTATGTATGAAATCAAAAGATTTTCTTTCATCAGATTAAACACATTGACAATCAGATAGTGACAGATTTTAACCTTGTGTTGTATCATGTCCCGTCACCACCAAGAGGTTAGGACACAATTCGAATAACTGTGCAACTATTGTTTATGAATAAATAGGGTTAAGCTGTCTTCAGTTCTCGAGTACAGGACAGTTACAGCAGAATATGCATTCCCCCTATTTTTAACTAGGCTGGAATGAAAAATGTGATTACTTCTGACAAACTCAAAGAATACATCAATTTTTCAGTAAATGCAAATACATCTGAAATATGTAGCCAAGCATGGGATTTGGGTTGCAATGGGAAATATTCAATTTTTAATAATGTTCCCTGTTTATCCCTTCGCTTTACCTTCAAATTATTATTTTTTATTTTTATTTTAGTACTAATCCATAGAAGCTGGACTGACTATATGTCTGGACTGTTATATATTTCAGCCTGCCATCAGCCTGATCTCTCAGCTTGGTGAACAGTGTAGGTCAGAAGTTCAGCAGCAGAGCAGAGAATCACTTATGTCAAAGGAGTATGTGGCTCACGTTACACAGGGAAAGCAAAGTTGCCGATTCCACTTCACAAACACTACAGAAGCTAATGAGGACCGAAATTCAAGCCCAGCAGATATGGGAATGAGCCAGACTGCTGGTGAATCTGTGCAGAGGAGAAATACTACAGTGTGGGAAAATGGTATTTCATGGATTGTGAGTTTTTTACATAAGTACTATTGCACTGCACCCCATCTCAAAAGGAATGATGATCAAAAAAAAGATAAGCAGTTATTATTAAAAAACAAAGTAAAAAAAAGTCCATGCCGCTATGAAAGCACTAACAAAGTAGATCACCTTCATGCAGTGGTAGATATCTGGACTGAATGTTGTGGTTTAATAACATCTGCTGTGTTTCAAATTAAAACGCAACCCAGACAGACCTCAAAACTGTGTGCTCTGGTCGTCTACCTGACGTGAATGAACATGTTCTTTGTGTGTTGATTCCCAGACTTTAATTCTTTGTGAGTATGACATTCCTCGTGGTCCAGCAAGCACAGGGAGCAGAGACAGAGCAAAAGTAAAAAGTAAACAAACTAGGGAGACAGACCGAGGTGGAGAAAAGAGAATGTGGATGGATGGATGAAAATGTCAAAGGAAAGAGGGAAAATAGTGAGAGAAAAGAAAAGGTTAAGAACAAGGATTACAGGATGAAAATACAGGAAGACAGTTGTAGAAACAATTGATACAGTGAGAGGGGAAGCTGTAAATCACATAGTTAAGTGAAGAGAAATCATGGAAAAAGCCAAAAGAAAGGAGGGAAATAGGATGTAAGAGAGGAAGTCTTGATGAACAGTAAACAAAGGCAGACTTAAAACACTTAACTCAGGAATGACCCACTATGTCAATAAATCTGCAGCTTCACAACATGGGACAAGGTGGTTTGCCTCACTTGATTCTTCCCACCTACTTTCCTTTCTCAGATGCCATGTGTAAATTACTTCAAAGAAACAAATCTTCCTAGTGTGCTTCGTCCTTTTACACCACTGACAACAGATTCGTTCAGGTTTATCTGCTTTTAGACTGTCTAACCTAAAGGTTATATTTAGGTAAAATCATATACCCAAGCATTTGCATAGCTTTAAAATACAGCCATAGAAGTGTCGAGCAGGATTAGTGTGAGCTCTGATTTACAGAATAGGAACAGAGAAGGATAAAGAATATCCACGTTCATTTGCAATTTCTGAAGTGCAGCGGTGTGAAGTAAAACCTTAAATGTTTCAGTTTGGCTTGCAATTACCTTAAGCATACCCAAGAGATTTTCTAGGTGCTCAGTAAATATACTACACAAAAAAAATCTGTCTGCAGTGTTTGATCTTTGCTGTATATGTCATATACGTTAACAAGAGTCAATATGACGGCGGCAGGAGAGCATGCAGGAACTAACACTATATTTCTGACTTCCACCTGTGCCATAAGAATCTAAGTACACTTTCAGAAAGCCATCATTTGACAAACAACAGAGAACAAGACAAAAGAAATAGTTCACAAATCTTCAATAGAGCTCCGGACGTCACGCAACAATTTCTGTTTATGCTGCCATTTCTAGTATGGATTTCAAGGCATCAGAGGTTATTGTGCACTTCAGTTACAAATAAACTGAACTCGCAACTGCAAAACTGCAAAGCGTTATGGATCTGTAGCACAAGTTTATGCCTTCATTACCTCACGTTGAAGTCACAGAGATGGTAAACCCAAAGAGAAAAAATAATAATAATAAATCAGTCATTTTACTGCCAGATACAGTAATTAAATTATCCCACTTATTGACCCACTGTTTGCAGATTTAACTATGCGGTGGCTCACTTTACTGCAGTGAATTACACTACTTACACAGTCTAATATTACCTCCAGGTGTAAATGGGGAGAGAAAAATATTATATTATTTATATTTGAGTATTCAAAATTCAATATTCAGATAGTCAATATACATACACACTGCACAATAACTATGCTGCTACATATTTTATAATATGCTGCCATTATCTTTTTTTTTAACCAGGCATAAATATTTTAATATTCTAATACTTATTAAGATTGTTTTGTTTTTTATTTTTTCAATTTTAGTTTAGTTCAAGACCTGAGTACTACATTTCGTTCTCTCATGTTTTCCATGTGTGAATGACAATAAGGAATCTTTGATAACACGTTTTATCAGCAGCCTCTATTTAATATAATATAAATGTCAGCACATTCACTTTTTCATTGAAAAAGACATTAAAGCCTACTATAACGTCTACCAGCGCTTTCCTGTGACTGCTGATGGAGCTGCTCATGATTTTTCTGAATGAACCAGACAAGTTCAGAATTTATAATATAACCTTTATGTGACAAACAAATTATAAATATTGTTTTTGTCCAGTGGATCTATTTCTTTAAACAGATGGTGAGAAGAGGATTCTGGAAATACTTAAAGAATTGGAGTGAGTGTTTTTTAAAATGTCATCGGTGTATACTGATTGATTAGTTATCGGCAGGTCTCTGTGACTTGAGTGCAATACATACTGTACATGACAGGCACAAACTGGGGCTACAGATCTTCAATATCCAGACGCCTTTGTCCACTGTCACTTCATCATAGTTAATATTAGCATAAACAATAAGCAGTGTAAGTAACATTAACTAGTGCTAACTAGATGTAGCTAAAAACAGCTAAAACTTAGCTAACCGTGTTTGATGTGAGTTAACCACAGGTCGCTGTAGGAATTATTTCTGAATAGCACCACCTCAGACATGGAATAATACCTTTATAATAACCATCATCCACCATTGTTTTAGATGCAGTTATCACATAAGTGTCATGAAAATCTCATTACAGATGAATAAGTTTATTACTCCTGCCAACATGGCAGCATTTTCATTTTCTGGGGTTGCGTGACGTCAATTCCCAGAGCTCTATATAAATTATAAAGAGGAAATCAGACCTTCATCGTATCTCTGCCTGGACACACTTCCTGGTAACGCACTGGGTACACCCTCATACAGGCCTTCTCCCACAAAGTCTGTGTAGAAAAGCATAAAAGACATGACAGCCACCCAGCTGCAGAGCTGAGCCACACACAGCTGCCTCATCACCCACGGCACATGGCAGTAGCTCCTGTAGATGGTCGGGCTCATGGACCAGCATGTTCTCAAAAAGCACATCAGGGGTCCAGACTTCAGTAGCCTCAGCTTGCACTTCAACAGATAGCAGCATGAGCGTGGAACGCCACACTGCCCAGCCTCCATTGCACCAGCCCCAGACTCCAGTAAAGATCCAGATCCTGTCAAAACACTGCTGGTAAATGAGGGTTCTTCAGACACCTTCATCGTGATGAGCACGCTGGACATGAAGATGATGATAAGGATAGAGAAGAGGCACTCAGCCTGGCCTCCTAGATAAATAGAGAGTAGGCCACGACTCCAGTCCAGAGCTGGAAGCAAGTAACCCACACAGCCTCCCAAGCTGACCATGAAGGAGAACATAGCAAAAGCTTGGCCACAGTCCTCTTCGTCCCGGTACAGGTCTGACAAAAGAGCCTCCAGCGGTGTGAAGCACACTTGTCCGCAGAAGTCAAGAAGCCCCACGCCAAGGATAAGGAAGCCAACCTATAGTAGGGCAACAATGACATTAAAGAAAGTTACATTGTAAACTGATAGGACACAGTCAAATAAGTTGTCTCGTCTGCTTTGTAGATAAAAAAAAAAAGAAAAGAAAAGACAGGACCCCTACCTGTAGCGTGCGCCCACCCCATGCAAGACGTGCAGCCAGGACGTCAGCATGCGGAATGATGAAAAGTGCCACAAGGACACCCAAAGACAACAGCCAGATGAAAGGTCGTCTTCTGCCATAACTGCTGTTGCAGTGGTCACTGGCAGAGCCAATCAGAGGGATAAACAGAAGACCAAGCACTGGACCAATACCTGTAAATGAAACCAGAGATACACAGAAAATCAAAGACCACACCGTGCATAGTGTGTGTAGAGGAGAACACACAGAGGAAATTCAGACAACATAATGTGCATAAACATTGAAACAGATTGTGAGAGGGAAACATAAAACAGAACTCAAGAACTCCAAAAAGATTTCAATCAAAAAAAACAATCTCTTGTATGGAAGTTATCATGATGTACAACAGGTCTTAAAATTTTTCAACATGTCTATCTCTGACGGATTCTCTTGTCGGGTTCCTTGTTGCTGTCCCTAGTAGGACAATTCCTACAGATGGTCTGCTGCCTGAAGGTCACCCATCATCAGCTCATTCTCCACTAGTGGCTGGGTTTGGCTAATTAAAACACACCATGACACGCTGCTGGTTCGCATACAGACACACGCAATATCTAAAACAGCCATATCTCAGGGCTAGAGTTTGACACTCAAAGGCACCCTGTGGAGTTTTCATTACAGACCAGCACAACAGTGTATATATTTGTTATTTCTGATGAAATGCCCTTTGTGTAAGGCTATATTGTGAATTCACGTCTTTCTTCATACATATGCTTAGAAACCTAAATTACAAATAATATGAAGATCTGCTCATAAAAACATTGTTGTATAACACCACAGCAAAGGAATATGATTGGAATTCATAACTTCACCAAGATCCATTCGTGTTCTGTTCACAAGTTTACAAAAACAACCTGAAACACAGAGATGGAGATTTTTCTATTTCCAGTACTCCAAAATCCTTCATAAGGAAGACAGACTGGAAGACCAGGCAGGTAAGTTGGGAAAGAGACAAGCACAGACATCTAGATGGGCAGCATGTCTGAGAAAGATGTCCACATTTTTCCTGCTGCAGCTGTGGAGGCCCATCATAACAAACCTCTCCATCTACAGCTAGAAGACTTACTGTCTCACCCACACTATTGCCACTCAGTAGCTGCTCACTACTCCTTGAAAAATACTATATATCATACACACAAAAGCATGTTTTCCAGCCT
>JAUBNQ010000025.1:5443180-5473953 GCA_032353495.1 Ctenopoma kingsleyae | reverse complement strand
AACATAATGAAAATATACTGTACTAGATTGCCTTAGTTTTAGCTATAAAACAGCCAGCTTAGTGTATGATGATTCAGCTCCATCCTCCTCCATCATGGCTAAATCATGAACTTTTAATATGCGAAATATGATGTCCACACGGATTCCTTACAACAAAACAAAAAAAAAGAGTGATCAACATATTGTTATTTAAAACATCTGTAGCATATTTAGCAACCATGCCAAATATCTTTATCATATTTAGCATGGTTGCTAAATTTTAATTTTCAGATCTAGTTGCCAGTGCATATTTTTTCTAATTTCATCACTTTAGTAAACAACATTACATCGCTTTTTCACATTCACACAATCTGCCTGGTTGACAACATTTTCACTGCACACCACCTAACCGAAAAAAAAAAAAAATGTCAACAATGCATCAAAAGCTTCTCTGTTATGCTGTTGCTCAAACATTCGGAAAGTTACACTTTGCAGCTTTAAAGGAAAACTGGAATCCTTGCAGCACTTGCGGCTTATATCATGATGTCATAAAACTCTGTTACCAGAACCACACCCTGGAGGTTTGAAATGATAAGTGCAGCAGCTGCTTTGGTGAGCCACTGATACCAGTTCTTTTTCATAAAGAAGTGTGGAACTTCGCAAAGTGCAAAAATCACAAAAATCACAACTCTTCAATATCTCTTCTCATTTAAAATCATCTTTGCAACTCTCCTGCAGGTACAATGCCACCATGACTCAGTATCACTCTTCTGTTGTCATTTTAAAAAGTGAGTGGGGGCTATGTGCTATTTCACAAGGTCTTCACTTCAGTTTCTGAAAAAACAAGATTTTTTTCATTATTCAGTGCTGTTAAAATAATATATCTCTCTTAGTCTGAATGCCACATGGATTCAATGTCGTGCATCTCTATCCATCAGTGCTTCGAGGTGAGCGTTAGCGTGGAGGAAACTCGAAAGATCTGAGGCAGCATGTTGCTCAACTGGTAGAACATCTCCTCCGAGATACTCTGTCAATACAAGGAGACACACAAAGAGGCAGCCTGAATTAGTGAGCAGCAAGGGACTGAGATTTGCACCGCACATAGTGACAATCAAAGAGAACCTTTTAAATCTTTTTTCCCATGTGCCCATGAAAAGAAAAATACATCTGGACTATTTGTGTACAGGCAAGTGTTAACAACCCCTGCAGTGCACTTTAGATCAACATCACAGGGTCTTTTTAATCTCCTGAGGGAACATTAGTCAATACGGTGAAATGATGTGAGCTCAGTGTATACTGTGTCACTCTAAGCATTGCCACCCGTCAAGTAAGAATGTTAAGTATTAATCTTTATGCAGAAGCAATGTCTCACAACACACACACACACACACACCATTCAGCCACAAGCCTGGAGCATATATTTAACCACTGTGTCTCTCTGAGGTGTAGAAAACAATGTTGTTTCAGTAGGTGCTATTTTGAATGGTGTCTGAGCATGTAGCTGACAGGAAGCCAATACAGTTGGAGTACTTTGATGTTGCTGGTTTTATCATCTTAATCTGTCAACAGATAGATCAGGCTATAGGCTCTGCTGTCTTCCTGACAAAAAACCACAAAGGCTATAGGTATACACAATCCAGCTAAGCCCAGAATAGAATACCAGTAACGCTTCATCTGGCTCTGAGATCACAATTACGTGAAAATATGACAGAAAGACTTACTTCAAAAGTAAATCTGAATATTTTCTGTTGTCAAGCAACATTGATTTATGTACAGTATACATAAGAATTCACATCAGACCATAAACCGTCAAGCTACATGTTAATCCAATTGCTTATCTCACAGTATTCACTGTATAAAGTCTCTAAGCTTACCTTTATTGCAGCAGAGTAAAAAGTGTTCAAGAGAACCTACAGTTCAATAATCTATGATTTATTATGTTTAAATGCTTTTCAAACAGTCTGTTCTCTCCTTGCATTCAAAGGTATGTACTGCAAGTCCAGGTGTGCCTTTTGTGGTGCTGCATACACATGAACCCCTAAGTGCACATCTCTCTTCAATTAACTTAAACCTTTGCTGGCAGGTAATTACTCAAAGGATGACTGTGTGTCACCAGAAATGTTAGTAGTACATTCTGCACTCACCTTCGGGACTAGAAATTGGACTGTGCGAGATATACCTCCATCCCAAGAGGCCATCTCCATCATGAAGCCTGCAAATGAAACAATGAAATGAATGTTTAACAAAATCTTCATCTTTTCACAATGAGACAAACTTAGACAACTGCCTGGAAATGCTTTCAGTACCTGAGGATTTGAGAAATGGACATTACATTTTTGATCTGCATCGCTTTTTGATGAAAAGTTGGCATAATGGACAAAATACAGTTTAATCATGTGTTGGTGTAACATAATCAATCTGTAAATAAGTAATTAATTAACTTCCAAGTTACCTTTGACACATTTGAATACCAGCTCAGCTCTCTTAAGACACCATGGTATGGTCATCTCCTGCAGAGAGGTGGCAAGAGAAATGGGAACACTTGATTGATCGAGTTTAAAACATGAAGCGTAACTGGAGAATAAGATGATAACACAAAGACTGATTCTGGAAACAGGCAAGGAAAACACAATTTCATTAAAAGGACAAGAGGACACTCTCTAAGGTTACCCTTCATTGACGACTTTAACCAGACCAGGAAATAAGATCCTCTAAGTATAACAAGTACAACCAGTGAACCTGAAGTCCGTCCAACTGTGTGTCCTCTCTGGACATGTTTACACGTGTATTATCATTAAACAATTCTTCTTTGTTGTGTTTCACTCAAACTCCAAATGCTCTCAAAGGGAAAAAAAAATCTAAAAATGAGAATAAGTGGCCAAGTCCTGTGTTGTGTTTTGACTGCTGTCTGTTGTTCATCTAGATAAACTATGCCAGTTTTAATGCCAAAACACAAGAATAGGCTTGTACAAACATTTCCACTAAATGGAAAACAAGACAGAAAAGGAAATGACCGGCCGTTTTGATGTGAAAACTACCAATTAAAGATCCCCCAGTTCCTGAGACTTCAAAAGTTGGCATATTTTGGTTATGTAAACAAGGAGTCTTAGTTCAACATGAGAAGAAAAATTACCCAGGGCATGTTGTGACATGAGTCTACTCCAGACAGAGACTTTCTGAGAACTTGTTCAGCATCTGATGGGATTTTCAGCTTATTATGCTTTAATGTTTCCTAAGAAGGACCCGGATATATGAAAATCCCAATCACTGTATATTAACTTTTAAGCAGACGAGATAAAATAAGATTTCCAAATATAAAATAAATGACTTTGACCAGATATTGGCCTAAACTTCATTTGGCTTCAGTCCATCAGTCACTGAAGGTTTTTCCTCTTATTCTCTCTACTGTGCCAGTACAGAGGTTTGCTGTACATACACTAAAATGCACGCTAAGGTTTGAAGCAAACAGAAAAGTTCACAGCTTTCTGCTTTGTCCTTCTGGTTTTAAACCTCAGAAGTGTTAAGCTGTAGGGTGACAGCCAGGGTCTGACAAGCCAGACATCAGGATGCAGAGTGTTAACAAATAGAGGCACAGTAACAGGGACGGAAATACGCATGACACTCAAAATCATTCCACTCTGCTCCGCCCAGCCCGCTGTCTATTGGACCAGCTCTGCTCTGCTCTGCTACACTCCACCACACTCTGGCCAGCGCTCTATATAGTCCTCGTTATCACATTATAATAAATGAGAAGGCTCCAAAATTGGATATTAGCAAGAGTCTGGTGTGATATAATACCTATTACAATACAGAGATTCTGATTCAATATTTTTGCAATACATTGCTATACTTTAAACAAGGCAACATATTGCCACAAATATTAACTAAAAATGAATACAGTGTTTTTGAGAATCTATACAGTATCAAGAAACATCATATCATGATACGCAAGTGTATCCATATTTGCTAAACCCCTTAACTGGTTAGAAAGATGAGCATTGTTAAGAAAAACTTAACAAAAGGTAAATATCTCTGCACTGATGGCAGGTTTCAACAGCTCCTCACTACATTAAGATAAGCTTTAGAGCATATTTCCACATACTATAGCATAAGCTTAAGACAGACGTACAATATAGAAGAATATCCTAACAGGGTTGATGATAAAGATGCTGAATGTGGCCCCTGAACTGTCTTTCAGCAACACACATAACAACTCTTGGGATGATGTTTTGTAGCTTTCTCTGACCACTGAATTTTCAAGAGCACACAGAATTGTGAAAATGTGAGAATAGTTCTCCCCATACTAAAGATCAGCAACATTTTTTATTACTGTATTTCATAATGATTTTCTATCATTATAAGCAAACACAGAGCTATTTTTCAGTCATGTTTAAACTGCGCCCTTTTCCTAATCTCCTAATGTCGAGTGACTGGTAGCCAAATAATTGCACAGTCCAACTCAAACATTTACTTTTTGTTTCTGTGTGTTCTGTATTTTCTCCCTGACAATGCACCACTGGAGAAATCTTTAAGTTTGTTGGAGCTGTAGAAAGCAAAAGAAGGACAGTGGTGGCTAACTTGCTGCATATTTGTTGGTCTTACAAATCAACAGTTTTGATAATCACAGACAGTAAGAATATAATGACATTAATAAAATAAGATACCCAAAGCACTTTACAGTGTTGCTTCTCATTCACCCATTCATGCACACACTCACACACAGATGACAGCAGAGTTGCCAAGGTGCTTACAACTGGGGGGTTCAATGTCTTGCCCAAAGACACTTCAACATATGGGGAGGGGGAGATGGAACTGCAGATATAACAATTAGTGGACGACTCTTCTACGTCAGCCACAGCTGAACCAACGCCAAACGTTAATTTATGTGTACTTATTTTAATTATATTACTACATTGTTACAATATATACTATATGTGTATGTGATGTGTGAGATTATGCAGCCTGACAGATAAGGGATGTGTGTATTAAAGTATCATCAGTATATTCAAAGCATACAGTACGCAGCACACCCAGTTATTTGTACCTCTGACATGTCGTGGACCAGCAGCAGAGGGACAGTGATGGTGGTGATGTCATGTGTACAGCAGACCTTCAGGATGTTTCTTAAGCCCATGATAGCCGGGTCCCGGGCCGTGATGTTCCCTGAACGGACGTTGTCATCCACACACAGGTGGAAGACAACATGCACTTCTGACAGGTTGGAGTGCCGCGAGATGTAGAACTCACCTTGAGGAAAATCAAAAGCAGGTAAATCTTTTTAAGAAAGCGTGTAATGGAAACAGTAAAAATGATACACATCTAGTGAAGTACAGTGAAGTCTGTTAAAATGTTAAAAAATATATTGATAACCATTACCTGGTAAAATGTTACAGGGATTTCTTTCAACATTTTTGCTCTTATCATCACCCCCATTCCTTGGAATCTCTGTAAGGAATAAGCAATAGATGAAACCTTTAAAAAACACATACAGTATAAAACCACAATCATTATGCAAATGATGATGATGAAAAGATCTAAATGCACAATAGCAACAACAGCTGGATTTCCCATGGAAGGTTTGTAAGTAAGTCACAATGTTTATATATACAGTAGAACTCTTCTAATATAAAATAACTTCTGAAATGTACATCCAGAATAGAGCCTGAAATGAGCCTGCCTTTCTCTATGTTAATCTGCTTTAAACGTTCAGTCTACATTACAGCTGTGGTTGCAATGAGAAATGGCAGCTAGAAATCAAACCAGGTTGGTCTTTCTGTTTGCTGCTCCGCTGGGCTCTGGCATTGAGCACCACCTTCTGCACCTCCTCCAGCTGCCCTTCCAGACAGGGAAAGTGGAAGTCAGTACACTCCTTTGCCACAGTTGCAAAATCTGGTAACGCAGAGATGAAGTGATGCATGAAAAGTATCTCACTTATTTACTACCCCCCAATGTGTAAAAACACTATTACTTGAAAACTCAGCACAGTGTTATTCTGTCAGTAAAAGCTTAAAGGTGAAAGACAATCAGACTCAATCGAGAGGAGGACCTAAACAAAAATATTACAAATTCAAGCGAGAACTACTGTAAATCATCTATCATTCTACAAGACAACCCCATGAGCTGTCCGAGTGAAAGGAGAAGTTGTCTTATTAAATTATGTCATTACACACGTCCCCTGACCTCTCTTGATGCCACTGTACGAGTTGACCCTGTTGTCGACCAACAACACCAGACCACAGAGTGACGAGGAGTAGAGCGAAAGGGCTGTCTGGAGCCGCCGCAACTTTGCACCACTGCTGCCATGTCGCCGGTGTTTACAGAAATCTAGCACGTCTGCCCGGACAAGCCGCAGGTTGTGCATGGTCTTCAGTTGTGCTCCTATTTTAAAAAAAGTTCCAACACACCGCAACGTGTCACACAGAAAAATGAATTAAAAACATCACTTCTGCATTGAGTAAATATTTAAAGATACTAAATCAAAAATCACAAAACTGTATGAATGCTATGAAAGAACAGCATCTGAGAGATCAATCACCTAGATGTATTGTGAAGCTCTCCTCCAACTGAGGTTGCTCCTCAAACATCCTGGCCCCAGAATCTGTGAGCTCAGACAGCTGACTGGGCTGCACTTTGATCTCTTCACTGGATCCAAAAGAAAAAGAAACACAGACATTAATAATATTTATTAATAATGTTAATATTTCAGAAATGATTGGTATACTGCCTGGACTAAAGTAGCATTGAACACATTAAAAACATCTATTCAGCAGATGTTTCTGTAGTTACCTCTAGGAAATATGGATCTTGGTTATATTCATTAAATTTTTTAATCAAAAGAAAAAATATCTGTGCAATCTTTCTTTATGGACTACCAACTTCACTAAAACTGCATATTTATAAAGCATTCAGAGTGCTGATGTAGAAGTACTAAGTTCCACCTACACATAAGAAGATAATGATATTCATCATTAACAAGAAATGATGCAGGGTCAGCATATTATCTAAAAAGCTCTTAGCATAAAGGTCCTGGTTGTTTCTGTGTTTTGACAGAATATCCAATATGCAGGGGAAGAGCATAAGACCTGAATTTAAACCACTACTCTGCGGTTCTACATCACTGTTAACCATTATGAGATTTCTTTCCACTTCTTATCCCAAGATGCCAGTCATAACTGATTCTGCAAAGCTAAGCATCAGTCAAACTAAGATGAGTTTTGGACTTCTTGTAATCACTTCAATTTCTATGTAAATGTAGACTGTCCATCAGAGGCCCAGAAGACGTGGCACGTGTTGGATTAGAACTGCTGCAGGAGAGCAGCTTTTGACATCCTGTTAGTGAAGCACCATTCTGACCTCTAGCAAAGATCCAGATGGACAATAAAAGCATTTTTCCTGTAACACACATCACATATGGATGTTTTTGCCATGAGCCAACAAAGAAAATAGTTTTTCATGATCTTTTAGACACCACTACTCAGTTATGTCTTAGTTTGTTTTTCCCTCCTGGTTTTGTCCCTTAATCACCCTATTTTATCAGTGTGTGATCACCCAACCTCTATGCTTAATCACTGTACAAATAAACTAAAGTTGACTTAAATCTCAAAGCCTAGACAAACCTCTGCGCCAAAAGAAACACTGTTTGAATAAGGACGTGCAGCTCTGTCGCTGCCTTTGACAATCCCACTCAGAGCTGCTGCATCTGCAGATCGCATTCACCCGTGTCAGTACTGCAGCTTTTCTTTTTAAACTTAATAAGAGTAAGCACATAAGCGCCTGATTTCAGCATTCATTATCTTAACTCAGCTATTTTTGCTTTACCCTCAGATTCAAAAGACTAAGTGGGATTGTCACAGAGGGTAAAACGCCTGTTCAAGTGCATATGGGTGTAAATAAGCCCACAGATATCAGAAGTGCATACACATAAAAACATTATGCTCCAGTAGACACAAAAATACAAGAGTATACAGAAACACATGCAGATTAACTTACTTAATTTTGCTGCTGTTGTTGGATTTCTGCAGATCCTGGTGCAGTTTAATCACCCATTCCTGGTACTCCTTCTTTTGAATGCAATTAACGTGTTTCAATTCACTGGCCCATTTGTTCTCCAGCACCTGTTTAACCAAGACAATGTCAAACTCTAAGAAACTCTAATATGTCTGCCCCACATCATTCAAAGCCCATTTCCAGAAAGGTTTTAGAAATAAACCTTTTCCTAAAATGCAATATAAAAAATAATTTTCATCTTTTAGTGTTTTCATGACCAACTTAAATGTATTTTGTAAATATGAGCAAATGTAGAGTTTGATGTTGCCTTTATGGTAGCATAGTTCTCTCTAAAATCCCAACATACGCCTCCATGTCGATAGTGCCTTCATAAATATGTAAGTCACCCATGCCATGGGCACTTATGCACCTCTGTATCATCACAGATGCTGCCTTTTCCACAGTCTGGTATTTTTCATCTTTGGAACAGAGTTTGTGACGTCCCAAATAAAAAAAACAAGCTGAAACATGTCCATGTCCAGGACCACAGAACATATCTGCTGTGTCTTTCAGGTCATTTGACATGAAGTTAAGCCCAAAAAACTCGATGGCGTTTCTAAACAGAATTGATGTCTGGCTTCTTCTTTGTGTAATAGACTTTCAGGTTGTATTTCTGGATGCAATAGTGGACAGTGGTATTACTCCTGAGCCCACTGATCACTGTAGCATGACTGTGTTAGGTGAATATTTTTATTTTATTTTTATTTTGCCTCTGTCCCATCATTTTTGAGTGTGTTGTGGATATGAAACTCTAAATATGCTCCCTGACAATGCACAACTGGTCAGTGAACACAACATAATTTCTTTCTAAATTTGTTAGATAGATAAAGAAAAGAAAACGTCATAACTTTACAGGAATGTTTGTATTTTGAGTAGAACAGGCCCACTTTAAATGGAGAATTCACAAGCTGAAATCCTGAAGTTAACTTCATTTTTACCTGCTGTGCATCAAAGTGCTGAGATGCCACTGCATTCACATCTTGGTCACACAAAGTATTTCCCAGCTCATGCATTACTTTGTCCATTTGAGCTGCTTGTCTGTCAGGCAGAAAAAAATATTCACTTAAGTACAAAATGATCATCTATACAACTCGTGATTAAAAAATACATCTTATTTAAGCTCATATTTGTGTATGGTGACTGAAATACTGTGCGTTTTCAATAACTGAAGACAAGAATTAATTTTCCCATAATACGGAGCAGGAAAGTCTCAGTTTCAGTGAAACCTAGTGAATGAAAACAACACTGTGCCAGTGCAAGTACAAGGAAATATAAGGAATTACAACAGGAAAGTGAAGAAAGGCGTGAAGGTGCAGACACTGCTGAAAGGAAAGAAAGTGCCAATCCACCCCGTTTAACTGACTAAACACAACAAGTATTATCTAAGGGTGGTTTCACACCTGATCTGTTTGATTTAATACAGACTGTTAAGGTTCACATTGTTTAGGCTGATGTGAAAAGGTGGGTCTTCTTTAAGCAAACTCTTGTGCAGCTTGTCTGTGCTGTGAAAGCAAAACAGACAAACCATACAGCAGATCCCAAATTACAAATAAAAATTGTGTAACATTGCAATCACATATTAACTATTAAAATACAAGTACACAGTGCCTCTTTTTGTCCCATTTCTGCATGTTCATCACCCATTATGATACATCTGCCTGCAGTCTTGACTCATAATACTTATTATCAGTTATTTCTCCTTGAGCTTTTTTTTAGGACCAGCCACTAAATCACTGGGTCACACCAGAAGAATACAAAAGTTGCTTTGTACACACAGTAACAGAATTTACAAATAAAATCTGGGGAAAACACCAAAGTTCTTAGAGTGTGTTCATACGACAAGGACACAGAATTTGCTTGTTCAGTATGTGAATTTGCAAATAAAGATGGAGGAAAATACAGTACATGCAGGAGTTCCACATACACCCTCGCACCAACCTCTCCTGAAGCTTCTTAATCTCCATGTCTCTTTCACTGATGAGCTCAGAGATGCTAACAAAGTAGTTGTGCTCAAGGTTGAGTAGGGTGTCTGAGGCTGGGGAGTGGATCAGCTCATGGTAAACATCGCCAAAGTCCTCATCCCAACTGGGCTCTTCAGGCCGGGAATGCTCCAGCGTGGTCTGAAACAGTGACAGAGAAAAGAAAATAACTACTTCAAATTAGCAGTTCACAACAACAATTTCTGTGTGTCAGCGCTTTCAAAATGAAATAAAGAAATATGACCGTTGCAATAACAAATGATCAAGTCCTGCACAGTGTGGTGAATTTATTAAATACTTCAGTGATTTTGTCACTTTGTAATGTTTTGTACTATTGCTTTTTCACTTATGCATCTGTTGGTTTGCAGGAGCACAACAACTACTTCTTATAACATATCACATGGCAAATCATTGTGGGTGATGATGATCTGCTACACACACACACACACACTGCAACTTAAAGTGACCAGAAAAGAGCTGACTTTGTAGAAAGTGCCAAAACCAAATTATTAGTGTTCAGGGGAAGACAAATGATGAAGGAAAAATGCAATGTCAACACATTTTGAACATTTTGCTCTGCTCAATAAACCTGGGTAGCTGATGACGCCTAATTAGAAAAGCAACAGAACAGGATTCAGAATCTGAAACTCCCTGAGTCTCTATTTATACAGGCTCAGGAATCTTTAGACCACAAACATTAAGGTGGCTGGAGAGCTTCCATGTGTATTTCTGTGTGACTGCAGTAAAATGCCAACTGGTAGCCAAACCCAAATGTACTAAACACCCGAGCACAGCGGGCCGGAGAGGCTTCACAGCACAAGCTAGGGCAGCCCCTGCCTATTCACATATGCCTTAGCAAGAGACAGCAGAGTTTAGACTCCTGAACTCTGAAGTGTAAAACTAATACAACTTAATGACAGTCTTTAAAGGTAAAGTAAGAGGCGTTCACTTTCATGGAAATGCGTCAGTAAATAGACTGCACTTCACTTCATTAGAAAACCACAAGATTCACTCTACGCCTCACTAAACTGTTTGTTTTGTATTGATCCATAACAAAAAAAAAGTGATAACTCCCTCCTCAAATATTGAAACCACTACCACATATTGGATCTCTGGGAAGAAACTCATCAAAGTATAACCAAGTGAAATGAGTAAAGGAGACATTAAATGTGGCACGCAGGCTTAAGTAATGACATTTTTGTCTCTAGAACTCATGAATAATCAATCTGCAGATGCACCACACTACTTCTGTTTAAATGACTTTAATGATCCATGACTGCCCCGATGTTAGTGGGAGAAATTGAGGCCACTTCAGGAACACTCCGCTGTGATACTACATGAAGTAGTGGATATTCAATCAGAGTGTGTTGAGCAGCCAGTGTCTCAAACTTTCTTGAACACCTGCCAAATATAATGTTCATGTTATTAAATATTACCCTACATGATTTTAGAAATGTGTATTAAAAAATTATTATTATGTACAACGGAATTCTAATTTCAGGATTTTGATATGAGTTGATGCTCATATGTTCATCCACAACATGTCAGGGTCAATGATTAATCACAGGAGTGTCAACTAAACTGACTTTGAAACATGTTAGCTTTATGTTAATATCTGTCTCAACCACCCAATGAAAAACTAACTACATTTATGATATTATTCTCCATTCAAACTATATATTTTTGTTGTGAATACTTACAAACATTGACATTAGTTTATAAACACTATAACATACTGAAATGTGTTTTCACCTCCACATAAGACCTGGTCCATGCATTGGTGAGCTGATTCACATCTACATCTCCTGTTGTGAGTCTCTGTAAGGCCAGCTCTGCCTCTCTGTCATAATCCAGGATGGTCTCGTTCTCAATGAAGTTGGAAAGCGAGTTTTTTAGCTCTACAGAAAGAAATGCAAATGCAGCAAAAAAAATAAACATTACTTGTTTTAATTTCTGTACAAGCCTGGAAAATCAACTGATTGGATCTATTCTACCCATTTACATCACAATGAAGGTTACAAAATAATGGCACGCATGCATGCAATACATTTTAGCTGAATGCTACAGAGAAGACAGCTGTCCTGCACTAGCCTTAAAATTCCACTAGTAATAATGATTCTGTTATGTTCTACGGTTCTGCATATCATATGGTTTCTTAAACTTAAACTTAATAATATAATAATAACTGATACTTTATTAATCCCCTTGGTGAAATTTTTGTGGACAGACTGCCCCCTTGAGGCGCCAAGGGTTCGGGATTCAGTGTCTTGTCTAGGGACACTTCAGCATGCAGCCAGGAATCAGGGGAGCCGGTAAGTAAAACCTGGGGTTCGTAGACTACTGCTAACTGCCCTCACGACTACGCCAAGTCACCCATAAGACTTTACGTAGGTGATGCTATATTTGCACCTTCAAATTTACAGAAAGCAATGATTTAAAACAAAAAAATTTTAATATCAACTTTGCATTTAATGTGATGTATAAACATTACATATTTTTACTTAGACAAATGTATGTTATCTTCTGTCTGGAACTGTATTATCCCAGGAAAAGCACCTCTGACAAGCTATCACAATCAAATGCTTACGTATAAATCAGAGAAGGCTAGATGTTAGGATTAAGGCTATGGTTACAATGATGTGTTGTTAGGATCTGTCAATCACAGAAAAGAAAGAGGAAGTTTCCTAAAATATGCAAAATGGAAATAAGCATATTTGTATGTATCTTGTATAAGACAAGAGGAGCATAACGCCACATGTATAATTTCAATAACTTGACTACTGAAATGTGTTTTCTTTTTCCAGGAGCAGCAATCTCACCATTTTCAATGTAGCAGGGTATTTTATGTAGCAGCATCAGTCGTCCATGAAGGTCATTGATGTTCTCTTGAACAGGGAACTGAAGAGGCACTTTGAGGACACAGTTGTGTTTCCCTGCCCTGAATTCAAAGACAAACTCCTTCTCCGCAACACTGCCTGCTTTGCTTTTGTTTTTCTTCATGATCACAGCTGGAAAAACGCAAGACAATAGTAACACAACACTGAAACTAATATAGTCCACCAGACTCTACAGAATCTGAGAATTTAATGGGCTATTATTAAGTAAGGAACAGGACATTAACATTGAAATCAGCACTTCATTGTATTTTCTTCATATATATTTTAACTGACACTAAGGAAAAACATCTCGACACAGTGCAAGCAACACAGTGAGACTCATACTTGTTCATGGATATCTTCCTAAAGTCGTTTGCAGATGAGTGTTTTGCATTTGCTAAAATCAACATGTTGAACAGCAGCTAGCTGTTACGTTTAGCTTGACACACTAGCATCATGTTAGCTAGCAGGACAGCTAACATTTAAGAAAAAAGCTTAACAATAAGACACACTCTGTCCTGGGCATATCCAACCGACCACAGCTTTTTTTGATTTATTTCTTGAACATCTTATAATTGGTATAATTACCCGTGTATGAATGATGACAGTGTTTCCTGTTGCACGTTCAGCGCTGCTGCTTGGTTCAGTCAGCTGACTGCTGCAGTGTAGCGGTGTGACAGCAGCGGCACTTTCCATCTTTTAATTCTATCTTTTATGTGTGGTTATGTTTTCGACTGTGTATCACAGCTACCATAATATATTCAGAAAGATTTTTTTTAATTATTTATTCATCTGCTTCGTTCTTTTTAGCATATAAAGCAGTTGCACAAAGCCGCGAATCTATTAACCCCACACTGTCTAGCCAGAGATTAATTTACAAGAGCGTTTTTCCTTGGTCACTACCTCCACCTGTTGGCCACAGATTAGTGGTTCATGGATGATTTAAGAATTATACTAACTTTCATCTGGAGCCACCAGCAAAAACTTTAGACTCTAACGTTGAAGATAAACTATAGTCTTTTATAGACACAATAACATTTATTGTGGAACAGTATAAAAATGATTGTGGGTGGTAAATACTAACAAATTATCTTTATTAATAAATTGCTATGATAAATAATAGTCTGAACAAACAATCACTTTTTATGTATTGCGATTAATAGTTTTTAATATGCTTATCTTCAAAACTGTCTCTGCTTGCCATTTAGTCAAAGAAAGTTAAACTTTCTCTAAACCTTAAACTGCATTTTATATAGCTCAAACATTGTACTTATTTATTTGCTCATTCACCTTGCTTGACATTGTATACATTTTATAAATCTATAACAACTAAAACTAACTAACTAAAAAGTATGTTTACACATGGACTGTACACTAGGTGCTCTACTGTTTTAGTGATAAATCAAAGACTACATACACAATGTAAGACAATATTACTAGACTTGATTTTTCACTTTCAGCTTTATCTCACCTTCCTCACCCACACATGAGGTTTGTTCTCTTGTGATGGAAAATACTTTTTATTAAATATATACTATACATATATAAATAGTATATTCAGAATACACCTATGTATTCTGTAAATAAATACAACTCAATAACAAGTGTTGGTTATATGTTTTTTGCTGAATATATTTACTGGAGCGTGTGCCAGAGGATGTACTGCGCATGTATGCGTGCTCGTTTATAAACGCGTGCGTGTGTTTTCTTCAAGTTTGAGTACTTAAGGGGTCGTGTAAATTGATCTATCCTATAAAAATCCGAAAGACCATTCTTTATTTAAATATAAAAATTAAATAACATCAGATATTTATATGTTACATTTCTATATTACTATATAACTGCAAGATATGTGGATTATAACATATTTTTGATCTCATAAATAAGCTTTTGCTTCACTACACGCTTTTCAGTCGATGTGGCATTTGCGCACGCTCCCTCGGACGGTTGAACAGTCCCGTCATACCTCGCGTGGCCAACGGCTCTCTCCACTGAACGCTTGCTCATTGAATTACCGTACTCTGCCTGTTCAGTTCGGTTTCGTGAAATAATTTAGAGTAAACCAGGTCGGACTAGCTCACTAAACACCTGTTATTGGCCACACTTCCTCGGCTTTCTGTTTATCCGACTGCGGTGGTAGGGTGCGTGCTTTCCTGGTCTCGCTGGCTAGGTTTGGTCGGGGAGTCAGGGGGAAGTACGGAGCTGGTCCCGAGCGATGATGGAGCTCGAGTCGTCCAGAGGCGAACTGGGAGCTGTGGGGGACTCACTGCAACCACAAACCCCGAGCAGGCACGAAAAGAGCCTGGGACTGCTCACGACCAAGTTTGTGACTTTATTACAGGAGGCGAAGGACGGAGTGCTGGATCTGAAAGCTGTAAGCCTACAGCCCAGAGTCTTTGTTGTTAGCTAGCACATGTCATTTTGAGCCTGCCCGCTGTCGTTAGGTTACATGCACTTTAGCTAGCTAGCATGTTAGCCTAGCCTATCTGTGTGACAGGCTAATTCGAGCTGTTTGTTGCTTTGTAGTTTTAATTTAAATGGGTAATTTCAAACATCTACTTTGCTGTTACAACGTTAAGTTAATTTCATGTTTCTCGATGGGGAGCAAAGGAAGGTTACAGACCTGAACTTTGAAAAGACCGGTGAACTTTTCAGACTCTGCCCCCTGCAGATTCAAAGTTTTAAAAGTGGGTCAGCTTTTGTCGTTCCCTTCAGAGCTAACGCGACTGCATCTTCACACATGAACAGTTTTTTCAAATTGACAACGTCCTTGTCCACGATATGTATTCAAGAATTACCCAGTAGCATATGCTTTAGACGACGATACATTAGCTTTTCAATCAGAAATGGAATAAGTATAAATAAGTTTGTGTTTAATGAAAACTTTTAGTACACATTAAACTATTACAGTCTTCAGTCGGTGCCACTAACGTCCAATACGTCTTGAAGTCATTTGCCATAAAATAGCATTTAACCTGAAGCCCAGACACATAAACGAAGAGCTATAATACACGTTTATTAATGTGTTGTTATATAAATGGAAACATCGTAACTAACACTACCATCCATGTATGAACCAGATGGCAGCCTGACCAGCCAAGCATTACTTTGTATTATACAACAGTTTCTTTTTCACTGCAGCCTCAATGGCTTGGTGGACAGATTGGTTTCATATCTGTTGACAGTTATTCTGGTGCTATACTTTGCTGATAAACACACACTTGCACTTATTTCTTCTCTTTCACTGTTATTTTCATCTTCCCATGAATGCACACTGATCATATAATCATAAAACATTAACTTGAAGCAATCACGTCAGTAGATTGTCAGACTTTGGATGATTATTCCATTATAACATATATTTTAGACACATAAAATAACTGTTGCTTAAATTTGTTTTGTACTAAAAGCTGAAATTCTGCTCTGACTGGAGTCAGTCTATATGTTTGCTTTGCTTGGAAAAGTAAAACACAATCATGACATTCAGCATGTTATAATGAAGACCTCAGTATGTGCATTGATGTCAGTCAAAAGGTCATTTGTCTTTGTCACCTGTGGCTCTCACAGCCACACTGAACTGGAAATGTTTGCTAGGGATGTTCGATATTGGCTTTTTTACCGTTATCCGATATACCGATATTGTCTAACGCTTAATTTCGATACCGATATAAACCAATACTAATATCGGACATCCCTAATCTTTGCATTTGTTTGCATCACTGAAGAATGAATTTATATTGTATGAACTATTAAATAAACAGCATTATTAGCTTTCATTTAGCAAGTAGGTCACTCATGTTCACTCAGGGCCTGCTGACCAAGTGCAGACTTATCAGCAGTAGCCATATGGTTATTATGAGTTTCTTGATCACCAAGAGGTTGGGCCAGGATGAAAGTTTGAATGATTCTAAAATGAGTGGAGAAACATCATGGTTTTTAGTTGCATGGCATTTTTACTCACTGGCACAGATACTACCCCTCCTTGTATGCACCTTACTAAAAGGGGTGGCAGTAATTTCTGTTGTAAATTTCATTGCTTTTGTTCTGTTGTTCAGGCTGCAGACACCTTGGCAGTGCGGCAGAAACGACGTATCTACGATATCACCAATGTTCTGGAGGGAATTGGATTGATAGAGAAGAAGTCCAAGAACAGTATTCAGTGGAAGTAAGTTCCTTCTATATTCCTCAAAGACACCTTAAAAAGATTCTCAATATTTTTACTTAATGAAAAGGTAAATGTTCCTTTTTAGTTTAACTGAAATAAAAATTAGCGCATTTGCATGGCATAAGCTAATTAAATTACTATTTTACAGTTTGGTCTTCACTACAGAAATGTAATTGTGAATAAGTAATGATGGGGCTGAACCCTGTAAAACCATACAACTAAACGTGTCTTGAAAGCACTTGAAAGCACCATTTCCCCCACTACTTCTACTTTTTCACTACATGCACATACATATACTAGCTGTAGAGAAATAGATCAGAAGCTGAGTGCTGAAAATTTATTGCTGATGTCATGCAGTGACTTGCTTGTGTGTTGATCTGTGAGAAACGGTTGGTGTTGGGGATGCCTGAAATTTCTATTTTAGAAGAGTCTGAATTCATATAAAATAAATAATCTCAGTTTGCATTACACAATATATAGGTTATAGAACTGATCACAGACAGTGTTTGTTGTAGTGGATACTCTATGTTCATATTTGACAATCAACAAGTGGTTATCACCACGTGATCATGTCATAACTACATTATAACAAAATGGTCTGAACAATAGAGGAATACTCATGTGGATGATGTTTCCTTGATTAACACTAAAATATGACAATAGAAAATGTGCATCACAAGTGGTCATTAATGCCATATTTGTCAGAAAAAGACAAAGTGAAGCTGTTATGTCCAGTAGCCACGAGAAAGTGAATAAAAATTAATCTGCGCAGCTATATCAATAATAAAGCAGGATATTAATTTAAAACAGCACATGGGCTCAGCAGCATGGGACTGTCTTGGCCTGCCATCTGTACATCATCAAGTGTATGTCCTTTGTTTCAGGGGTGTAGGTCCAGGTTGTAACACCCGAGAGATAGCTGATAAGCTTATTGATCTGAAGGCCGAGTTAGATGACCTGGCACTTAGGGAACATGAGCTGGACCAGCAGAGGGTCTGGGTGCAGCAGAGCATCAAGAACGTCACAGATGACTTCAACAACAGCCCATATCCTTCACTGCACTGTGTGTTTTTGTCTACTCTCACTAGAAACAAGTTTTTCAGTGGTATCTCCCCTAGCGGTATTAATTTAAGCTTAAAAATGGTTTAAATCAGTTGTGAATTTAGGCTGTTAGATACAAAAATGCAAGCAGTAATTCACTGTTTTAGTTTCTCTGTTTCCTACTGTACAATGTGTCCACCTGATAGCCAGTACTGTAACTAAGTACTATAACTTTCTTGTGTTCATGGAAAATTGAACTTCCAGGCTCATAAATGTTGCTCAGGGCAGTGACAGAATGCTTAGAAGACTACAGCCAGTGTACGACTGCCCGTTTTATGATGGGGATAAAGTGCTTCTGTGTTAAAACATTTTGCAACCAAACATGCCATTACATATTATTTGTACAGTGGTGTGAAAAAGTATGGATTTCTTTATATTGCAGCATGATGTGTTGCTCTTTGAGATCTTTTAGCCTCCTTCACTTTGTCAGACAGCTTCTATTTAGGTGATTTCTTGATTCAACAGGTCTGGCAGTAATCAGAGGGGTGTCGTCAGTTCATTTTTCACATAGGGCCAAGCAGGTTTAAAGAGCCTTTTCCCTTAATAAATTAAATTATTTAAAATCTGCATTTTGTATTTACCTGGGTTATCTTTGTGTAATATTAATATTTGATTTGACATATGTGGCAAATACGTTTTCACATTGCTCACCACTATTGATCAGTGTTTAGATATGTGCATGTGGCACTAGTGGCTTGAAATTTGATGCCTCTTGTTTTAATCTGTCTCTTGTCTTTCAGCTATATTGAATTACTGGAGTAGTCTATTAGTAGCAACATTTGTTCTTCTATTGACCCTTAACACATTCTTACTATGGCTTATGTAAAACATGAAGACCTCTGTGGAGCTTTCAAAGGTAATCTTATTACATGCCCATAACTATCTTGTCACTATCTTTTATTTTTTACTGTGTTGAAAACACACACTTTTGATAACTCACCATCATCTCTTTCTTTGCAGGTGATACACTCCTAGCAATCCGTGCTCCCATTGGCACACAACTAGAGGTGCCAATACCAGAAGCTGTAAGTTGTGTATAAATACTGCATGTAACTCAAGATTAACCACTGCTGTTTTGTCTCATATCTCTGACGAGCTGATTGTGTTTGTATCCAGATCCTCAATGGACAGAGGAAATACCAGATCCGTCTGAAGAGTTCAACTGGTCCCATTGAGGTTTTGCTGGTCAATAAGGACCCGTCCAGTGCCTCTCCTGTTGTTTTGCCTGTCCCGCCTCCAGATGACGTCCTTCAGAACCTCCCAGCACCAACGCCTACCTCCCAACCACCCTCCGCTGCCTCCCAGGTGCACAGTGATATTAGCTTTCACTATGCAGCATAATAGTACTATTCTTTTTACTGGAAGGCTGCTCAGTTTGCCCTATTGACATGGCAATACTAGGAAGTGGTTATAAAACTTCACATGACACAGTGTCATAATTTAAAATGATAGGTTCTTATTGTCAAAGTACAAAGCCTGTTTTATTCATGGTGCAGTATTATGACCGTACTTCCTTCTGTCATCTTTTCACCATGTAGGTCACCAAAGCAGCTTCAGCCATTTCTACAAAATCTGGTCCTGCCACAGCGTCCACTACAGTAGCCAACCACACAGCCTCAGTGACAGGTAGGGAGGTTTCAGTGAGTGCTTCTGACCTGAAATACTGTGAATTATATTTTACACAACATGTTCACATTTTAGTTTGTGCCCTGAACCATTTGTGATGATCTGCCTTGGTAATTTGCAACATGCTCTCGTCTTTGTTCGATTTCAGAAGTGACGAACACCACACCACTCACCCCAGCAGCAGATACACCTGTTGCGGTCACTCAGCAGCTTCAGTCCTCTGCTTCGTTGGATGGGTCTGTGTCCTCTTCTGCCTCTGCAGTGTTTGAACCAATTAAGTCGGATCCCTCTGAATGTGAGTTTCACATGTCTCTGAACTGTTTTGAACCTCTCTCCCTGTAACCTGCAGCTTTTTGAATTGAAGTATCATAATTTTGAGACAGGGGTGATGATGTGGAATAGTACTAAATTTGAATGAATACATGAGGCAAACAAATAAGGAGTTTACACATGCTGCAAAGGCTTGATAACCTGAATAACTAGAATCCTTTTGACTTATTTTGTTAATAGTTGAAGCACAGAAAAGCATGACAGAAAATTAATATTTTTTTATTATTATTAATTTGATATACTTAACTCTTACTGTGTAGCTGAAACGAGTGTTTTGGTTTTTCCTGTAGTGCTGGACTTTCCCAAAGAGCTCTCTGAAATGTTTGATCCAACAAAAGGTAAACATTTGTTTTAGTTTTTCATAAATGTGATATGTCATTCACCAGTTGCTGTGTGATTGTTACCCGTGTGTCACCTCCTCACTGTACAGACTGAAGTGTAGTCACTCAGGTGTCTTCTTTTTCTCTGACAGAGATCATGAGTGGAGACCTGCTGGAGGACTTGATGTCATCAGAAGGTAGGTTTGCTTACAGGCACGCTGATGGAGATAACAATTACAGTAGAACAGTTGGAAAAAACTTGATTATGTGCAATTTGATTTAAAAAAAAAAAAAAAGCACTTCTTTCCATTTCAACACGTGGTTTCTTATCTGATGTATTTCTCTCTGTTTCACCTCCAGTGTTTTCGCCTCTCCTTCGTCTGTCTCCACCACCTAGTGACCACGACTACATATACAACTTAGATGAGACAGAAGGCTTGTGTGACCTCTTTGACGTACCCATTCTCAACCTCTGACCCCCAAAACTGCTGTCGAGTAGAGACGTGCTAACCTACCTTCATTTTCTCCAAGTTTTTCCCCTCACTCACAGTGGAGGTGAAAAGAGATGCAGGAACGCCCGTATGATCTCATGAGTGTTCAAGGACACTGCTGCACTGACACAGTGAGCTCAGGCTGAGCTCAGTCAAACTCGTAGCTCAATGTACAGCTTCACGAAGAAATCCAGGCAAGAACACAACATTTTACTTACTGCTTTTCCAAGGACACAGTCAAAAGAAATGTCAAATAAATATATTTTTGGATTCTTGTGTATTATAAAGCGTTTGTGTATAAGATTTGCGGTGTGCTTGTGAGTGACGGTGTGTGGGCATACTTTTTTTTAGTGTGTGTGTGTGTGCGTGCGTGCGTGTGTGTGTGTGTGTTTTGTATGGAACCCTCTCTTAACTTGAGTCAGATGTCTGCAGGAAAATAAAGAAGAGAATCCCATCAGGTCAAGAGTTATAGCAGACCAACAACACACAGCCAGGCTTAGTCCAAACACAGCTGGTTAAATATGCCCTGTCCTCATGTACATAGAGAATATATATTTAGAATTACCAGCACACAAGCCTGTTGTGTTACTATGAACTACATTTGTATCACAGCTAGAGTTTGCAAATAAACATTGGTACCAGACTCAAACGATCATACTGTGTGTATGAAGTGTTTTGTTTTAAATAGCAGGACTTTGTATTAACTTAACATTTCAGTGCTGAAGTGTCATTGGGTTCCAGAGGATCTTAATGCTAAGCTATTGCTGTCAACCACTTTGTGGTGTAACAAGCTAAGGACCAAAAGCTGCAAGGTTAGGAGGAAGTTTTGAAATACTATAACTTCTGATTAACACCTACGAAGGTCAATAAGGTGGTTCTAAAAAAATTGACTAGCCAATTTGTTTTAACTGGTTCAGTATTGACACTTCTACACTGAGAGGTTTAATTACAAAACAAAAAAATACATGCGTTCAGTATAATTTTACCTCTGGACCTTTGGAGTTTGCAGATTTTTTTACTGGCTATGATTTATATATAATTTACCTGCTGTATGTCAGAGGAATAGCTTTTGTTCCCCTTTTCCAAAACGAATTATGTGGTGATTGTCTTTCAGCTATAATGTATGTATATGAATACCATTGTACTCATTTGTATGTAAAAGTATGTCATGTATGTATTTTTCCAGATGCAGTGAATATAGTCACCATGTCATGAAATATGCTAGTGTTTTTGTATATTTGGCACAGATCATTATTAAGTAGTTGTTAATGTTTCCAATGTTCTTTTCATGCTTATCACTCTAATTGTTCTTTGAGAGCAGGGGACAGGTGAGTAGCTATTCAGGACAGGCTGATACTATCTAGACTGTTAAAGTACAAGACAGAAAAAGTCATCTTTCTACTGTGCTTTCTTCTGTAACGTGTATTAATGTCCTGTTTGACATACTCTGTCAACACCCTAGATAATGTGTATCTATGTACAGTTTGTACTGTGTATATTCTTGTCTACTGCTTGTATAGAATAGCATTTATTTTTTATACCTGCTAGATATATTATTACATGATCGTTGCTACTAATTTCAGCCTACACTTCAAAGTTTAATCTATCCACGAAACCTTCTGCTTTATCAAAGCGTCTCATCTCAAAGTTGCACTTTACATCACTGTGGACGGATTGGTTGTTACTCATCCGCTCCTTGATCTGCAGCCAGGTGCTGTGTTTGGACAGTGTTGTGAGCAGCCACGGAGTTCGGTCCTGGGTTGAATTAATCAGGTCTGTGTGCTGGCGTGTGAGACTCAATCCTGCAGACTGTTTTTAACAGGCTCACTATTGCTAAGCTGTAGTTGCATCAAATTAAACAAAATAAACATTTTGGTATTCTTTGTGTGTTGTCTGCTTTAAAATTGTGTCACGGAGCATTTCAGAGTAGATTATCTTACACTGAGTGGAATGACCTTTAGATATGTTGGTGATGTATGCTAGCCCATTCAATATTTGTGGTTATTAGTTATTGTGGTGTAGAGATGGACTTTGTGGATGTTGCCCCTGAGGTCATGCAGTTCTTTGTTTTCCACAGTGCATGGTTCTGTTTTACAATTATCAAACAAACCCACACAGCTTAATATAACTGTTAAAGATGAAAATTACTGTATATTAGACTCAGAGATTAGAGTGTATTAACTGTTTAACTCCAATTGTCAACATAATATAATCTCTTCAACTGTATGGATGGTATATGTGGCTTAAAAACTGCATCAGTTGATTGAAGAGGAACAGGCAGATCATATACTTATTGCTGCTGTTGGGGACAGTTTGCATGTTATTCCATATCTCTCCCTCCTCTCATTTCCTGTTAACTCTCTACTGTCAGCGTTCTTTATAATAAAGGCACATCATTACCAAAAATATATTTAAAAAGAGCTGACATGTATGTACAGGAGACACTTTAAGTGTAGCAGTCTCTTTGAAATCAGCGCAGTAATATAGCTCATGCTGGTATTGGTCAGTAATGTGCAATAGTGCATATCAGTGGGACAGGTCCTCTAGTATAGTAGTTGAATCTTGGGAGGGAAGGAGGGACAGCAGGGGGCAGCTGTAACCAACTGTGTCCGACCCGGAACTTTGAATTAGTTGATTTACTCCTTAGAAAAACTTATGCAGTTCAGTATATGCTGCAGGGGCAATTTCAGAAAGTACATAGTTTTCATTTCAAAGTAAAAGCGCCGTATTGCTCATTGAATAAAATTCTATTACCATATTATATACATCAAAAGGGTTGACACAATCATTCGCGCACGTATATGAATGTAATTAAATGTCATTAAATACATAAATATTGACAGTTTCCCGCGGGATATTTTATTTATGTATATTCAAAATAAAACACTAGACACTGTAGGTTTTATTTTGAAACGCCTAAGCGGAAACCCGGTGTGTAAATCTGACCAATGTGAGTCAAGGCTTCGCGTGAACGCGTCCGACCAACCCGGAACTTTTAAGTGGACTAATAATTCCTTAAAACTTATTGCAGGGGGTTTTCTCGTGCTTTTCCGACAGATTCAGATGTTTCTCTAAGGGAAAAGGGGCCCTGTATGGACTGTGTTGTTCCATTTGAAGGAAAAGAAGACAGTTACAAATGTTTGTCGCTCCCACCGCGGCGGTGCCTGCAGGACAGTAGCCTCGACTTGTCTTTTCAAACCAGGTAGGACGCAGCCAGAGGGAAAAAAAAAAAAAAAAAAGCTCTGCAGCTGACTCGCAGGTTTCTTTCACAGACCTGTCGCAACTGTTCTCACTGATCTTTTGCTATAGTTATATCAATTTAAATGAAGTGCAAACAGTTTATGTGCAGTTTGGACTTATTTGCACGTAACTTATGCGTTTAACTAAAAATAGCTGATGTTTAACATAGTTTGGCGGTTCACTTTTTTTTAAGCAGCACAGGTTTACTGAAACAGCCTGCAGCACAAACATAACTATATGATTGTAAAAAATATGTTTTATAATGTGCATGAAATCCAGTTGAAGCAAAGTGAGCCTGTGACACATCAGTAGGGAGTTTGATTTATCTGAATGATAAATTGATATATCTGAGAAAGTGTGTGTGTGTGTGTGTGTTGTGTCCTGTCAGGTTAGGAATTTCAGGCAGCTGAGAGCTTCCCCCTTCACAAACACACACTTCTACAGAGAGGAGTGGGGTCTGTCAGTGTAGGGGGGGGGGGGGGTCTACAGTCTAACAAAAGGTCTGGGCGTGCTTGTGGTTTTAAGCTTAATGAAGCAAACTGCTCAGACAGAAAGATACAGGGACAGACAGCTGCAGGACATGGTGGACAGTTTATTTCTCATTTTTTTAATGACCACCATCATCTGTTCTACATAGATGAATATAGTCATGCCTAAATAATTTTTCCTGTGTTGTAGGTGTCAGAACTTCCCTTATTCTAACTACCTAGTAATACAGAAATGATTTATCAGCCTGTTTTCCGTCTGCTAACAATAGTGTGCTCTCTTTGTCTTGATAATTGGTTCTATATTTTGTCTTTAAAAGCATCGTATTTATTACATGTTTAGAAAAACAGGAAAGTTGTTTCTGTTTTTCCCTAATAGGACTTGACAAAACAAGAATTGTTTAAATTAATTATATGTGATTTTTATTACTCATTTGGTCTATAAAATATAAGAAAGCTGTGAAAAATGCCTTCAAGAAGTTCTTCAACTGGCTCGTCGATTCTACATTCAAATGTCATATTTGCAAAACCAGTGATGTTTTGGCATTTTTGCCTAAAAGTGACTTAAAACAATATGTTGTTCAATCAACTAAACCATTATTTGACTAATTGTTTAGGATGTAAAACACAAATAATTAAACATGGATATTACACAGCTTATATCGATAAATAAACTTTATTAACCTGCGTTGATTACTGCAATGATATTTTATTGTGTTCACTGGAATCATTGCACTGAGAGTAATCTACCAGCCTTTAACTTCACTTCTGTTTAACAGCAGACAGACACGTAGCTACATACCGTGCAGCTTCCGTTTACTTAATAAAAAACACGAGGGCATCACAGAACAGGTACAGACAGGTACAGACACTGACACTCATTTCAGTGGTTAAGCTCTATGGAGGCTGCACTGTGAGATTTTATCTAGTACACAGAGATGGCCTTAGTGGTAATTTGGCAGGTCTGAAGAAGGTCTTTTATTTTCCTCAGAGTTTTCCTTTTTCCAGCAAGTCTTATTACCAACTAGCAAATGTCATTAGAATAATATAAAATAAACTTGATGAATGCAGGCTACAGCACACACCAAGCTTGTTTTTTAGTCAAGCAAATGCACCAAGGCTCAAAGAACAAGCTAAAGTTTATCCTTTGTCATGTTGTAATGAAGGGACAGTGTCAGTGGAGAGTGAACTCCATCCAGTGCTATGCAAAGGCCTGAAGCATGTTTGGACAGGTCAAGATGAATGTAGAAAAATAGGGAACTCCCTTACAAAAAAAAGCAGACACTGTATGAAATTAGAAAAGTTTCTCACACTGTGAAATCAAGTCTGGATCATAAAAATCACATTATACAAAGAACAGTAAATAAAATGTGTTTTCACGTTCATATTTGTCCACCTCCGACCTAAGCTTGACTGATGATGCAGGCAAAAGTAAAATGTAAAAAGAAATTGCATGAAGTCTGGTCAGTAGTCACATTGACAGAGATCTGATATGAATGAGATCATATGAAAGTGGTCCAATCTGTGTACATTTCATTCACTGATTTATTTACTACTCACCTCTAATTAATTGTTTGACAAAACAAAGCTAAGTCTCCTGTCATTCATTTTAATGAAAACAGTAATTTGGCATTGAGCTGATAGGCACACAGACTCATCATTATCCAGCTCAGACAGACACTCAGCCTAAAACCCACAGTTGTTGAAAAGACATAACACACTATTACACAGGGTTTGTTCTTAAATTTGCTCACACATAAGCTGCTCGAGAACTAACCTTCATTCCCCCAAATCTCATTAAGATTAATGCAGCAGGCTGGTTGCAGCATTAGTAAGCGGTTGTTACATGTTAAGGGGAAGTTGATTGTCCAAAAACAAACTTCATGTGCTCGTGTTTGTGTTGTTTGATTAATTGAAAGTTGGCAGGACTCCAGCCCCGTTTTTCCTGCTGTAGAAAGGTATCATTCATTTTCATTCTTGCTTTTATGGTGTTCTTTATCAGAAAAAGATGCTGCCTCAGGGCAAGTGAGGTGAGATGTTGGTAAAGTGTGGTTGTTTTGACAGGAGTGTCTTTGAAACCTGCTCTAAACCGTGAGCTCTTTCTTTTTGAGAGTGGAGAGAAGCCATATAAGCTATTACACAGGGGCTCGTGTGGAAGGGTGGAGGTTATTAATCATACCAAACACAAGCAGGCACAAGCTCGACTGACTTTCTTTCATCATGAGCTCATGAGTGTGCAGAGGAATTTTGATCCAACTATATTGTTTCCATGTGCTGAGAGCGAGGGAGAGACGGAGAAGGACATGGAAGGGGGAAGGGTTGGAAACGCAACAACAGCTTCTTCTGTATCATCTGGGAATGCTGTCTGAAGGCTGAGGAGGAAGTGTGTGTGTGTGTGTTTGTGTGTGAGAGAGCTTGAATAGGGAAGAGTGAATAATCCATAGAGCTTGCTTAGACAGTATTTAGCTCTCTCAGCTTTACACTATACACCATAAATACACAGAGAAAGAGGAACATAATGTTCTCTAACTTCATATTGAAAATGATAGTTGCTGACTGCTATGAGTCATTCGTGAGACAGGCTTATCAGTTCACTTTACAGAGACACTATTCTCAGTCTGATAGTTCTGACTTTAAAATCACTGAATTACACAGAGGCACAGACTACATTTCTGTTTTTAAGGTAAAAATTGGTCTCAGCCACATGATTCAGAGTCAAAACTGGGCTCACATTTTTGTAAATGTATGAAACTATCAAGTTTTAAGCCCAGTCACAGAACTTCAGAGTGATAAAATTCTTGTGATAATAAATAAATATTGTTTTATTTGGTTTCTTTAACGTAATCATTTGTTTAACAGCTAGAGAGTGGCAGAGTCAAGAAGTGCCAACATGCCACAGCAGAAGGACATAGTGAAGATAGCCATCCAGATGCCGGGGGCCTATCCCCAGCTCATACAACTGGATCAGGTAATGCACATACGCGTGCATGCATGCACACACATGCACACGCATGCACACACGTACATGCAAACTATGTACATACAAACTGTCTTATTTTAGATATAATCTACATGTTACATACGGTCTAAAATAAGGCAGATAAAAATCTGATCTTTTATTTACTGAACTTTAATTAACCTGCTGATGTTGCAGCACTGCTCTCTTTCACAGTGCAGCATTCTGCTGCATAGACGAGTAAAAATTACTGTGCGTGAATGTGAAAAATAATTCTGGTTACACTGGTGAGTGACTGAGTTTAGAAACTGAGGTTGGCAAAATGCTCTGAGTCTATTTATCATTAGCTAGCGTCAGTGTAACTGTTTTCTGTGCCATCTGAATCGCTGCATTTACTAATTATAATGACAGACCTCGCTTGCAGCTAATGAACATTAACTCTGTGAAGAATTGGTTTAAGTGCTCCATGTAGCTGCTGTCTGTACATACCAGAGATTGATTTTGACGGATGATGCTCCACTTTGTTACAGCACTGTACAGCCTCATGTGACCTGAGTGGTAGAAAATCAGAAAATCATGTGGAGTGATACATCTTCACTCTGGATGATCCTGTGATGTGAAGTTTGCGAAGCTGTGTTTTCCCACTTATTTTTCTTGCACATCATATGAATAATTTAACCTTATAAACTTTATTTTCGCACTAGTATCAGTATTTGAGATTAACTAGCTGGTTCAAGTGATTTTTTTTGTTTTGCAAAATGTCAATGTATGTGAATGTATTTAGTTTAACAGCTGGGAAACATAATGATGAAGAAGATAATATTGGCCCTATGCGTTTTTTAGGTGACTGTGTGGTGTGTCTGTGTGTGTGTGTGCCTGCATGAACATGACTATCCCCACTTCCTTGTGGTTTGGTTCTGCTGCTGCAGCATGAGAACATTGTTTAAAAATGTGTGGTGACTATTAAAGTTGTGTGCAATACCATCATTTTGGTGGTTGCTAGACTTCATTAATTCTCCATGCTTCATTTTGACAGACACTATATCGATTCATTCATCCATTCATTTATATTTTTTGTTTAGCCACCCATGGAGCGTAAGTGTTCAAATAAAATGAATAAATGTGAAGAGAAATCATTATCATTAAAGCATTATTAAAACTCAGCTTTCTAAAAAATGTAATTTCACTTTCAAGTCACTTTTCATGAATTTTCAGCTAATCACATTCCCACTGCACTGACATACATCCTGTTGTTGTGTTATAGGGAGTGTATCTGTATGAGTGACATAAAACTTACATATATTAAAAGATGCTTCTGGCTGAAAACTCCTCCGCGTGACATTATCTGGAGGAGACTTTCAGAGAAGATTATGCCATCTGTTAGCTCGTTCTATGGAGGGATATAGGCTTGGTCGCCCTGCCCACAGAACTAACTAAATAAATAATTTATTTTTTCTTTTAATTTGTTTAATAAGGCTCCATATAGTATCTTCCTAGCTGGCTGACTAGCTAGGGGCGGTTGTTAGCTTGGTTTACTGCTCTGCATTAAAGTACAGAGACAGCAGCTATTGTTAGTTAGTGAATTCAGAGTTATTTCAGCAACATTATGACTTTGAAGATGTTCTTTTGAGAAAGTTACAAAAGTCTTTGTAGAGCGCAGGAACAATATTTGTCGGCCGTCGCTCTAGTCCAGAGGAGTTGGCCAACATTGCTAACACTCTTTTTACTTTGAGTTAATTAAATTAAACACACTAAATTACTGTTCATGTGCTGTTTATTTACAGCAGCAGTATCTACTTGGTTGATACTTAATAACTTTGACATCAGTTTTGCTCTAGCTAACAAGAGCTAAGTGGCTAATTGTGGTCCTTGTTGAGCCTGCTAGCTTAAAAGAAGCAGGGTTCAGTGTTGATTCACTGAAAGGTGATGAAAAGTGACATTATTAAATGTCATAATAAAAGTAAGTTTGGGGAAAATTTATGATTGAATAAAAAAAAACCTGATTGTTTAAAGGGTTTGTTTATTTAACATTAAACTATTTGGAGATCAGCACCCACCCACTGGTTTTTGTTTCGTCAGCTTTTACCAGATGTGATAGTAGGGAGGTTTTTCCATGCATTTCCCAGAAACTTTGGGGAAGTTGTACTTCTTTGCGCAACAGAATGTGAATTGCAGTTTAAACAGCATACCAGAAAACATGGGTGTGTGGTGTTCACAGTCACATACTGTAGATCACTTGAGAAGGTTTTAACAGGGAATGGATGGTTTTAACAGGTAGGCTACTTACGACTGTGTGGTAACTTCAGGTATGAAACTAGAATGAACACAGATTCCAGTTTAATCCATTTTAAACCTAATTACCTCCAACATACGTTTCTCGACTTTGTTTTGTAAACAGCACATGGCCGTTCTCTATAAAAATATGTTTGTTTTAGGTCACAACCAATCCATTACAGCCCAGTAAAATCCCTCAAAATCTTCTCATTGGCTCTGTCGTCTTTATTAAACTCATCTGATTGGTCAACCATCTTGGGAGCCACTAATAACAGACTGTCCACTGGGGCTACCGCAGAACCTGAAGACATTTTGATTGGTTGACCACAGGGCTGACCACTAATGGCAGGATAGCTGAGAGTCAGACATGGAAGTAGTCTGGCTTTTATTTATGTACAAAGAGGGATCTGGGCACTGAGGGGGGAACATTGTTCAGAAAGTGTTGAGGAGCTCTAGGATTTCCTCTTCTCAGCAAACAAGGTTTACAGCCAGCAAGAATAGCTGTGGTGCCGTGATCCCATAACAGCGTGTTATTACTGAAGCATATGTACAGCTCTGTGACAAAAGAAAATAATCTGATAGTAGAGTTCGCTCAGTCCTGTCGTGTTACAACCCACATATGTGCAGCAGGTGCGTGCTTTTATGTTGTGTAAATGTATTTGCATATACGTGTGTGTTAACATATATACGTTATTTGTTGTGTCTCTGTGCAGAAAAAGCCTCTCTCTGCTGTAATAAAGGAGGTGTGCGATGGGTAGGTTGATGACGACTCTACAGCCTATTATTTCACATCATTATAGTTCAGTTTTTTATGTTACTCTCATAATTAATATGTGTGTGTGTGTGTGTGTGTGTGTGTGTGTGTGTGTGTGTGTGTGTGTGTGTGTGTGTGTGTGTGTGTGTGT
>JAUBNQ010000025.1:5392303-5406318 GCA_032353495.1 Ctenopoma kingsleyae | reverse complement strand
GATTGAACTGTGAATTGTGGCACTGGGAGGAATGTGGCAAGCAGAGGGTTATCTAACATATATATATATATATATATATATATATATATATACAGTATATAAAAGAATAAGGTCTCGACTCACCTTTCTGTAAAACCTCGGCTGCACCCGGGGACTAAAAGTAAAAAAGAAAACAGCAGCTGTATGAGCTGTATTGCTATCAACATTATGTAGCTTAAGAAAAATGAGAGTAATAATGAGAGCTGGATGGTCAATGAGAGATGAGACAGGGTGACGGGAAAAGGAGAGGAGAAGGAACTTACTTCAGTATCATCTTTGGGTGGCACGGCAGGCTGAGGCATCTTCAAACCAAACCCTGACACAAACCAGCCAACCACACTGTGAAGAGACAAACTAATTAACTGTATGAACTTAACCTCTTAAACGCTTTTGTGTTGTCTGTGATTGAACATTTGACTATAGGACTATGCACAACTACACATATAACACTACAGACTCCATCTTTGTCAGTGTGTAATTACTCATTCTTTATTACATTACATCCAAACCGTAGGACTTTTCACAAAGTTTCACAGTAACATTATTAATAAACTGAATGATGAATGCTGAATTCTGTTTAGCTTCTGTTTAAGCATCCTCTGCATGCAGGCTCCCTGTAACACTGGCATGCTTTGCTGGGACATTTGTGTTTTTCCTACTGTGGCAAATAAAATGTCTGCCGTGAAATTGATCAATCAGGGCGTAAAAGCATCTGGTACTCCCAGGACGTCGACCATCAAAGCACCAACAAGAACAAACCCTGCTTAGCTTCCTGAGAACGGGGCGTTAAAGCCACGAGCCATGGGTCTATCAGGACTAACACTCTCCAGGCAAGAATAATTACCTTCATTAAGTTAAAAACACTACTCACGCAATCAACACAATTATTCAAATTTCTGTTTTCCCTATGAAACTCATTCATTCAAGTGTCGTTTTATGTTATGGGAAGAGAATGACTTCCTCTCATTAAAAAGGACAGAGAGGAATCAAAACATACCCTGAGGCCTTGCTGTCAGTATCCAGTGAGATTCCACTGAGAGATTCAGGTGGTGGAGACAGAACTGCAGAGGAGGAAAACAACATGAAACTCAGAGCACAACCCAGTGTATGAAACCACATTATGGATCAACTTGTGCGCTTGTGTTTATTGTGACAGACGGAATGTGTGTCTTAGTGTGTGTACTTTTGTCCAGGGAGGAGCGCGAGGACTTGGATGGTTCTGGGGGTGCAGCACAAGGGGGCACTGGCTGAGGGATAATCTGTTTTATCCAGTTCACCACGCTGCACCAGAGAAAGAGAAAGGTCAGCCCTTTACATGTTTTTAGTTTAGTTGTTGGTTGGTGTAAAGGTGATTTATACCCACTTGGCAGTGTAATGAGGCGTCAGACCCTCCACCTCCGACACCTCGTCTTCTGACATCATCTCCACCACTGGGATGTGTGGGAGGGGATCAAAATCTGGACAAAAGGGCCAATCAGACAGCTCAGTCAGTGATTTTTAATATATAATTGTTATCAGTTAATCATGATCCGTACAGTAATTCAAAGGAAAAACCCACATAACATGATAAACGTACCTGGCATTGTTGCTACTTCATAGACCTAAGACAAAAGAGAAATAAAAATACATTTGTTATTCCTTATGGTAAATAATTTTTAATTTGAATTTGTTCATTAGATTAATTAAGATACTTTATTTACAGCTATAAAGTTCATTTAGGCTATACAGAGGTAAAGAGAAAAATAATGCTCATAGAATTACCAAATGTTTCCTGAGAAACAAAGTGCACCGGATGTTTCTTATTTAATTTCTAAAGCCTGTAGATAAGATGGTTGTGACATGGGAAGCCTGGTTTGAACAACAGTGAAGGTAATGGAGGGGTTTAACCTGGCTGAGCCCCCTGGGGATTCCTTTATAAGCTTAATCCTTACACATGATTAGTCGTATAAGCCTGTGGGACAGTATTAAGTTACTTGAGGTGAGTGTCACACAGTTCAAAGACGTAGCTTGTCTTGATGTTCCTTGGTGAAATTTAATATATCTGTATACTCATGTATGCATTATTAAATTCCTTGACGCAGATTGTAGTGTAGTGTAGTTTATACAGGCTGACTGGACACATGAATAAAGTCCTTTGCATCTCACCTCAGTGTGTTCTTCATTGTTGCCTTCGTTAGTCTCTCTGTACTTGTCATCTGGCTGAGGCAGCACTTTGGTCAGACCCTGCGCGACCCAGCCTATCACACCAGACCTGAGAGAGAAACAAGCTTAAATTTACCCTTCATAGATCATAATTAAAGTAAACAATCAGTAGTTTTCTAATCATACTGTACCTTTCTCCATCCTCTCCTGACTAAGAGGAAGAAAAAAGAATGAGATAAAATTACCATGGGACAGATAAGATCAAGCCAAATCTCTTAAAATGTTTATATTAATTTGTGTTTTCCTTGTAGCTTTTCTCCTACACTACTCTTCTCTATTTTCTGCTACTTCATACTTCAGCTTCACTACAATTCAGAGCCAAATGTCACACTTTTACTCCACTACATTATACAGTAGTCACTAGTTACTCTTCATATATGATCATCAAACAGCATCAACAACAGCCAGTAATATATAAACAAAAGTCCCATCATTGCAACAGTAAAGTGATTAACATAATTATTCAATAATTATAATTCAATAATTACTGTTATTGTGGCAACAGTAAAGTTACTTTTACAGTTGTCTGATATGTAGTTAACACATTTTGCCCATCTTATCACTAAGCTGTCCATTCACACATTTATAGACTCACCCGGGCATCAGAGTTAGCCCTGTCAATCCGTGGAGATCCAGAAGGCTGTGGCAGGGTGCTGACGAAGCCATTAGACAGCCAGCCTAACACTCCTGTCTGGGCCTGGCTGTAGAGGAGGTGAAAGTCTGTATATCAGTATATCTGCACACACACACACACATATATGCTAACACATTCACAGAGGCTGGTGACAAATGTAATTTACCTGTCCTCTGAAACTTCATCTGTGTTTTTCAGTGGAGGACTCTTTACTGTAGATTAAGTCACAAACATAACATTCTCATGTTTTAGATGCTTTCTTTCACATGCTATAAGCAAATGACTCTGATGATCTATGTGTGATACGTATCTGAAGGTGCAGCACAACTAGTATAAAAGAAGTTAAAAATAATCCTCACCACTTCTGTGTTTGGGGGGGTCCTGTAAGGTCAGAGAGACAGAAGTGAGATGAATCAGGAAAAAAAGAAACACACAGTATGTTGGTGATGTGTGTCTTTGTGAGTGTGTTGCCGTACAGCAGCAGGAGTCTTGGCTGCCTCATCTGATCCAGGAGTTTCAGGGGGTTGGGGAACCACTTTCACCACCCAGTTAAACATCCTGTTGAACACACATACACACATAATCATCCTCATAAAGACCTTCATCAAACATTGTTGATAATCTTTCCATGTGGATTCATTAAAGCAGCCACTGCATCTGTCAGACAGAGAGCCCTTAGCTGGAACTAATGAGGTCTGATGATGTGTGTTCACCTGCTTCATTTTTGCTTTTATCTCTGGAGACGCTTTGAGTCCAAATTACAAACATTTGTATTTAGTCCATGAAATATGAGTTAGAAAACTGTTGATTCTACCTTAATTAGTTGAGTAAACTTACAAAACTGCCTGCAAAAATGTAGACTTTACTTCAAACTATAAAACAACTCATACATGAGATGGAAGTCATTAGGACTCTGTCTTTCATGCAAACATCCACAGGAGTCAAAAGTCAAGGTAGACTAAAAGGCAGAAGGGCAGAGGTTAACCTCACTTAAGCAGCTGTGCAACATAAGCTGCTTTACCACCAGGCTCCAGAGGTGACTGACTTAATCTTAAATGTGTGTATTACCTACTGTGACAGTTTATCAGCCTGTTTAGCTAATCCACTTCAGAGCCACTCAACCTGGAATGTGTGACGGTAACTGATCACAGCAGACAGGTGAAACAAAGCAGTCAACAATTTTGGCCATAAATTTTGAGTTTCTTTTCTTGTTGCATCTTTAAACGAATGTTTCTTTTTTACTTTGCTTGTTGGTATAATATAAAACTTGGTAAATGGATGCTAAATTTAGGTGTACATCATCCAGTATATTGTAAGCTAAGCCTAAGAATATCTGTGATATCAGAGCTTTAACCAATAATAGACCACAGGAGCCTAAAAGGTCAACATTTCTGTCTGATGGTCATTATACCATGTTCTATAGAGAGAAAACCTGAAACAATATCAGAAAACAAATATACTGCAGTATACTATTTTAGGAAAACGTTTTTTAATAGTCCAACATTTTTACCTCGATTATTACAGTTCTCTTGGGGAAAAATATGCAGTCACATAATGAAGGCCTAAAAAACTAAAGACCTGTTTGTTTTGTTTTTAGCTGTGGAAGCTGTATTATAAATGACAGATCAGTTCATGGAAAATCCAGATACACGGCTTCTTTACAAAGCTGTTTAGGTTGTGATCCGACTGATTCCTGACACACTGTCCCCTCAGAGATCAGAGGGGCTAACATTTTGGCCTATTCTCAAATTGTTTCTTTCATCCCTTAAGTTATCTAAATATCAAATGATGGCTCTTGCCGTGTTCAGAATAATCATTTCCTTACCTGTCTACAGGTGGTTCTGCATACCGGTGGTGTAGAGATCCAAAGTGCCACACAGCAAGCACAGGTCTGCTGGGATTTCTACAGCGGCTGCCTGGGGCTAACGGGATTATCCAGCCCCACCTGAAGGTCAAGGCACAATCCTGGACTCGCAGATTAACAGCATCATCATTGCGACCTATAAAAGGTCGTTGGCCTTCACCAGGGTAGGCAGCAACAAGTTGTGACTCCCTCCACCCAAAGTTGCACACGCTGAGAATTTGTGATAGAAAGTGAAAATGCACTTTTTCCACCAAACTAAAATCATGCAAAATATTGTGTGTTTGCATCCAGATGGTGGATTTTGTTTTAAATTAAATGTGTTACACACACTCTCTCTCTAAAAGGGAGCATGTAGAAGAATCTTTTCTCTTTTGGTATAATACTCTTGCAAAGAATTAAACAAACAATTAAACATTAAAATTTCTGTACTATATCACAGTAAAGTTGCTGTTAAGTGTGGCAGCTTCAGTCCATCGTCTGATCTCTATTACTTACTCTCATTTTAGGGTTACCCCTAAAAAGTGAGGCAGGGCTCTTGCTGACTGCCCAGGGATGAGCCCTATCAAACATAGATGACAAACAACCTCTTTATATGTTATAATGTAACCTACATTTAGTTTACACATTTGTACATTTGCTCCACTAAAATTAAGAAGGAAGTGTATTATTTACTCAGTAATTTTATTTGATAGCTACATGTGCTTTTAGCACTGTCACCTCACAGCTAAGAGGACCCGGGTTCGATCCGGGTGACTCTCTGCATGGAGTTTGCATGTTCTCTGTCTGCGTGGGTTCTCTCCAGGTACTCTGGCTTTCTCCCACCATCCAAAGACGTGCATGTTACTTTAATTGGTGACACTAAATTGTCCTTAGGTGTGAATGTGAGTGTGAATGGTTGTTTGTCTGTATATGTCGGCCCTGAGATAGACTGGCGACCTGTCCAGGGTGTACCCTGCCTGTCGCCCGATGACAGCACCCCCCGCGACCCTTACGAGGACAAGTGGTTACGAAAATGGATGGATGGATGGTTAAAGTTGTTATTACATGTAAGGTAGTAGTAGGCCGTTTTACATAACAAAAAATATAAATTAAATAAATGTGAAGGGTGCATGGTAGATTAAAGGAAAATATTAAAGTTAGAAACAAAGACAAATCAAAGACAAATCAAATCATGGCATAATGTCTGAAAGTGAGAAGCAGAGATCCAGGGCTGCTCTGGTTAACTGACACGTAAACAGGACATAGCACATTTGCTTTTTTAAGTTTCACTGTTAACAATTAAAGAATGGACAAAGTAGATGATCAGAAAGCCGCCGAGAGTTAGAATAACGTTTGTGATCCACAAAGGTGGATCGATCTGTGTTTGCCGTGTTTGAGAATGGGAACTACAGAACAAATTACGGTGCTGATAAAGCAGGAGGCAGTGAGTAGATCCCATTATCAGCTCAGCAGGGGATAAGCTGGGAGAACAGGGCGATGACACAGACCCTTGGCCCTTGACTGGAATATGGCAGCACTACGCTGGCCTCAATCCTAAGTGAACATCTGCATAAGATAGAGGACTGTGGGACAGGACAGAGAGACAGTCAGACTAGGTGAACGTAAACTGAACTGTCTGTAATTTGGGAGAAAGCCATACATGTCCATGCACTATTTTTTGTTAAATGTGTTCATATTGATTTCATGTTTATAAAGTGGAAATGAAGAGCAGAAGATGAAATTGCAAAAAGAAAAATGAAAAGTGAAGAGTAAGATGCAAAAAGACGGCAGCTACAGAGGTGAAGTTCTAGTGGATGATCTGTGATGGAAGCTAATCCTGATTACCTCTGACATAAACACAAGCAGGAAGCTGCTGTCTCACAACACAAACACACAGCCTCTGTGGACATTAGGTCTTTACAAATGTTAACTAGAAAGGGTTAGGTGTAACTATAGCTGTGTGTGTGAGTAACAACAACAGGGAACAGTGGTGAAAAGTACATTTAGTCAGGTAGTGTGTTTATTCTGAGGTCCTATTTTATACTTCCCCACATTTCAGAGAGAAATACTGCATTTTATGCTGCACTAAATGGAGTTGTAATGGATTTTAAAAAAACATTTTAGTTGCTACTTTCTCTGATCTGAATACTTCTTCCATTACTGCCTGTGAATAAAGTGTTTTATGTAGCATAAAATGCATGAACGTAAGTGTAGTTACCTCCACAGTGTGCAGTACTAACATACAGTGGTTGAGCAAATGTGCAGTATGTACTTTACAGCAGTAAATGTGTTGAACCACACATATACAGACATGTTTGTATATGTACATGAGTTTTCACTTTCTCTGTATGCTTCGTTTTATTTGACCGTGTTTGTTCTGGATGTTGTGAACATTACAAAGATTTTGCTTTCATTTTCGAGACAATGATTCCCTCTTGTGACCAAAACCAGAATCAACCCGTGAACTTGGCATTTGCACAGCAGCAAAAATCTGTATGATTATAATCAAATGAAGCCATAAACTGCAGCAAAGAAGACTTGTGTTGCTTTTACCCGTGAGTTTTATTGTGAAATCTTTAATGTATTCTACACAGGAGTGCACAGGCCTAACAGAACATGCTCTGCATGCATCAACGTTGTAATAATCTAGTGCTGTTTGTAAAAGAAAACCTGAACAGTAACAAAATGTACAAAACTATAAATGATAAGTAGAGTAAAAAAATTGAGGAAGCACATTAAGAAAAAAAAATTGCTTCATGCTATTTATAGTTTAAAAAAATACCCAATATTCACAAATTAAAAAAACAATGAAACATAAACTGGAACTTAAGACAGAAAAATAATCTAAAAGCACTAAAGTAAAGCAAAGATTAAAGATTGTTATCATGTGATTAGTGGCTTTACACAGAGACAAGCAAGGTAAAGGGAGACAGACAGACAGGATCACATCACATCCTACAGATTATCATTTATACACTTATCAGAAGAATTAAGCAGAAAATGAACACGTGAGAGCACAGATGAAAAACACAGACAAGAATGATAACAACAAGAGGAAATTAGGAAACAGAAAATGTTATAGGATGGAGGAAGGAGGGAAGATCACAGAGGAAATTGTCTTGGAAAGGAAGAGTGCACTTAGTGGCCCAATGTAGGTCAGGAGGCGCAACGCCAGCGCTGCCCCTCCCCGAAATCCTTCCAACCTCCCTCCTACCCTTGCTTCTCTTTTTCCACAGAATATTGGAAAGGAAATGCTGGCAGAGCCCTCCCTCTCCACTCTCCAATCTCTGCCTCCCCCACTTTCTTTCTTTCCCTCCTCATCTCATCTCAATTCTCCCCACCACCATTTTTTTAATTTCTCCTGCTTCTTGCATTTTTTCCCCCTACTCTCTTCTCTCCCCACTTTCATGCCTGACACTACTAAATCAGCAACATGTGGGCTTAATGGAAACCAGACCCTGTCCCATTCTTCTCTGGCCTACAGGCTCTTCGACTGGTACACATAATTAGTTTCTTTCTATTTAGCTTCAGCATGAAAAAAGACATAGAGGAGGAGATGCAGAAAGACAGATACGGCTGCTATGTTTTTACTCTTCACAGGTTGAGTTGAGATCACTTTTCAGTTCTTCTGATTAGAAGTCTTTAAACCCCTCTCCCCTGTATTTCATCCAGCCCTGGGACCAGTTGTATATCAATATGACTCCACTGGGGCTGTGTTTTTAGTGGTGCAGTCTGTACGGTTATCGTAGCCATGGCGGGAGGAGGGGAGGCTGGAGCCTGTGAGTCTGTATGTAAAAAACTCTATGTGCCTTTGTTTGGGTAAGTGGTCTCTCTACGTGTCTGCATATGTGCACATACATGCACAAATGAGTGCAGCTACGGTTTTTTCCTTTCAAGATCATGTGATGCCGGTGCATGTGTGTGTGAGGGCAGACATAGAGGGCTCAGTGAGAGACAGGCGGTCACGGATGCACACAGCTGTCTTACATTCCTGCGCTGGTCAGAGCTTCTCCTGCTAGTGTTTGGGTGTTTCATAAGCGCAGTGTGTTCTGCTTTGCACACACATACGCACACATCTGCAGCGAAGCAACCTCAGCAAAATAAAAACAAAGAAAAACAGATCGGATTCAAAAGTGCAAATAATCTTTTCTAAACAGAAAGAAAAGTGTTGCTTTGAGTAGTTTAGTCAGACCTTAGTATGGAAGACTTGTTTTAATAACTATAAGTGCTAATGTTTGTGTGTATGTTTACAGTATGTGTGCTTCATGTTAATGTATGTGCATTATTGACCTTTTCTGCATTAATACTACTATTACACCACCTCCTTTGTGCAATGAGAATCGATTGAAACTGACATTCTATGAGAGTCTGTGTCTCATTGGTGACATCATTTTTTACGTTTGGATGATTTTTACGACATTTCGTGTTTTTCAAACATTTGAAGGGCATAAAAGGATGCATAGGAGAAAAGCTTAAAGGCCAGGCCGCAGGCACCAGCGTTACCACTAAACAGTTACTTCACATGAGCAATAAAAGGTGCTCCTCGCCTTTCTCGACTTTAGTAAGGTGTCAGAGCTTCTTTCCACAGCGCCGTAAATATATATTTGATGCCAGCGGCCGCACCCTACAAATGCTGAATACTCGCTCTGTAACTTCTGATTCTGTGCATCACACCCAGTCCTGCAGTGAACGCTTGCAGTGCACCAAAGCCCTCGGCGTCTCTTTGTTCTGCAGAGTCCTGAGGATGGCGTAGATTAGGATGAGGATGCACAGGATGAGTATCAGAGGAACAGTTACCATGATCAGGGTCATGACCTTCGATTCGTTATCAGCCACTGTAACGACCACGTTCACCTCTTTGTCGTCCTCTTCCTCAGCGCTGTCAGGCTTAGAGTTTTGGTCTTCATCTGGGTTTGTGTCTTTGTCCAGGTCCCTGTCCGGCTCTTTGTGCTCGTCTTCGCCTCGGTTTGAAGGGTTCACTGGTTTGTCTTTTGGTTCCTGCTTGGTGTCAGTGTCTGGTTTAGGATCAGGGGCTCCCACACAGCCCATGAAATCCTTCAGGATGGAGCGAGGGTAGCCTTTGTCTGCTTCTATCTTCTGGTTGTCAAACCTCCAGTAATTAGCACCTTTGTAGAAATAGGTGTACGCTGTGTGAGAGGAAGAGAAAAGATTTAAGTCAGACAACTGTTCATTTAGGCTCTGACACTCCCTACTATAGGAAACATCAAACTCAGGGAGCAGAAGTGAAGTTAATAATTTGTCTCCTAACACAAGATTGATTCAGAGCCTACAGGTGGGTGCTGGGGTGGAGGCTAAGAGTTATATGTAAATATGTCTATGGTTTGTGTGGCTGAATTAGAAAACTGTAAAGTGGAGCGCTGGTAGGTAAATTTTATTACCTCTGGACAGATCCAGGATGTATTTCCAGTCCTTGTGCTAAGCTAAGCTAAATGTCTGCTGGCAGTAGCTTCATATTTACAGTATATATCTAAATTGGCAAGAAAGCAAACAAGGACTTTTAAAATTAAATCTATCCCTTTTTGTTATACAAAACTTTGTATTTTACAAAATATCAAATGTCAAAAAATAGAAAAGACAGGAGATGTATTTTTAGACCAAAGACAAAACACAGACAAGTCTGCATGACTTCTAGTTCATTTTATGTTAAGAGTCTTTTTGCACTTGAGTCATTTCAGCTTACCTATATTTCAGCCCAAATGCACTTTTGGGTCTGACTCTCAACAAACATAACAAAGAACAAAAAATAAGATGTGTTCATATCAAACTACAAGAAAGCAATAAATGAATAAGCTGTGTTGGTTTCACACACTAGAATCTGGCAATAAGATGCAAAGAGAACCACGCATAATCTTTTTGGGTTACATTTCAGGTCGTAAATGTGGCTGTGCAGTGAAAACCAAGCTTGTAGAGACATTAGAACAGTTTGGCCGGAGAGGAGATCTGACTGTTCCTGAGTGCATTTAGAGCAGCTCTGCCACAAATCTAATTTCCAATGGAAGGACGAGCCAGCCCTCAAACCAGAGCTCTCATTCCTCCCCTTCTCTCTCTCATCCCCTCACTCTTCTCCCTGCTCTGCTTGTTCCAGCCTAACCAGTCGTAAATGTAATTCTATTCCTTCTCTGTCTTTTACACACCTCATTTCACCCCTCTAACCTTTCATTCTTTCTTTCCCTCCACCTCTACTCAGTTATGCTGTTCTCTTGCTGCGAGTGGTTTCTGTTGTAAGTTTGTTGTGTGAACTGAAGCTCTACTGATGTTCCCTTACTCCCCACAAAGAATGTATTTGTTTTATTTAAAGTGGCCACGTTATACTTAATTTAGGGTTTATATTTTATTTCCGGGCTTCACTGATACAAGATTATATCATTTTCAAGTTAAAAAAAAGTGCAAATCCATATTTTAATGTGTCCCCATCCCATTCTGTTCCGATCAACCGGCTTGTGGAAGGGGGCCGGACTATGCCTGGCTAGAACACAGAATGTAAACAGTACCGGCCTTTCCGCTAACTTGAAGACTGAAACCTGAAGACTGAAAAAGTGTTTCATTATCAGCCAGCATGCAAAAACACGTTCACCTTGAACTTTGGGCCTCTGACTATACTTTTGTGAAGCACCCAGCTGCACAAAAGTATATATGTAACATCAAACCACGAAAACTTTAAAGTTGTTTATTTACCACCGTCATCACTAAGGAAAGCTCCTTTGGGTGAAGGAGGGATCCTGCCCCATTTGCTGATTGGCTTGGGGAAATCGCGGTCTGTAGTCCGGGTCTCCTCATTGTATCGCCAGTACCTGCACACGGACAATAAGACCTATGCAGCACGTTTTGCTACCTGATTTTAAGTGGAACATTATTTTGCATGCCTTTGTGTGTGTCTGTGATGTACCTGTCTCCTGTGAAGAAGTATGTGTAACCGTTGGGCTCCCACCAGATTGCTGTGTCAATCTTGTGTGCAGGAACTCCTCGTCCATACTCGTGTATCGGCTGTGGGTAACCTGGAAGCACGTCAGCCTCCCTGAACACCCAGAATCTATCACCTGCAGGGACAAAAAGACAAACATTTCTCTAAAGAAAATATGAAACATATAGCACAACTGCATCTCACAGGTGTAAGGAAATGGGAATATGAGATAATGTAAATGAGCAGGAAAGAGAAAATAAAAGCTGGAAAAATGTGCATGGGCGATTAACAGGGATGAGAGTAAAGGTGCCATGAAAAGAACAGAAAATCCTGAAAATGCGTGAGATCGTGTGGTCGTTCCATATGGATTTGTTGTGAAAACGAAAGCTCCGCAGCTGCTCACATCTGGAGCAGTGCAGCCCAAAGAAGGCTGATGCAATCCTCCCCCTCCCCTCATGAAGCCTTTCTGGGGCTCAGCTGGACCGGAGTTGTACTGGGCCAGAAACAAATGACACACTGCATCAAACTCATTCACACCCAGTGAACTCAGTAACACACAGACCTCAGTGATGCAGTCACACACACATGCAAAGCACACAAACTCAGTACTCTGTTTTTGTCTGCAGCCATATTGTCAGAATGTAGAAACAGTGAATCATCTGGCAGGAGGATTTATTTTCTTTTTTACATAACTTTTAATGTTTAAATATTTCTTTGTGTGTGTGTGTGTGTGTGTAAGTGTGTACCAGATACAGAGAGTTATAGCTGTGTTGAATTACTACCATCTCCTCATAAATCACAAAGGGGAAAAAAAAAAAACGCTGAGTTTGCAGTGTTTCCTTTCAGTCTGACCAGTTCAAATCAAAGCACATATTTGTGTTTCACTTCATTTTGTGTTTATAGAGTGAACTCTTAAGCAGTTCCATGTTGGATGCAGCTGTGCTTTGGTAAAATTAGTGGAGAAAACTTGGGGTAATTACCCTTTGTTGTGCCCTTAAGCAAGGCGCTAAACCATTAAGAGGTTACCAGAATCTTCCAAGATGGTTCTTGACGTAACATCACATAATCTGCTCAGAATGTGGGTACTGTATTAGCAGAGACAACAGCTCTGGTGTACCTTTAAAGAAGACAAATTTTCCATCGTGGCGCTCATAGGCAGCATCAATGTCACTGGGCAGGCCAATCCAGAAGACAGATATTGGCATAGGGTAGTTATCCAACACCCGATTCCTCCGCACGCGCCAGAACCAACGACCCTGTACAGACAAGAAAACAAAGTAATGATTACTGTCCACTTCCTCTTGCATTACTATTGTTTGTTGTTGGGTTTGTATGCTGGAACATGTTCATTTATAGTAAATGTCCTCGGCTGTGTAGGCCAGAGGTTACAAAAACACCAGAGAGCAGTGACATGCTCCTTCCATGCAAACAGATCTTTGATTAAACACTGCATCTGAAGAGATATGGTCAATTATTCTTTACTTGTCACCTTGAAAACAAACATCTCCCCTCTCAGCATGGTCACTGTGTCAAAATCCCCGTCACAGATGTCGGGGGCCTGGTTGTCCGGCAGCTTGGGAGGCCGTGGAGGAGCAGGGGGCCTAGGCGGAGCGGGAGGAGGAGGAGGAGGGGGGACATCTTTTTTAACCGGTGGGGTGACAGGTTCTGGCTCTGGCTGGGAGTCAGTGGGTCTGGAGGAAGTAATGACGGGAGTTGAGGTAGTGCTCGTTGTGGGTTCCGGCGTGGCTGGGGGATCCAGGTTGTTGTCGGTTGGGTTGGGTGAATCAGTTGGGGGGTTGGTGGGAGAAGAGGAAGTGGGTTCATCTTCAGGAGGAGAAGGGGAGGTGGGGGAGACATTGCCGCGCTCTTTGTCAGAGGTGGGAGGAGAAGTGGGGGCATCACTGATGAGAGGAGGACCTGGGAAAAGTAAAGATGGAGAGCTTGGGTTCAGAATGTGAAATGAAACAAATTTCTCCTGCTTGTCTGTGTGGCATTAGACATTAATCACGTCTTTTACTCTTTTTCCATTGTGTCAAATGAGCTTGACTATGTGAGACTGTGCTGCTGCTCTTTGGAAAATGAGCCCAGCTGGTTGCTAAGAGAGGAAAACACACAGATGCAGCCAATTATGTAATATGGACAGCTGACGGGCTTGAAGATGGATAGAGTTACAGTGAACTAAAAATAATTCTAAGAATATATCAAGGCTGTGGCCAGTGACTCAGCCATCAGCATGTAAACAAATTCATCATCTGCAGCATTTTAACCTGCGATATAATCCACGGACAGTGAGGGCGAACAAGTTTGGTTTGTTTCCACCTGTTTTTTCCAGCGAGGCTTTACAGTGTTGAAAAAACAGTTCTTCATATTTGTTA
>JAUBNQ010000025.1:5374001-5385857 GCA_032353495.1 Ctenopoma kingsleyae | reverse complement strand
TGAGCAGCCCTAAAGGTCTGATCCTAGAATCGCTCCTGGTTTCACAGATGCAGCAATACCATTAATGGAGGTACAGTTTAATTGTCTCAGCCTGTAAGATACGAGAGGACAGAAAGACTCCAGTGGACTGCAGTTGTTAAATGTTACACCTGTATGTTTCATGTTATGACATGTAAAAATGTCATGTTCTCTGTTTCATTACCTCTCTAGAAACGATTTTGCTTTCATTAGATGATGTTTCATTTCACATGAAATTGAATTTGCAAATCAGAAGACAATGAACTAAAATAAACATGCTTACCAAGCTGATTTAAGGAACTTAATCTGAAGAAATATTTAATGGTATCGTTACATTTAACAAAATCTGAATTTTGTGCCTTGTTAAGAGCAGAGTTCAACATTGTTTCATATAGTAATTTGTTTCTGTTTACAACAGCAACAACAGTGTTGTCATATGTTGCTTTGGCAGTTCTATATTAGGACAGGAATAAAGGAGATATAGAGTTGTGTAAAGTTTTATTCAAGCAGTGTTGTCAGTGCTCCATTTGTGCAAGCCTCCTGCTGCCTGCTTTGGCCACAGTGGTGAGGATGATAAGGAAGAATCCCACAGACCAGATTCCTGCCACAATCAGCACCACTGTCAACAGCATATCTGAAACAAATGTAAAGGAGATAAGAATCGAATACAGCAGGATTACTGCTTCCAATTAGGCCTTTGACAGAGAAAACAAAGACAACTGGAAGATTTTGACACAGAAATAACTCCCTGTATACAAGTACAGTGAAGCGTACGGCAGCATGATAAAAAATAATAAAAAAAAAAAGTTACTGGATTGGGGTCTGTCCGGAATTTCAATTCTGATAGGTCCATATGACAAGAGGCCCTGGCTGGGGTCTGTCCTCACTGCTTCTCTCTTACTAATCGAATTACAGTTCTGTGAAGAGAACACAAATGAGCCAACGTTGAACCTTATAAATCATTCACATCTTACTGTATGTGTTAGACTCACTTTTGTTTCCTTTGAAACTTGAACCACATACCAACACAAAAATGAGGCCTAATGTCAACCGAGGTTTTTATGACAGTAGGATGAGTGAACTCACAGGTGTGCAGGATGTGAGATCGTCTCGATCACATAGCTGCACAGTGCAGTGCAGATAGAGTTTGTGTGGCTCTGCTGTGAAGTGAAACATGTCAAAGCTGTAGCGGACGGTGGAACTCTCTCCATTACGTCCAGACTGTTGCTCGCTCACGTTAATAAAGAGGACAGTTTGATCGTTCACACACCTGAATAAAGAGATGGAAAGGAGAGTGGATGGTATTTGTTGAGTTCAGTGTTTAGTCAAAAATGAACTGCCAATACTGAGAGATGATCGAACCCGTTCAGGAGCAGATAGTGAACTGATCCCTCTGTACTGTTCGGCTGGTGAGACTGTGTGGCCCAACAGTCATTAACCCGAAGCAGGAAATAATCTGCACGTTGTGTTACGGTCACCTCCACATACACCTAAACACATTATTTTAAATGCTTCTTTAAAGTCATCACTGACATAATATGAACAGCTCAAGCAAGATTTGATTAACATTTGATTAAAATGGCTGCTGACATTCACAGCAATTAGTTACCTTCTCTCTGAGTTCAATGGTGGGGGCACTGGTGAAGGCCTCGGTGTAAGCCTGGTCTGTGTACAGCTTCATCTGTATCGTGACATCAAGTTCATTTGCATGTATCACTGTCTCACTGTCCATGTAGGAGAGTCAGGGAAACAAGCTTTGTTTGGTGAATGCAGCATTACTACGCACCAAGTCATTTGACAGGAAACAAAAAGCTTATAATCACATCCCTTCTGCAGCTACTTGACATGGTCAGTTGCCATGGAGATGGCATGGTTATTATGAGACCTGCTGTAAGTATGAAATTTCAGATATGTGATGACAGGTTGTGATATACTAGGGGCATTTCCTTTAAGTGTTTAAACTTTAAAGGCAAGACTAAATTAAATCCAGCATAGTGGAGCTGTCTGCTCTGACTCAGTTTCAAAGCCACAGAAAATAAAATTGCATCCTAATTGTTACTCTTGCTTACCTGGAAAAAGGGATAACTGCAAAAGGCAGGCTGACTCTTCTGATGTATGGATAGTTGCATGTGTAGTTAATTTTAATAACCGGATCTCTGATGATGTTTCCAACAAGCTGAGGGTCTGATAGTAGACTCAGGGTGTATGAAATGTGAGTATAGTTTTTCTGTAAGAGGAAAAGAAAAACAAAAAAATTGCTATTCATGGAAACCACTTACATAAAAAGGTTGTATTTCTGTGTTAAACAAAACTGATGCTAGTTTAATATTAATATTCTGGACTCTCAACTAAACCTTAAATTGATCACTGAAAGTAGACCTTTAGATGAAATGCACTGTTGTGGATGTAAATAGATATTCCAGTTGTACTACCAGCAGCTTGCCTCCGCAAGTCAGATATTTGTCTTTAGATAGCCTGGACACGTAGTACGGCACGCCATCGATGACTTCTCTCTGAGCACGGCAGGATTTGTTGGGCAAATGCAGAGACTCCAGCGGCACATTGTGAAACTTGAAGAAGTCTTCCACTGCGCCGATGGATATGTAGTCCCTGCTACACTTACCTTTAATGTGTGCATCTGTAAAAAATGGTCATACATATTATGTTTATTTTACAGTAATTAATAAAAATAAGGGACAAAAATATCTGTTACTATAGAAACTTTGTGTGATACTAAAAACTGGTTACAGGTGATGCTAAATTTAACTAATTTATATGTGATTAATCCATAACAATACATCATTTATTAGTTAATTATATGTTTCTAATCTAAATGTACAAAAAGCAGACTGTACATATACACACACACACACACATATAAATGAGACAATTCAATGAGCACAAGTGGGTGTTTTTTTAAATATATATTTTAAATTGTAGATCAGCTTTTAAACAAATGGGTTCAAATGGGTACAAGGTTGGGAGATATTATGCTATATTGGTTACATTGGTTACGAAATTCTGTTTTTAGATAAAAACAAGGGGCAAAATTAAGCTAGTCATGGTCTCTGCTGCTACTATTAGCCATTAACATCAGCTACTTATTAGAACATAATATTAAATAATAGTCAGGTGTTTGCCTACTTTTGTCACAGTGGTCAGAGTAATATCCCATGACACATTTGCAGCTTCTTTGGTTTTTAGACAGGACACATCTTGTGCGGTCAGTGCAGTGCTCCACACTGCAGATTCCTGCAGAAGCACAGAGAACAAACAGTGCGACAAGATGCAGCACATCCGATATGATTTTTTTTATTTATTTATTTAGTGGACATCCTCACCTTCAACACCGTGGCGCGTGAGGCCGAGAACAAGCACGAGGAGCAGCTGGTTTGAAGAATGAACATTTCCGCTTTAGCTGTACGAAGTGTTAAATTATTTCTTTACCTTCTAGCTAGGCTACATTATCAGCTTAACACCTCCGCGCTACGCTGTTTTGTGGCTTACTTTTCTTACAATTATGGACGATTTAAAAAAAGAAAAAAAGTGTGCACCCACCTTTATGCTCAAGCTTAGGACCATAGTTGTGAAAATATATTTGTTTTAAATGCAATATTTGCAGTCAAACACTGTCGCGGCTGTCAGCACTGTAATTATGAACACCTGTTGCTTCTGGCAGCTCGTGCTCGCTTTGAAATGTGACGTTGTTCTCGACCAGGAAGACGATTAAAACTACAAAACTGTTCTTAAACTACTGCTCCTGCGTTTGCTTGATACCACAAACTACTCCTGGTGGTTCGGGCTGCTGGTTGGAAATAAGTAAAAAAAAAAAAAAAAAAGTTTTCAAACTTAAAAAAAAAAAATTGTGACGAGCGTTTGTATTCACTGTTTCTTTCATTTGATTTCAATTTTATGTCATTTATTGGCTCACTGAAAATAAGTGCTGCAGCAGTGCTTCCTAAAAAGCACCATAAAATTGAAATACTCAAGTAAAGTACAAGATCCTCAAATTTCTACTTAAGTACAGTACATAGGTAAATGTTACTTACCACCTCTGCTCATGTACTACGTCACTGTAGTTGTGTATGTAAGGTCCAACATCAAATTGAAGAAAAAAGATCAAACAGAAGGAAAGTTTTGTGCTAGTTGCCATTACTCACATGGATAGATTGTGAGACAAAATAATAAAATATAAAAATAAAGGTAATAAAAGTAAAAGTAAGTAATCACTTTGCACTCATTTGTGTCTTTGTGGTCCCACTGCATCTCTTTTGGATCTTTTTGCATCTTCTTTAATACAATAAATTGAATGTCACTTCATAGAGAAGATCTGTGCCAAACGGACCCTGGACCCATTTTGCCTTGATTAAAAATAAAATATAAAAGTGTCTCGATCCTAACTAATGTCCAACAGTCGGCACTCAGCTGAGAAACAGTGGATCTCACATTTAATAATCGTAAACAGAGAGAGAAAGATGTTTGTAGAAAGAGAAAAGAAATGTTTAGTGTCAGCAGGTCAAAATAGCAGGGGGCATTTGAGATGGGTATTGCAGGAAAATTACAGTGTCTATCGGGAATTTTCTAAGTGGGTCAGTGGGTTTCCTACAGTGCCAACTCATCACACCCAGAGGCTGGAGTCCATATTCTCAGATTTGTCAGGCAGGCCTCCCTCCTATGTGGGTACAGACCATCTGTTTTTGACAGGACAGAACAGAGCCAGAAGACGTCGCTCATGAAGGAGGCACCATGACTGATGAAGCAGGTTTGCTGCAGTCCATCACTGGTGGCAGATCACACAGCCTTAGGTTAATAAAATGTGTTGTATCTCTTTATTTCCCATTATGTCCCACATTTCAAGTCAACATCCCTCTCCTCTGATGGACCATTCATGGTAGAAAATAAAAAAATGTCTGTAAATATTCAGATGGGAAGTGTTTGCACAAATGATGTGAAAACACTTACAGCTGGCTTTTCATAGTTAATCTGAACAAATGTTTTACCAGCGGGAAAAGATTCTAGTGAAGATTTAATGTTCTAATAAACGGACTGAAGTTTAGCATCATTCAAATTCCATCTTAAAGTTTAAAAAACTGTACAGCAAAATTATGTGAGGATGTGCGAAAGCAACAGCCTCAACACCGGTGCAGTTCACAAACCCAACAAACACAGTCCTCTAAAACTACAAAGCATGCCAATGCTACCTATGCTGGATAAAGAAAATTATATTGGTCTGAAATCAGTTAACTTTTGATAAAATGTGATGTTTGGCTAAGCTTTTAAAAATGATTTTTTTTTAAAACCTAATTAAAATAAGTAGAATTACTATTATCTCAAATTCAAATTTGTTAATATTTATCTTATCTTGTGCTGGAATGACTCAAGCATAATTTGGACCCAAACTGCAACAGACCAAGCAGAGAAAATTTAGATAATTGTATTTATTAACAAACCAAAAAGGTAAGAAAGCGTTTACAGGTTACTCCTTTACAGTGTGTGATGGTGGGTTTAGAAAATATGTCAGTTTTTACAACTGTGAAAGTTGCTTGGTCATTATTTCATTAGGTATACATATATGGTTCTGACATCTCAGTGAATATGAAAAATATTAATTGTGGAGAAAAACATAATTCATATTTAGAAGGTGGAAAAGTCAACAGAACATATTAAGTACAACATAGCAATATCACCTCATAGTCTGCTGAAATCCTTTTCCTGATTTTTCAGTTCAAGAAATCTAGATTTAAAAATTCATGCACTTTAAATTCAATGTGTTTGTTTGGTAAAATACACTTCACATTTCTTGCAGCCTCCTGTAATGATTCTTGGTCTCGTCGTCGGCAGTGGTGCAGTGCCACCCTGGTGTTGTGAAATAGCCGGGTTATATGAGGTGTTTGTCATCGGCCTGATTCACAACACCAGCTGCAGCACACACACCTGAGACGCAGGTCTTCTGCTACTGAAGCAATTAAAACAGGCACACGCTGGCAAGCGTGAGAGGAACAACAGCAACCACTGCAGCAGGCATGATTAGTGTGAGTGGGTAACAAGCATAATATTGTGAGGCATAATAGTAAGCGGTGAATGGAGGACAATATTGTAGCACTGGGTAGGTAACATTGCTGCAGCTCTGTCTGTGGCCGTGGATTAACTCTACATCTCCATACAGTATGTGGAGCAGCCAAGACAGAATGAGCCTCCATCTGTGTTCTCTCAGGCCAGACTGAAGGACAGAGTGTGGGTCACAAATGTACCAGAGAGGATGGTGAGCGATTGTTTGTGAAGATTTATGAGTGTGTGTGTGTATAGAGCCTCTTTCTGATGCTCACAGGACATTAGTAGGCTGTTGCTGGATGCTTTATTGGGTTTTCAAGTTGACTGTAAATGTGTTGCTCGGTGGTTACTATAGTATTCCCTTACATTTTTAACAGGTTTTACATTCTGAGAAATCACAGTTTGGGCTGAAAATGTTTTGAAACTGACAAACACAAATAACCTTCAAATACGAGCGAAAGCAGTTTTTACAAACTTTTCCAATTGGCAGTGAGAAAAACAGCATCAAAATGTGCCAGACTATCCCAGCAACACATTTCACTAACCCAGGCTATTTGCTGAAGACACCCTTCTTTTCCCCAAAGAAATTAATTGTGAAACCTAACGTGGCTAGTTATGAGGTCTCTTTGTTACCCCAGAAATCACCCCCACTGTTACAGAGACAAAAATATCTCTAGTTCTGTAGTCAACTTCAAGCCAGCCAACCATCTGTCAGGGGCGCAGGACATGGCATAGTCATCAACTGTAGACTGAAGGAAGTAAAATGATTTGGAATATCTAAAACTGACAATCTGCAGTTACATTCACATTTCGCTCTGTGGATCGATGAGCTTTTTTTGCTCATTTGTAAATGATGGACCCAAATGTTCCAGAACGATGCCGCTTGTCTTTAAATCATGCAAACCGTGGTTTATTTTCCTATCACAGTCCCCCTGAGCATGTTATGAAACAATCCAACATGAATTCATGGTGATTTTTACTTTTGAAACAGCGATTTGTTTGAATATTTTGGTTCCCGTTTATTAATGAGAATAAATAATCAAATAAAGACAGACTTTATGAAAGACAGTGTTTCTTTCTGTAACAAACCTGTGAGCTGAGACACTGTCAAAACACTTTATGAGTTGTTAAATAAGCAGCTCAACCTCAGGACACATTATGCTACAGACTGGTCAGTAAATGGATAGCTGAAGTCTTTCTAGAGCGAATGTCTATCGAGTTCCGAAAGTGGAATAAACTGACCTGTGAAATTACCTGAGAAAACAGGCTTACTGGATAAAAAGTGTTGGAACCATTAAAAAAGTGAAAACTGATATAGACGTCCAATTTAAAGCAAAAAGTACTGGAAACTTACTAGACATAGGCACTCTCTTTTTGTGAAAAAGTGACTTTTTGTGACTGCTCCGTGTGTGCAACAATTATAAAAACACAAGAAATTATAAAAAACAATTATAAAATGAATGTTTTCTTAAGGGCTGAATGAAAAAAGTAAATTAAAATGATCTTAGTGCTTTCAAATAAAAAGGCAACTTAAAGTACTTTTTTATTCCAAATCATTAAAGATACAAATGTCAAACAAGAAATGGAAAAAAAAAACAACAAAACAGACTGACAAAAGAAACATGTGACATAATGATGTATCTGTTAACACACTGATGAATATTGTATCCTATACAACAAAATGGCAGACATATGAAAACGTGAGTATGACTGTCTCCAAGAACCAACTTCCAAGTGTGTTTGCGTGTGTGTGTGCGTGCGTGTGTGTGTTGACGTCTCAGTTCATCAGTAATTCCATCTGCACCAGTCTTGCGTTGGTGTCCCCGGCCATGTTATAGGGAATCATACCGGCGAAGGTGATGAGCGCTCTGGCCTGGCTGCGTAGTTGCTGTTTAAAGAAGGAGGTTTTTGACTCATTAATTAACTGTCAGTGAAATAAGAGACAGTGTCTGAACATGCATGTATATTATAACAAACTCAATGCATTTATGGATTTAAATTTAGAAATAACAGTGCTGGGGCCAAATCGTAGAGCTGGTTTCCTTTAATTTTCATAATTGCCGAGATACGCTAAGTCAGTATCAAAGAACTAGCGGTGAGAAAGGCCAACTGTTAAGGTGCCTCATGTCGCTTTTGTCTGGGCCAAAAAGAAAACACATCACAGCCTGTAGCCAACGGCAAACTAGCACATAAATATTGTACACACGAGGGAAAACAACTCCGCATACCAGCAGGTGGCGGTAGTCTGTTTAAGGCAAAGCAGAAGATATACACTATATTGCTAAAAGTATTGGGACATCCCTCCAAATCAATGAATCCAGTGCACAAAGTAAGGTCCATAAGAACATAGATGAGCGAGTTTGGTGTGGAGGAACTCGACTGGCCTGCACAGAGCCCTGACCTCAACCTGACAGAAAACCTTTGGGATGAATTAGAGCAGTGACTGCTCCAATACTCCAATACTGTTGGCAATATCGTGTACTAGATCTTGTTAGAACAACTGTGTGTGTAATATTCTTAACTAAACCACCACAACTGATTTGTGCTGCTAATAATAATAATAATAATAATAATAATAATAATAATAATAATAATAATAATAATAATAATAATAAACTGATTCATATTAAGGCTTGAACAATTGCTCAGCATGGCTGATATCAGACCATTTGAGTTTATCACACAGTGAGTGCTTCAAACTGAAATAAGTAAATAACACTAGAACTAAATACAAAAAACAACTGGTTCCTCACCATGTCTCTATCCTCTATCGTCCTCTGTGGTCGTCCTGGTGTGCCTGCTGGTGCGCCCTTCAGGCGTTTGTACTGGGTGAACAGGATGTTCATGGTGGCCAACAGCACCTCAGACAGGTTGTGCCGCACCTGAAGGCACAAAGACAGTTTAAAAAAAAACTCTTTCGAAGGAGAAAAAGGATGAATGTCCCAAGTGAGTGTTTAGAACCTGATCACACCTCATCACTGAAGTTCCTGAAAGCAGCCACTCTCTCCTCCACACTGTCCTGACTGAGAGGAAGAAGCTTTAAACGCTCCATTACCTGACAGACACAGACAGATGTTAACAGAGGAGATGCATATATCCAGGGTATCACATGCCAGAGCTGCATGGATGCGCTACATGTACAAAAGACAGAGACTTTTTGGTCTGTCGGTCTTCTCTCTTTATTGTCAGTGCTGTACTCACATCATAGGCTCTGTCAACGTGACCTGCGTGGTACTCGTCAAAGAATGTCATCAGGTCTAACAGCAGGTAGAAAGTACTATCAACTGACTTCTCTCCTGCTACGCCCTGAGAACGATACCTGCAGAGGAAACAGACAAGCCACCACTTTTAGACACTGCTATGATGCTCAGGACTAGATTTGAATTGCTGTGTGCATGTCCTCACCTCTCAGCAATGGCCACTGCAGTGTTTTTTAGCCTCTCCTTGTTGGACTGGGGAGCACTGACCTGGGCAATAACTGGGCTCAACAGCCTGTTCATCAACTCCAACACCTTATCTGGGTTCTATACAGGGACACACAGAAACAGTGATTCAACAGTAGTTCTCCAGAAATATTGGTGGCACAGTATATTGATGATATAGATGACAGAGCTCACCTTGGCCAGCTCATAGAGTTTGACAGCCTCCTCAAACAAGCCTTTGTTCTCTGCCTCTAGAGCCACTTTACTGATGATAGCTCTGGTGTCGCCGGCAAACTTATCTATGACTCCAGGCTAAAGAGAGGATGAACAGAGAGGACCAGAGTGAGACTCAAACATCAGAGCAGTGTTAGGATAAGCAGAGAGTAACTGGTGTTTGGTTGCTGACTGCAGACTGTAAAGCTGGGTTGGACTTCCCAGTAACTGCACGAACCTCTTGACCAGTGCAGTATGTTGGTCAGGAAATCTGATGCAGTTTATTCTTTAGCAGAAACTTATTAAAAAGAAATAGACATTGCTGCTTTACACATAATGTTAATATATAATCCCTCAAAAAGTCTATGTACAGCAACATAATCCATCACTGCCACCATAATTTTGCATGACATGAGCTGTCGTTAATATACAATGAACAAAGGCTTAAGTGCCCAGTGCGTGCCGTCATGTGGGTGGGATGAAACACACGGTTATGTGAATTTGAGGGGGGGGGAAGGATCTTCAAACACCACATCTTACAGATTGGTGCAGAGAAATGTCGAGAAACTTTGGAAGCTTCAGTAAAGTTTTCTGAAGAGATTTTTGAGCCGTGACAGTGGAACAGAATGCTGCTAAGTGGGGGGTGTCGCAACATGTAGGAGATGTGATGACTGACGGAAACCCCCAAATAGAGCTGAGACAAAGAGTACCAGAGAAGAAATGTGAAGCAGAGATAGAAAGATACAGCTGGTGATAGACAAAAGCAAGTAACAGAAACATAACGAGGAGGGGACAGAGACATGAAGGAGAGAACGTTCCTACCTTTCTGCTGCCGTCCTTCTCTAATTTCCCCAACAGCATGTCGAACTGTAGAAGAAACGCCGTCAAAAATACATATCAAATTAGAGATCATACATATTAAAGCAGATGTAGATAGAGCAGAGCTCAGCTTTTCATCTTCTCATTCTCTACCTAGTTTTGTTTTAAGCCACAATCTGCTTAATGTTTTTCCTGATGAATGTAAACATACATTAATCTATGTCCTGAAGTTGGCCAAAGTGACGATTTGTCTCGTTAGACTGCTCACACTAAAAGCCTTCAGATGAAATAATTGCTCAGGGCTGCTGCATCAGGCGGGGTCGGGGGCAGAGGAGAGCAATTAAACGCGTATGCTCTGACCCTCTTAAAAACAAACAAGGCTCCATAATGGCTCTGCTGGAGCACAGATACTAGACACTCATCAGCATGCAGGACAACCACATGAGCTGATCTGTCAGCCAGTGGGCACCTGGTATCAGTTCTAGCTGTACTGACTATGGTAACACAGATTAAAAGACTGTATGGGAATTTTCTCTAGGCCTCTGTGTAGAAGTGGTTCACTCACCTCTCGACTCTCAATAACAAGCTCACTGACGCAACGCATGAACATGTTTTCTCCCTGGCTGTCCTTCTCATTGCTACAGAAAGACACACAGTATGAGTTAGAAACGGGCAATAGTTGGTGTTTATCACATAATTTCCAATCACTTCATCATTTTTATAATAAAGGGTGAGAAAATCCTAAAAGAGGACGTCCTCTCAGAACAAGAGTTTAAGATTATTTACCGTAAGAAGTAGAAGTACTGCAGAGCTTCCCGTGGATCAGTGGACTCAAACTTGCGCGTGTAAAGCATGAGCAGACGGATAAAGTTGAGGCGCCGTACCATGGGAGGGTCCCCGGGTTCCTGACTCACTGCACATACAACAGGTGAACACATTTTTAAACCAGAACATCCTTCTCAAGTGCCTGCCCTACAAAATGAAGGTGACTGCACTCACACAGCTGAGCACTTTGACCAGACGACTTGAGCAGCAGCCGCAGCTCGTACAGGACCAGCGCCACGTGCACAGCATGACTCCGAAGTTTCTCAACGCGAAACAAGAAAGCCACCGCCGCCTCAAACTGAGCTGTCAGGAACAACACCTGGAAATACAAGAAGGGCTGCTGGCTCGCAGAGAAATGCGATTCCCCTGTTTGAAAAAAGATGAGAGATGGAGCAAAGGTTTTAGTGAGACTGAATAAAGGGGGTTGATAAATACAGTGGTGTGAAAAACTATTTGCCCCCTTCCTGATTTCTTATTCTTTTGCATGTTTGTCACACAAAATGTTTCT
>JAUBNQ010000025.1:5352670-5373901 GCA_032353495.1 Ctenopoma kingsleyae | reverse complement strand
GAAACATTTAAGTGTGACAAACATGCAAAAGAATAAGAAATCAGGAAGGGGGCAAATAGTTTTTCACACCACTGTATTTCTATAAAAGGTATTTCTGTATTACTTAAACCTGCAAGTATTTCCAGAAAGAAATAGTTTGCACCGCTAATGTCTAATGTGTTTTCACACAATTCATTTCCAAGAGTCAAGAAAGGTATCATGTACCGCATATTTTTGGGCTGTAATTTTAAAATTTTTATACTGTTCAGGCATATGGAAAACCTATGTAGCCCATATGGTTTCAAAATATATATCCAACAAGAAAATAAGTCTCGAAACACTCCTTTAAAAGTAAGATTCAGCAATGTGCTATTTTAAGGGTAACTGATTCATATCAGTTCGTCAAATCTGAATATAATCTGATGGAAGTTGGCAAAACTTCCATTCATATTCTATCAGCAGGAATATTTAGTCAATTCTTTTACTGTTTAAGACCCTCGCAGGTAAAATACTAGAAGTGAATTTCTTCATCTATCCTATATGCGTCTATTTTCTACCACACTGTAATAGATGCAATAGAAAATAAGACCATACAGATGACAACCACACAATAGAACTAATCTGCACAAAACATATTTTTACAGTAAATAGTGTCAAGATACATAAATACAATAGAAACAACATAAACTCAGTAACCAAAAAGCTAGTACAAACAAAATATCAACGACAACAACAAAGCTCTAGTTATTACAGGTCTGAAATCAGTACTTGGAAATTAAACCAATTTTATTATTCCTTAAATGTTACTTTTTGTTATCATATTTTTTCCCTGCAAGGGTCTTCTAAAATAGAGGGGCGTGCAAAATATCTGTGATGAACTTTTATGCCAGCCATCTTGGGTCACAAGGATTTTAGTTGCACTTACAACTGACAGCCACTGGGTATTAGCCTATGCAGCGATGCACTGTAGCAGCTGATACGTAGTTACACCATTAAAACCCATGTATTTACAAAAAAATGGCTACTGAATAACTGTCCACCGTCATGACAGGGTTAACGCCACCAGTTCAACAATCTATAGATGCCACATCAACTTTGGACAACAGTTGCTATGGCAACTAACATGAAAGAATGCTGGAATCATCTTGTTGAGCACAGGTACTTAAGTCATCAAGTTTACTTTTTAATTATAATTTTTAATCCTCAGGCTGGCTGAAAGTTTGAGGGGTAGGACAGGGTGGACCACGTCAGCCATTTTATAGCCTTATCTCACACTTACAGCACTTTAGTTCAAAAACCGAAAGCAAATGAAAGAGAGAGAGAGGGAGAGAGCAATGGAGAAGAAAAAGGGTGAAGGAGGAGAGATAAGGGTGCGTGTGTGTTATGGAGTGGGGGCTGAACCAGAGTGTCCAAACAAGAAATATTAAAGAACAAATGCACCAGAAAGGGGGGGGGAGAACATGTGAAAGAGGATGAAAGCTACAGCAGTAAAAGGAAATAGAGGAGGTGCAGGTGTGAGGAGAAAGCAGGATAAAGGATAAAAGGACATGACGAAGATGCAACAAACAAGGGACAGAAAAGCAGAGAACAGACGAGTCTAGCAAGCGCTGGCAGTATGTGAGAGAAATGAAGAGAGGCTTTGGGCTTTATGTCCCACTGTGAAGCAAGATGGAGGACAACAACGAACACGGTGCCAGACAACCGAGAGTGCAGAGCAGCAGGGAGAAAACAGAATGAGGCTTCAGGCTGTACTTCCCACTGAGCAAAGGGAGTGGGAGAAGAAAAATGGGAGAAGGTGAGGGCTATTGAGAGAGAGGGGAGAGGAGTGCAGGGAGCAAGATCAGCCTGTGGAGAAGGCAGCACCCAGGGGGACAGAACTGTGCTTTCAGAGTCTGTGGGAGAGGAGACCTAATGCCCTTACAAGCTCCTTTTTGTGTGTCAGGGGTATGTGGTTTTAGAAGTGCACAATTTATTCTGAAATTAAGTGAGGTGGAGAGTAAAGGTCTGTCTGATGGTGCATGCATCACTTGAGTTTTCTGCCATTTGTAGGCATGTGATGGTTACTCCTCCTGAATGGAGGTGGGATCAAGCGGGTGGCTGTGTTCAGCTATTGTTTTAAGTTTCTGAAACAACCTGACTCCTCTCTCAAGCTGTCTTTGATACAACTACTTCCAGCACTTGTGTACTATGACGAACAGGGGCTGTCTGAAAGCATGCCCTTTCTCCACTCTTGTAATATTCAATGTGTTAAGACATCAAGGACACAGATTTCTTGAAGAGAAATCGAGGAAGGCAGTGTGATGTAGCCAGTAGAAAGTGTGGTCAGATGACACATTATACAACCTAGTTTGTTTCAAGGATATGGAGCATTTTTATCTACTCTCAGTTCCACCTGAGATGAAGCTGCTGATGTTTCTTTTTACATTATTGAGGGCATTTTATATGACCTATAGAGAGGCAAGTGGTAGACGATGATTAATTATTAACACAGGCAGAAGATGACTCGTAGTTGTAGTGCTTAAGCAAGATACTGTCCCAGCTGAATCATAAGAACAAAAGATAAGCAACTGTGTTTCTATTTCTACATATGGCAGCTTAAAAATCAATTTTACAAACACAGTCTGGTTCAATTTTCCACAAACTCATGAACTTTTGTTCCTGCCTACTATGAAACACTGTTCTGAATTTGCTACAGCTATGAGTATTTTGGGCTGGCTTGAGGCTTATGGGCACTGTAGTATTTAGAGCTGTTCTACATGTGAACCTGAAGCAAAAAGAATGACTCTTCAAAAACAAAGCTGAAACAGTCATCGCTGTTTGCTTTAGTCCTTTTAAATTATCCTAGAGGGAGAGAAAGAGACTCAGAAAGAGACTCCTCTTTCACTGTTGAGAAACACTGAATTTATAATTGTCATAAACTTTACAAAGGAGAATTTACATGGTGGAAAATAACCTCCCCTAACATTTTTATTTCCTTCTTTTCTAAGGAGAAATGTAGTAAAGTCCAGATTTAATGCACGTTGGTCTCATTTATAAATACAGATATGGTTGTGGACTTATTACAACCAACAGTACAAACACCTGTGTCGGTGCCCTATCTGCTACAGTAATAATATGTACGACAAAATAAAGGAAGGTGAGACACTGTACGAGGGGACACTGCTGAAGTAAAGACACACACAGGAGAACAAACTGAGATACATGCAGTTACATACCGTAGTCCTCCAGCAGCTGTTTCTGTAGCTGTGGCAGAGTCAGTCTGTCCTGAGGGGAGCTGCTGCCGTCATCATCAAAACACACCTGGTTCAACTGCAAGAAGAAAACGATACACACTATGTAAAATGAAAGCAAATAAATTATACAACTTTGTTTAAAAAAAAAAAAGAAACTGTGAAAAGAACCAGACTGTACCTTTAGCCAGAGGTAGTCTTCTGTCTTGTCTGCCACCTCTCCATGGTTGTCACTGATGTCACATTTCCCGATCAGGCAGTAGACAGCTCTCTTGTAGGGGTCAGCGCTGTTCCTCAGCACTCTGCGGTAGTGGAGACGAAGCTTGTTCTCAGAAGCTGGAGAGAGTCTGAAGAAAAGAGGCAAAATAGATGGAAGAAGAGAGGTGATGGAGAGATTTAGACACAGTTTGAACCTGTTTGTGTGGACGGTGTAGACATCAAAACATCATGCAAAAAAGCTGAAGGGTTCTCACCGTCTGTCAGGGCTGTTCATGTATTCCTGGAACCAGGTCTTGAAGTCTCCTAGCTGATGATACACTCTGTTCACCACCTGCATGGCTGCATTCAGATCACCACAACGCAGACAGTAGTAGATCACAGCCCAAACTGGGTGCCCCTCTATCTCACCGTCCTATTTTCACAGACAGACATCTAAAATAAAGCTCCAGCTACACAATTTGTCCAGTAAATGACAAGTGTAACTGTTCTTACACTAGCGGCTGAATATGATTTGGACACTGTGGGTGTATGTGCACTTGATGACAGTACTAAACTGAGTTTACAAACGTTTTTGCAGATAAAGACCAAACAACAAGAATCTTAAAGAGGAATACATTTGTGAGTTATGGTCAAAAATACTGTGGTAGAATACGAATTTAGATTAAGATGCTGGTATTTCGCAGCCTCAGCTATGTTCACAATCTGACTGTTAGTGGGCTACAATTGGCAGGTTTACCAAAGAGCTTGACAGGTGAGAGAATGTTGTCAAATCACAGCATTAACAAATCACTTCTCCGTGTGGGGGAGGTAACATTTTCTTTAGCCACAGGAATTTTAATGTATGTATATATGAGTTACCTGCATGCCAGGCAGTGGCCCTGGTAGTTTAATATTGAGGAAGCTGCGAACTAGTTGGTACGTTCCTGGCACCCCTCCTAGTTGGGCCTGATGGAGATTCCCAAACACTGTAACCATGGTGTAGTTTTTATAGCTGGGAGAGAGCAGACACGCACACAAAGAGTAAATCACTCACTGATGTGTGCTGTACAGTCTAGTACTAAGTTTGATCCACAATAATTCAAATAGAAAAGCACTTCGACGTCTTGGAAAACAAAAAACAAGCACAGTTACCTGTTTTCAAGGAAGCCGAGCGCCTGACGTACAAAGGCCATTTGCATTTCAATGGAAGTGCGACTCTTGAGGGTGTCTTTAGCTGGAACCAACAACACATCTGTCATCTGCTTCACCATCAGCCACATGTCTGATACGTTCTGAAGTCAGGACAGTAAAACTGTTAGATCGGAAAATAATATTTAATTTCATGTTGATAGCTGATGCGACAGATCAGTGCTCTTACCTTGTCATCTAGGCTTTCTGCTACAGAAGCACACAAATCTCCCAGATTAGGCTGAATGTGACCATTCACTATCTTCTCGTTGAAAATGTAGATCTAAATGAGGGCACAGGTGGAGAAAGACAAAAACTAAGAAGGTTAGAGCTGACCACAGTAGCTCTGCAAATTTTCAACATTAATAAGATAATGTAAAGGACAGTTTGAAATCTGCCTACAGCTCCATACTCAGCTCCAAAAATAAAAGCAAATTCTACGACCATCGTGTGAAATGGTTCACAATAAAAAACAAGAAGAAAAGAATCATGATGTTTAAGAGGTCATCAAAGAGGATAACAAAAATCAGACAAATGACTCCGCAAGCAATGTGTCGACACATGGTTAGAGGAAAAGCCACATAAAGCACCGCTTCACATGAGAAAGAATGAGAGGGGAAATTTCCCAGAGTCCACCTCTCCTGCCCAGTCAATCAATATGTTTGATCTGCCACTCCTGGTTTGCTGTGACCTCATTTTAACTCAACAATCAGACATGGCATCAGAGACAGACTGTGACTGGACTTGACTTTTTGCATTATGATTTAATGTGACAAATGTTATTATATACAAATCTATCATGAACTTGCTGGAAATGATCTTTCATCAATCATAAAACTTTTACTGTCCATAATAAATTTAAACTGTGTTGGCTGAACTGTTCTGGTCCTAACCGTCCAATGACCTGAATGCACATTAAAATGATTAGAGTGACAGTGACTCACCTGTCGTCCATAGGCCACCTCCACACTGTCCAACGCACTCCTTCCTGGAGCTGTCACTTCACTCACAAAGCTGGGCTATAACAGACAGAGGCCACAGATGACTTTGTAGATACACGGCAAACAAGAAAGTAGCAAAGAAATTAAATACGGTTGGAGACACCAGAGCCTGCTCCACTAACACTGAAAATTATCTCTAATCAATATTCATTCATTCAATGTTCAATTTGAAAATGTTTTCCAGTGCTGCTGGATGGATGGATCTGATAGATGGATGTGACTACACCATCCAATTGTGTCATACTGTCCCAACACATGCTGGAATACATTCCCACAAAATGACACAGATAATGACAGTCTTTTACTTTACTAAGAGAGATTAAAAAGTATCTACAGGTCTCAGATGAAACAGTTATTTTGGTTAGTTTAGATGACGGGGAGACAGCTAAGTGTCAAGAAGGCTGCTTCAGCGTTTACTTTTAAGAAGACATATTCAGCACAAGAACTTAAAACAAACTCAAATATAGATGTTTGGAAAAGAAATGACACAGCTCAATGATTTTTACAGATTCAACATAGTCCAAAACTTTAGTGTTTGATAATAAAATGAGGTCATTATTATTTGATAAATGCGCTGTGTTGTAGGCACATTGAGACGTTAGATTTACAGTAAAATATCAGACAGTAGACAACAGTCTCTGGAAGTGGCAGCTGAAATGGATTCTACCAAACACAGACCAAAACCAGACATTTCTTCTCTTCATTATTAAAAAACAACCACAGTGGACCTGCCATTTTATTTTAGGAAATGTATTAATTTTTTATGACAGATCTTGCCAGAGGAGAACTTATGCTGGGCTTGGTCCATGAGGCAGTGAACAGCCAACTTAACTCTCAATAACACATTATGTTGCCTTAAGCAAGATATTTGCAAAAAGTGCTCTGCCAAATCAAAAAGAACTGCTCCCATTAGGTAAAACAGGGTCATCTGAAATGTCCGGTAGACTGTGAAAGTGTCTTTTTCTTCGTAAAGACCATTTTTCTTGGGTTGTCTCCTTTTGAACCGTGGAGAGACGTTTCATCTTAAAGCAGCTAAAGCAGGCCTGTACCTCCACATCTTGACTGAAGTCCAGCGCATCTTCTCCAGCTCCGAGTAATGTGTGCAGAACTCGCTGCTTCACCTGCTCCCACTGGACCAGCATGGATTCACGATGGTACTCCTCAGCCAACAGGAATGTCTGAAACATATAGAGTCATACAGTCAAACTGCTGTGTGAAATGACTCACTTGGCCAGAAAATCCTCACTCCCACCGTCTGAAACTAAAACCTGTCCTCACAAAGTACATGTATAACTACACACACAGAGTGGGTATACTATCATCAGCAGATTAGTGGAGTAAATCATAGTAACCGATTTAGTATAGGAAGAAAGCTCCCCACCCGCTAAGCAAAGTACGGATGCATGAAGCAAACAGAAACATACATGCACATTATGTAAACTGGGCCTACCTATGACACACACACACACACACCAGATTTAGCAGCAGACCTCAGTCGAGATTGTACTAGTCCACCAGGAGACAGCGCAGTCTATTTTAACTCTCCACAGAGACTCAAAGTCAGATAATGGGAACGTGATATAATTGAATCTTCAGCTCAGGGAAATGCAAATCTAGACTAAAGTCATCATTTACTGGGTTAACTTGGTCACTGCCTGGATGTCAAAGCTTTAAACATTTCTGAGCTGCACTTACACTGTATCAAAAAGTATAATTTACTTTATTATTATTTATTTGTTATTTATAATTAGTATTCACTTATTAAAATAGCAAAGATTTAAAATGTCCTATAGTACATATTTTTCACGGTCACTTAAACTTAATTTAAGGAAATCTTATCAAAAACTAAGTGAATGTTATCAATTTATGAAAAGAAACGGGCTAATAAATCATTATCAGATTTCACATGAAAACAATCCTGATATCTGCTTACAGGCTTAAAATTCAAACAAGGGTATACGTCAGATATAGTAAATATCTAATCTAATAAACCACAGTCTGTAATGCAAAGCTACAGATGTTAGATAGAAATCTGCACGAGCTACTTTATTTTTATTCTTCAGTGCTTTTGGTTTTTCCACCCTTGCACACAAGTCCTTTTCCTCTCTCAGGGAGAGGAGAGAGATAATGGGAACGGCAGCTAATTAAACGCAGGGCCTATTAGCTCTGCACATCAGGGAAGCCATTTCAAAACTATTCCCTGAAGGTTCACACCAGAAGGACTTTTAGATCACAGCAAGCAAAAATTACTAAAGATTTGTTTTTTAAGTGTTCCTATATTGCGATGCACCACACTCTGGTGCTAAACTAAACTTTAGGCAGACAAGGAGTACTGTCTATTTCTTAACCTTTTTCTTTAAAATTTAAACCATTTTATCTGTAAAGAGCAAAAAAATGTGAGGAGATGCTTTTAACTCTTCTTCTAGAACATAGGATTTAAATCCGTAAGACATTATTGCTCTTTTTTAACGTAAGAGGCAGATACTGACCCTGCGGCGAGACTCCTCGATGGCCGACAGGAGGGCGTTGTCCCTCTCATTCTTCAAGAAGCCCTGTGGATGAGGCAGAGAACAGACAGTCAGAGAGACAGGAGTGGATGATGCACAGTGACAGCACGGAGAGCGCAGCGACAAAAGACATACAGAGAGAGACCAGGAGAGATAAGTTCAACTGTGAGGACATAATGAGGCAGAGATAAACAGTTTGCAATGTGTTCCAGGGGGGCAATTTAGCAGGCACACCATAATTTGCTCTAAAGGAGGTAGAAGTAACCTCTAAATTTTCCATTCCTTTTTCCTTCTCAGACTTGTGCAGTCCCATGTATGGTTGGTTGATTAGTCAAACATACAGTCGTTATTTTATACAGATGTATGAGCAGGCAAGAGAAGTGTCCACGTCTGTGTCTCACACAGCATTTTGCTATGACACAGCAGCCATCATAGCCTCCATTTTGGTGTCACCTCAAGATGGCTGCTGCTGCCCGCTGCACGTTCATCTCCCGCTCTGGGCCTATGAAGATTGTGATCATTCATACTTTACTCACCTGATACTAAACTGCTGCTTATCTTATGCACAACATCTGAGCTTTCAAGTGAGTATGTGGCACTTATGTAACACCTTGAGAGTGCAGGAGAGAACACGACAGCACTCTTCAGGAGGAACGTCAGTGAACGTGGACATACATCTTGCGAAAGCACCAAAATGGTGGCTATGCAGTGGGTCACTGTCTGTGTTACAATGTTAAGAAACAGAACCTTACCTAAGAAATAGATAAATTATATTCAGTTACATGCGTAGTATCTTGTATAAATACACACATGCATGAACTGATCATTACCTAGTTCTCATTTTCTACTACAGTCATTTAGTCTGAGGTATTTAGTAAGTACTCATTAATAATTCATTAATAATCAAGTTGTTCCTCATTCTTTCCTAGCTTTATAGATTTTAAATCCATCATCTTTGTTGACTTACAAGTCTATACAGCAGCTAAGAACTGCAGTGTGCACATTTGCATTCCTATGATGTTAAGTAAAGCAGTGCCACCCTTTATACTCTGACATAACAGGCTCTTCGGTTGGTGAAAAGTTCTTCTCTTTGTCAGATAATGGCATATTAATTTACTGATGACACTTCAGACACCATCTGCCTTTCCATCTAAAGCATGTAGGATCATTTTAGGTTGAAGAACAAGCACCTGTGGTAGACGCAGCCAAAGCTGAGTAGAAATTATTCTGCTCCACAGTGATGTGGGTGCTCTTGGCTTCCCTTTTCCTTCTATTTCTCCTCTCCTCACTCGCGCCTTTACTCCCCCACCTGCTCAAAGCTCTGCCTACTTCAGTCTCATTTCCACCCCTTACTTTATCTCTAGGCTCTCAGCCTTCACCTCTGGCTGTTATTTCATTCCTCTCCTCCTCCTCCTTCACTCTCATCCCTGTGTCCTAACAAATCAGAGGAAAATGGAAAGACAAAGATTCGCTGGAAGAGTGAATGACGTCCTGCATCAGTACCAATAACAAACTACAGTAAGAGTGACTGATCATTACTGCATCAAAGTGAATTGAACTGTTACCAATGCTAGAAAAGCTAAAGACAATGCATGATCTAGCTGGGCCGATTAAAGTATTAAACTTGCAATTAAGACATAAATTTAAACTGAATCCCCAGCTGAAACTGACGCTGATGAAACAATCAGCTTTTACAAATGCTCATCTAAACATCCTGGTGCTTTCCAGGGAAAAAGTGCTGTATTGTTTGCAGGAAGTGATGTGTTTAGTCCAACCCACCTTGCTGCTGCAGCATTACTGATGACCAGGGCTGAACAGAATATTAATCATAATGCATAGCATATAAAGGTAAATTCTGGTCTGTGCCTTGATCCATTTCATTTCTCACCTGAAAGATAATCTAAAGAGTTACAGATAGTCAAATGTTTTTTGTAATACTGTTCTTATAAAAGGTGCAACTGTAGTTTATTCAGATCTAACCAGGACATTTTCTATCCCAATAATGAGTTTAACCTTGTCTATTATGACATCTACAAAACCATAGAAGACAACAGGAAAGGAGTCATGACATGACATGACATGACAACTACCTTCATCGTTCTCAGTCATAGTGAACCATAGATTAGTAGAGCAGGTTACTGGCTCTAAATGCATCAGAAACATAACTTAAACATTTAGTAAATAACATTGTGTCATTCTGGTCACAAACTCATTCACAGAGAAAAGCTTCACAATAGTTTTCTTACATCCTTGTTGAATCCAAATCAGTGTCTGAGACAGTGACCTTATTCAACATTAGTGTCATGGTAATCTTCTGACAGCATAGTAGACATTAAAAGAGTTCATGAATAAACGATACTTTTAGTTTTGTGGCTATGTAGTGTGACATTTACGGCCAATGCAACTAAAGTTGAGAGTTTTACTTGATGTCTTGGTGAAATGTCAAATGCTATTAGTTTATTTGAATCAGATAAGGAAGAAAATAAGTTTCTATTGACCCCAAACAGTCCCGTTTACCCTTTTGATCCATTCATTCCCCCTATTTCCTTCGTTCTCTATCTGACTTTTTCCCCAGGAGAGGCTGAGAATAGGTCTATATTTAACCACTCTAACCAGAAGAAAGCTCAGGTCAATGCTCACTGGAGAGCTGCACTGGAAAAGGAATGGTATAAAATCATTGTAACAGGCTTATGTGAATGTATCTACAACAATAGAAGAGGAGACTGTTTCTGACATGGTAATGACTCTGACTGTTATTCCAGTAAAATGCAGGAAATGAGACGGATATATTTTCCAGAAATAGACTGAGGACTGCTCCTCCCAAAAGCATCTAAAGTAACAGTGGCAGTGGTGAACACTGGATAGCTTCTGGGCAGTCACCTCAGCATTTCTGCTTCAACTGTGGTACGACAGTAGGCAACAATATTTCATGGCTGTCATTTTGTTGCCTGTTGCCAGCTGCACTGCCAACAACTTTGCCTATAAGATATTTTTTTGTGCCAAATGTAAACTGACAACTAAGCCAACAGCTGTGGCCAAAATTCCCATTTGGCTGGGATGTAAATGCTCTTCACAAGAAAATGCTCTTCACTTCAAAATGTTTTACTAACTGAGAAGACTGTAAAGGATTATCACAGACACACAGGCGCGGCATCGTCTTTACTAATGTCACAACAATGCCGTAATTTTGATTAGCCCCAACCAGCAGAAACACTTAGCATATTATTCAGTCTGAGACACATTGTACTCAACGTTTCGCACTACACAGTGCAGATGCTTTAATTTCTCTGCGCATTCGTTCCGAGATGATAAAAGTAAACATAAAATAAACGAAAGACAACATACTAAAGAGCTGTGCTGAAACATTTTAGACAAATGCATGCTTATTACTGTCAACAATCAATTCAGGACCAGGGAATAGGTGTATCTTAAGAAGTACGCTTTCTGTTGCCCCACCCCGATATGGTGTAACCTCAGAGATCTGAAACCCACTGTGAACACCCACAGCCTGCTGGCCAGACAACCCAGAAGCTTCTACAGGAACATAGCCACAAAAAAATAATTTAATAAATCGTGATAAATCTGGAAATTGCTGTTAAATACAAATGGCAGACAGTGAACTGGGTATAAAGGTAGAACCAAAGAATATTTGGATTCAATTGAAAATATATTTTCAACATATTTGTCTCTAATTTCTACAGATATTTTGAAATAACACTGGACGCCTGACAGCGTGTCTAAAGATAAACCTTTATGCTAGGACATAATTTTTTGGAAATAACATTAGTACTCCTTTAAATGTATGCATTTGGTGAGTGTGTCTTTTCAAATATGTATGTTAACATCTATGTATGTGTCTCATTATCTGTGCCAGCACACGCAGGCCCTCATGTCTTCCCTTGGTAAAGATGGTCACACTGTCTGAGCCTGAATGCAATCGTGTTGTATGTTTGGGAAATTGGGGAGACAGATTTTTTACTTTACTGATCGCTTCATGCTGATTACACACTACGAAATATAAAAAATATCGTTTGTCGTAGAGAATCACGCTTTCAGGGACTCTAAAGGCTACATAAGGACCCAGTTAAAAAGAAGTTAAAGGGAAAATGAATGTGGGAGCTTTTCTCATTGCCTCTCTGTGCCAGTCATGAAAGTAAGAGCAGGAGGCTTTCTGTCCTCATTTGCCATGACACAACAAGCTCTCCACTGCCCAAGTGTGTGTGTGCGTGTGTGTATGAGACACAGGGGGAAAAACCCCACCCTACACTCCCTGTATGACAGAGTACTACAGCAAATATATGCATATATGTATATTTGACAACATTTTCCTGTAATAATTTATAATCAGTTTTTATAGTCATCATCTTCATGGTTGTCATACAACCACACACAATGCAGCATAACCAGACAAGAGGCTGAGAAAGACAGACTGATGACAAAAAAAAACTCTGTCAAACACATGTCTGTCTGTGAGTGAGTGAGTGAGTGAGTGAGTGAGTGAGTGTGTGTGTGTGTATCCATATTTATAGGCAATACTCACTTATGCTGAACGCCTGCCTGCCTAGCAGACAGATAGATGAGAAGACTTGAGACAACAAAGGGTAAAAATAGTTTTTTGTTTGTCTGTCTGTGCCCAGGTATCTGGACATTGACAGCTCAGTAGACCTGAATCGCCCTTTTTTCTGTTCATCTCCCTGCGTTGCTGTGCTAGGGCACCAGCAGTGGCTGCCATGCTGGGGTGTGTTCCCTGTGCCCAGTCGAGCCAGCATGGCGATCCGTTTGCAGCCTTTCCCCGTTCGAAAGCAGACCAGCGAGTCTTGTGTATGACCCAGAGAACGGAGTGGAAGTGCCACATCAAGACTCGTTGGAGGTGGTTTTATTGTCAGAGAGCCGTACCAACTGAGCACACAGAGACGGGGGGAACCATGGGAAGGAACTATGGATTCATATAGAATCTCAGTCGTTACCATCAAGTGACATCCCCCCTCCGTCAGCATTTTCCACTCTGTCTGTCTCTCTCTCCCTCCTTCACTCTATCTCAGCCTCTCTGACAGCCCCCTGGCTCCTCCCTCCCTCAGTCCCACTCATTTTCTTTCTTTTTTATCCATCTATGCATTCTTCCTTTCCTCCCTTCCCAACTCCTCCCTCCCTCAGCTCAATGCAATTATAGTAATGGATTTTTTCCCCCTCGGTTGATGGCTTCCGACATCCTGTCCTGAAATGAGGCTAATCATGCTCTTAAGGGTCATGTTTAGTTAATGAAGGGTTTGGGAGGCACATGCAGGTGGAGGGGGTGGAGGGGGACTGTGAGCATTCCTATATGCAGGCTGACTATCACAGCACTCACAAAGCAGGCATGTTAATACACATGCACACTTGTAGTCTTGTGCAGAAGGCACACACTCATTCAGGCACAAGCACAAGTCATGTGCAGGCCAACACCAATAAGGATGAAAATGCATGGTCCCACGTGCAGCGAAATCTACATTATACACACACACACACACACATTCATTCGTTCATTCATAAACACACAGAGAGACACTCCAGCAAGCATTCCAGCAATCAACTGCAACTGTCACAGTTAAAGGCATATGCGACACAGAACATGGAACCTGTGCAAGCACACACACACACGCACACCCTGTGAAGCTATGTCTGTAGCTCTTGTTTCTCTCAGCAGATGCTCTACGCTTAGCCAACTGCATCCGCTGAACACATGCCATCACTGCTGAGGAATATGTGTGTGTATGTATGGGGTAGGGAAAGGCTAGAAAAAGAGAAAGGGAGGGAGGGAAAGGATGCAAATGGGAGGAGAAGGAAAAATATCAGAGAAAAAAAGGTGAAGTAAAAGAGAGAGAGTAAGCAGAGGGACCAGCTGAAAGAGAACTAGGTGAGGAAAAGGAGACCGAGGAAGATGGACTAGTGAAAAGTGAGATGAGGAAACAGGGACAAAAAGACTTGTAAGTGGTTGCCATTTTTCTACCAATACTGCTCTCAGCCTTTCATTTCTACAGTTTCATTTTCTGAATATTTGTTTTTTTTCATCTGATCACTTTTCTGTTTTTTTTCTCCAACTCCCTCTTTCTCTTTGTTACATATTCTCAATATATGTGTTTGTCACTTTTGTCCTTTGTTTCCATTTATATGCATTATCTGAGGACAGAGGACAAATACCCTAGAAGCGGTAAATACCAGAACACATTGATTCATCCGCACAGACAACATATTTTACAAATACCATGTTGAAAACTAGGATTTCACTGTAAAGACGTGCGGTAACACATCCAAATGGTGACTGTTGATGGTCAATCTGAACACATGGATGTGTTATTTAGCACTGGGATATATTAGGGCTGTAAATAATCAATTGAACTGCTATTTGTTTCTTTCCTGAATTGGTGAAAATAGAGTAAAATGTTATTGTGATGTTTTCAGAGGTTTTGTTTCAACGCTGATAAATTACTTAAACAATTAATAAATTATCTTAAACATTTCAGCTGCTGATTGTATTCTGTCAATCAATTCATTCATAGATTTAAAAATTATAATTGATGTTCATTTCTTTAGACTGTGTAGAAAGACGACTTTGAAAAGACTTCATAATGTCACAAATTACATAATGGTGTACCATGATTGATTAAATAATTTACTGCCTACCCACATGAATGGCAACAATTATTTCCTCCACAAATAAAGGAAAGAGAATTTAAAGAGAATCTCGGTCTGACTGCAGCCTCAGGATGAACTGCTCTCTCTCCTTGTCTACAGATACAGATAACCTCGCATACGTACCAAACTATGGATTCACCTTATTTATTTGGAGTCACTGAAAAAATGCTAACAATCTACTAATTTCAGATTATATATCTAGAATAACTTTTGTGCAAAACAGCATTACTCTCAGTTTTTACAGTCATGCTACACTGTGGTTGGAGGTGCAGAATTTTTGTGACCCATAGTATTTACAGCCCTGTGACAGCAGAATCTGTACTGCTGCATCTTTGAATGTTATTTTAGTCGAGTTACCAACTGGTGTTTTTCTGTGTGATACAGAATGTGGACATTAAACTGGTCATTAAATGCCAGACCAGTGTCTTTACCATCCAATGGAAATCAGAGAATGTATGTTTGGTCCACTGTAACAGGGTTTGTTTTATTTTAAGTGATCAGCTTTTGTCCTACACCTACATTGTCAATCCTGTGTTGTGTTATGTTGCTGTTTCTGTCTGAGTATGACTCCTGAGTTTGTCTGATGTTTTGTTTCCTTGTCGTGGAGCCAAAAACACCCAGTTAGATTAGAGTCACAATTAGTTACAAACTGCAATTACTGCAATCTCGTGATCTTAATTAAAAGAGAATTCCAAAGTGCCAGTAGTCAGGTTTTTAGATTAGTATTCACCTCCTTCTGGCAGGCTCGCTGTACACACAGAGTGACCAGAAAAGTAGAAACTCATGTACTGCGTAGTGCAATTTATGACAAATACTACAACTATAAATGAATTAATAATTAATTTTCTTTACACTGTGCTGGAGAGGTCGACTTTACTCATATCATTTTAAGGATGTAGTAAGTTGTTGCACATTGTATTTTGCTCATCATACACATAGATGAGGAGATAAAATATTAGAAACATCTTTCAACATAGTGGCATCTATTAGAGTAACAACAAAACTAAAAAACTATATCTGTAGCTTGCAAATAATTCTAATAATTCTTTTTACGAAATAAAATGCTATTAGTGTTAATAAGGGTGTATGGTACTGAAACTAGAACATAAACGTCAACAGTATCCTTCTATACAGACAGAACAGCGTCAGGTGTCAGAGTGTAGGTCATCCATGTTTTGAGAGTGCTCAGAGCCCAGAACTTTGGATCCAGACAACTGTTACACCCCTAGTTAACAAGGTTGTTCAAAATCAAGCTGCAGTTTTGTCTGTAACACTGCAAAGGATTTACACTGCTGAACATGATTTTGCACATTTCTTCTGAAATGAAATTACTGTGTAATGTTCTGTCTGTCTCATTATAAACCAATAAGGTGAAAACAGCAACAGTAGAGCAGTAGAGTCTGTCCCCACATTGCCAGAACATAAGTGCTCTTCCAGTCAGTCAGTCTAACCCACCAGACTTAGCATACATCCAGTTGGCCAAGAATGTTAAATGTGATGTGAATAAAACCACGAGCAGAGTATATAATCAAACGTTACATTCTTTTTCAATGTACAAAACGTCATCACCAACATAAGGTAACTGTAAAGTTACCCCCATGTTTTTATGAGTAAACTACCATCAAGCTCTCTCTCAATCAGATTACATTAATACATGAAGCAAACTCACAGTTTTCTCCCCATCAGCTTATTAAGAATAGTTATTGTCTAACACAAACATGACACATCTTCCTCTAAGGCTTTCCACAGGCCAAACATTACCCAGTACAACAGCTTCATTCAAAACCAGTTCAATACACAACCCCAATTCCTACCTGGCAAAGCATGTGACAAGCTACACATTTAGAGTATGCTCGAGATTTTACTTCCTACTTCAGCTGCATTTCTCTTTGGCCAACATAGTCATAAAATAAGATGAACATAAACAACATAAAATGTTTTGTTTTTTTATTTGCTGGCACTATTTGGATCCAGTATAGTTGACTTTGACATCATAGCTCATCATATCTTTGATGACCATGATGACCTGTCCCAAGTGTCCACAAAAACAAAGTATTTTGGCCAAGCTATAAGCATTTTTATCAATAGGGAGAAAAACCCACTGAAGAATTTTTTATGAACTACTATTACTACTATTTTCAGACCCAAACTGACTTGTTACTGTTGGGATGTGGATTTTATCAGCTGCATCTAATTGATATAGTTTCTGTAGCTTAGCCCAAAAACAGATTTTAGTTCTTGCTTCTTATCTGGTAAATATTCCTGGTAATAGAGATTTCTAGATAAAGAACAATTGTTTTTGAGGCATTTTGATATCTGAAACAATATAAAGTGCACTGCCACATTTTGCTTCACACTCACTGAGTAGTCTTTATCTAGTGAAACAATCTTTATACTGTGTTGTAAGACTGAAAAGCCAGCAGCTCGTTGGACTCTGTTACTTTGTTATGTCACTCCTTACCTGTATGTCCGTGTCTTTGACTGGCTCCAGGGGCTCAAAAGTGGTGGCAGCACTTAGACTTTCCAACCTCTGAGAAATGTGAAAGATGTCTAAACCTCTGGAACCAAGCAGGATTGATCTGAGAGAGAGACAGAGATATGACAATAAATAAAGAAATAAACTGAGAGCAAAAGTGACAAAGAACTGTAGTTGTGATTAACATCCACTAGAGGGCACAAGAGGGTTTGCTAATGTCCATTGGTGAAAGACCATGTCAGGTAAACTCCACAAATATTACACAGGATTTATATTATGCTAGGCTGTATGCAGTTATACATACATACATATATACATACATACATATATGAAAATATCTCTAAGGCCATATTTTTGTTATAACGTCCTAAATAACATAATATTTGGATATTAAAAGGGACTGTGGATAGTGTAGTATTTAGTTAACTGTCAAATTAAACATTAAAAAAAATGTTAAATTAAATGGAGTCATGTAAAGACAGTTTAAAATTTGAGTTTTCTTAAATGAGATTCGAAAAGCATTCCACGCTACTCCTCCTCCCCTTCATTTACATTTTATATATACATATATGTTTTTAGTAGAAATATGCTCTAAGACATATCTTAATGTTGGGACATTCTGTCTCAGACATCTGTGACCAACTCACAATCAATGAACAGCAGTTGTGCAGACATATTTCCTTCTAAAATGTTTTGAGCAAGGTTCGCCCCTTTAACAAAACAAGTCAAGGGTGGGAATTGTCAATCAATAAATAACCATGCTTCATCTTGCGCTGAGGATTCAAGCTTGTTTTAGCATCTGGAAGACATCACCATGACTCACAGACTACACAGTGAAAACAAAGAAAATGTAAATGAAGGGAGGAGGAGTAGTCTGGAATGCTTTTTGAATCTCATTTAAGAAAACTCAAATTTTAAAACAGTCTTTACATGACTCCATTTTTTTTAATGATTAATTTGACAGTTAACTAAATACTACACTATCCACAGTCCCTTTTAATATCCAAATATTATTTGTTATTTAAGACATTTATTTATAACAAAAATATGGCCTTGGAGATATGTTCAAATTCGTCAGGCACTGAAGGGAACTTTTAGACCTTAACTTGGGGCTCTACAGTCATCATATAAAGTCAGTAATTGTGGAGATATTGTGGGAGATCTGAAGGCTTTTAAGTATTACAGTTCTTATTGCACAGGGAATCTATCTAGGTTGTTTGGGAACATGTAGGATGTACTTCTGATGTGTGTGTTACATGTCACAATGAAGATGATGTTCCGTCTTGTTTCTGATACCTGGGATTTTTTTGTAGTTCAGTAAATAAGCAAAGGCATCTTAAATAATAACCAGCTTAACACTAATAAGGTGGGCTCCCTGTGTAAAAACAGATTCTGTCATTATGGCAAAGTAACAGCGCAACCTAGTCAAAGGTTGTCAGAAAAATGGGACTGAAGCAAACACAACAAAAAAGAGGTATGACAAGTATTTAGAGTGGAATACAGGAATATAGCGGGGTAACAGAGATTTTCAGACTGTACAGCATGTCCAAGTGTGACAAGGATATATTTCTTACGCTTTTACGTCTGCAGCGTCTTGTGAGGTGCGGGTGAGGGTGCGAGATCTAAGCCTCTCCCCAGCCTGCTGGATTTCCTGGAGGTTCCTTTCAACATGCGGCAGCTCTGACACTGCTTCAGTTTCTGCAGCCAGCTGCTCTGCCTGCTGGAGCAGCTCCCCAAAACCCTCTGCATCCATACCTCTACACGCAGAGAAGAAGATTGTTGATAGAACACTTTTGAAAACACTTTTGAACTACTTCTAATTACAAGTGGAAAAAACAATAAACAGTGTGGTCTGGACCCAATCTGCACAGACAATAAACAACAAAACAGTTTTCTTGTTTATGTTCAGAGGTAAAGAAGATAAAAGAAAGGATAGAAGATAATTGTATAACATAATATCAGATTATGCAATAAAAGGTTTCCAAATTCCAAAATTCAGAAATTTAACCATCTTCATAGCTTACATCCAATATGCTTAAACCTCAAAAATGTGTCACTTTGTGAACTGAGGCACGATACAGTAAAATATAGATACGAAAAACAAACAGCTTCACATAGAAATACCTATTACAGAGAGCACTGGTTATTTACATTTTAACCTCAGTCCCTCAAATTACCTTTTTCACAAACCTTCAAAACAAGCACTGAGTATAGAGCACATGTCAAACAAACTGAATAAATAAATAAATAATATCTAGCCTAGTATACAGGACATATAGATAGCAGAACAACTTCTGACAGGTCACAGTAACTGACTGACACGTACAGCCCGCGCACTGACAACAGGGGACGTCACATTAGCTTAGCGCTACACGATGCTAACACCTTGGCTAACGACGTTAGTTAACCTCGTTTAAAAACTCGCATGACAACAGCAGCAGACAGTCTGTAGAGTATTTTCAATTGTTGAGAGAGTCAGACAACAGCAAAGTGACACATATGACGACAAACCTCATTTTTACTCTATCTTTGTACTATCTTTGTTAGTGTTTCACTTGTTAGCTTTATCAATATGAATGGCGGTTCAGTGTTAGCTAGCAGGCTAACTGTTCTCACGTTCTCTCGCATGCTCCCACTTAACTTGCTGTAAATATTTTATTACACACGGCTGGAAACAAACATCATACCTGCTGTATGGTACGGGACTAAGTACGATCTTATCTGTATTCCTCAGGTGAATGTGTTCGCAGTTATTACCTCTAAATCGGGTTTATTCAGAAATACAACATGCATTAAAGTAGATTATTTGGCCCGGCACTTCTGAAGTGGACCGTGATTGGACGATACCCGGCCCGCACCGGATGTTACACTTACTCGCTTGTTGTAGAGATGCGACAGAACCCGCTGTTCTCACAGCTGGAGTGGAGGACTTCCAACACCAAGATTCAAATTAGGTAAAACAACAACCAATGTCAAACCTGAAAATCATAACACATAACAAGTCATGATACTGTCCAGGTTAGTCCTCTTAGGTTTGCTACTCCTTTGAGGATTAATAGGACTGTGTAAAATTCAATTACTTTATTTCTGCTTGCTAATAGAGACATGAAATTTAAAATGTTTCTTGACTCTTGTTTATGTCTCTAATGACAACAAGGGATAAGCTAGTGTAAAATGTGTGATAAGAAAATGCACCATCATCCCACTCTTATTTCATGTAGCCTACAGTAACAGTTCGCAATTGGTGACGACTTGGTAATAAAAAAATAAAACAGTATGAAAGATAACTGAGCTGGCAGAAAATACTAAAGACAGATTTATAATTGTATTCTATATATTGAGTAATATCTGTGTGCACAATAGGCATGTGTTTTGAGCCTAAATGTACCAGTTTTTAATTTCTTAAACAAATAATTTCTTCTTTCTTATTGTAGCATACTACACTAAACTTACAAACTATTCTCTGGTCACAAGTTTTTTTTTATTTCTGCTTCTACTGAATTTTATTTAATAAAGCTGTACAATGTTAGATAATGTGTCTAGCTGGAACCTGAATATAAGTTGATATAAACATATCAATCAAACTTCATCTGAAAATACACTGCTCAAAAAAATTAAAGGAACACTTTGAAAGATCTCAATTGGAAAAAAAAATCATGCTGGATATCCATACTGATATGGAATGGGTTAGGAACAAAGGGATGTGATGAAAATGAAAGTTATCAACCTACAGAGGTCTTAATTCAAAGTCACCAAGAAATTTAACTGAAAAACTGATGCAGCAGTTTAGTCAAATTTGCTGAAATGTAATTGCAGCAACTCAAAATGGTACTCAGTAGTTTGTATGGCCCCCACATGCTTGTATGCCTGACAACGTTGGGGCATCCTCCTTATGAGATGACAGAGGATGTCCTGGGGTATCTCCTCCCAGATCCTGACCAGGGCATCACTGAGCTCCTGGACAGTCTGTGGTGCAACCT
>JAUBNQ010000025.1:5313779-5326787 GCA_032353495.1 Ctenopoma kingsleyae | reverse complement strand
TGTGTGTGTGTGTGTGTGTGTGTGTGTGTGTGTGTGTGTGTGTGTGTGTGAGAGAGCGAGAGAGAGAGACAGTGTGCTTGCGTAGCTTTTGAATTTTTGTTTGGGCCTTGTGTCATGCACATATGGTGTTTGATGCTCACATAATGTGGTGTTGTGTAGCTTGACCACAGCCAAGTTGAATCTTAGCTTGCAGATACTCAACCTTGAAGACAGCCAAGCAGCAAGACAGCCAGCCAGTCACTTTCTGTTTGACATGTGCTAAGATGTTACATTATTCATAAGCCAGCTGGCTCACAAGTGATAGCATTTGTGAGACTGTGTTTTTTTTTTTTTAATGACTCAACTAATGGACAAGATATCGATTTGCATTTTTGCTGCATGTGGTACTCATAATCCAAGAGATGCAGTTCAATTATCTTGGAGTTATCTGGTTTCAGTAAGACTAACAGTGGCAGTTCTTTGTTTTCTAAAGAGTAGAAGGCCGCGTAGGAGGAGAGACATGGCTTTAGATGAACATACTGAGAAACAACCTGTAAAGGAATATTTAATGTAAAACTATTGTTTAGTCTTCAACACCTGCAGCAAAACTAATTTAAAAATATAAAGTAACATTGGGATTTTCTTCAAACAATGGCCCTGACACATTTTAGTATTTTGACCAATAAGCTCTTTGCGTGGGTGAAAATATACAATCTTAGCTTTCATTAGATATCTACAGGTCAGAAATTTAATAAATGGTATGTAGGTAGTAAACCTAACTTGGCCAACATATTCATAGACGCTGAGATGTTTGTAACAGGATTTGTTTGAATGATCAGATTAATTCAGAAAGGTGAATCTTTTCTTCTCATCCCTCTTAGATGATGGATGGCTGGAAGTCGTTCAGTCCTTGATTCGAGTGATCCCACTGGATGATCCGCTTGGCCCTGCAGTCATCACCCTTCTGCTGGATGAGTGTCCGCTGCCCACCAAGGTTAATTCTCAGTTTTAATTTATTTGAACCCTAACTTGGAACGTTTTTACCTCAGACCACAGCAAATATAAACATGATATTGTACACAGCCACAGGCAGTTTTAATTTTAGAAGTGCCATCTATACGTATGTGTTATACCAACAGGTTGTTTGGATAATTTGCAGGTTGTATGTACACTGAATAAAATGGAAATAACTGAAAACAAAGAATCATATTTACCTCTGGTGAACATTAGGTACTTGCATAAAGAAGTAAGAAAAAAATCAGGTTATTTCTAGTCAAACCATCAAACCTCTTTAATGCGTTTTTGGCCTCTGATCTCCACCCCCCTGTCATCTTTTTTTCTCTTTAGAACAAATAAAATCTTGTTAGGACCCCCTGCTTCCCTGTCCAATGTAATCTGAGGACAGAGAACATGCCATTACAGACTGTGAACAGTATGAACTTCTCACAGTATTCAGCAAAAGTATGCTGCATTCAACAAACCACATTTTTACAGGTTTAAAATAGAAAATGTAAAGTTTCCAACACTAGGCACATAGGCAGATTTAGAACATATAAATCTGTACTTGTTGCACTTGAGGTACAAGGTATTCCTTTCTTTGCCTATAGTTGGCAACAATAAAATGTTTATACCTGCTTATTTAAACTGCTACTGGTTTTAGTTGTCTTGCACGGCACAGGCAGGACTTACTGGCACTGTGACTGTGCAGCAGGTTGAAACTGGCTGATCCTGGTTTCTGCTGCATCAGTGTCACCGTGTCATCTGTTAATAAAGTAGATTTAATTTATGTGATGTGCAGCCATCAGCTGTTGGCCCATTGAAACTTTCCCCACTAGCACTAACAACTGTGTGTGTGTGTGTGTATTTTGCCTATGTTTGACTTTATTGTGAGAGATGTCCCAAGCTGATTGGAGGATCAGTATCAGTGCAGATCTGAACATATTTTGAAGGACCTGCATCTTCCATATTAAAGCAGATTAAAATCAGATCCTTTCTGAAAGGATAAACAGACCTCTAACATGTTTTGTCCATCACAGTCTGCTGGTGTTGAAGTGTTGCCCTCATTTACAGCCAGGTTCTACAGACTGAAAATTTGAGTCAGTGAATATGAAAAATAGTTTAGGTACACTGGTGAGCGACTGAGTTTAGATACTGAGGTTCTGACACTGTTTATCATTAGCAACAGCAGTGTGGTAAAACAGCTAGCAGCTTCTCCTTTTGAGCCTGTGCTGCTGTATGTACTGGTTAAAGATGCAGTCAGTTGCTAATGAACATTAATTTTGTGAGGAATCTCTTGGTTGAAGTTCTCTATGTAGTAGGCATATGTACATATCCAAGCTATCTCCTATTGTTTGTAGGAGAAGCTGCACCATTCTGTAACGCTCCTGCTCAACCATTTGGGCCTCTTGGAGTCCAGCTGAGTGAACCTTCACTTTAGATGATCCCCTCGTATCACTTTCAGAAGTCACAAGCTCCCAGTTATTAATTTAATTTTGAAATTTTAAGATTATGAATTTAATATTTTTGAGCCAGGACCCCCATTATGTGGATTACAAAGCTGAAATGTTACTGAATGTAAACAAGCATCAGATACCAAATATTAAAGGAGTTTGATCAGGATCGGTGCCATTTGGCTGTGTTTATTATTATTCTGTAGATTTATTACTTTGTATTTTGACCTGTTTTATATAAACATGTATGGATTTAAAAATTTTCGTATTTAATGTGTGTGCTTTAATCTCTCCCAACCTTTACAAATTGCATGTGTATGACCTTCATTAGAGTAACTGGTCCATATCCTCTCTCCAGGATGCGCTCCAGAAACTCTCAGACCTGTTGAGTCTGAGTTCTGCTGTAGCACGTCAGGACGCTCCAAACCCCGCTAAACACAGAAACACCACAGCTGTCCTAGGATGCCTGGCAGAGAAACTGGCTGGTAGAGTCCACATTTTCACACTTGATTCATTTATTATTCATTCATTAAATATTATTGGTCTTCATTGATTCCCTTTGCACGTTACTTGCTCTTGGTGCCAAGATTCTTAACACTTGGATTTAATTAGAAAATCTTAGCACAGAACAGCAACATCGGTGCCATCATATCTATAACATGCCCATCACAAACATTATATATTATGGGCTATGGCCAGTCTTTATGTATTGCAGCTTTTTATAGAGATTAGACTATTTTAGCTCAGCTACTTAATATTCTTAAAAACCAGGATGCAGCTCCTTTATAAACCCAGGTAGCCAGGTAATACTAATACTACCTTATGACATATTGACAATACAGTTCTTTACATAAAAACAGTGAAACAAGTTGACTAGATTATTTTATTCTTTTGTTTTGTCATTATAATGCCCAACAAAGATTTGAAGATGTACTATAAGGTGCATACAGTGCCTACTGATCTCCCCACAAGAGTAAATTAATGTTGCCAGGAAACAAGTAGTTGAGGCATACAGTTTCCACTTGGATTAAAAATAATAAAAAAATATAATTTTTTAAAATTATTATTTAACATCATAATAATTTTTAAGCAGATGTTTTTAGCTCTCTGTTTTCTCTCCCTCCCAGGACCAGCCAGTATTGGACTTTTGAGCCCTGGAACACTTGAGTATCTTCTAGAGAGCTTGGTGAGCAAACATAGACACACCCAGTTGTGGCAATCTGTTGTTGTCACTTTACTTCATTAACTGAATTACTCTTCTGTAGTACTCTTGTAAATGCATTGTGGTTGGTGAGGTGGAATCTGTAGATGTCTAGCTAGTAGTTGATGTTGTTTGTTGTGTCAGTGGTGGTGTGTAAGTGCTGTGGTAATGCTTCAGAAGAAAGTATGATGGAAAATCATTTAATCATGCCCATCATTAACAGTAGTGTGGTTATCAACTGGTTGACTTTCCACCACTTGTTCCACAGCCACTATGGAATAGAAATCATTAAGTGAACACACTTTTTGGCAGTTTGTGGAAGTGTTGAATAGGAGTTTAGAAAAGGAACAAGTAAATCAGAGCACTGTTTGGTTTAGTCTTATGTATTTGAATGTCAGTGACTTCTTTCAGCATTTAACAAATGCATGTAGTAGAGTTTATCCTGGAAGGTAGATATTTTGATGGTTGGAGGGAAACCCTATTATGATTACACAAGAATTAAAGTGTACTGTCCAGGATGTGGGAGTGCATATTTTCTTGGCAGCGATCAAGAGAAGACTCAGAGGATCCTCCACAAGATGCAGACCCCTGCTAAGCTTCAAAAACAGCAGATGTGTACAGTACTGAATTGTTTTACTCATGTAGAAGTACTGTTAAATGTGAATGATAAGTGTCTACAGTTAATTAACTTAAAATAGTGGTGGCTCTTTTGTAGCTGGGGCATGCACTGAATGGCTGCCAGTGCATCTGGCCTTGATGAATCGATGGGATAAATGCAGAGGCATACAGTAGAATTATGTGTGCTCAGATTCAGCCAATTACATCAAAACTCGTTGGACAACATGTCATCATTCGGCTGGACAACAATTCATAGCATACTGCCAAAACAACCAAATACCTTTCAGGGTGAAGAGTGAATGTTCCCCACCAGCTGTCACCTGACCTCAGTCCTGCAGAGCTGCATGGCACTTGCTGAAGACCAAACTAAAGGCAGAGACACCACAACAAGAATAATCTGATGCTGAAGTTTATGTGTCAGACACTTCACGTAGTCATTGATAGCAAAGGATTTGCCACAAAATATTAAATATGATAATTTTGCTCATGTTCACACTTTTTAACCTCTGAACTTTGTGCACTATGTGTTAAAAGCTGTCTAAGACTTATAGTGTGAACTGTATTACCATGTGTTATACCCTTATATGTTAACAAACCATTGATCGTGTATTTTCTGTAAATCTCCTCCCAGAGCTCTGAGGCCCATCCTACAGTCATGTTGTTTGCTCTCATCGCCTTGGAGAAGTTCTCACAGACCAGTAGGTTCACTCACTGTTTCTTAAAGCCATTTCAATATAAAGATTTATGATGATACATGTGACAATCAGTGATTTCTGTACAAAACAAAAACATGAAGCAAAGCAGATTGTTTGCTGCTGTTCTGATGTAATAAATTACTCCACTAAGCCATCAGGTTAGCTCACAATATTGTGACTTCCTTTTACAGTGTTTTGTTGTTTATTTAGTTTTTCGTTCACCTTATCCTCAGGTGAGAACAAACTCACCGTGTCCGAGTCATGTATCAGCAATCGACTTGCTGTCCTGGAGTCATGGGCAGATCATCCTGACTACCTGAAGAGGCAGGTCGGATTCTGTTCACAGTGGAGCCTTGACAACCTGTGTGAGTTGCCCTGTGTTTTGTGATATTATGTGTGTGTAAAATCACATACTGGAGAAACAGCCATAACAGCTTCTTTAATTAGGTATATGTGGGTGATTGTTACTGAGGAAAGAAAACTGAAAAAAGAAAATGTGATAATGTTTCCTCTGTTTTCCTGTCCAGTCCTTAAGGAGGGACGTCAGTTCACCTATGAGAAGGTTAACCTCACTAATATCAATGCCATGCTCAACAGCAATGATGTCAGCGAGTACCTCAAGATCTCCCCTACTGGACTAGAGGTTAGTTAGGGACACCTGTGTGATCAATAGCAGATTCACACGTTTAGTAAGTTATTGAGGTTTTAATACTAGATGACCTAATAAAAAATATTTTTCATAAGTGTACATGTATAAAATCTGAATATTTTTTCTTGCTTGAATCTTCAGGCACGATGCGATGCTTCATCCTTTGAGAGCGTCCGCTGTACGTTTTGCGTGGATTCTGGTGTTTGGTACTATGAGGTGACAGTCATTACATCAGGCGTGATGCAAATTGGATGGGCCACCAGGGACAGCAAGTTCCTCAACCATGTAACCCTCAGTGTGTTTACTGTTACAGTTTTCCACATTGTGTTTCTCTGCAGACACATAATGGTTTTGTTTGTGTGCTACAGGAGGGTTATGGAATAGGAGATGATGAATATTCATGTGCATATGATGGCTGCAGGCAGCTCATCTGGTACAACGCTCGCAGTAAACCTCATTCTCACCCCTGCTGGAAGGAAGGTATGCACTATGCACACAAACACACACTTATTAGATGTATAAGTCTAAAATTTTCTTCTATTTATTGTACACTAGAAAAAATGTTGAAATCATTGTCAATTTGAACAGTGTAAGAGGGGACACCATGCTGTAAATGTCAGACTCTGTTGTTTAGAACATGCTTTATTGTTGTTGATGTCTCTGGAGTGTTTTGTGATTTTAGTGCCCACACTCACTGTCACTGCCAGCACTGGGGGCCTGGTTTACCTCCTACATGAAGGGATGATATAAATAATAGCATGCAAAGGCTTTATTCTGCTGCCTGTGTACAAATGTGACCTGTTTAGGAGATGCCATTGGCTTCCTGTTGGACCTCAGCAAGAAGCAGATGATCTTCTATTTGAACGGACATCAGCTGCCACCAGAGAAACAGGTCTTCTCATCAGCCACGTACGTCCACACATTTTTTCAGTTTCAGTGGTTTTGTTTCCCCACGTATTCTTTCTTTACTTCCTTCTTTCATTTGCTTTTCCTTCTTCTTTCTTCTGTCCCTCCTTCTTTTCTCAACTAAACCCCCTTTCTTTCCTTCACCTGTGTTAGATCCGGTTTCTTTGCTGCAGCCAGCTTTATGTCATACCAACAGTGTGAGTTTAACTTTGGGGCCAAGCCTTTTCGTCACCCACCTTCTGTCAAGTTCAGCACCTTTAATGACTTTGCTTCACTGTTGCCCAGTGAAAAGATCATATTACCCAGGTAAGAAATGAAACCTTACCTTTTTTTACTTACTCAAAATGTAATCTCTTGTCTTACCCAACCATCCTCTGACTAGTGAATCATTTTTTTACACACAACATCTAACACCTAAGTATGGCATAATACAAACATGAGTCATTCTGTGGGGTTGCTCCAGTGGTCATAGAGCATTTTCACCGCTCTTTAATTTGTTGGCTACATTAAAGCAACTCTTTAGCCAAAATGTCAGCCATGTGTCACGGCATGTGTTAATCGAAGGCGAAGATTAAAATGCCCAGATTTTATTGACTCTATCAGAGTTTCTCAACAAACTCTTTAGCAATCGAGTGCAACAACACAGCCTTGAACATTACCATAGCTGAATCAACACTTCTCTGACACAGTGTCAACACAAACTGAACATTAAAATCTTGACAAATAAAAAAAGACACATTTGCAACATGTTTATTTATTTTGAGTGGAGAAGGGGGAAAAAAATTGGAATACTTACATGCCTTATGTGATCAGTCATTCCTGACCTCGTCAATCATCAAAATTTGCACTAAATAAGAAGCCAGTGTGAAATGTTTCAAGTGTTGAGCAAAAGTAATTAAATATGGACTTGACACAGTACAAGTACATCATGCTAATCTGCAGTGCTAAAGTGTCATTTCAGAGCACAGAAGAAAACAAAGCGTAAATATGTGTTTGTAAATGTTAATAATAATACTTTGGGTTTTTTTCGGGTGTGATTCCAAGACACCGGCGTCTGGCCTTACTAAAGCAAGTTAGCATCCGAGACAACTGCTGCACACTGTGTTGTGATGTCATGGCTGACACAGAGCTGCGGCCGTGTGGACATGGGTATGTGTGCATGTGATTTGAACAAATAGTGCTCCAAAATTACAAAGGATGTATATTGTTTAAATACATATATTGTAACAATAACAATCAAGACAATTTTCTATGTCCAGCATTTTCTGTGAATGAACAATAAAATCTGTCCTTCTGTTTTTCTACATCTGGCTCCAGTGGTATGTGCATGGAGTGTGCCTTACAGCTAGAGACGTGCCCCCTGTGCCGCCAGGACATCCAGACCAGAGTCAGACTCATTGCACATGTCTCCTGACATACTTCCAGCCCCTACTCCAGTAAGGAGAGACACACACACCCTACAGCCTCCTCCTCTGATACCCTCTCACCCAACAGGGCTGTGAGGACAGTGCCACAAAGTTGTGATGACACCATAACTGTGAGTTCTGGTCAGAGGAGGTGACAATGGAGAGATGGAGAGAAGAAAAAGAGGAGATGAGAGGAGGGGAATCAAACTGCAGCTTGGTCCCTGGGAGCTTTCCCTAATTTCCCTACATCTCTTGTTTTGTATCCTTATGACAACTTAACTGCAGAAGCTGGGCCAAGAATCACTAACTTTCTACAAACAGTGACAACAAGAACAGATGTAAGGAGCAGAACATTTTTTACCAGATCACAGACAACCAACCCCTCATCTGCAAGCCCTTGTGCAGTTACCAAACATCCTTTTAGATATGAGGATCCCGCTGCGCTTTCAGCCCAGAGGCTACTACTATTTAATCCCATTGCCATCATGCACATGCAAATCTAAAAGGGCTGGGTAGCAGAAAATGGCCTGCAGTACAGTATTAACCCCAAGGTACAGAAAAATTTGAGGTGTATCTCACTGTTATGTTATTGGGTCTAGATATGCTATATATGTTGTTCTTAAGCATTCTCTTCATTCTCTTTTCTCAAAGTTGTATCAACATTTGTTGTTTGGTCAGCTTCACTGTCTGTACTGATTGATTGGCCAGATTTTTCTCTGTGTCAGAAAAAACGTATTATTCCTAGAGGTCAACTTCAATTTACAAAATATGTTAAAAATTAAGTCAGCTGTCATACAGCAGAGAAAGTTTCTCATGAAATTCTTGTTTAAAAACTACATACTTGAATCTGTATTAGGATTAATTGATTTTCAGCATGGCTGATCCTGCTGCTTTGTTTTTGCTTTATTGTCTTTGAAGAGTTGTTAATCTTTCCTTAGTCGTTTATTCTCCAATTTACAAGAGGAGCAAGCGAGGGGGAAGTATACAATTGAGTTCCCACCACCACCCTCTGAAATAATCCGAGATTGCAGCAGAATTAGCGGAAGAAGTAACTAAATAAGTCTTAATGTTTGGTGGGATTACAAACACATGCGTCTGTATTAAGACAAATATTTTCAATCCACAAGATGTGATTTTAATTTTGTATTATAAATGATGATGATGATGATCATCATGGAGAAGTGTTGTTGAAACTTGACTGGGACATACAATGGATTTTGTTGATTGACTGTGAAACAAATGTCAGATGCTTGTGTGAATTGTTTCCCCAGTATGAGTCTACTAAATATTCTGCCGTCATTTTTAAGATAATGTAATTTTGGTTCTGATTTGCAATTGAAATACTTGATAAGATTTTGTGAAGAAGCTACCCACAGCACAGTGACAGGAAGTAAACTATGTGGGTTTCAGTATAGGAAAAAAATTTGTATTTATGTTTCATTATAAATCATAGCACTCTCGTGAGATTTTCTTGCATACAGAAATTGATCTTGTCAAAACAAGTTTGTCGGATTGGATGTGTATTTTCTATAGGTGACTGGTTCAGGCTGAGACACATGATTTCTCCACTTTGCGCTGTATGTAAAAGAAAATCTCTCTGCACTCATCTTGCAATTTCTACATCTTTTTCCTTCTGTCTTCAACCTTGTGTTTTCCATTTTCTGTCCATCCTTTACTTGAAGCATCTCTGGGTTCACTGAAAACAGGAAACAGTTGACAAAATAAACATATGAGAGAAAATGCTTATTATTATATTTATACGATTTTAGAAAAATCAGTTACATTTTACAGTTATAATACTGCATATTATTGTGGTCATTATTTATGAAAGAATTCCAAAACACCAAATTGCATGACCAAAATCGACAAGGTCATTCAGACTATACAGAAACAATTTCTAAAAGATGCATCTCTTGGTATGATAAGACTGGTCTGGTCACTGTTTGCTACTTTGTATTTCCTGGAGCACCTTAGACATGCAGGAGAGAAATTATATGGTTGTCTTTATAGTTGAAGCTGATGTTCAGGATTGTAAAGAATTAAGTTGTGAGTTGTATTTAAAACATCTATAAAGGAATTTTGCCCCAGAGTTCCCAAAGATGTGATTTATTGAAAATTGTTGTTTCCTGGATTGTGATATTTGTAATAAACGTATGTTCATGTGATGTTTTTGTACAACTGGTACCTATTTCCATTTCAACTCAACTTTTTCACAGTGGTAAGAGATGTTGAGAGTTGTTCTTGTGATGAGAGCATGAAGGGTTATGATAATCATAAATCATCCAATGCTCCGTACGTGACAGACAGGAGTGACGTCTGATTATTACACTGTGACTTTCCAGTAGTTTTTTACAGAAACACTCAACATGTACGAGTAAACAGGTATATCTTCATAAAAATGATGAAATAATAGTGCATCACAACTAAGGTATATACAGTACTTAAACTGGTAATACATTGTTTATATTCTGCTATTTAAAAGAATAATTTGTCTACGTAAATGTCCATATATGTCCAGGTAGGAACTAACGTTCACAGATTCTGATCTACCGGACGGAACGGAAAGTCGCACACGTTCGCCGTTTCCTTGGAAACAGCATTACGTTCGCTATTTACCATCCACGTTAGGGATTTATTTAAATAACATGGACATCCAGGGACGAAGTAAGTACATTAAATTTGTTTAACTAATATAGATATAACGTAAGAAATTTGTAAAGTGAAGCTGTTAGTACAGAAAAGAAAATATACCCAACAGACCGTGACAGTTCGTGCGCTACATGCTTTTAGCTAACGTTAACCAACCATTAGCGTTAGCTACTTCGCCAAACAGTAAGCGAAATAACTTAATATTTTTCTTTCGGTAACGGACAAGACTTGTCATATCTTACCGGAGGTTTTGTGACTGAACGGCAGTATTGCGTTTGTCGTAAAACTAGCAGCATTTCTTGGTTTTATTTTAAATGCAGTGTATTATTTTGTCAAACACTAACGTTACGTCGCATTCCCTCGTTCTCCAGACACAAGAAGCTGTGGAGACAATGTCGTAGAAATGGTGGACATGGACGAAGAAAACTTTGCTATTTCAAGGTGGGCTGACTAAACACGACGAACCTTAAGCCTTTCAGAACAGGTCTAAAGTCAGGTCAAGAATACAGTCGTCGGGAGTTGTACCTAAATGCTGATGTCTGTTGAGACCTGTGTAAATGTTTAGGGTAGTAAATACTTTACTTTTTATCAAAGTGAAAACAGATCTCCAACGGGTAATAAAAATTTATCAAAATAAAACCCTAAATTATTGATTGCATAATTAATTCACCTTATTTAAAGTTAGTTAAGTGTATTGAATCAACCTTTAAATTATAAATTGTCTTTATTCCTGTTGTTTTCCCTTCAGTTCCTCAGCTGCAGACACCGCTTTTGATGCCATTATTGGCTGCATCGAGGAAATCATCATGGGTAGGACTAGACATGAAGCCACACTTTTATTTAATGCTTTATTGTATTTTGTAAAACATGTATTAACAGTGCTTAAAGAATGTTTTCTCACATTTAGTGAGACCCACTGAATATGAGAACATTTCTTTCCTGAAATGAAGGTCTTCGTTTTCTATTAAATAAAGATGTTAGGATTTAGAATCTTAATGTAGGTAAACAGTTTTATTCAGCCACGGATGTGAAAAATGTCAGTGACTTTAAGGTAAAATACAGTCAAATCACAGGGTTCAACATTTGCAAAACTAAGATATCTTAATTCTATGTGGACATAACAGAAAAGTCTACTTAGGTAAAACACGGTGTCTCATTGTGAGATTCTTCAAAATGCCACTGTGCTTACTTGCTAAAGACAGTGAAATTTCCAGTGTTTCACTAATTAATAGTAAAGATATTAATATGGTGCTCTACATGCCATTGCTTTTCCTGTAGAGGAGGAATTCCAACAGCTTCAGCAGAGTTTTATGGAGAAACATTATCTGGAGTTTGATGACTCTGATGAGAACAAACTCAGCTACACACCCATCTTCAATGAATATGTGAGTTGTTTGTATGGAAAGGACAAATGATCATGGTATCTATTTAATGCTGTCTAATACACAGCTAAAGGAATAGAACACTACTACTCTACTGCTGTGATTTTTACATTATTCTTTAACCACAATTGTGTAATAGTTGTTTAGATGTACATAGATCAAAGTGAAATTTACTTATTTATGTTGTGTAGGTTGACCTGCTGGAGAAACACCTGGAGGAGCAGCTGATGGAGAGGATCCCTGACTTCAATATGAACACTTTTATAGAACTGCTCATGTAAAATGTGACACCATTTATTTTCATTAATGTTCCACTTAAAGCAACTGTGGTGCCTGCAGGCTCCAACTCATGTAAAGTTAACTGCTGACATTAATTATGTCATAGAAAACAGTCAGCTCATACATTTGTTTGTGTGTTGCACCTGTTGCTCCTAAGTAGTAGTAGTTTTCAGCAGGCCACTAGGTGGCACAAGTACACTGAAAAATGGTGAGATTCACAAGACATTTCTCTCTCTTCTGCAGGCGGCACAAAGAGGAGGTCCCAGGGGACATCTTTGACATGTTGCTGACTTTCACTGACTTCCTGGCCTTCAAAGAGATGTTTCTGGAATACAAAGCTGTGAGTTGTCTGGAAGCTTTGAAAATCTAAAGCTCACTTTGAGAATCCCAACAGAATATATACCAGAAACAGTGGGCTGTCATCCCCATTTAATTAAATCAGACTTTTCTTATAAATTAAACTAGTACATACAAGTTCAGGTGCCAAAAAATGTTGAATGTTGTATTGATTCTTAGACCATTTACATAGTGCAGATGTTTGCAAATACACCTGCACATCTTAACTAGCTCCACATTTAGGGGTGTTCAATATTGACAAAATATTATATCACAATATTTTTTGCCATTTTCCTGATAACAATAATTTGACGATATTTTAGGAACCCCCCCCAAAAAACGTTAAAAAAACTTATGTTGGATCTGTTCGCTCTGTAATAGGATTTTTACTGTTGCTAAATAATACTAAAGAAACAGCACATAAAAAATACATGAACAACGCTTTTGGAAAAACAGGT
>JAUBNQ010000025.1:5267477-5278951 GCA_032353495.1 Ctenopoma kingsleyae | reverse complement strand
GGACCCCGCATATATTGGTATCGGTTTATATCAGTATCGGAAATTAAGAGTTAGACAATATCGGTATATCGGATATCAGTAAAAAAGCCAATATTGAACATCCCAGTAAATATGCTTGTTAACCACAGCTCCATGTTTTACGTCCTTTAACTTATATAAAAACACATTAAATCCAATTAAAACAGCTCCAACATTCATTAAATGGGTATTGCGTAGAAATTCATCATCATTTGTTTTGCTCATAGAGTGTAGACTTTCATACCCTGCACATATGTCAACTTCATGTTACCAGATAAGGACACTGATTAAATTAAATCCTGTCCCTGCATTTGCTGTGTTTCTCTCAGGGTGGATGAGGCTCGTATTCTGCCAGGAAGTATGAAAGATAACTTCTGGGAGATGGGAGACACTGGTCCCTGCGGTCCCTGCAGTGAGATCCACTTTGACCGCATTGGAGGGAGAGACGCCTCTCACCTGGTGAACATGGATGATCCAGATGTCCTGGAGATTTGGAACCTGGTGTTCATCCAGTTCAACAGGTAAAGGTCCTTCACTCAGACACTGATTGGGTACATGAACCAAGGTGTTCATAAGCAGTCTGACAGTCTTATTTTAGATTTATGAATAGTCTTAAGTTTGGAGAAAATGTTGCAGTGGCTACAAAAAGAAGAAAAGTTGTGTTGTGTTTAACTTTAACCAAATGTGAACACTTAATGTCAATCATAAAATGCACTTCATCTTCATTAGTCTCCATTATTAATAAATTTTTTGTGTTGAAAGATTATTTAAAATATTTGTTAAGTGAATCAATGTTTGTAACTTTTGATTCCTGTTCTACCGTTTTTAGAGAGTCTGAGACGGAGCTGAAGCCGCTTCCTAAGAAGAGTATTGATACAGGCATGGGTCTGGAGCGATTAGTCTCTGTACTGCAGAACAAAATGTCCAACTACGACACTGACCTCTTCCTGCCATATTTTGAAGCCATTCAGAAGGTACTGAAATCTCCAGATATACATTACTTATACCTTACTTACTTTAAAATGTGTTGGGTATGAAGCAGCTGATTCATCAATACTGGAAGTCAGAAACAACTGATACCTTCACCATCTAAATCTGTCTAAATTTCGTCTAAATTTGGTTTTGCCCAAGGATCTGATGATATTAATAAAAGGATATGGCTAATTTCTGATATCCATTAGAGAATTAATTAATTTTTTAACTTTCGTTATTATTCAACATTTTTGTACTGTACAGTGTGCTTTTTCTATTCCATGGTGTGTGTGCTGTATGTGCAAAAAGGCAATGTTTGTGTTAAGAAAGAAAGTGATCACAATATTTTTTTATTACGGTGTAATGTTCATCAAGGACAGTGGATTGCTGTTACAGCCGAAGATGCTACTCCTTCATTCCCTTTACGTGAATGTAACCTTGACCAGGAGGAGTTGATGTCATCAGGTGTCTAAAAAATGTTGGGATCCACCGATCTAATACGTAGTTTGTTTGTTTCAGGGTACAGGTGCTCGCTCCTACACTGGTAAAGTAGGTGCTGAGGATGCTGATGGCATTGACATGGCCTACCGTGTCCTTGCTGACCACGCCCGCACCATCACCATCGCCTTATCAGACGGCGGCCGGCCTGACAACACAGGAAGGGGGTAAGATATGAACTTTTCAGTGAAAAGAGTGGGGTGCTTACGAAGCTGGAAAACACGTCAGAACAGTGTAGTGTGTTCATGACGGTTGTTCCTTGCTGTTTTGAGTTTCCAAATTTAAATATGTCTTGACAAGGTGGTGTATTAGTTCTTCCTGAACATACCACGCAGGTAAAATTGTAAGTGATGACAAAAGCACCTCAATAATTGATTATTACAAAACTACACAAGGTTTCAGATATTGTAGCTATGAATTCAGTGTTTTGTAGTACATCTTTGTAATATTTTGTTCCCATTATGTTTAGGTACGTGTTGCGAAGGATCTTACGTCGTGCAGTTCGTTATTCCCATGAAAAGCTGGGAGCTCAGAAGGGCTTTTTTGCTTCTCTGGTGGATGTGGTGGTCGATTCCCTGGTGAGATTGTCTTTGATAATGTTAGTGTACTGTTTTAATTGATCTTATTTAGATTAAATTATGTTTAAAAAGTACTATGTCTTTGAATAAGACTTTTTTTGGCCTTGGTCTTCATTCAGTGTATTTTTGTGGACTCAGCCGTGCTTTTTATTTACTGGGGAGGTATTCATAGACCAGTGTGTATTTATGTGCAGTAGGACTAAGCACTAACACTTAATTGTTTTACAGTTTGTCTGAATGAATGATTTTAAGCAAAACTTATTTAAAGGATACCTAAATTAGCTATAAATTGTTCTGTTTATGTTTCCATATGCATGTATGTGGTTCTGTTCTGCTGCAGAAAGAGTATTTAGTGTTCTTTTAAAAAAATCTTCAATTGATTTTAATTGGCCTGTATTCTGTTTTACTCACTGTAAAAGGTACATATTGGAGCTTTTATCCCTTTTTTTTTTCACACAGTCGTAACCTCTCGCATCCAGTTAATGACTGATGCTTTAAGTGATTAGTTCCGTCTTTCTTTGTTTTACTATCTTCTCTCGTCTTCGATCTCATGTCTCTACTCCATCTCCTTTCATTCATCTTCTCTTTTGCCCTCATTGTCCAGGGTGATGCATTCCCAGAACTGAAGAAAGACCCAGAAATGGTAAAGGACATTATAAATGAAGAGGAGGCTCAGTTCCTCAAAACCCTCAGCAGAGGACGCCGTATCCTCGACAGGAAGATCATGAGCCTGGGAGACAGCAAAACCATCCCAGGTGAGACGCACTTAATGAGAAGTGTGTAGAAGTTGTTTGATGCTGATGAGTTTGGAAAGAGTTTGAATTTATTTTTAGTTGTTCTTTGACCCAAGGGAGACAGCATCTTTTGTGCACTCAGCTGCAAGATGCTATAAATGCCAAGATACAGGACTAAGTGTCATTAAACAAAAAAGACCCAAAACGTTGTCTTGCTTGTCAAATGTTTATCATTTGGTTTAAAGAGACGTGTTTGAGTATTGTTGCTTCAGATAGATGCATCCTCTACATATCAAACAGCTTTTTCTCTCCCTGTTAATGTCCAGGTGACACAGCATGGTTGTTATATGACACATATGGCTTCCCTCTGGACCTGACATCCCTTATAGCAGAGGAGAAAGGCATGGCAGTGGACATGGCTGCCTTTGAAGAGGAGAAGAAGGCAGCACAGGTGAGAAGATGAAAGTGAAGGAAACGTTCTGATATTCACTGGCTGTTCTGTGAGGTGAAACTACTGAGCAGTGCTTTGTGTCCTCTCCCATGGGCACACTATTTTAACTTGAGTCAGCGTTCTCCAGTATTGCACTGTAAGTCAGAATCAGGAGTCATGCACCTGCTGTTTAAATAAACCCCTGTTTACTTTACAGGCCTGTGCTAATCCCTCGTTGTTTGATTGATTTCCTTTCTATAATACTGCAGCCTCAGAATGCTGTCAAACCGATGTTCAACACAGAACTACACAGAACACAACTAAGGTCTCTGTACTTACTGGCACTGCAGTTCTGATACCTGCCAGATGAGGGAGTTTACTCACTGTACCTTTTGTACATCATTTTATCAGGTTCATCTACTGTATTTAATACAGAAGCCCTCCTTTAAATTCTTTAGGTAACTTGCAATGGCAGCAAGTGAAATAAGACCAGAAATAATGGATCTTTCTTGTTATAACATGTGACAACATGTGTATGTGTGTGTGTAGTTAAAGTCCCAGGGTAAGGGTGCTGGAGATGAGGACCACATCATGTTGGACATCTATGCCATTGAAGAGCTGAGAAACAAGAACATACCTGCCACAGATGACTCTCCCAAATATAAATACACTTCAGATGAAAACGGCAGCTATGGTTAGTGAGAAACATTTTCACCAATACTGTGGACTTCAGTCTTCTGTGGGTTGTCCATGATTTCAGGATGTTAAGATGCAACTGTTTGTCCTCTTTGTGTTTGTGTGTAGAGTTTCAGCAGGCCTCAGCCACAGTGCTGGCCCTTCGCCGTGACCGTGCCTTCTGTGATGAAGTGACCACGGGTCAGGAGTGTGGTGTGCTCCTGGACCAGACGTCCTTCTATGCTGAGCAGGGTGGACAGACGTTTGATGAAGGATACGTGCTTCGAGAGGACGACAACACAGAGGATGTAAGTGTAACTAAATGAATTGATAATGTTGTTGAAAAATAAAAGTGGATGGTTTTGCTTCTCAGTGGTGTACAGAGGCCTGAGGTGTTAGAATGACTTAATTATAGCCATTATTGTGTTAATGTTTTCCTCCCTCCTTTACATACTGGTCACATTTCAGAAAAAAATAAATCCAGAATGCTGCCAAAGCTAAAATGAAATCACCTTCTTCTAGAGAGATTAGAGTGATTCAGTTCATGTTAAATTAGCATAATGTGATGTGAGTTTTTGCCTTTCCAGCAGAACACAAACATATCTAATCATGCAGTGACTGTTATTTTTTCTTTTTTTGCAGAGGATGGAGTTCACAGTGAAGAATACACAGGTTAGAGGAGGTTACGTTCTTCATGTTGGAACAGTCTATGGAACGCTGAAGGTTGGAGACCGCGTCACCTTACATGTAGATGAGGTGAGAGCATCTGCAGTGTTTGACTAGTTTGTTTTAGTGTACAATCAAATTGGCAGCCATACATGATATAGTTCTGAATATAGAGTTGTTCATCTGATCTGAATATCCATCAATAAAATAAAATATTCTCTTTCCAGGCACGTCGTAGGCCCATCATGAGCAACCACACTGCCACGCACATCCTTAACTTTGCCCTGCGGTCAGTTTTAGGGGAAGCAGATCAGAGGGGCTCTCTGGTTGCTCCTGACCGCCTGCGTTTTGACTTTACTGCTAAAGGTGCCCTAACCACAGAGCAGGTCCACAAGGCAGAGGATGTTGCTTGTGCCATTATAAAAGATGCTAAGGTTAGTGTTGTAATACACATGAAAACATGTTGTTGGCAACTTTTTTCTTCGTTTAAACTTAAATGGAAAGAAGGTTTTGTATGAAAAATGAAATGTTAGTGTCTCCCCCTGGAAAGATAATTAATGGTTTTTACTTTACTTTTAGTACATCAATCTGGTGACAGTGCTTTTCTTTCCATAATATGCCTTCTCCAGCCAGTGTATGCCATGGAAGCCCCCCTAGCAGAAGCCAAGGCCATTCAGGGTCTGCGTGCTGTGTTTGATGAGACCTACCCTGACCCAGTCAGAGTTGTGTCTATTGGTATCCCCGTTCAGGAACTGCTGGATGATCCCAACAGTGCTGCTGGTTCTCTCACATCAATTGAGTTTTGTGGTGGAACGTGAGTACGATGTTTAATTTTTTCTCCCATGCATTTTTGCTCATTGTGCAATGAGGAGCCTGCTAGTCCATAATATTGCACCACCTGGTGATGTTAATGTTTTGTTGAACATTGATCAACATAAGCACTGTGCGATGCAGTGTGTTCCCACACTTGATCATGACGAGCATTCAAAAATGTTTTTAGGCCACTCAACTTATAATTGTAATGCAACAGTAAAACCCACATGTAGATGGTATTTATGGTTAAGGATTGTAGCATTTTTAATCCCAAATGTCAGCTGTAGCAGTTACCTGTATTATAATCATTATGTTTACTTTATATTATGTTAGGAGTGTGCAGTATAAATTATATTTGTTCAGAAATATGCAATAGACTCACCAGTAAAAACGATCCGTTTCCAGTCCTGGCTATTGGGTCCAAAACAGAGTCTATATTTCAGAAAAGACCATTAGTAAAGGTAACAGCTACAGTTACAACAGATAGTTATTTTGGATAAAGGAAATGTAACACAACTCCTGGTGATAATAATGTTGCTTTGAAGCACATGTTGTGAAATTGTAAATCAAATGTTTATGTTGATACAGAAAACAGTCAATATAAACTAAAAGAACACATTTCTGTTATGTTTTTTGTAGTTTTAGATTTCTACAGAAGTTATTAGTCTTATTAACAGTGTTGGTTTGTTTCTACAGTCCTTCAAGAATGTTTCTGTATCATTTACACATTTATGAAAACAAACAGAACAGCAGAACAAAGACACAGAGCAGTTTCTTAAAGTCTGTTTCCTCCATTTTGTTACCTCAGAGTTTTTAGGCCGTTTACAGATCACATCCAACATAACTTACGTGATCAATGTGACTTGTCTCTGAATAAATGTTTTCATCTGCATGAATCCAACACTTTGCTGAAGTGTCAGACCTGCCCGGTGGTGGTGTGTAAAATTGCAACTGTGAATAGGATTTGTGAGTCTTCATGGTGAGGCAGCTTTGTACCTGTGCAGACAAGGTCTGGAATATTTTGCTGAGCTAAATCCCATGATTAGACCTGTTCCACTGAGTGACATCAGACATCCCTGCATTCACAAAGATCATAGCAAGACTTTTCATTAGATTTGGTTACTGGCTGAGTCAAAGTGATTTCCAAGATGTATTTTATGTGTATGGGAAATAAGCCAGCATGCGCTTAAAGCTCTCATTCAAGCACTGGTGGAGACATTTGCATGAAGCCTGCTGTTTTTTTAATTGCCCACCATCCCAGGCCAGTTCAGGTTTTAGTAAACTGATGTTGTGCATCCTGATGTTGTATTTGATGTTGTTTTTATCGCCAGCCACTTCAAGAATCTCTTGTTCCCGCTGCTGTTGTTTTGTAATGATTTCTCTATTGCTCGTGTTCCTCCTTCTCTCCATCCTCTCCTCATGCTCTTCTCATCGCCGCTCTCATTCTCATCTGCCTCCCACAGTTGTGTAACACTGTTGGTAATGTGCTGTTGCTTTCTGCTATCTGCAGCCATCTGCAGAACTCGGGTCACGCTGCGCCGTTTGTCATCGTCTCAGAGGAGGCCATCGCTAAGGGCATCCGCCGCATTGTTGCTGTGACAGGAACAGAGGCCCAGAAGGTCAGGACACAACACACACAAATACAAATGCAAATGCACTTGGTTCCAGCATTAGGCTCATACACTCATTCTGAAAAAGTAAAATAACATGATTACATGTTTTTGGCCACCTGACCTTAAACGCACTGAATTCTCATCTTCCTGTCAAGATGTGGGTCAGACTGAGGGACAATGTATCCTTGTCCCCGGTGAAAGAAAGTACCCTGGTGATGAAACTTTAATGAAGCTTGTTTTAACTACTGGTGAACTTAGAGCAGGAGAGGAACATTTTGCATTGTTCCCCTCTCTCTTCAGGCCCCGAGGACAAATTAAACTATTTTTAGACATTTTCTGTTTGATCCTCCTCTGCATCCTTTTCTTTTTGCCTTTTCTGCTTCCTTTTTGCTTTCATCACTTATCTCTTTCCTTTTGTATTTTTTTTTATGTCTCCCTGCACTTTTTTGCCCTTGTCTTGCACTTGCCCACTGCTCACACTTCTGTCTCACGTTCACTAGGCCCAGAGGAAAGCAGATGCTCTGCGCCAGTCTCTGTCTGCACTAGGAGACAAAGTGAAGCAGCAGAAGGCCCCAAACAAAGACATTCAAAAGGAGATTGCCGACATGACAGAGGTAAATAAATTTTTTTTGTCACAAAACCCCAGAACATCACAGCAGAAAGATGCTGTGTATCAACATGTCTGTCCTTTCTGCAGTCCATAGGCACAGCAGTAATCTCCCAGTGGCAGAAGGATGAGATGAGAGAATCCCTGAAGAGCCTGAAGAAGACGATGGATGACCTGGACCGCTCCTACAAGGCTGACATCCAGAAGAGAGTCCTGGAAAAGACCAAGGATGTGATTGAAAGCAGTCCTAACCAACCACTCCTCATCATGGAGATGGAGACTGGAGCCTCAGCAAAGGTGAGAACAATCTCCAAAATTACAAAATAATAAAAAACACACTGAAAATCAACAGAAGAATTCATATGTAGCCATTTCTACACATGTAAAATCAATAACAGTAAAAAAATCAATAACTCCAGTTTATGTTCTCAGGCACTCACTTACCTTATGTCATTGTGTTAGTGCCAGGGGACCAAATCAGTTCTTTGGCCCATTAGTTTGACCTTGAGACATCAATAGTGCTGATTGGAAGACTTTTTTCCTTCTCACTCTGCATGTACTTTTTTCTTCTGCTCCCTTTCTTTTTTTTCTCCTTGCATTTCTTTTATATTTCCTCTGTCTCTCTCGCAGGCTCTGAATGAGTCACTGAAGCTGCTGAAGTCAAACTCTCCTCAGACCGCTGCAATGCTCTTCGCAGTAGATCCTGATGCTGGAAAGATCACCTGCCTTTGTCAGGTCCCACAGGTAAGACCCATTCAACCATCCTGTAACACTGGGAAATCTTTAGTGCCACAGCACTAACAGATAAATCACTTCTGCTGTTCTGTTCAGGATGTGGCTAACCGTGGACTGAAGGCCAGTGAATGGGTTCAGGAATTGTGTCCGCTGTTGGACGGCAAAGGAGGTGGAAAGGACATGTCTGCCCAAGCTACAGGAAGGAACACACAATGCCTGCAGGAGGCGCTACAGATGGCTAACGAGTTTGCACGGCTCAAACTGGGAGAGAACTAAGAAGAGAGAGGGTTGTGTGGGAGGTGGAGAGAGGAAGAGATGTGTTTCAAAGTACTGATTGGGGAGTGAAGTGGAAACAAAGAGTTGGTTGAGAATTGCTGAGTCTTAACTGAATTAGAAATCAAACATTCAGATTTCTCTACTGCGCCTCTCGTCCCCTCGTTTCTTCTCCCTTCGGGTCTCTCTAGGTTTCTTGTTCCCGCCATGTTGACATATGACCACTGACACTCAGCCAGCAGTAAAAGAGCCACTCTTTATTTGTTAGGAGTATGACTGCTGACTTGCTGCAGTAAAATTCATCTGAGGAAATGCTTGAATATAGAGTAAGAGCTTCTAAAGCAGTTGACTAAGGACGGCAGATGACTTGAGGAATTTTAATTTTAATATGTCCACTTCATTACCTCATGCATGTCTACAGAGGAAAATAAATGGGACGTACTTAGTGATTCAGTCTCCTACCAACTGTACAGCTCAGGATAATGCAACTAAAACTGTAGTTTCCTTTAAAATGCAACAGTTGTAACTTTCAGCTTCCTGTACCACTTGAGCTCATCCTCAGTGTGTCCTTTGTTGGCTGCAATGACTCCGTCCACGCGTGTGAGTCAAAGCCTGAGTTCTCTCCCGTGATTCGTTGGATTTAAACCTTGCACACTTCAGCTGTATCATCATCTTGCTTTTCAAATAAGAAGCTATTAACTGACTTGTGTAATAAGTCACTTGGTTAATTTAGTAAATTAAATGAACTGTATAAAATTATGATGAACATGTCCACTAATTAATCTGTGTTACTTCATTTCCCTGACATTTAATGTTGATGCAGACTGTCGAAGATGTCTTTTATCATTGTAGCTTTTCCATGTCAGAGAAATGTCATGTTATGGGAATGGAATAAATGCGACTGGTAAATACCAAATGTTCATTTGAAGTCTGTCATATTTATATTGGTGATAAATTTCTAGGAAGCTGTTACGATCTGATCAATTACACTACAACAACAGACTGAGATAAATGGATATGAAGCACTGAATAAAACCGATAAAATCTGTGTTCATTAGAAAGCTCCAGAACCATCTATTACACTTTGTTGTGGCTTGAATCAAACTCTAATTAACTGTACTTCCTATTAAACTAACTATTTAGTCAAAATATGCAATTGCTGCCATCTGCAGGACATTTTACTTTCATTAGCTTTCATTAACCAATGAGATGTAATTTGGAAAGAAACTGCAATGTGTATCAAAATGTACTATATCTATAACCTACTAATACTTATGTGAAGTAATAATATAAAATACAAAGGATGCTGACCTCTGCAGTACAGCCACACATTTTACTACAGATTGTGATCCATTAACTCAGATGATTTGGTTTATGAATTTAGTTTCTTTGATAATTTTTCTGCTAAAAATGCATGTCATGATATAGGTTTTGAAAAACAGCCATAGTATTATTATTACAGTATTTCCCCAACAATAAGCCACAGATAAACAAGGACATTAAGGGTCTCCTCAACAGGATATACAAAGCAAGAGACAGAGAGGAGGTACGAGCCGTGCAGAAAAAAGTTAAGAATGAGGAAGAATAGTGTCATTACCAGCTCTAACATTTCCTCTGCCACCTCCACAGATTCCACCTATGTTACCTCTCTGCTGTCCAGCCTCACCAATTACACAATCACCACCCCCTCTGTTGGCAGACATACAACAATCAAGTGCACTGTTACCTCCAGCATGTCTCCACAACCTGATCCACCGTCCCCAACACAGAATACAGTACATCAGCATCCCCACAGAACAGATGAGAAAGGAGAGATCTACACTGAAGACAAAGGAAAAGAACCAATGATCAAACACCCAACCACCTTCCACTGCAACTTATATATTGTATATATTTATAATGTCAACTCTGTGTTATTATTACTATTAATGTATTATTAATATTTTTATTTATTTTTAAAATTTTCTTTAACATCCCTGTTCGCCTCATTTACTTAATTTTTCAGATAGAGCCTTTTGTTCTTACTGTCCTGTGTATTTTAAATGCTCTTGTATGCCATAGTATACCAATACCATTCTATACTATATTATTCTGTTATGTAATATTACTCTAATAATATTACCCCATCCACAGCACAGCAAAGCAAGTGTGTGTGAAGCTTTCCATTGCATCCATAAGGCCTCTTTTGAATTTGAATTGGCTTATGCAATAAAGTACTGAATGTTTCTGTTAAGAATAAGGTTAAAAGTGATGAGGCCAAGTGGGGCAAGGGAAAGGGTTAAATGCTGTATTTTTAGATATCACAGACTGGAGTCACAAGGGGGACAGGCAGGGCTGTTTTAGATGCGTAGGCTGCATCCTAGGGCCCCACCAGCAGGGGGCTTCAGTGAGCTACATGGATTGATAGTTCAGTTTTTTTTGTTTTAAATTGTATTTAAATTATTTGTACATATATTTCATGTCATGACCATTTACTATATCGCACATGGAACAAGTCGAGATACATCGAATATATTCGATATATCACCCACCCCTAGCTGGAGGAGCAGTAAACAGGACAGCTCCTTCTCCAAACTCGTCCTCATCAAGAACAGACTAGAATAGAATAGAATAAACCTTTATTATCCCACGAATGAGAAATTTGAGTGTTACAGAACTCTTATAGCAAAGAAGAACATACATGTCTATATAAACAAAGTAGCTCCACATACCTAAGCAACCAAAAAATGTATGTACAGATTAAATGTACAGAGATATGTACACAAGTGTGTGTGGGGGGGTGAATGAGTAACAGCAATTAAAAACAGATGATATATTAATTAAACAGGTGATGAGTAAAAATAACCATGCTAAACTGTGTTA
>JAUBNQ010000025.1:5234430-5247270 GCA_032353495.1 Ctenopoma kingsleyae | reverse complement strand
CTCTCTGTTTTTCCGTCTTCCTCGATCCCTCATTCCTTTGCCTTCTTCTGTCTCCCTGCATGATGCCAGAGCCAGCTCGGCATGCTGCACTGCTGTTGTTCAGGGGCTACTCATTTTTGGCAGATGTTTTTTGGCAGCCATGCCAAATGCCATTTTCCATCCTGAGCTAGTCTAAACGTACTCGCACCTTCTTTGAAGTAAATACAACTTTTCTTTTGTACAGTGGCAGAACATTGCCACTTCCAGGAGCAATCATCAGTTCAAACTTAGGATAGTTAGAAAATGTTCCTCCCTTATGTTTACTGAACACATTTTCAACAGATATTACTATTTACCATTTACTAGCTAAGACGCTCCTTTCACTTACACAATTTTCTGTCTCAGCTCTCAATTTGCAAACGTGCAAAAAAGATTGATCACAACTGTGCACAGTGACTTTTCCAAATGAACCACAATAACCAGTAAGATACTGTAATGTTCAAATCCCTCTGAGTCCCCTGCTGAGGCACGAGTGCACAGTTGCACATTAGGTTTGACTGATGAGCATCTACTCCAATCACACAGACACATAATTGTTTTATTTCCCTCCTACCTAACACCAGTTGATTAGGTTTCAGGAAGTCAAGCGATGCAAAAGTAAGACGAAAGAGACAGATTATTGCTCTGTTTTGTTGGGCTACACTGAATCGCCATATTAAACCACTTTGGATTAAAGGACTTCCCTCAGAAGAGATAAAAAGGAGCACACATGGCTACTTCAGCTTCAGCTCTATCTCCTCTCTATCTTTTACATTACGTCACCAACAAATATTGGTTAGACGTCTCAGACCATTCCTCTATTCTTTCTTTATCTCCACACTGCCATCCTTTAAGTCAGGTCAACGCTATGTATGTACCTTTTTCCCCCCATTTGTTTTCTAGTAGAAATATGCTCCAAAATATGTCTTAAAGTGGATGGGTGCTGTTCAAGTCTTCTGTGATGTAGACTCAAAAACTGCCACCAGTGCAGAGAAATTCATTTCTAAAGGAATAATTATTATTAATGATTATTATTATTATTATTAATGGATACAAGCTCAGTTCCCAAAAGCTGCATTTTACAGCATTAAGCTTAAAAAATGGTTTTATTGATCTACGGCAGGTCAACATTTGCCCACTGCATCGTCAAAGAATACAATTTCTATAGATACTGCATCAGCAAAATCAATAATACATTTCCGGATTAAAGTCCACTGTCATCAGCTAATGACGTTCCTCGTTGCACCATTCCTGCGTTCTAATTTTTCTTGTTTTCTCTGCTTTATTCTTAGAGCTTGGCGATAAAATGATAAAGATAATTATCGTGAAATAACCTGTCCTTGATAGATCTTTAAGACATGGTGAAAGATCTAAAAATAATAATAATTAATATTATTATTAGATTATTAAATCTTTAAGACATGGATGATACAACGCAGACAGAACTCATTCCCTTCATGTTTTGACAGACAACACCAAAAGCCAAAGATGGCGAGAACAGCACCTGGCAGAACCAATCATGTGGCTGGAACATACTGTGTATCAATATCAACATCAGAAACAAACAAAAATTATGATACAATGTTTTTGCTAGTCACCCCCCTGAATCCCCTTCTCTTCATCTTTCTTCCTCTCATTTCTTTTCCCTTCTTTCACTACCCCCTCCGTCTCCCTCAGTTCATCACCTCTCTGTTGCAGTGTGACCTAATGACTTGGCAGCTGTTGGCCTGCGTTTGCAGTTTTCTGCCTTTTCAGAGCTGGAGTGAAGCTACGGCTCTGAAACAGGGCTCTAAACCAACCACTGAAGGACACCAAAGCTACAAATAGCACACAAACGCAATTTCAACATATTCAAGTGGCCACGTAGAAAAATGAGCATATAGTCAGACACTTTCATTATGAACCTCTCAGTCTCTCGAGATACAGACTGATTTCCGTTTTTCAGTCACTGTGCAGTAGTGGTTTAAGGAAATCCCAGAACCTTGTAATTTTTCTGCTAACACTATGACACATGACTGGCCGGGATACACGAGAAGTCCTTGTAAGAGGAGATTGGTTGGCTCAAGGATGAGGACGGATGAAGAGGATGGAGTGAGCTCAGTGATTATAGTATATTACTCCCCCAGTGTTGGTGTCCTGATGAACCCCCCCCTCTCTGTGGTATACACACATACAGTTTGTTGGTGCTGCAAAAATTAACATTAAATCTCACAATGTGTTTAAGCTGAATATTTGAGCTGTAGTCTCCTTTTCAACACAGCGATGAGAGACAGCACAATCTTTTCATGAAACCAATGCAAGAAGGTGAGAAAGTGCATTTCTTGAAATGTTGGTCTACTTTACCACTTATACTGTATCCTGAAATGATCAAAAGCAGAAAACTATCCAGTCCTGAACAGAAGAAACTTACACTTAATACTCGCTATAATGGTCAAATTGTCACACGTACACTACTGCCTACAGAACTCAAGCTGGTAAAGTTGAATGATAATGTTACTTACCACCCACCAGTAGTAGACATCAGAGGGCAGCTTCATGTTGTCTCTGGTCCAAACAGGTGAGATATCTGGGTCGTAATTCTCATCAAACCAACCAGAAACGCCAGGGTCTCCGACACATCGCGGGCAGGCACATGTTTTCTGTTGCAAGGTGTCTTGTGGTGACAGCCGGTGTGCGCCTACGTAGCTGGGCACCAGCTTCACTCGCCTTGACTCCTCCCACCCAGGTGGCTCCAGGTAGTTGAAGCTGACACCTCCGCGAAGCGAGACGGAGAAGAAGAGTGAGGTGAGAAAGACGAGAACCAGAGAGGCCAGGAGAACCCAGACTCTGCGGGAACATCTCACTCTGCCTCCTTTCTCCACCCCACCTCCTCCTCCAGCACTACCTCCACCTCCACCTCCTGTCACCCCGATGGCCCCTCCACTCAGCCAGGGCCTGAACTCGGAGAGTCTGGGAACTCCCCTGGATGGACCCCCACCCCAGGACCCCCAGCCCCAGCGCCTGTCCCGGTGCAGGGTGGAGGACGGGATGCGGCCCCCCCATGGCCATGCCCCCACCCCTAGGCCTGCCACTGTCCCCAGCCCACTCCCTCTTCCTCCTCCACGTAACAACCACCAAGGTCTGGTCAGGGTGATGGGGATGACCCCCTGACGAGCACTCTGACCCACGAGATCACCCACTGTATCAGACTAGTAAACACACTCACGCACACACGAGAATGTGTGAATGAATCAGTTCGTCTCACAGTCAGGCTGTGTGCTCAGTGAAGATCCCCCGCTTTCTCTCAGTCACCCGTTGGATTCTGTCCCTCTCTCTCCTCCACAGCTATGTGTGTCTCACACAGAAATGTCTCAGCACACACACACTGGAATTGCAGATGAATTACACACAGCTGTAGCCTGACTGCTTTGGAAGTCCTTTGCTTTCGATGAGATGATCTCTCCTTCAGCTTTGTGCACAGTCTCTGCTTTATCCAGCTTTCTCTCCTTTGTTCATACCCTCCTTTTTTTTTTTTTTTTTTTACACTCTAACTTTCCCCTGTTTGGCTTCCACAGACTTTGTGTTTCTTCCTTTACATCCTCTCTCTTTTCTCCTTTTCTCAGTTTTTGGATTAACTGCAATGTCCATCTTCAGAGAAATCCAGTGCACGATGTGGACGGATGCAGCAGGTCCTTCTCTGTGAGAATGTTGAGCTCGGCTTTCTCTCTTTCTCGGCGTGTGTCTCGCTGCACTGAAGCGACGTAGCCAAAGAAAGCTGGTCGACTAGTTGAGAGCAGCAGAGAGAGGGAGGCAAGAAGGGGGGAGGAGGAAGGGGAGGAGGAGCGGTAGAAAAGAGGTCTGGCCTGAAGGGTGTTTCATCACATATCTAGCCATGCTCAACCAAAATGTACCTCTCTTCTTCTCTCGTCTCCCTCTCTGCTCGGTTCCACTGTTATTTGCCGTTTTATCAGTATTCTGTTCTTTTATTCCACCTTTTGCCTTTCTATCAAGGTTCACCTCACCTAGATCTCATTTTCATCCCCTTTCAAAGCATTGTCTGTGTCTGAGGCTCTACAAGCTATTTGGTGAGTTCGAGGTACTTTTCTGTTGCACTTTCTCTACACAATTCCTCCAGTCATGAACTTTAAAAAGTTGGGATAAAAAGATCTTTGCAGTGAATGAAAAAGAGATCTTAGTAGCGGAATATGTCATGTAAACATATCAATAAGATTACAGCATTTGTCACCATCACCTTCTTGAGGTCGTTGCTGCGACTGAGTGGTTCTGCCAAGTCTGACTGATTTGGCAGTTCAAATAAAAAACTAATCATGAAGCATGAAACATTATTAACAGAAGAACACAAAGTAAGTACGTAAAAAAGTACTTTGGGAGAAATAATCAAAGCATCACAAGTGGTTCAGCTGTTCTTCTGATGCAAAGATATTTATGTGGATGGTTCATCAGAGACGTGGCAGCACCAAGGAACGGCAAAAAAAAAAAAAAATTGGTTGGAGTGATGTGCAGAGGGTGCGATAAAAAAAGACAAAACCAATCAGCCCCAAATCTCATCTTCTCTCCAGCTGGCTTTGAGAGGACGATGGGAGAAAGGGTGGGGGCAGCATCTGTCCTGCAGCACAGTGTGTGTGTATACCTCTTTGTGCCTTTGATTTAATGTGTGTATGGTGTTCGGCTAGGGTTGCACAACGTCTGCCGGTTGGACTAATTTAATTGTGTTCTACAGCTGTGCCAGTGTGTGTGTGTGTTTGTGTGTCTGTGTACAGACTATTGGCTCACTGCATAAGTTTCATGGGGCTGGTGAGCTCGAGGTGACTGCTGCTTAGCTCTAATCTGCTCAACTGTAATCTGAGGGTAGGACCCCTGCAGCATCCACTTTATGGCAGCCGCCTGCCCTGTCCATGTTCATCTGATGCCCTATAAACACCTGCCTCACTCACCTGCACATGCGCACAAACACACACACACTGATCCAAGTTACTGCAATAATAGCCAATTTTGGTGTGTGTGTGTGTTTTGCTGGACCCCTAAGGCAGAAACCACTGCTGCCAGTAAAGTTATGAAGTTGACTGTGTCATGATCAAATGTCCGTGGATGTGCATCGTTCAGGGATTTCTGACTGCCGCGTCTGGCCCGATGTCTGCTTCCTGTTCCATGGAAAATCTGTATAGACAGAGAGAGAAAGAGATAAAAGACAGAATGTCATTTACTGCCATTAGCCTCATTGACTATATTGACATGTTTAACCCCGCACTCCTTTCCCACTTTCTTCCTCTTCCTTTTCTTTTTCTTTTCTCTTTGCCTCAGTCTAACCCTGCTCAGCTGAAACGGTTTCCCGGTTCTGTTATTATTTGTCAGCAGCAGCTATTTTTCTTTCCGCCTTTTCAAATCTTCCCCCCCCCCATTCTCCCTTTCTTGCTCAGTTTGTCTTTCAGGCCATCCATCACAAAGGACAAGGGTGAACACAGAATTCAGGGCATAATACTAAACATTAAAACTGACATCCCATACAAACGCCTCTCAGATCGAGTTGTCGCCACGTTTACGTCTAGAAGATCATGCACGTTATCTGCTGGACTTGGGGACTACAATCATGTATTCACCCCCCAACAAGTAAACTATATGAAATCAGAAAAAAATATGCGTAACTAAATCAACAGTAAATTCATTGTTATTTTTCAGCATAGAAGGATGTTTCACCTAGGCAACAGCCTTAGGAAGTACAGCCTGTGTGATGTTTTGTATCAAGAGTGGAATATCCAGTGCTCTGCCCCCTCCGCACATGACGATGTAATACCTAATTACATTATTACGACAGTCTCCCTCTCTTATTCGAAAGCAACCCACCCACCCAACCACCCAGCTATGAACGATTATTTTCCGCCAGTCTATTTTTGAGGCATTGCCATGGCAGCCAGCAAGCGATGCAGGGTTGTTACGGCAACAAAAACCACAGAGTGCCCAACCTTGACCCATCTAATCAATCTCTAGAAAACTAGGACAGACTTCGCTTTCCTTAAGTTGATATATTTCTTTTCCATGTTCTATTTCTGTATTTGGTGAATTTATGACACGTTCCATGACAGATCACACAACATCAACACCTGGACCCACAGTTCTGACTGTCATGGTGGGTTTGCATAGCTTTACAGATGTCACTAGATGTCCTGTGGGGGTAAAGGTGTAGCAGCAAACAGCAGCCAGATGCAGGCAAACACACTTGCAAAGGTACACACAGCAGACGAAGCTGGTGAAGTTACTACAGATGTATTCTGTAACGGCTTGTTAGCTATGCTTCCATTTGTCCCTGTAACCAAGGGATACAATTAATTTCAGCATGAAGCAGGCCTCTGCCCCTTTGATTTTAATAAGAAATGCTCCCAACATAATTGAGAGCAGTCTTTATTGTGTTCATTATTCATTTTTGAGAAAACAAAGGACAAATACATTAAATTGTTGACTGCGGCAGCTGCTACTGGAAACGGTTGTCAGTAATGTTATCTGTTTAGTGGTGATCCATAACATCCTTTAACGTCAACACAGCTGTCAATATCTGCTGTTAAATGATTCAGTGCATCAGGTTTTAACTGAACAAATGCTCATTTCTGTACAGCAATACCAGCTCATGCTATGCAGGGAAACAGTTGATCTATAATGCATGGATGTTAGCCTACACATACTGCAGCTCCAATCGAACATGTTTCTCATCAGACCAAAGACATCACCTGTCTTGCTTTTAATGCTTTTATACACATTGGGAGCAGCTTTCATTGTGTGATCTGGACTTCTGTGTTTTGTATTCTGTCCAGTTTTTGGACAGCCTTCAGAATAGTAACATTTCTCTTTCATTGATTTCAGTCGAACTTTTACAGGAGCTCGCCACTTTAAACTGTCAATCACCTCCCTCATATTTCCTACCTTTGTTCTCTCCATTTTCTGCCTTAGGTGGAACCATTGTCTTGCCATATTCCTGGAAGTTTGATGCCATCACATTTTTACAGCTAGCAATTATCACCCCTCAGCCTCCTACCAGCCGTCGTTCCGTGACAATGACAACAGGCGTCAGAATATTTCAGTCTTTTCTCTCATTCTGCCTCCTGTTGAGTGCTCTAGTCTATGACGCCCTCAGTCTACTCAGTCGCACCATGTCTCTTTATTCTCTAGGTAATGGGGTTTAATGAGTGAACAAAACAATGACTAACTCAGGAACAAATCTATCCCCGACCAAAAGTCTGGGCCACATGCTCCACACTGTATTTATGTGACAGACAGTTCTGGCTCTCTTGGCAGCAGTATTGCTCCACATTTCTGTGCACCACTGCAGGATGGTGAGTACCAGCATTATTTTTATTGACACCAAAAACATGCCCCAGGAAACTGACAGGTCTGCAGTCCATAAAATTATATATTAATATCCTACCCCACTGAAGGGATACTGTATATTAATGTCAACAACTTTAAGGAAAAGACCAAAACTATGAACCTTAAACTCATCCAAATAATATGTATCACGTCTTATCAACACATAATACAGATTACTCCATGCTATAGAGCTCCACTGATTTCCAACAAAACAAAGCCAATGTGCAGATCTTTGTGAAAAAAATGCAGCCCTGTTATTTATTTGAATAAGACAAGTCTATCAGCTCAGTGGGGGCACCAAAGCAGGCTTAAACTCTGCTACATGCACAAGATCAGGTACGACACTGCATTGGCCAATCAAATGCAGCATGTGCAACTACCCACTCTTGTAATGGAAATGGTCTGTTTATCTCATGACCAATTCAACAAAAGATAAAATGGTTGAAAATTGTCATAACTTCATAAAACCCTTTACAAATATAGATATAAAAAAAATCTTCCACTGAAAATCCTACAAATTCACAAACTTGGTACTCAAAATGAGCCTCCTGCATATGATTTCATGTCTCACCAATAACAAATGCAGACATTTGATTCAGACATAAGCAGTCTGTTAGGCTGTACTGTACATGAACAACAGAGCTGAGGCTGATGGGAACGCAAATTGTTTTGACCATAAATTTGAGCAAGGCAATTCACACATCTTAAATTCCTTCTTTTTTGAACTCCAAAGGTACATATACTCAGAAATGGAACATGAGGCCGTAGCAAATACTGACAGCAGACATCATCCTGCATAACTTCAGGCTACAAAGCATACTCTGCAGTTTGCATGTGCTCCTGTTTTAATGTGGATTTCAAATATGCAAATAAAGTGAAAATGGCTGTGAGTGGTTCTGTGCTACACTACTGCTCCTGTCTTCTACTCATGATGTTCAATAGCTCTTTTCAGGTACAGAAAATAAAGTATAATGTAGCATTAGCTGAAGATGCACACATATCACAGAAAGGTAAATAAAGAAATGACCAATTCAGACAACTAGCACTCACTACATGACCTTGACTAAGTGACAGGATCCTGTTCTTCCTAGTTTTGATCTGCTGTGTGACCAACAAAGCAATTACCTGCCTAAAGCAGCCTGCACATCTGGGTGCATATACAGTATATTACTGCATCTGTGTAACTCCCCTTCCAGGTTTAATTACCATCTTTAATTACTTTAATTACTCGCCTTAACAGTTGCTGTCACTAAGCACGTTGTTGTCAGCCTACAGTTAACCTGCCTAGATGAGCCGAAATTTGTACTTAATCGAGCTGCATCTTTATTTTCCCCCCCATCTCAACTCTCTTTTCTGCTCATCATCACAGTTTAAAGTAAGGCATCAGCAAAATACTGCTGTAGAAACATCTGTTATTAGCAGCTGTTATCGTGGTACAGACGATTTTAAATTCAATTTCCACTCACTTTTTCATAATCTACTGCCCCACCAGCAACTTTCCATCTCCTTTCCTGTTCCTTGTTTCATTTATTTTCTCAGTCTCCTGATTTACACCCATCTCCTCCAATCATGAGCTTGAGGGTATTTATGACTATAAGAGATTGATGCTGGCATTACAGGTGCAAAGCCCAGTTTGACACATCCCCCTGCTACACAAACCATCTCCATCTCTCCTGTTTCATTCCCTTTTCAGAGAGTAGAAGCATCCGTTAATAGCAGTTCAACTGATTGATTTTTTAATGTTCAACTTCTAATAATTTATAATCACTTTTCTCTCATTGCTTTCTTCCAGTGTTTTCTCTCTACCTCATTTGCCATCTCATTTGTCATTGCTTTTTGTACCGTACCCTTCCATTAACGCTCCCTTTCTATTTCAATCACCGTTGCAGATGGTGCGAGTCTGAAACAATAAAATACAGCCATTTTGGTTGTTGGAGGTGCCCAATACAACCCCCCCCCTCATCCTGCTTTGTCTTTCTCCCTTTACTCGGCCCTCTCTCACCTCCTTCTTTGTATCCTGGCTGAGTGTGGCAATAGCCTCGCTGCAATTTCATACAACAGAGGACACAACCCCATCAACATAAATTATATATGTGGGTTTCAATGGACAGTCTTAGTATAATGTGATTTATATTTATGCAACCCAATACTCTCTTCTTCACCCTGCCTGCACTTATGCTACGTTTGCAGTCTCAGTCTACCGCCACCTTATCTGTTTGTTTAATTTTATGCACATTGTGTGTTTGAACTCTACCTGTTCTCTTTCCCCGTCTATCATTACTGTAGCTAAAATCCATAATAGTGTAAGAATGATACCACAGCTGCAGCTGCCCAACAATGAAAAAGTCTCTTCTGTTTTCTTTTCTGATTACAGCGCACAAAGAGAAAATTCTGAATAAGTGAAAAAACTGCTGATCAATTAAAAACAAACAGCATTAACCGTCTCTCAGGTGTGTGCCTCTACCAACCAATCAAGTTGCAGTTTACATTCATGCATGTCCATATTCTAATCAGTTCTAGGGCTGATCTTAACATTTTTTGGTGGGTTGATTAATCTAACGATTAGCTGCTGCTTATTTTTAGATTAGTTTATTAATCCTTTGGTTAACGTAATAAATAATCAGAACTTCTGTCTCTTACTTACTCTAACTTCTGTCTTATCTCTTATTTTAACATGAAAACATGAATGAAGGAACTATTTCAAAAGTTCAGCTTTCACCTTATGTTACTACTCATCACAAAGTTCAGATTTATGCGTTGTAGACCTGATTACGAAAGGTCCTGTTTACAGTATTCTGCCACTGGAGATGCAGGCGGTGGTGGTTTAGTTTTACAGGCCTGTAAGCGCATGAATAAACTGATCCATTGAGTCCTTGTTTGAAATGTAAAGGGTAAGAATTCAACTACTCTCAGGCACTGATACCAAGCAACAGACAATCATACAAAACACTGTGATAAATACTGTTGTCTCGTCATTTTGAGGTTGGAGAAAATGTTTTGTTGTGAGGCGCTTGTGCAGAACTGCTGTGCAGCTGTAGTAATTTTACAAACCACAGAGCACCAATATTAGGTCTCCTTTAAAGAATCCCACACTTTTCTCAATACTGTTTGGGCTTTTGAGAATAATGATGCATTTTCAGCATGCAGCTGGAGTGGGAGCTTCCATAATTTGGGACGAATGGAGCACCCTGGTGGCCAAATTGTTAGGGTCACCTGACTGCAGAGTCCTGGGTTTAAATCTGGCTCTGGACCTTTGCTGCGTGACACACCACTCTCTCTCCCCTCACATTTCCTGTCTCCTCTACACTGCTACCATTAAAAAAATTGGCAGCAAAATTGTGATGAATGTAAACATTGTAAGGCATCTACATAAACACCATGAAATATTCATGTACATCTGAGAGAAAAAGGAAAAATTCTGTAGTGCATAAAAACTGATAACAACAAGAAGTTGTAGGACTTCTGCTCAGATCTTCACACCTAATTTTTCCTGATACTTTTCTTGGAGCTTTAAGCTGTTGCAGGGATATTTCATGTGAGATAGAAAACTGAAACATTTACAGTCAGCAACAACCTGAACCTCAATTTTACGCCTCTGCTTCAATGTATATCTAGAGACAAACACCCCTGACTTTGTCTGTACTCACAATCTAGATACATGCAGAGAGAGTTAAGATCAGCCTCGAGCTACGCAGTAAAAAGAGAAAATGAAAACATGAACTGAAATATACCACGATAAGAATATAATCCCAGACACAGTCAAAGAGCAGCCAATCTGAAAAGAAAATAATGGGATATTTATCACAGAATTCAAATGTCATTTTTATAAACTGCAGGCAGAAAGCCTTGCTCTGCAACTGGGCTGTAGCCATGGAAACCCACCATCTGTATCATATAGACAGAGATTATTCTTTCATTCCTGTCTTCAGCTAATTGTGTCACACAGCCACTCAGAATATATAAATTTACACTAGAAATATAGTGGATAGGTATACTTATATGTCCTGATGAATTGTTTTATACATAAAATATTTTAATTTAAGAACAATTTACTAAAGACTAATTAAGTGATTAGTCTGTAATCCAGTTTATTATTTTTCTGTTATTTAGAATCAGGTCTAGGGCAGGTAGGTGCGGTGGGTGAGTGGAGGGTACAAAGCACAATTTGAAAGAATAAAATCCACAAATTATTATAAGTCTATTAACGAATGTCGTTTGGAGGGAATATTTCTTAACACCATTTCTTCTAACAGGTTTGTAGTACATGAAGTAATAATAGAAAAATAAATAAATAATATAAATTAACATGTTTTTAAAAATCTGATAACTCAGAAAGTTGCAGTGTGCCGATCCTTCGTTTGTTTTTTGCCTCTAGTAAGTAAAAACTGAACCAGCTATCCAATCCAAATATTAATATTTATACTTTATCACTTTTTAAGCTAACAACAGTGATTTCCAATAGATATAAATGCAGTTGTACATTAAAAATGTTTAAAATGTTGAATTTTAAATGGAGCCCAAGTAAAGATGGATTAAAGCCAGAAGATGAAGTGAGGCAGAGACAGTAATAAAAGAGGAGGAAGTAGCTCTTTAACTTCCTGTTTAAAGTGTAAACTGTGTATGCCTCCTTATGATCCCCAGGTAGTGTCTTTCATAGTTTTGTGCGTTAATGCCTCACAGACAGATGGCTGAGGTTTTACATTTAGCGTAGGGTACAATCACAAGGAGAGCTGAAGTGTAAAATCACAGGCTGCCAGAAATCTTTGAAGGAACTAATCCATTAAAATCTTTATAGATAATTCAAAGAGCTTTCAAATCAATTCTAGCTGACACAGGAAGCCAGTATAAGTCAGATAGGATGAGCGTTATATGGTCTTCCATTTTTTGTCTTTTCCAAGACCCTAAGAGAAGCATTTTGAATTATGTGAAGCTCTGCAACTGCTGAGTGCAACTTCCTAGTTTGATACCGTCAGCATGGCTATAATTAGAGGAGCCTGGGTCTTATGGTAAAATAAAGTCTCCTCATCTGAAAAAAACACACACACACACTGTATTCCTGTAATTACTGTAGTGTATTACCGTATGCCTAGTCTTGGATGTAATGAGTGGTAGAGAATGTCTTGACATATTTGCCACAGCGGCAATAAAAAGTAAATGAACCCTGTGGAATTACATTGTTTCTGCAGTAATTGGTCATAAAATCTAAGTCACAAGTATAAACAAACACAATGTGTTTAAGCTAATAACACACAAACACTTATAATATTTCAGGTTGTTATGGAACGAAGGCGTGAAACATTCACAGTTCTAGTGGAAAAACCAGGTAACTGAGGCGCAGACCTGTAGAATATTCAAGAGGAATATTATATTATTTTTTCAGCTCAGCCATATTCTTACAGTCTCTTGTGTGAGCAGCCTTCTTGAGTTCAAAAGGTATATTTTTATTTCATGTAGTTCTGTAAAAGA
>JAUBNQ010000025.1:5220211-5234330 GCA_032353495.1 Ctenopoma kingsleyae | reverse complement strand
ATTCTTACAGTCTCTTGTGTGAGCAGCCTTCTTGAGTTCAAAAGGTATATTTTTATTTCATGTAGTTCTGTAAAAGACTGATTAATTTCATTAAATTACTTGGAAATTTAAGGTCATCATCCTGCTGCATCACCAAATGTCTAATGAGTCATCAGCTGGTGTTTATCCAATCATTTTCTGCTCAATGTTGACAAACTGTCCAGGCCCAGAGGCAGCAAAGCAGCCCCAAATCATGATGCTTCCTCCACTATATTTCACCTGTGAGATAACTTAAACTGTTGTTGTGATATCCTGCCATGGACACAATAGCAACCTGGTGACCTGAAGAGCCGCTGTCCGTCCCACTGCTGGATCAGATGTGTCAGCCCATCAGACTCTAAGTGCAGGAATGGTGGGAAAACAAGTAGGGCAGCGGCTCTCAAGGTCCAGGGTCGGCCCCCTGTGCAATAAACCGTGATCTGTAGAAATCTTTGATTGGAAGTCTCCTGAGATCAAATGGTTATATGGCACGCATCACATTTGATGCTTCTTATGAAGAGCACACTCAAAACGTTTGCGTGTTGACTCAAAGTAACTCTAACAAAAAACTACAATCTTGTTTGATTGATTAGACTCCAACTCCCGAGTCAAATTAGCTGTTATTGATGCCATTAGTCTAGGGACTCACATATTTTTTCCAACATAGTCTGTGAATGTGTGTATCCAATATGGACAAGAGAAATACAATGATTTAATGTTGTTAAAAAGGTAGTTAAAACAGATTATGTTTGTGCATAATTGTAATTTACAAACAAACATGCAGGTTCCAGAAGGTTAATTGTTGTCCACAAACCTCTTAAAGTTCTTTTCTGCACTATATAATGAATTATGATGACAATACACACTGTATATCTGTGTGCACTTTAATGAGGCTTCTGTATATAATGCTTATACTTAAACATTAGCTATTATGGCTACATTCATACTTTGAATCAAATTAATTTAATCAGTCATCATTGTGCATACTTCCTGAAATTCATTCTGACATCATCTTTGGAAACTTTATGAAACTACACTTCTGATCATAATTAGAATGTATTATTCACTTTTTAGCTATGCTTTGGTATTGATGGACAGTCAGGCTTTTAGAGGTTAACAAGGTGGAAACCTTTTTTTGCATGATGAAAGCACAGATGACATGTTTTCCTAGAGGTCTCAGAAACTGACACAGTCACGGGAATAATCACACCAGATGGCAATCTGCATACTGAAGAACAGTGCAAAGTAAATAGGAGCATAGAAAACTGACTATGGTGAGGACATGCAGTAATAACACTGTGAATGACATTTTCTTACCGGGGTCAAAAGGACAATGGTTCATTAAGTTAGATTTTGTTCCCCAAGATTATAACCAGTAGAGAAAATATTTCAGCTCTTTGAACCTTTATAGTTGATTAATTATCACATATATTTTGCTGAACTGTGTTATTTATCCATAACGTTTCTGGATCCATCCCTAGTACCATACATAATGTCCACAAGCATTCAAGTAGCTAATTTTGTTGAAAGCAATGAACCCCATTACATTTCATGAAAAAACACACCTGCTTATATATTTGAGAGACATGTTATAAGACAAATTCAATTTGCCTTTCTAACATACAATATTAAAACAAAAGCTGGTACTGCAAAAATCATTTTGTTGATAGAAATATTCCAGTAGCTGCAATAATGTTACTACTGATGTTAAAATATAAACTCCCCCAGGACATTAATTGAGTAGTCAACTCACTTTAAATCAAGTGATTGAAATTCACTGTATTGTGCGTAGCTGTACGTGTGACCGTGATACTGGTGAGTCTGAAGTAAGAAACTTTGTTTTCACCGAGTCATTCAGCAGTCAAACAGAGCAGAGGGCAGCTGCAGGAACACTAGGTGTGAGTGGGGAGGCTCAGAGAGGCAGAGAAACGATGAAAGTGAGAGAGGCCCATACAACAGCTCCCCAGTGGCCAATTAAACACATCACCCATCTTTTTGCAGGAGGCATTCAAATGAGTAATGTACAACTGTGTGCATGAGTCGCTAATATTGTGTGAGGATGCTTTATCTGTAAATTTGCCAGCTTAAGACAGAGTGAGAGAGAGAGAGAGAAGTAAGTAAGAATGAAGTGTGATCTAGTGTACCTGTTGAGGTGACTGAATGAAATGATGAACATTTACTACCCCAGTGTGCAGCCAGGGTTAGAGAGGTTACAAACAAGAGTCTTTGTTGAGTAATGGAAATAGATTCCTGGACCAAAGCTATTCTGAGCTTCCCTATTGGTAAATGTTGCATGATTGCCTCTAATATACTTTTAATACAGAGAGGAAACTGAAACATCAAGGGTTGGGAGATGAGAAAGCCATCAGTCCCTTAACATGTGGGAGGACAAGGATTATAAATAAACTACAAAGTACTCTTAAAGTGGTGCTGAACTGTGCACTAATAAGAATAGGGAGGATTTTTTTTTTTGCTGGACTCAGCACTAGGACTAATAAATCAACTCACCTGGGCAATGAACCCAGCAATCCCCAACAAAGACCAATTTCTAACGTTGTTATTATTTGCTTACACACTGCAACTTGCAGAAACGTGTACATTATAGCCCCTCATGTGCTTGTTATGTTATAAGACTATTCCTAAGAAGTTCTTAGTGGTGATCTTTAACCTTGAACCATTGATAATATGAACTGGCTTGTGCTTGAGCACTGGCCTTAACAGCATTAGTTTATATTGAAGGCAAAGTCTTCATGTGCAGACATAACCATCGAACAAAAAATAACACATAAAACCATACAATAAAATAGTGAACCCTGACTTCTGTAATAATTACAGATTGTTGTAAAGAAACACTACTGAATATTTTATGTAAACTAAATGTCAATTGATTTTATCTATACGGGATCCCTTGTTGTTGAAATGAGATAGCAGCGAGTAAACGTAGTGCACTTCATTGCAAACACAAAGTGATTTCAGAAATGGGCTGATTACACTTTGTTTGTTGCGCCCAAGGATCCAAAGTAAATCAGTTTATACTACTTCAAGACACGTTTTCTCACAGTTCAAATGTACAACCGTGATAGCCTGAATGTACTTGTTTCTAACATTACACTAAGCTATAATGTAGTCCACAGGAATGCCTCATGTCGACTAAGAGATGTTTCGTCTGAGGTCATGTCCCATTTACCAAACACAATGTCCAGCTTCATACCACAAGAGTGGGAACACTGTAAGATCACAAAGCAACATCTTACAAGACGCACTTTGTTTACAGGTACATATTTGTAAAAAAAAAAAGAAAAAAAAAGTTTTACTTTAGGCCTGATCTCACTCTAATTTTTCAGTGGCCCCACCACTACGTAATGCTGCACCCCTGGAATTTCACCAGCTGATGCTCTCACACCTCGACTGTGAGTAAGTCCTGCCAAAATCACATTGTTTGAGCTGAACCAGTCTGCAGCAGCATTATCCCTGTATGTGACACGACATTTACTGCTTGCCTGTTTTCTATGAGAATTTATATTTAAGTAGGTCTTATTATTAATTTCTGATTAAAGAATAGTGATATGGCAACAAAGAAAGTGAGTAATAATAGTAATAAGTAATATTGTTGGGGTAATATTGTTGACTTATTCTGTTTGTCTCAAAGGTAACAAAACACAACACAAAACAAATTTAACCTAATAAAAAACAAACTAGCTGCTAATGGCTTTTCCTTATTTTGCAGTTCATCAGTTTCTATTATTCAGGCTATATTATCTTACAGTGGAGTTAGACTATTTATTAAAAAAATATAATGAGTGCTGGGGAAAAAAGCAACAGAGGTAATGGGGCATTTCTACACAGGAAAGCAAACAATGTGGGTTTAAAACATGCTGTTTTTATCACCTCTTGCTTTTCGTTTGTCTATTTCAAATGTATATCTGTCTTAATTTGTATGTTTTACAATGTATGAAAATATGAATTTAACATCCCATTTTAAAGGTGGATTGATGCTCTTATTTGCATGAAGGTAAATTAAACTTTTTAAATAGCTGTCACTGAAGGGCACGTTTATAGTTCAATTTCATTTCAGTCCAGTGTCTATCAACTGCAAATTAAACCGATCACTGAAACCACTGACACGTGAATTGAACTGAACATTGATTATCTCATTACAATGCCACCTGTCATGCGGGTGGGATATATTATGCAGCAAATGAATAGTCTTGAATTTGATGTGTGCAGGAAAAAAAATGTGCAAGCAGAATCTGAGTGAGTCTGACAAGGAACAAACTGTGATGGCTAGATGACTGGGTCAGGTCACCTCCAAAATAACAGGTCTTGTCAGATGTTACCGGTATGCAGTGGTCAGTACCTAGTACGTAGCAGAAGTGGTCAAGGGAAGACAACCAGTGAACCAGTGACTGGGTAAGGAGCACCCAAGGCTCAATTTTATCCTAACTTGTCAGAAGACAGTCATCACAGCTTGCTGCGTATGTGGCTGCGTAGCTGCAGACTGATCAGAGTGCCCATGCTGACTCCTGTTCACCACTGAAAACGTCTACAATGGGCTTGCAAGCCTCAGAACTGGACCATGGAGCCTGGTCTGATGAATATCATTTTCCTTTACATCATGTGAATGGCCATGTGCATGTGTCTCATTTACCAGAGGTGACAAAATGATGCACTATGAGAGTCTAGGAGTGGCGTCCATGCCAGAAAAATACACATAGCCTAATAAGTATTTGTTCATTTAGCAAACAGCTCAACTGGTAAAGGAATACAGAGCAAGTGCAGGTACTGCAGGTACAAACAAAGGTGCAACTCTAAAGGAGTACTTTAGGTATCTCAGTCATCACAGTAAACACAGTCTACAAGCACTTCTGACTGCAATTCATTTTCTGAAATTATTTGATGCTTGGAGCATCACTCTTACTGTGCAATAAAGCGAAGAGGCACAGAGAGGATTAACAGGTATAAACAGGCTTAACTGTGCCTAACTATTTCAAAAATGCTTTGCTTATATAGTAATTTTACAACAACCCAGCGAGCATTTTCTGGTGATTAACTGGTGAGAATTTTTTTTTACACATCGAAGGTAAAACTAGGATCTTCTTTTCTTTAAAGAGCTGCTAGAAAGAAATGTCACAAGTCTTTGTCTGTTACAGGGTTAATAGGTAATATTCTATTATTACCTGGAGGCAATGTTTTTGGGTTGTCTGTCCTTAGGTTCATCCCATACAATATCTCAGAATTTCTTCAAGTAGCACAAAAGCTCACCTGCACTCATGAATGAACTGATTCCAATATGAGTCTGGACAGACATGCCTGTGAATTGCAACTTAATTGGCTGGTAGAGGAGTACAACTACAAGGTGGTAATTCTAGTTTTATTTATTGTACAGAGCAATGTTAATAAAATGTGAGGTTTCAATTAATGTGATTTTGCTGTGGAATAAGATGCAGTGATTTCTCTGCAGTTAGCAACTGCTCAAAAACCCCAGGCACACAGAGGTTAAACGGCTGTCCTAGTATTACATTTACAAGAGCAGCACTCAGCTCTGCAATGTCTGGTATTAAGCAGAGTTCACCAGCTAACTGGTTAATGCAAGCATGTGCGTTTCTGAGCTAACCTAATGCTTTATTAGTGGTTATGAAATAGACTTCAGCTACAGCCATATAAACTGAAATCTATTCTATCTACTCTATATCTATAATAAATAATACTACTGAAGAACTAAAAATAAAATGGCAGCATTTACAGTATTTCCTATGGCATACCAAATTGTGGTAAAATATATGTGAATTAGTACATGTTTACTAACCAGTCTTTCTTAATGTAAAGCTCATCTGCTTTAGTGAACGCCCTTGCATCCTCTCTTACATTTTCATCTTCCGTTCTTAAAACAACAGACTGATTTCTCCCATTACCAACAATCAATAATTATCCTACACTCTGCCCTAAAAGTTTCCATGTCAATGTCATTTGTCTCACTGAGTTTCCACGTCTATCTTATTTTTGGTCCTCCACTTAGTCCACTTCCTTAGATTAGTTTTTTGGTTTCTGTCCTTCCTCTCAGTGCTTCTTTATTGTCTTAAATCTGATAGCACAAATAAACTGTACACTTGATCACTGAGAAGCAAAAGGACATGGCTTTCTCTCTTCAGCTGCTCGCTCAACTTTCCTTTTTTGGATTTATGAGTCGTTACAACCTATGTCTGAAGTGGATATCATCCCATTTGTCCAATCACTTGAAAAAATGGGTGCGCTTAAAGAGCACTTAAAATATTTCTTCACCGACAGCTGAATAAAGGTAGTTGTGAAGTGGCCTATCACCAAAAACAATCACCTTTTTCTCCTGCTTTCATCTCCTTGCTCGATTTTTCTTCTCTTCTGTTTCTCCATCCACGTTATGCATCCTCTACACGGCCACTTTCACCCCCATTCTGTCTCTTTATAATCTCTCTTTCTATTGTCATACATTCCACATAGGCCCATTGTGAAATAGCTTTATATAGAATCCTACTAAAATTTGCTTTGTAGGGAAATTCGCCTCAGCTGTGCATCACACAAATTTAAGATGGGTTATTTCTGTAAAGTATGCTTTTGTATGGAACATAAATTAACAGTGTGAATAATAAAAAGCATCTTCTTCCTCTTCTCCCATTTAAACCTTCCTCCCCTTCAGTTTTTGAATGGATTCATGCTAGCACCTTTTGCCTCTGCTATTTCCACGTCTGCCACAAGTATTGTTGCATCTCAAGTATTTGTTACAACGCTGTTCACATTCACACCCTGCTATCACTCTCTCACACACTCGTCTCATGCCAACACTTTCACTCACACTCGCAGACACTCGTCATAGCTGACATACTGCCTTATATTTAACTCTCTCTGCATCTCAATATCTTTTCTCTCACCTCACTGTTTCTTCAAGCCTCTTGTCATTTAAAATCCCTGCTGTTACACACAGATTGTCTCACACTCCCTCACTGCTTCCTTCCCTGCTTGCTTTTTAATCTTTGCCCCATGTTGTGTTTGTCTCTTTAATTTGCATGTAGGTGAGTGTGTCGACCTATATACGATGCTGTCATGGACCACTTTTTCTACACCAGCAGAAAACATTTCACTGAGAGTGTGAAATGCTGGTGCAGTTGGAAAACATTTGGGACATTTAGCACTTGACATCCCTGATGTCAAGTGTTTTAGACTGTTCAGAAAATGTACTTACACTCTCTGTACCATCTGAACCTTGAAATGTAGCAGAAAAGGCTGCAGTCACTGAAATAGGCTGGAAATAAACAGGTCAAATTACCATTTGCTACTGCCCACTCCCTTACTTTACTTTAAACCAGTGACTTATAATTTCTGCCAACAAAATAACAAAAAATGCTGCAAGATGAGTATGGCTGAGTTTACTTACAGCTACACCTGTGTACTTCAGGTACTCTTTCATAGGAAAGGAACAAGACTGCCAAAATCCACAGATGGCATGTCTTCATTTTTAGCCACAGTAAAAAAGACTTGAACCAACCATTTGTCTCTCTTCCCTCTCAACTCTCAGCTACCCCTGCTGGTGTCTCTGGGCTTTTCCTCCACTCCACTCCCCTCCCTTCCTTTTCTTTCCATCAGTCTTCTGTCCTAAAGAGAGAGGCGAGAGGCATACAAAAGGGAAGACGGGGAAGAGAGTCCTTCATCCTGAGGCCTAGTGCCAGCTGCTACTGCTGCAGAGACTATCCATCTAAACACAGGCGGGCAGGATGACACTGCTTTGGAATTCAGCCCTTAATGCAAACTCTGTGGGTAGGCCTGCCACGATAAACCCTCAAGCTCGCTGGGTGCTATGTGATGCTCTGACTTAATAGCAATAACAGACATTACTCCAGTCCATGCTTTTTAAACAATGTCAGCATCTAATGTGCCCATCCCTTATGTGTTACTGGTGGCAAAAAAAAGTCCTTTTGTTTTCCCACCACGCTTCCACATTACTTTGTACAGCAGACATCATAATACACACCCCAACAACACATTACTAAAATGATTTAGGCTAGACGTATGTTCAGTAACGAAAGAAGATCTCAGCAAAGTGGGAACATAGACGACATACTCAAAATGATAATGACGGTCACCATTATCATAGTGGGAAAAATGGAAGTGGAAGATTCCTGCTGAAGGCTGATTGAATTCTAAATATATTGAAAAGAAACCCTGAAAAGCAGAATTATTTGACAATTGTATAATAAACTTTTAAGATCTTAAAGTCCTCATTTAATCCACGGCTGGCCCTGGCCTTGTTAGCGCTGTAGGCAAGTTTTGTCTGGAGGTCTTCACTAACCTTTGTTTTGAATTATTTCACAAAACACTGACATTTTTATCTCTGTGTTTAAATAGGCATAATCCCTGAAGTTGAGCACAACAAACATTGTTTTCATTATTAGACCAACTATGTGTGTTATTTTCAATGTACTTTGGTGCTTTGATCATTTCCACGCTTGCAGTTATGACACTACTGCAAATATAATTGGACTTGTGAGGCAAAAACTTAAAACTCGCTATAATATTCAACTTGAAACGGCAGAAAAAAAAACTTTGGTTCTCCTGAGGAAACAATATTTGCACATTTGCAGGAAATAAAAATATAGTGACAGCTTTGATGCAGCTGTTTGCTAAGTAGAAGTTGACTTATTAGTTAACATTAATTATTAAAGTCTACTGTAGGTACAGAACTTTTAAATAAAAACAAAAAAAAAACACACTGACCCTGTTTCAAACATATTAGAGACATGCATATTGATCCTGCTAGTGTGACACCACAGATATGTATTAAAGAAAAAGCTCTAAATTCTACATTTGTTTGTTACAGTGAGACAGAGGTTTGAAAGCCACACTGTTAAGACAAATGCGTGAAAGTGCCAACGCTGTGATGCTTAAACAGCCAGAGCTGAGCTGTGGCACGGTGCCATGTGGATAATAGGCTAGAGCTCCGCTCTGGTGAGAGGGTGATGTGAAAAGACCGTCACTGATAGACATATTTGATTATTAAAACCTATACCCTTACAGTGCTAAATATGATCACAGTTTACAAAAAGTTGACAAATCTGCAACAAACAGATAAGCAAAGCTCCAAAAAAGCAGATTGTTACAATATCCATGATCCCACATTTGCTTCAATATTGCCTTGTATATTCTCAGATATTTCTCCATGCCCCCATTTTGATGTACACGCTTACGGTAGCAGAATGGAAGCATTGCTCAATTCCTTGTGTAACATACATCTGTGTAGAGTAAGCAGGCAATGAAAAGTTTTGTTTAGCACTACACTGGGCGGCCTCAATACTTCATGTCACTGTGGAACAATGACAAGATAAACTGAAGTCAGCAGCACATCTGTTGTTTGTGTCACATTTATCACGACGCACAAACACCACCCACACGTGCAACGAAGACAACTTGGCCAATTTTGTTCAAGTAACTATGAAATGGTGAATATTGTTTACTTTATTTTATAAAGACCAAAGATAGGAATGAGTAAAAGAGCTCTAGATTAACAACTGTGTTTACATAAACAGCTACGAGCACAGAACGTAGTCTACACAGCAGGGGTTTAATTTGCCTTATGCATAAATTGCTACAATAAAATCAGATACTTTGCAATCACTATTAGCTACTGATGTATAATAAAGTGCTGATTTAATGTGCCTCAAACTCTTTTGTGATAAGCAAATTGCTGCATAAAGTGTTTCTGAATCCTTTATGTGTTACGTTCACACGTATCTAAATTTTCCAGTCAGAATTTGACAGTGTTGCCATGACAATAAGCAATCCTCACATCATTCCTCCGAGTTTGTTACAGGTCTGCTATAGCATGATTTTCAAACCCATTTTATCTAAGAGGAAGGGGGAACGAGGCTGAAGCAATTTTACAATAACTCAAAAGTGGAAAAGCTCCAACAGCTACACTGAGCACTGGAGTGTTAGTTACCTTTGGTTGTGAGGGACACATCCAGAGTTACTGCATGTGAACTAGCAGTGCAACCTGTTTCCATTCACACAGCACGTGCTTAAAATCTCTACAGCATTCATGTCCTGACTGCTCATTCTGCTTCTGCTACAGCAAACTAATGAGCACATCTTAAATTCAAGTCAGGTGGAGGTTCAGAGTGAGTGGAGTCTCTCTGGTTTTAGGGGGGTAAGTCGATTAACTAGGCCTCAGCCCTACAAATTTCTTGAAAAGAGAGCAGCAAGGATCCTTTCGCTCTTCTTCACTCTCTCCCTTGGGTGCTCTTTCTCGCTCCACAGAGAGATGAGAAGGTGAGAAGAGACAGAAACATGAGAAGGTTTCTAGGAGACAAATGAGGTGAAGTGAACATTTGACAGACAGCAGCCCTGGAAACTGCTCCTGTCTGTGTTGCCGCACAACAGAAAGACAGACAGAAAGAGAAGAACTCACTTTTCTTTTTGAAACGTGAAGAACAGAGCCAGCAGCTTATTCTTTATGAGTAATGTCAACTGGAAAATAATGTAGAGCAAGGCATGAAAATATATATATTTGATATGTCAGTAAAAACTTTCATCACCAAAATAGCAATAACTAAGTCAAATGCTTGGTAGTTTGGTTGCTCCAGGAATGGGTGTATTCAAAGCTCCATATTTGATCGTCAGTGAAGTGAAAGAGTCGCTGATGGCTGTCCGTACATGTGCACCCAGGTGAGGACAGGCCACGAGGCACCGCAATCCTGAGAGAACAAAGCTCTGAGATGATCAGTAAGCTGATGTGATGGATGACTCTGCCTGTCTAACTTCGTAGTGCTCTTCCAGAACAAAAGGGAGGCTACAGCAGGTTTGACACACACACACACACACACACACACACACACACACACACACACACACACACACACACACACAATATGCAGATACTGTTTGGCATAAGCATGAATAAAACACAGGTTTTTCCAAACAAATCATATTTTAGCTTTGGCACAGCTGCCCACACTGGACAGGCAGAGTGGATCCTGTCACACATCATCTCCCAAACTAATGCCAGTGTGGCTTTCTTATACAACGACAATGACATACTGCAAGCACCTGCCTGATATTACACCGTATTTCACAAAAAAAAAGATAAATTCTTTTCAGCAGACTGGTACAAAAATTGGTAGTTTCTCTTGCTCGGGGGCTACTCGGGGGAATTTGAGTCTGTCACCACAAACGGCTCAAACTGCTACCTGCCGACAGTTGTAATCATGACGAGTGGCATTTTCCCACTTGATGCAGCACCAGGAGATATAACAGACACACAAATATGATCAGAGCAGGAGATCAAAAACACATGACACATCTTTTATCAAGTGTTATTAATACAGATTTGTGGCAGCACTGAAAAGTCATCCATGTTATTTACCAGCTAAGACCCTTGACATTCCTCCTAGTTAAATTTAACTGATAAATATGTATAATCCTCAATCCTTTAAACCATATTTTGTACACTAGTTTAGCCACTCAGTATATCCACATTTTGCAGTTGTTTCTCTATATTATCTATCTATTCACTACTTACTGTATTTCTCTATATAGTTTCTCGTCCCACACATTTTCCACTAAGCACTAAGATTAGTGCTGATTGCCATCAGCCACTAACATCAACACTCATTTTCATAATTTTTTTATCTTACAAAAACTATGTGAGGCAATGGATTTTACACTACAGACATGAGCTGCTCTCCCATGTTGCATTTGTGACAGCATAACTGCAAAACTGAAAAATTAAAAAGGAAACACACGTGTTGCCAAATGAACTAGGACTGAAATCATAATGATAACTGATGATAATAATATGATAATAATTAATGCTTAAAGCTCTTCTACATGTTATAGGTGCTCTACCTGATGTTTTTGAGCTGGTAATGACCGCTATATACATAACAACTGGACAATTCTAACAAAGGTTGTAGAACATTTAGATAGAAATACATGGAAAGAAGAGAGTTCCAGTCACACAGCACTAATGAGAAATGTTTCTGTACGCTGACATTTTGTTGGATCAAAAGAAAAATTCAAAACAGGCACCAAGGGACAGAGCAAATATTGGAATATTCTCACAATGTATACTTTCTGGAGCCATCTGTCCACATGTTTCTGCTCACACGGGCCAACACGCACCTGTTTATTCATCAACAAATCCAACATTTTGTTTGTCAGTTCGAGCAATATTCTTGATTGGAAGCAAGTGCCTCTGCTACCAAACCCATCTGTCTTATACCCAGCATGTCTGTCACCAGAGCTCAGTTTTTAGTAAAAGAAACATCAGTTTGACACCTTGATGCTGTGGGTGTGCTTATTTATTCTGTGAATGCTGAGTGCGAGTGTCTTGTGCAATTGAGCTACATGTCCCACTTTGAGTAATGCAAGTGGAGAGAGGAATAGTTCGAAAGAGTAACCTTCATAAGGCCGTACCAATAGGACAGCGTGTGTGGGGAGGGGAGGGGAAGAGAGAAGAGGAAATAATGCTAACCTAATTAGGTTTGTGTGGTTCTAATAAAATTCTGTCTGCTCCCTAGGTATCAGATTAACCTAGTTGAGTTACTTCTGAAGCTCTGAGGGTCACATCCTCAACCAAGGCCTTTCACTCACTAGGAAGAGTCCTAGTGGTACGTAGGTGTGGGCAGTCTGGTCTAAACATCACATCTTGATCTTGTTAATCTGGAAAACGATCCACGATCTAGATTGGGATCTTTCCTCACAATTTTTAAATTTACTTGACAGGTGATCTGCTTGAAAGAACTGATTGTACAATGGTGTTGTGTTGAAGCCTATTTCTCCACTACCTTCCTTAGCAGTCACAAAAACAGTGGGACTTAAGGATCAGGTTTCAGAACCCACTGAACCCTTCAATTTTGTATTAATATGACTATTAACACAAAGTAAAAGTAGACCGTCCCGCCTCCAAATTTTTGTTTTTCCATCTATTCATTTGTTACAAACTGCAGTAGGATGACATAAAATGCCTAGTGTCTATGATTCACCTGACTTTAGAGGCTGGGGACACTTAGACATAATATACAATCTAATATCATCATATCACACATCCCGAGATACCAAATGTCTTCAGTTTCACAACAGTTTCACTGTGGTCCTGGAGCCTTGCCCTGATCCAAGCCTCACCACTTTATCACGGAGGTCTACAGAGAGTTCGCTGGACTTGCTGTGTAAATTGTGTTAGCTTATATATGTAACTATGTACTTTTCTAAACTATGTCCAATTCAAATTGAATAAACTAGAGTCAGGATAATCAATGAATATTTAATCAGAGCTGGCTGGACCTGACCAACATACATTAAGTTTTAGATTTTTAAGACATTTGTCACAAAAGTATATTTTCCCTTTGCAATTATGTATTAATATGTATAAACATGTTGGGAAAATGGCAATTTTATACATAACTGTATTAAAATGAAGACTACAAAACAGTACATGTACACATAGTGAGTGAGTCTGAACTGACTGAATTTCTGAAGACACAGTATCAATAAAATGTAAGAGGGCCTGCACATAAACATGCCGCATCATAAAACACAAAAAAGTGACAAAGGCAGAATAGATCAATAACATAATAGTCATAATAACAATATACAATTAAGGAGGTAAGACACACTAAATGGGTTTGCGAGTTCATGAGAAGCAACAACAGCACTGAACTGAATTGACAGGTGCCTTGAAGCTGAGAAATCAGGCAGTATCCAAGGTAACGTGTGCCTCCTGACAAAGTCACCAAAAGTCCTCTCAACAACTCAGGAGATCCAAAAGATCCCTGTAAGTTTACTTTTGCCCATCACCCTAGAAAAGCACACAACACACGTTGGAGGAAGATAGACAACAAAACTACTAACCACACAACAGACGCCATTCTACAACGTCCAAAAACAAATCAAATGGTGCGTCAGGGGTCAAGCTGAAGATGTCTACATGAACCTGAGATCAGCTGACAGACTAAGCACAAAGCCAAGAGGTTGCTAATAGGATTCTCACCCCTTAACCATGCGTACAGACACACACACACACACACACACACACACACACACACACACACACACACACACACACACACACACACACACA
>JAUBNQ010000025.1:5200605-5212129 GCA_032353495.1 Ctenopoma kingsleyae | reverse complement strand
TATTATTCTGTATTGTATTTTTCTTCTTGATTGTGCTAGGCTGTAAATCACAAATCTGAGAGTACAGGTTAGTCTATGAAGTTTGAGTTTACCAATTAAACCAGTGTAGCAGGTCTAGTCTATAAGGATTTAATACAGTGTTGATGTGAAATAACCAAAGGAGATGATGATGGCTAACTCCACTGCAAATAAGGATAAACTGCATGAAATAAACGAACCACTTTTAAAGAGTGTTTGTTTTTTTTTTAAAGCGAACCTTTTTGTCTTGAGGTGTTTGTCGACATCTGCTGGATATTCTGCGCTCCTGCAGTACACCTCCGATTCCTGTCAGGCACTGTATCGGCCACCTCAGATGACGCCGTTTGGCTGCGGAAGGACCCAAAAAACGGCGGCTCATCGTCGGCTTCCCGAATTAGTTTTTGTAAATGCAACTTTATCCTCGGGAAATCAGAATCATCTCATTAAACACGCTGGTAAATATTGTATTTTTGAAAACTATAGTTTGTGCATGATCAATAGGACTTTATATGCACGCGAGGTGTGCACGATCTAAACAATACAATAAGAAAACATAGGATGCGTCATGTAAGAGTGACGGTTTGTATGAATGGGCTCTTAGCCTGTTCAACACAAGATAGTAATTAGGCTTTAAAAAGTAAGTATGTGCAAAGTTTATAACAGCTAAAATTGTCAAGTTCCAGATAGATAAGGTTAGTCTACCGTGGCTTAGCATTAAAGGCGTTACGTTAGCAAACAAATAAGTAGTGGGTAGGTTGACTTTCTAAGTGTGAAGTTCTTGGTAAGCTAGCTAACGTTAGCAGTGTTAATCCCGTTGCAGCCATTTAAACATTAACATCAACACAATAACTTGTGTTGTGTTCTTTGTCCATAAAGTATTTGAACCATTTGCTATCTTTTTACCGCTTTGCTCTGAGTGTATTAGTTTGGGAGGTAAAGTATTACACACCGTTACTTCCTCTGTAGTGCCACAGAGCTCAGTTTGAATGTCCCTCTGTAACAGAGAGCTCATTTGTCAACAGTGGAACAGTGAAAAGCCAGTCATTGATGTAGCATTTATAGGACTGTTAGCTTTCACTAGAAGCTTATATCTCTCTTCGTTTTTAATATTATTATTATTATTTATACACTGTTGGTTTCCATCTCTGTTTCTGCAGTTTCGAGCTGTTTGTTGCCCCTGAATAACCTTGCGGGGTAAACACTGAAAGGGAGCCATGTTTCTCTACAACATCACCCTGCAGCGTGCCACTGGCATCACTCATGCCATCCATGGAAACTTCTCAGGTGAGTTTGTGCAGGATGTTTTTGTCTGGGCTATTCTTCCTGCTCTCTTCATCTTTGACACATAACGAGTTTGCTAACCCAGGTCTTTTTGTTAGAAATCTGATTATTAGCCTGCTTTTTGATGAGTTTATATAAATTATTTCTTATTCTGTGTTTGTCTTTTAGGATAATTAGCCCTGTTAGTTTTTTCACCTGTCGACTTCTATTTGTGTGTGTTTGTGTGCGTATACAGTATTTGGCTGATACTGTATGTTTGGTAGTGATGGGAAGTTCGGCTCTTTGCAAAGCTTCTCCTCTTTTGGCTTGGCTCCCTTAAAAGAGCCGGCTCCTATGGCTCCCAAATGGCTTTTCATTTAGTATCACTCAGAGACTTATATTTCAGCCAAATTTAGCAATTATGAATGGTTTGTGTGTTGATAAGCACTTTTTATTCAGTGTTTTTTATTTAAGGCTAGTAACAGAGTTACTATTTAACATTTGAAACTATGAAATCCGTTAAATTTCCTAAATTCCGTTTTTTCCATGTTTTACTTTATAATCATATTTATCCACCTAAAAAGTGTGTAATTATGGAGTGGATGGGGAAAAAACAACAAGGCCATAGGAAAAAATCAGTTATTCAATTTCAACACAGTCCTGGGGTTCAGCAGAACATTTTCTGCTTTGATAATGCATTTCAACATTCACCTGTAAACAACAAAAAACATTAATTTTTCATGCAAAACAAATAACCATATGTATTGCACATTAAAATAAAGAAACAGTCTTCCTTTTGGAAAACAGAAGTGCTTCACATTTGAAATCAGCATAAAAATGTATCAAATAAACAGGGGGAACACCTGGAATATGTTTCAGCTGATTTGTTTGTATGACCAAGACTTTGCTGGAGTGAGCAGCTCACGCTAGTTTGCTTCTTGTCTCTGTTTCTGATGTGAGTCTTTGACTGTAAGTGGTTGTCACATGTGTTCTTGCGGGTCCAGGCTATCGTGTGCTGGTAAAACTTACAAAAGAGTTTGTATTGTTCTGCTCTAAATTTAACATTAATCGAATGACTTCGTTGTTTCAGTTAGCGTCTTCGCCATAGTTGACCACTGACTTTTTTTCCTCTGCGTTTTTGTGTGTGGAAAGCTGAGTTCCTTCTTAACAGGTAGCATGTACACGGGGGCTGCAGCAGCCAAAACTCATTAGAAACTTTTGTTATGTTTTGCCCACACACACCAATTTCACCAAGTTCTATGACATGCCGTGTTTAACAACGGATTCCATTTTATTTGTTGAATTTCATGATCCCGTCCGCGTTTTCCGCATCACGGAAATCATAGGGCCCGACACACTCACTTTGTCATTCCTAGACATTTGTTATATTTAATGGAAGTCAGAGCTGCGTGCTGGTCTAGCACATTTTATGGTATAGTAACTGCATTTAAAGTTTGTACTCGCGTGACAGTTGTGGTTCAAAGTTTTTTGGAAAGTAGAATTTTTTTAAACAACTCATTTGTGTCAACTGTAATACACACTGATCTGATACCTAACACATGCTAAATGCTGACATGAGATGCTTCTGTTGTGGTAGGAACCAAGATGCAGGAAATTGTCGTTTCCAGGGGAAAGATCTTGGAATTATTGCGACCAGACGCCAACACAGGAAAAGTGCACACTCTGCTCACGGTGGAGGTGTTTGGCATCGTCAGATCGTTGATGGCCTTCAGACTTACTGGAGGAACTAAAGGTATGTAACCGAAGTTGCATGCATGTATTTGTGAAAACAAACACGGATTATATAATTAAAAACACCACTTGTTTTTATTCCCATTTACACCTTTGTCTGATGTATTTATGTCTGTGTTTGTAGACTACATTGTAGTGGGAAGTGACAGTGGGCGTATCGTCATCTTGGAATATCATCCTTCAAAAAACATGTTTGAGAAGATCCACCAGGAAACATTTGGGAAGAGTGGCTGTCGACGCATTGTCCCTGGACAGTTCTTGGCTGTTGACCCCAAAGGCAGAGCTGTTATGATAGGTACAAATTTATATCAAAGAGTTTTACTATTTGAAAGAAACACACCAATCGCCCAAATAACAAAATGTCAGGACACTGATTAAGTTTTTATATGTTGATAATAGTATGTCAATAACATAACAAGGGAAGATGTATTGCACTTTGGTTTTATTGTGACAGCATTTCCATCTCATTACATACAGTGATGCAAAATATAATGCAGTCCTGCCAAACATAGTTAATTACCATGTCATAACATCACCTCTCTCGCCATTTGAAAATTATACATTTCACAAGTATTTTTAATGTGCTGTTGGAATTATTCTAGTATAAAAAGTTGTTTTTAGGTCACTCAGTGTAGACTAAGTGGTACTGACACCTAACATTTTAATTTATTTTGTCTTTCCCTTGTAAAGGAGCGATAGAGAAACAGAAGCTAGTTTATATTCTGAACAGAGATGCAGCTGCAAGACTGACCATCTCCTCTCCACTGGAAGCGCATAAAGCAAACACACTGGTGTACCATGTAGTCGGGGTTGACGTCGGCTTTGAAAATCCCATGTTTGCCTGCTTAGAAATGGACTATGAGGTAAGGTCATGTAAACTCAAGATTGCGCCTTTAAAATGTGCAGTGACTTGTTAGATCACACGTGTCGGTGTGTTGCAGATGGGATGAGTTTGTCATGTCTCTTCTCTGACTATCACTGGAGAAAGAGTTAACACCTCTGATCTCAGCACATGAGTTGAATTTTAAAGCATTATTGGTGAGCCTGAAGGATATGGGAAAGTAATTAAATTGAATTTGTTTGAAGAAATATTGCATATAATTGCTCTTTCCAGGAAGCCGACAATGACCCGACAGGAGAAGCCGCTGCCAACACACAACAGACCCTTACCTTTTATGAGCTGGACCTCGGTTTGAATCACGTTGTCCGCAAATACAGTGAGGCTTTAGAAGAACACGGAAATTTCCTCATCACTGGTAAGTATTTGGGCTGCATAACCTAGTGTTGAAACATTAATTAATTTAACACCTGCTTCAGTAATAGTTGTAAAGCAGATACACCAAGCAGGATAGCAGGAAGTCATGTTTGGAGGTTGGGAGAAGTGATGCCAGAAACATGTGGTTTGATTTGTCTCAGAACAACCTGTGTACACATTTGGCTGTAAGATAACGCACGTAGGCATAGAGTTAGATTACAAAACACATCCAAGTGTTAGATGTGATGAGTTTGTCATGTCTCTTCTCTGACTATCACTGGAGAAAGATTTAACTTCTCTGATCTAAACACTCATTGAGTTTAATTACAGTATAAAGAGCAAATTAGAGTATAAAGAGGAAGCTGTGGGTTGGAAAATAGAGCCCATACTGTTGCTCCACTTGTTTAAACCTCCTCTTTGTCTAGTTCCTGGAGGTTCAGACGGCCCCAGTGGAGTTTTGATCTGCTCTGAAAACTACATCACATATAAAAATTTTGGAGATCAACCTGATATTCGCTGTCCCATCCCTCGACGCAGGGTGAGTCTCAATACAGAAATACACCATCAACAAATCTTAACAGTCAGCTCAACCACGTATGTTGTGAGATGATCTTTTCATTATGTCTTCCTATAAGTGCAGAATAATTTGAGTAATTTTTTTTACAGTTTCAAATTGAATGACATTTTTCCTGCTTATTTGGAGGCTGTGTTATGATTTAAGTCATTATTCCCATTCAGCTTTTTTAGGCTTTCTCTGAATGTATATCTATTTTTATTCTGCTTTTCTTTTTAACCTCATTTTCTTCACTTGTATCCTGCAGAATGACCTGGATGACCCAGAGCGTGGGATGATATTTGTCTGCTCAGCCACCCACAAGACTAAGTCCATGTTCTTCTTCCTCGCCCAAACTGAGCAGGGAGACATCTTTAAGGTTACTCTGGAAACAGATGAAGAAATGGTGAGCAAAGATTAAGGGGCGGAAGATGCTCGGGAAATGGAGATTTTGACTAATTTATTGACAAGTTGTTTTTCTTTTCTTTTTTAAATCAAAAACAAAATGTACAAAATGTGTTTGTATAGATCTACAGCAAATACACTGAAACTACTGTAGTGTGTGTGTGTCTATATATTAGTATCAAACTTTTTATATACTTATGTTCATGTGGATGTTGAGTGGCTTATATGTAATGGGTTACACTGGAGTGTGCAGTTCACTTAAATTTATTTTACACTTTCTGAAATAGTAAAGTTGTGTTAAAATCAGTAAGTTCTGAGTATGTTTGTTGTCTTTTGTAGGTCACAGAAATCAGGCTAAAGTATTTTGACACCATCCCTGTGGCAACAGCCATGTGTGTCCTGAAGACTGGCTTCCTGTTTGTGGCTTCGGAGTTTGGAAACCAGTAAGTCTCAGGCTGTACATCACCTTTTGAAGTTTTTTGATTGTTTTTTTCTCTTTTTTTCTGATTTATTTTCAAGTGAATTTATATGTTTTTCCCCCCAGCTTAAATTTCTCTTTTTTTCTTCAGACCTCTTTTGCTGATGATCATTTTTCTGTTTCCTTTAGTTACCTTTACCAAATCGCCCACTTGGGTGATGATGATGACGAACCCGAGTTCTCCTCTGCGATGCCGTTGGAAGAGGGAGACACGTTCTTCTTCCAGCCACGTCCTCTAAAAAACCTAGTGCTGGTGGATGAACAGGAGAGTTTATCTCCAATCTTGTCCTGTCAGGTCAGTGTGTGAATGTTTGTGTCCACTTCTGACAATAAAATTAGGACCTAAAAAATTTATTTTAGCTTCATTGTAAAAAACAAACATTCCTCCCTCTCACAGTATTTCTTGCCCTGTTTTGACAGATTGCTGATTTGGCCAACGAAGACACGCCTCAGCTGTATGTGTCCTGTGGACGAGGACCCAGGTCCACTCTGAGGGTCCTTAGACATGGACTGGAGGTACGTATACACACACACACACACACACACACACACACTGGCACAAGGATGTGTGGGCACACACTAGTGGCAGGAAAAGTGATGAGTTTTTTCATGTCTCTTCTCTGAATAAAAGCTGAAGAGTCAGTTGCTCTGATTTCAACTGTGGAGTATTCTGTATAGACAAACTCCTTCTGCACTTACATTGGGAACTTATTACTTGATTTGTCTGTTTGTTAACTTTGTCTATTAACAATCATGGCTTAATAACAAGCTTAATAAGCTTTGGTTTTACAAATGTCAAAATGAAATGTGTGATATTTATTTAACATTTATTAATTTCCTTGTCACTGTCAGGTATCAGAGATGGCTGTGTCTGAACTGCCTGGTAATCCCAACGCTGTGTGGACAGTACGCAGACATGTGGATGGTATAACTTTTCCTGTTTCTGACGCTTTTTTGTAAACTTAGCATCATCAGTTCGCATGAAATATTCCAGATAAAGCAAAGGTGTCACAATACATCTCAGCTGTATTCAAATATCTTCTACTGCTCTGTTCAATCCTTTAAGCTGTATCATAAAACTTTAGTGCATTAGATTTAGAAATGCCAGGTTCTCTGTGGATTTGGAGAATCGTTATACCTCTTGTTATGAAGTGAGAGTAAGTGGCGTAAGCATTGTTTTTATAATCAGCATTTTCTGTTGCCTTTGTGTTCTCTGCTTTTTTATTAGACGAGTTTGATGCCTACATCATTGTATCTTTCGTCAATGCTACTCTGGTACTGTCCATTGGAGAGACTGTAGAGGAAGTGACAGACTCAGGATTTCTGGGAACAACGCCCACTCTCTCCTGCTCACTGCTTGGTGAGGACGCCCTGGTACAGGTGAGAGAAATGTTTTAATCCATTCCTATGATGATTCTATATCACTGGACATCCTCCTCAAGAAGTTTTACCTCTGAGTTTGTGATGTGTAGTCATCATTGCCACAGGTTTTGAACATGTGGGTTGAGTCAGTTTGTTTCCAGCCAAGATGTTACACATGTAAAATTGTCTTTTGTCTCTGACAAAAGAGTCACCCACACAATTAAATTTCATGCTGTCTGTAAAATTACTACGGGGATTACTCTCTTCTGACATCTTATTTGTATCCAGAACCTCTGAGTGCTCTGGGTTTTATTAGCTTGATCTAACTAAACCAGTTTTTCTGTTTGTTTGTCCAGGTGTACCCAGACGGTATCCGTCACATCAGAGCAGACAAGCGTGTGAATGAGTGGAAGACTCCCGGTAAAAAAACTATTGTCCGCTGCGCTGTAAACCAGCGACAGGTGGTTATTGCGCTCACCGGAGGGGAGCTGGTCTACTTTGAGATGGACCCGGTAAGAAAGATGTCTTGCTACTTTTAAAATTATATATTTCCACAGGAATGGATGTATCTTTTAGTTTTGCATTATTTGTGGGTTACTGTGTTACCGATATTACGTGTTCAGCATTTCATATCGTATGCTACTTCAACCTCCATAGTAGGTTTCAGGAACGCATTTTGAACACTCACCGTTTCTTTAGGTCAAAAAGTCACATATCTCACTGGCATTTAAAAAGGAGATTAGGATAAATCTGCTATATCAGACCTCAATTATAATAATAATAATAATAATAATGGAGCGTTGGATAAAGGTTCACTCTCTTCTTTGTGGCCACATGTTGAAGTGTCCTTGGTCAAGACCCTGAGCCCCAAACTAATACCACCTTGAATGTAGGAACTGTTCCCAACAATTCCACTATGGCACAAATGATCTTCTCATCATAAATAAAAAAAAAACAAACAGTTTTGCTAAATGCTGGTTGTGTAGATTAGCGGATTTAATTCTTTACAAAATTTAGGTTTCAACAGAAAGTTATTGATGTTATCACAGACACAAAAGATATGACTGTAAAGTTAACACACACTACAAATATTAAACATTAACATCTTCCCCTTATTTACTGCAGATAAAGTCGCACACTTAAATATGACTAAAGTAGATTAAACCTAAATCTTTAGGTGCCAAAATGAACTGAGAACTGAGAAGACTGAAACTCTGTGCAGTAATGCTGTTGCTCTATTTGTCTCTACTTTCTGTAGTCTGGCCAGCTGAATGAGTACACAGAGCGGAAGGAGATGTCTGCAGACGTGGTGTGTATGAGTCTGGCAAATGTTCCACCTGGTGAGCAGCGCTCTCGTTTCCTGGCCGTGGGACTGGTTGACAACACGGTCCGAATCATCTCCCTGGACCCGTCGGTATGAATGAACATAGAAATCTATTGACATAAAGGAAACCTCAGTACAGAAACCAACACCAGACATTAATATAGGTTTACGGTGTGTTTGCCTAATGCAGTCGGAAGAAAAAAGGTGATTAATCCTTTTGAGTGAAACATTGTGGCTGTGTTATTGCCTCAGAGTTGGTGGGTGGTGTTAAGTGTTTAAAAACTAAAAAAAAGAAAAAAGATCTGCACTCTAATAACTTAGCATGCAAGTTAATGTTATCCAAACAGACTTAAAACGGTTTCCTTTGTTTCTTCAAATGAGATGAATGCCATCCATCCAAAACAGTTGTTTGGTTTTTGTTCAGTTTGGGAATAAAAGGATGTCCAGAGATAAGTCCTCTGGCCTTAAAATGTTTATGTTCATTAGACAGTCCTGCATTAGGAGGAGATACATTATTTAAAATCAGCAGTTGTTGGCAAGTTGTGAAATTTGAGATTCTGATGCAAAACTCAATTAATTGGTTAATTGAAAGGTAAAATACACTCTTAGCATTATTCAGTACAGATTGGCTGCAAACATGGATACAAATATTTAAATATTTGCCAGGATCCAGGAGGTTTTTGTCTAATTTATTAAAGTTTTCCGCTTTTCCCAAACTCTGACAGAGATGATTATTGTAACTTGGTCATCTTATATTTAACCAAAGCAAGTAGTTGTTTATTGTGAGGGGAAAAAAACTTTTATTTAGTTTGTATATATTAGTGAGGCTGTGTTGAAAATAGTAGTAACTCTTTGAATCTTCTTCATGTACAGGACTGCCTGCAGCCGCTCAGTATGCAGGCTCTACCAGCCCAGCCCGAGAGTCTGTGTATCGTAGAGATGGGAGGGATCGAGAAACAGGATGAACTTGGAGAAAAGGGAACAATCGGCTTTCTCTACCTCAACATAGGGCTTCAGGTAGTATTTTATATTAACTTAATTCAGTTTGTAGTGTTCCCAAAATGTTTTGTTTCCGTTTCTTTAAGCCTTATATCACAAGTTATCATGACTTGGCTTTACGAATATTTCTTAATATGTAATATGTGTAATATATCCTCTTTTTTTAGAACGGTGTTCTGCTGAGGACGGTTTTGGATCCAGTGACAGGCGATCTGTCAGATACCAGAACACGCTACCTGGGGTCCCGACCTGTCAAACTCTTCAGAGTCAGGATGCAAGGACAAGAAGCTGTACGTGATATTTCATATAATCAATACAAATTAAAAAGAGAATATGCTAAAACAACACCAGTGTAATTGCAAAACAGTATATTTGTGGGCTCATACCAATATGACCCTAAATCTTTTAGCTGCTGATCACACTAAGCAACTCATAAAACTTGTAGCACCTAAAACCTGTGGTTTGTGATGTTGTTGTGAAAATATTTGTTAGCTGCGGCTATATAATATCATCTGTGTATTCTGATTTGACAGGTGCTGGCCATGTCCAGTCGCTCCTGGCTTAGTTACTCATACCAGTCTCGTTTCCATCTGACCCCTCTGTCATATGAGACTCTGGAATATGCCTCTGGCTTTGCCTCCGAGCAGTGCCCAGAAGGTATAGTGGCCATCTCCACCAACACACTGAGGTATGGATGCACACTGCTGCAGTCTGAAATGTTTACATAGGTATAAAAAAGGTTGAACCAAAGTGCAACAGAAAGTCTGGCATGTAGAATGAAAACCCACTGCTGCTCTGTCAAAGGACACAGAGTATGCCTGCTATTTGTGTGATCATTAGGATTACATGGCAGTGTAATCCTCAGCCATCAGAACATGTTTGAAAACCACTCAGTCATTAAATTTCAATCTGGCAAAAGTGTGGAAAATTTTAAAGTGTTAAGACCAAGTTGTCTTGGTCAGCATCTCCTCAAAAATATCAATATATGTCAGGTCTTGGTATATTATTGCTAACAACGAAGACAACAGAGAACAGGTTAAAGACCATCTCCTGCTGGGTCTATTAGAAGAAGCAGTAAAGTGGTTGCAAGATTACTTCAAGTGCAAATCTTTGAGGCATTATAAGTTATATTAAAAAGTAAATAAAGGAAAAGTGCAAACATGATTACTACAGCCTGGGCGATATATCGATATTTTAAAATTATCGATATAATTCTAAATAAGATATAAAATGAGACGCTATCGTAAAACTCGATAGAGCTCTTTTGCCTCTTTCCTGTTTTGTTGTCCGACAACTCATAGACAGTCCCGGCCGCCGTGCTCCCCCTCTGAACACAACTCACAGCCCGCCCCTCCAATCTTCTTCAAGAAAGCAGTGGAGAAGGTGGAAAGCAGGAGGGGCAGTGAGGAGGAGAGGAGCACGTTGGTATGTGTGTCGAAGCAGTGGCTCAATCATCTGGATGTAGTTCGGATTCCAAGCATCAGATGAGCAGCAGAATAATGTGTTTTGTAGAGAAAGCCAAAAACAAGTTCCAACGAAAGCTTTGAGCACTTCAAATCTTCAAACAGCGCTGTTGCTGACTTCCCTCCAAATCCCCTGTGAAAACTAAATGCACACAGTATTGATGAATTTATATCATATAAATTATGCTGCAAATATGATGGTGACAGTTACAGTGCGTAAAAGGGCACTTTCCTATTATTAACAACTCTTAATTGATTAATCATCAATGCAGCTTTTTTTTTTTTTTTTACAAAACCTATTTCATATGTGCTGAATTGGCTAAACTGACAATAATTTGTCAGTTTAAAACCTATGACATTTAGAACATGTAAATTTGTCCCATAGTTGTTTGTCTTTGTCTTTTTGTAATTACTTTATGGAATTAAAAAATATCAAGATATATATCATATATCGCCATTCAGCTTAAAAATATCGAGATATGAGTTTTGGTCCTTATCGCCCAGCCCTACTACAGGTATATAGTGAATGCATCGTACATGTATGTGCCGATAATATGTAACAAATTCATTCAGTGTTGAGGTGCAATCTGACTGTGAATTGTAAATGAAGTATCTGTGGTTGCACGGACAGAACAGCTCATGTTCAGAGCTCTGC
>JAUBNQ010000025.1:5180866-5200505 GCA_032353495.1 Ctenopoma kingsleyae | reverse complement strand
AGGTGCAATCTGACTGTGAATTGTAAATGAAGTATCTGTGGTTGCACGGACAGAACAGCTCATGTTCAGAGCTCTGCCCCTCACTTAAAAAATAATTTATAACTGTCTCTTCCTACTCCTCTAACAGAATCTTGGCTTTGGAGAAATTAGGAGCCGTTTTCAACCAGGTGGCGTTTCCTCTGCAGTACACTCCCAGGAAATTTGTGATCCACTCAGAGACCAACAACCTGATTTTGATCGAGACTGACCACAATGCCTACACCGAGGCGACGAAAGCTCAGAGAAAGCAACAGATGGCTGAGGTATGAAGTACAATGTCAATGACCTAATGATCCTACAGGCAGTGCTAAAACCTGCTCCTGGTTGCCAACAGAAATATGTTTAATAGATCAGTAAGACTTTTAGAACTATTATTAATGTGTTCAGGTTAAAAAGCTTAAAAAGAAAGACTTGGTCATTTTTAATAAACTCTTTGCTTTATCTGAAGAGAGAATCTACCATCAGTGACAACTATTAACAGAGCCAGACTACACCAAAAGCATCAACCATAAAATAGCAAAGCATTTCAGAGACCAAAAAGCATCTTTTTCTTACAGTTGAGCAACTTTAAGCCTGTGACTGATTGTAGTTTAGTGTTTCCTTTATGGAGATTGATTGTGTTCAGAGTAGGGGTCAGCAGTTATGTTTGGCTAAAGGCCAGATGTGAGTTTTATAAAACGCTATTCATTGTGGTATTTACAGGCTAAAGAGACATGGTCCATTGTGTTTTGATTTCATATAAAAATAAAAGGGATAGATTTATGAAAGTGTTTTGTTGATTCTTTTGGTTCCTGGTCTGTGCGGTAGTTCATTTACAGTAACTGTTGAAAATAAAAAAGGACAGAAGTATGCTTTTATTTTTGACTTATCTCAGACAAATGAAATGAAAAGATACTATTCTGAAGACATTACATTTTTTTCCTTAATAGACAAATCAGTTAATTTTCATATAAAATTAACTTCACAGTTATATTGTTATATTTAAAGGAGATTTAAGGGGCAAAACAAATTGGTAAAGAGCAACATTTGACCCAGGCCTACTGTCGTTCATGCAGGAGATGGTGGAAGCTGCTGGTGAGGATGAAAGAGAACTGGCTGCTGAGATGGCCGCTGCCTTCCTGAACGAGAATCTCCCCGAAGCAATTTTCGGTGCTCCTAAAGCTGGAGCAGGACAGTGGGCGTCATTAGTTCGTCTCGTCAACCCCATACAGGGTTCAACTCTGGACCAGGTGCAGCTGGAGCAGAACGAAGCTGCATTCAGGTGAGCTGGAGTGATTTCCCAGTTCCCGGTAGGTAGTCGAGGAATGGCTGAACAGACAGGGAGGGAAGTAAGAGGGGTCTGTGACACTGAGCTGGAGTTCATCTTTCTGGTTAATGACGGGGGCTGTTTGTTAGTGAAGCTCTAAGTGTTAGGAAATCATTTGTAAACAGAGTTTAGAAAGGATAAACATAAAATGAAAAGTGATATTCAGGACTATTCTGCGTGTGAAACGAGTTGTAGCTGAAGAACAGTTTCAGTTTACACTGTGTAATAGCTAATGCAGAGTTTGAATAACTGTATTTAAGGAGCAGCTGCCTTTGTGAAATTATTTGGAGCTTCAAAACAGACCAGTGGATTTTTTTCACAATTTCAAAGTTGCTATTCTCCTGTGATTGATTGTATAATTCTTTCTGTATACTACATACCTTGCTGTTATATCTTTTGTGTCTTTGCACTGACAGCAGGCATCAACTAGTGATGTTTAATTTGTATTGAACAGTTAAGACTAAACTATAATATCTTAATCTTGTTATTAATTGTCACAATCCAGCAATGTTGATATGCATGTTGCACTTTTTAATGAAATATGTAGTCTATAGGAAAAGGTAATAAACATTGTCTGCTATAACGATAGCCTTTTTTTTATTTTTAATGATATACGTTTGCATAGAGATACTGTTATTCTGTACACCACCAGACCCTTTGTTTCTGCATGAAGTTCTGCAGTCTCTGTTCATACATACTTTTGTAGTATATTTTGCTGATCCTGAAACTGCATCAAATATTCTAGGAATATGGTTAAGTTTTTGAAGTGGCTCATATCTCACACCTGCTTTCTTTCCCTTTTCCTGTCTTTGATATTTTTCAGTGTTGCGGTGTGTCGTTTCACCAACACAGGAGATGATTGGTACGTTCTGGTGGGCGTTGCCCGAGACATGATTCTCAACCCTAGATCGGTGGGCGGCGGTTTTATCTACACTTACCGCCTCATTGGTGGAGGGGAGAAGCTGGAGTTTGTACACAAGGTTGGTTACACTGAACTCAAACTTCCCTGCTTGGATATTTATTCTGAATCATCATTTACGCCCAGATTGACTCATTCATATAGAGATAAATGATAAATCTACTGCTGATGGTACAATGTTTTGCAGCGGCTGTTACTGTTACTTTTACTGTAGGTGGCAACATCAACATGTTTACACATTGTGCAAGGCTGAACTGCTGCTGCTGTTTAATGTCTTGCCATGAGGTGGCGCAGTCTAGACTGTACTTGCAGCCTTTTTTGGATGTGCAGCTATGAAAAGTTTCAAAAATGAAAGTTATATTTCTGTGATCCCAGAGTGAGTGAAAGTGAAATATAGACAGCGCGTCTAGCGTCATACGGACGTCTGACACCTGTAAATCTATTTAGCTTTGGGTGAAAGTAGCATCACATCAAATTTGGTTTGTAGCGCAGGGTGTTAACTGTCCAGGGAAACTCTGCTCTCTTATTGAAACCGGTATGCTAGCGGTTATGGTTTGAGATGTCGAGGACTTCGAACTCCACCAACCGGGGACAACCCTGAGTAAAGTTATAATGGCACCAAACACAGATGTTACACAAAGCGCTACTCCCTGGGCAGTTCCCCAGAAACTTGAGCAGGGTGGAGACCATCAGGCTAAATCAGCCCACATACATTTGCTACCTGATGTGGATTAACAAGGGAAGTGAATCATTTACTTGTACTGCACTGCGATGTCAGCCACTTCTTTTAGGAATTTCCCAACCACTTAACCAGAGCTGATGTTTTAGATGAGCCTGTCTGGCCTAAGCACACATTGTTCACTCATGCACATACACATGCATATAGATAATGATACATACCCAAGGTCACAGGTTTGCAAAGATTAAGAGCACATACAGTATTTTATAGATCAATTTATTCACCAAACAAGTTGATCAACTTATCATTTTGGTCAGAAATCTGTTCTACATCTCTGTTAATGTATGTCAGCAGGTAGGAGGCGGAGTAGTTACACTACACTCTCTCGCCACCAGAGGCCTGTTTAAAGGCCCAGAAAAAGAGTGCTAACTTTAATGGCTTTCTCTGCTCCCTTACCTGGACCTCATCTCTCTGGGATTTTGTAAAAAGTTTAGTAACAGACAGAACATGTTTCAGCATGACATTTTTTAGTGACTTTACGTAAGGGAAAAATGTGGATCCTCAGATTGTGTTTAAGTTGTGTTTAAGGCACATCAACATAGGCCACATTGTTGATGTTTAACTTGGGTTTTATATTTGAACTCACTGTAATTGAAGCATTATCTTAGAAATAAAGTCTGTACTAATTAGATTAACAGTAGGTTTCAGATTTCCACTATTTTATTCTCACTTCTGAAACACAGAATAAGGGCAATAATCTGATGTAAGATTAAGTTTTCTTTTGTCTGTGTCATTTATGTGTGTTGGCAGGTACATGATATTTCATAGTTTGATGCAGTTCGTATTAACACCAGTCCGTAATGGCAAACTACTACAACGGCCCTTGGATAGATTTTTTTCTTCATACTCTGTGTAGCATTACTGTTATGACCTAACAGATATTCAGCACTTATGACTAAAGCAGTGTCTAGAGGCACTTCTTCAAAGTGGAGCTTTTCTTCTGCTTAAGAAATATAAGCTGTTTCTGTTTAGACAGACAGTCTGTCTGTATTTTCGCCTATGTTCCTTCTGAAAAAATAATTGGATTACCAGTGGCTTCTAAATTGTTTTTGTTTCGGTTGGCAGACACCAGTCGAGGACGTGCCTTTGGCCATTGCACCGTTTCAGGGGCGAGCCCTCGTGGGGGTTGGGAAACTCCTAAGAATCTATGACCTGGGCAAAAAGAAGCTGCTTCGCAAGTGTGAGAACAAGGTAAGGCAAGGACCCAAATACACACACTTGTACTTGTGAGATGTTGATGTGAAAATATTGGATAGCAATGCTGTGTGTATGACTGTGGTTTTTCGTTGTCAAAGCCTCCTTTTTGACAGTCTCTTGTTGTTTACTTATGACTAGTCGATAATTCTCCTTTAAGTACAGTTAAGTACAACAGTAGTTGACATTTAGCAACAGTCCACACTAAAGCTAGAAATATTTAATTTCTTTTCTTTGGTTCGGCCTTAAGTAAACAATTTCTGTAACATAGATTTTTACAGTTCTTTGAAGAAGGTGAATGTGACTGCAGCCTTAGAAATGTAGATGTAGGCTCATCAGTGCTCAGTTAAGGTAGAATCTGCATTAAGAAGCCAACTTATCTGATTTGACAGGGAAATCATTTATGTCCTTCTACAATAAATTTAATCTCTTATGCAACTGAAGCTTGCAGAGAAAGCTGACAAAGCCAAGTTAATCTCCTGTTGGTTCCAAACATATGGACTGAAATGGGGAAAGAAAGTTTAGTGTTTTCTGTTCCAACCACCTGGAATAACTCAAACTGAACAATCTTGTATCACAGTTGGAATTTAATGCCACTGTAAACGCTATAGTGAAAGACTCCTGTACTGCCTGTCTGTGCTCTATGTAAAGTTTAACTTTAACAAACTGGAACACTAAGTCTCAATTCATTACACACGGAGCAGTCCTCCGAACAGGCCTACATCACATCTTGTTTCTCTTGTGAAATTGTCCTCTGCCATCGACACATTTTTTTTCAGTTGTGCTTTATTGTTCCCTCCAGCATGTTCCCAACCTGGTGACTGGCATCTACACCATCGGTCAGCGCGTGATCGTGTCAGACGTTCAGGAGAGTCTGTTCTGGGTGCGTTACAGGCGCAATGAGAACCAGCTTATCATCTTCGCTGATGACACATATCCCCGCTGGGTGACGACAGCCTGTCTGCTCGACTACGACACCATGGCCTCTGCTGACAAGTTTGGGAACATCAGCATCGTAAGTACAGGACATGTTGGGTTTACGTAAAAGTTTATATAATTAATAGCAGATAAATTACACACTAGAATACACTGTTCAATATAAATCTATGGCACAATTGTTCTTGTGGACTCAAAAACATCCGCATCAATTAGAAAACATTTTCAAACATTTTCTCAGGTGCGTCTTCCTCCAAACACCAGCGACGACGTAGATGAGGACCCCACAGGGAACAAAGCTTTGTGGGACAGAGGCCTCCTAAATGGAGCATCACAGAAGGTAAAACCATCATTCCATAAGCCAACCTTCTTGTACAGGCTCCTCAAATTCACTTCAATTCATCTTTATTTATATAGCGCCAAATCATAAGAAGAGCCATCTCAAGGCACTTTACATAGCAAGGTTAGGACCTTGCAAAATATAAAATAATATTAAAGTGTCACTGTTACATTTATCTGATTTTATCATCTGTTTTTTTCAGATTCAGAAGTTAAAATTGAAATAGTATATTGGTTATAGCATACTGAAAAAAGGCACACAACTCTGCATGTGAATGAAAATCTGAAAAAGAACTAGTCCACTGTTCTTGTTTTTAGCCTTTTCTTTAAAATGAATGTGTTGGAGCAACAAGAACTTTGTTTTTCTATGTTGAAACAGTTGTTTCAGACTTTGAGTTGTGTGTCAGGGAGAGACATTGTGTTTTCCGTTGCACAGCGGCCGGGCAGGTTTGAATCATTTTGGATTGCAGGACTCTGGCCTTATGCCCTAATTTGCCTCCTTCACTGCTCTGACCTCCAACCGCCAACAGACACGCACATACACAAACTGCATAGCACCGTCAACCACAAGTTTAACCTACTTGCAAATGCAACACAGCTCAGGCACACACAAAGCATCACTCATCCCATATTTAAATCCTGGTCAAAAACTGTTTAGGTAGCAGATGGACTGGGAAAGTCCCTTCAATTTAGACTGTACCAGTTGGTCCCAGTTGTCTTTGTGACACAGTGTTTGTCAGCTATTTCTGGTTCTGCGTGCATTGATTGAAAATTTTGTTTGACTTTGGAAATGTACCGTGTCTGTTTTTAGATGTGGGTGTGGATGCCTGGATTTGTCTTTATCCAAAATGTGTGTGTGTGTGTGTGCGCCCGCGCTGGGTGGATGAACTTAATTATCCATGCTGCCTCACATTAAATTTGATGTATTATTATATAGAATTCAGGTCACGTGGACATCTATGCGGGCACACGAATGAATGGGGGGGTTAAAGTGATCACGACAGTCACTCACAGGCCAGTGAATCCTACCCAGCAACAAAACAAGTTAAATTTTTATCCCCTCTTTCCAATGTCTGTCTTCAGGCTGAGGTGATAGTGAACTATCACGTAGGAGAGACCGTGTTATCTCTCCAGAAAACCACACTGATCCCCGGAGGTTCAGAGTCTCTGGTCTACACCACTCTGTCTGGAGGCATCGGCATACTGGTCCCCTTCACCTCACACGAGGTATAACACAAACGCAGACACACATTAATGTCATAAATATGAGTTTGTTTTCATAACCCGTTTTTTGTCCTGTTGAAGTGTTTTTTTGTCATTTTCAGCATGTCTGTCCTTTCTTTCTCTTCAGGATCATGACTTCTTCCAGCATTTAGAGATGCATATGCGCTCTGAGTTCCCTCCACTCTGCGGCAGAGACCACCTCAGCTTCAGATCATACTACTTCCCTGTCAAGGTTGGTACTGTTGTTACATGTGTTTTTGTCTTACACCTAACGTCAGATATGTTTGATCAACTCTGTAAACTGATTAATCTCTTTACAAAACATGCATTAGAGCATAACATACCATTAGAAACTTAGTTTGAGTCTTGATTGTTGTTTTGTTTTCACCAGAATGTGATTGACGGAGATTTGTGTGAGCAGTTCAACAGCATGGACCCTCACAAGCAGAAAAGTGTGGCAGAAGAACTGGACAGAACGCCACCTGAGGTCTCTAAGAAGCTGGAGGATATCCGCACTCGCTATGCCTTCTAATTGTACACCGTCACACAGCAGGAGCGGACAGAGACACACTCATTAGGACGGTTGCACACACAAATTCACCCCTTTATTTTAAAACGGACGCAGGTTGGTCGACACATATTGCTACATGTTTGTGGCCAGACACATGTTATCACTTGGGAATGTCCAATGTGTTACATGTTTGTAATTCCCAACAACATGCTCAATCATGATGCAACTCAAAAGCGCCCCTTTCCCACCAACACATGTATCTACGTTATCACCCACACAGTTGTGTGATCAGTAGACTTGTCTTTCCACCATGTACGTACTTGCTGATTCAGTTACCAAGAAAGTGTCACACCTCCCCTGTTCTGTTGTCAGCAGAAACCACAGACGCAGCGACACAAAGACACCATTAAACCAAGACATGACAAGAGCGTTGCTGGTTTGTGTTCCTAGAATTGTTCCATTTACATGTTCAGCTGTGTGTGAACACAATTCACACAACTGCATTAACAGCTTTCGCACTGAACACACATCGTCTGTCGTCATTTTTCAACTAATGATTATGTTTTTTTTTTTGTTTTTTTTTTAAGGCTGTTTGACTCTCACAAAGTAGAAAAGTCTAGTATTTCCTTAAGGGACACTGTGTGTGGACGGTGATTTCATGCTGTCTGGACAGAAGGCGGACGAAATGTCTAAAAGCTGAGACTGTTCTACTGTGCAGGCTTATTGTATTTTGTGTTGTCTCCATATTTGATCTCAAAACAAACATGTTTTTGTATGGTGTGATTATTTTAATTTGTACTGATTAGAATTATTTGTTATAATGCATATACCACAGTCCCCGATGGTTAAATCTTTCTTAGCTTCTGGCCCTATATGTTTGAAGTTGATAATATGTTGGCCCCAGGCTCATTAATGCATATTGCTTTCTCGCAACTGGGAACCAAATAGAAGCCGGCCTCTAACCCAGTCTAAGCCTCAGGCCACGGTTTAAGAAGTGTTGCCACACCGCGGCATTAGACGACGGGTGAACTCAGACTAAATAAGTGGGTGGAAGAATACTGAAGGTTTGCATTGGGTGTTGTTCCTCTCGGTCCTGTAAATTCCCAACCTCAGCCACAGGCACAGACATAGCATTCCTCAGTCGTCACTGGACTTACGGGTTTGTGGGATGGGGGCAGTGGTCTGTTTTTGTAAATAAAGTTGTTGTTTTTTTTTTTACTTTATAATACCATGTGTTTGCGTGTTTTCCTGCCACTGTGTGTGGACAACCATCACTCAGCCAAAGACTTCACAGCTGCATTTGTCTGAATCAGTGCGTTTTGTGGTTTTGTTTTTACAGGCGTTATAGATCAGCATAAGGAGCATTACTGCAGTTCTTCAGTTACAATTGCTTAGGTTTGGTTCATTTGATTTAGACCCAACAGGCAGAGTTTGAACCAGCAGCCTTATCAAGCTTAACCTAGTGCAGGGGTAGCCAACCGTGGTCCTCGAGGGCTACCATCCTGATTGTTTTCCAGCTATCCCTGCCCCACCCTCTACTGATTACCTGGATGAGGTGTGTTCAGCCAATCAGAAGCTGTAAATGCAGGGATGGTTGGAAAACAATCAGGATAGTAGCCCTCGAGGACCACGGTTGGCGTAAAGACAAAGAAAATGGTTAACAGCTAGCTTGGCTTGGTCCGAATGCAAAAAAATAATAAAAAATTGCCTGCCAGCACCTCGAAAGCTAATTTTTTAATCTGTATGTCGCTGTTTGTCCCATTAACAGCACAAATGTGAAAAATTTTGAAACATAAAAAAAAAATTAATAAAATAAAACACCCCCTAAACTTTACAATTAATACTATAACATTTAGAGATTTTTACTGCCATATTTTATTGATATTTTATTTTGTTCCAAATTTTATGTGACCCTGAGTGCGTTTTGCATCACTGATTTCCAAAGTTCACTCAACATTAGTCAGCTTAAAGGTAACTATCACACCTATTTTATTCTGCATTTTAATTTTCTCAGCCTTTGGATTCTGAAATCACTGTTCTGGTCTCCCACAAATCTAAACTGAGTGAAGACGAAACCAAAAGTTATAATATGCTTCAACTGAATTTTCCGTTGTCTGTTACAAGTATAGCTGCTTTGCGTGATAAATGCAACATGCTAGTAGACGTTTTTCCTCCCATCTTGTGGTTCATATAACGATTTCTGATTGACTCAGTGTCGTCCCGCGTGGAGCACCAGCCTGACAGCTGCCTGCTCTTTCCTCCATCTGTAGTGTCTTACATGCCACAACCTCACTGACACTGGTTCTCTGTTGGCAGCAGCAAGTTTAACTTGCATAAGAACAAGAGGATAATGGTTTGACAGACAGAAGAATAACAAACACTTCACTACAACAGAGTGCTCATATCTGGTCCAGTGCTCCTGGACATGAGATTGGTTTTGCCACTGTGGGAGAAAAGCAAAGAACTTGGCCAGACTAAACTTTCCCACTTAGAACAATGGCTTTGTAGAGTTTTATAGAACTATAATCACATATGCAGTTTTTTAAAAATATGTACAGGACAACAAAACCTGAAGTGCCCTGTGGTGAATTAAATCTAGAGGACTAATTTTAGAATAAAAATGTAGAGGGTACAGGAAGGAAAGTTCTGAATCTATGAAAGCTCCCATCATAATGGAAGTAACTTTCACATGTGATGTAAGTGGATAATAAATACATTTAGTTTTGTTTTTCACTAAAATAAGAGCAATGACTATTTAGAAAGATGTATTTCAGTTTCCTATAGTCAAACTGTTAATTGCAATCTTTGAATGTTAACTTGCATAAACCTGATATCTGTAACTTTCAAGTGGCAAGAACCATTTATATTGATGCCTTAGGCCATTAGATTGGTTGTTTTGACAATGATATATATATATATATATATGACCCGTGGATTTGAAACCGAGTCCATTACTTGGCTTCTGCAGGCTAAAGTGACAGAGTTTCATCTGGATGCCATGTTGATCTCGCCTTAGTCCGACTACTTTTGATGTTTCTAGTTGTTCTGATGTAAAAACAGACATAAATAAATATATATGACCATCATAGCATTGCACATGTATTAGCCTCATCCCTTTGGTCTCAAAACAGACTCAGTTCTTGATGGCACGGATTCCTTTGAGATTCTGGTCATTGTGAATTTTGATTTGCATCATGTATTTTCTGCATCCCACAGGTGATGAATGCACATCCAGTGGCTGGGGAGTACACTTAACTGTTATATTCATTAAACCAGTTTTGGTTGACTTTGTGACAATTGTCATCTCATGTTTGCAAACTGTAACTAAATGTTGATGGAGTCAGTTTGCTGCGTTACACCATTTGCTGTTACACACAAATGTGTTCACAGTGGGTGAATTAATGTAATACTTCTGGTTACACAACATGAGGAACCTTTATAGACCCAAGGGAACTTCGGCGGTCATGTTTCTACACCTTGAGTAATTAAATTGCAGCTTTGGGTCTCGTTTTCCCACGTGAACCTTGACCGCACCGTCCAGCGAAGTGAAAACGCTTCTGCATGTGAGAGCACATCAGTTCGCCTGAAGTCGTCTGGACAGTGTCATTTAGGCTTCGCTGTGGCTTTACAGTTGACTAAGTGTCTGTAGCTTGTACTTCCTGTGTGTTCTTTCCTACAGTGGTGATTGGTGTCTTGCTTCTGCTTTGGTGTCTGTCTGAGCTGCATTGCAAGTCACAGCTTCTAAATTACTCAAGTTCGGTATAATAGAAACTTACTGAGCTTGTTTATGCTTTGTGAGCATCCATAGTTTACCGTTATTTTATTATTATTTTTGTCATTTTAGACTTGTATCATTATCATAACTGTCTTATACAAAACCGTTGGTGCCAGAAAACAAGAAAGACGACAGTGTTTAGTGTATTTATTTATTCTGTGCACATCTCTGACAGTGCAAATCTGCTAAATGAGTTAGGGGCAACAAGAATTTCTTTTATCTATTTACATATTTGTAACCAAAACAAATTGCATTTTACCCCGCAGAAGGTCACAGTTTCAGTTATGTAGAAGACTTAACACATGTCCTTATTATACATGTCCTCTTCTCAGAATACCAGTCGTGTCCATTTTCATCAGTCTGTAAATTCATCTACAATTGATATAGATGTGATGAAACTGAATAATAGCAGGAACATGAATTGAGGGAGTTTTAAAATCATATGTAGAGATTTTGAGTCATTATAAGTCATAATTTTTGGTCTTTGGATGGGCTGTAAATAATCTAATAGTTTACACTTCTCTCACATTTCTCTGAATGAATTTTATTTCATGCTGCTAATGTCTTCTCTTCATTTATTTTCATTTTCAGATGAATTATGAATTTGTTTACATTCCCTAATACAATTTCCCATATAGTGTGCACATGAAACCATGCTACAGTACACCTGCCTGAGATCTGATCTGCAGATAACATCCAAAATGAAATAAGGTGCCCACTGCTGAGTGCATGTAGGAAAATGTTTTTTGAGTAGCCTCTTCACTGGCTGTTCATGTGGTCTTTGCAGAATAAAGGCACCGATTTGATCCCTGGTGGTGCGGGAAGGTTTTATCAACAGTGCATTTCTACTAGTAAGGAAGGTTATTATGACATTTTTGTAATGGTGATGTTTCTGGCATTTTGCCTTTATCTGGTAGTTTATAGACTAGAGGAAGTAGAGGAAGGAGACAAGGGGAGACAGAGATTAGATTTCTGTGCAGTTTCTGTGTTTGTCTGCCAAATCTTCCTCCCACAGTCCCAAGGAAATTAAAGTCAGGTGAATGTGATGGACCAGTGAACTGTCCCAAGATGTTGCTTTGCCCTCTGCCCTGTGCATGCTGGGAATGGTTCCAAACCCCATGAAGAAGAAAATAAATGTTTTTACAGTGGATTTCTCTCCAAGAAATTAACCCCTGTCCTGATTCAACCTTTCTTACATTTAGTTTTATCCTATTCAGCATATCCTATTGCCTTTCACTAGCTGTACTTTTTGGATGGCTTTGCAGTGTAAAAATTTGCAGAAAGACTGTCAACACATAGCAAAGAGCCAAAGATCCACTCAAAATCAAGACATCAGAGATACCACACGCCATTTCTCTGGGGATGTTCCAGGATCATAGCACAGCAGTACAGTTCAAACATCTGCACTGACAGTGCACCCAAACAAACACTCCAAAATGTAAACACACCTATCATGTGGAAATACATTTTCAGTGTAATACTAATAAATCTAAACTAAATTAAACTTTACCCATGAGATTTGCTTTGGGTTATGTAAGCAGACACAACCACGCACACAGAACCCACGTGCTGCAGATCACTGACAGCAGCTCAGTGTGAGACCTCCCTGCTTTTGAAACGATTAGATTGTGTGAGTCATGCATGTGGTGAAAATGAAAACGGTTTGAAGTTAAATTATCTTTCTGAGCATGACAGTGACTGTTATTTTAGCCAGAACCCTCTCTGGGTCTTTCTATCTCAGTAAGTGTCAAGCGATGGTCTCAGCTGCACCTTTTCACACTCAAAGATTTTCAGAGTTGTTGTTGTTGTTGTTTTTTTTTAAATAAGGGGGAGATGAGACATGATATTGTTTTCTGTTGTTTTGGTTCAGCTCCAGCTCACAGAAACAGTCACAGTGAGATTAAATTTGATCTGATTTTCAGTTTCAAGGGTGTGTTCATGTAAATACCAGATCAACAGTGTAAACCTTGTGACCCTTCTGAATTTCTCATAAAGGATAATGCCCTCTACTATTGTCTTATTATTTAACTTTAGTTTAGTTTTAGGACTTTTTAAGGTCATTTTTGTGCAGAAGAAGAGAAAATTCATAAGGACTCCTAAACTTTTTGAACTTTCAAGCAACCTTTGTAGGCACATTTTCTTGTCACTGAAGAAAATGTAACTTGTAGAACTGCTGTGTTTACTCAGATTTGTGAATCAGCCACTCTGGACTGCAGCGTGTGGAAATTGTGGTATTGTGTTGTGGTAGAAGCAAGTGTAGTCAAATGAGCCGATGAGCAATCAGGAAAAGTTGGCTTCCTTGATAGTCACACTCGCCACATGCCTCACTACAAATTATAGCGTTTAATTGGAACAAACAGGAAATCTGGTTTGTGTGATAACACTGCTAAAAAACTCTATCAATTTTGTAAACCTACTTTACTCATGCTCAGTTACCATGATTTGGTGAAAATCAATAGCACAAAGTTGATGGTTAAGTAAAAGTTAGATAAGCCCTTTTGCACACATACCAGAAAGCCAGAGTGTGACTAATAACAACTATTTTATTTTATGTGTTCCAATGAGTTTTTTTTCTGTCAGTCAGGATTCATGGGACATGTAACACATCAATTAATTAGTTTCCTGCTATAATATGTCTAGTTAGTCACGACAGGGGTCTGTTGTGTAGATTTACTGTCCCTTGTTTGTCTCCTTGCTATAGCTGCTGTATCATTGCATCCTGTCCACACCCTGACACAGTCAGCACCATGGACAGAGCCCACTGGGCTTTGAATAAAGTTGGAATTTCCCCAATTTCACATTTGTTAGTCACCCAGCAGATCCTGTACAAATCATTTCATTTGTATTTTGCCTTTATTCTGCATCAATATGTTTAGTCATTGGGAATTACTGTGGTTCTATAAAGGCTAAGTTTGCCTTAAAAATAACATATAGATAAGATCTGGTCTGATTTGGCTTCCTCTCAGATATTTCCCCCATGATGATCCCAAGAAATGGAAGCTCTTAATTTCACTATTGATTTAACAGCTGGGCCTAACCTGGTTGCTGTTGTCTACACTGGTCAAAAAAACAGGCACATGCACAATGAGTCTGAGGTTTTCTTCATTCCTTCCCCCTAATAAACTTTTATTGAAGGAAAAGCCCTAGAAACGCCTTGACTGTGCAAGTGAATCATACTGCATGAAATATACTGGAGACAAGACATTTTAGTTTGTTTATTCATTTCAAACCTTCATTTTGACTGGATATAGGAGACAACCTTTCATTGCAGCCACAGGAAACAGCTACTAGTGGTGTGCTCGAGTTTTCATTGCATTTTTTTTCTGTAGAGTAACTGAGCTACAGACACATTTTTTCTTAAACTCTTTTTTTGATACAAAAAAAAAATCCTGCTGACTGTGTTTTGGCTTTTTACATTTTGTTTAGCTGCAATCTGGACTAGTCACCATTCCTACTATGTCATTTGTCTTAAGCAAGTCACTTTGAAGATGAAATCAGTTAATCATTGCAAAATTTGTAACAAATTATAACAGGTAACATTAAAAAATGCAACATCCTCCACAACCATGTGTCATATAATCTGTAGTTTGGAGGCATTTAATACAGCGAGCTCAGCATTAACTAAATTAGTTACACACGCTCTGTTCTCACAGTCAAGCTGATTAGTTAAAAGAGGCTCTATGAAATATTAAGTGTGACAGGCATTTCTTCTCTTGGTAAAAACCAACATCTGATGAAATTAAGTCTACTCTCACGCTTGCATATGTATCATTGCTTCACATTGTCTTCAGCAAGTTGCTTTTTGTCTTCCTGTAGAAAACTACCTTTGCTGATAAATCGTCTGTGCAAGTGGTTTGTTATGGGCCATAGTGATATTGTATTGTTAGGTGACATTTAACCAAGGCGTTTTTAAACTAAACTAAACTGTGACCCTTCTTACGATGATGAGCCTGGAGGCTGGAAAACTTTTTAAGCATTTGGTGTCATTTGTATGGATGTCAATGGTGTGTTGGTCAAAACAGACCAATGAGCTTATGAGTTCAGGGAACTGAAATGTAACCTAGTTCCCTTCCTAAAGCTGATTTTTGTGACCATGATTAAACACTTATTGAGTGAAGATTATGAAAAAGGTACAAATGACTTAGAACAACAAAGTCATTATGGAAACACACTTAACTTGCTGCAACATATTTTTAAAATGCACACCAACGGAAAAATCAGCAAAACCCCCAGGTTCACAGAATGGAAAAGGATAAAAAATTTTCCTTCTGTGTGTGTGTGACACTTTTACATTTTTGTTCCTTTTCCCAGAGAAACAGAGACAGGCATGCTTTTATTGAACCACGCCAGGGAAAAACCAAGAAACACAAAAACTCACATTAGACAAGTGCTACACACATCCCATACTGATTCTGCATTGGATATACAAAATACCTCATGCTTATGCATTAGTATGAAAGATACCCGCCCTTCTCTAAACAACCACTGTCATAACTCATTTCAGCTCCTGCTCTGGCTTTGCAGACACAGACACCACGGCCCTCGTCTGATGTATCTTTGTTGGGCAAATTTTCAAATTTCCAGAAAAACAGACAGTAATTTGAACAAATGTGAATGTTTTTCTTGCTTTTTCTATGCAGCAACAATTGAAATTTCACATTAAAATAAAATTAGGAGAATAATGATCTTTTGAAGCATAATAATATAAGTCAGATATGAGAGTGAGAGAATCAAAAGATGCCCAAAAGACATTATTAAAACAAGTTGGAGAAAAGCTGCTAATAGTGTGTAAGAATTGTAGTTTGTGTGCGTTTTCTTGGACAACTGCAAAGAAATAACTGCTAAAGTTAATAGCAAGAAGGGACCAATTACAGAACAGTACTTACATTACAATTACAATCTGTCACAAAAAAAATCTTTGCATTGCTGCGATCAGATGGTGTTATTGGATGGATTTGTCAATATATGCTCTGACCTCATGGAGATCAGTCAATGAATTTATTTTGGAGATCAGTTTCCAAAATAGTTTTCAAAAATAGCTGCAAAAAAGTTTGTTTTTTTTTCTTTCAAAATATTCAGCAGTAACTGCTCAGCAGGCGACTTGTGAACATGATCTGCACAGATAACCCTTTGAGAACAGAGTGGCACATTTTTTCGTTTCTGTTGGTTCAAGGAATGAAACCACCAGTATTTGCTGATCTGCAGGGACCTGTGGGCACAAGCTTTTTTTTTTTTTGGAAACCAAAGTCTAAAAATTGAACTTGTTGATGCATGCAATGTGTTTCTGCAGGACGTCTTGTTCCAGAGGTGAATTATTTTACCCCTTTCTGAGAACTGTATGTGAATACAGTAAATCCTGCAGAAATATGCATATGTGGGCAGATGCATGTGTCAAAATGATAAATGTGGATAGAACCAACTTAGATCACATGGTATGATAAAAATTTAGTGTTCTGCACTATATGCCTGGAGTCAGGAATGCAGAGAACAAGCTGAATCAAACAATAAATATACACAAATGAATACACTCAAAGCAGCAGAGATGGAAAATTATGACTGTTACCTATACTGCCAGAAACCCGGGCACAGCTTGACTCAGGAAGAGCGTGGTCTGAGTCCAAGCTCCACTTTGATGTGGTTGACATACTTTTTGTTTTCTTTCAGTTGTCATTATGACACAGAGGAAGCTAGATTTTCCCCAGCTGCTGAAGAGACTTGAAATTGACTCGAGTGGAAGTATCCATTTCACTAGATCACACTGAAGGCTTCCTCACAACCACAGTTTGACTCAGGATCCAACTGCTACTTCATGCGTTGGTGAATCCTGCAGTTTTTAGTCTGTTTATCTCAGGATTATTCGGTATCCTGAAAAAAAACAATATTATGTCGTGTTTCTTATCTTTTATTGCTGTTTTCTTCAAACAAAACATAGCACTTATAATTGAATAAAAGTGATACAAGGTTTTCCAGAACAATTTGCTGTGATGTTGGAGCTGGGAAAAGGAGAGAAAGAGACAAAAGCCAAGTGCACCACCCCATCAATGTACCATGTGAAATGAAGCCTGCACTTGCCTATTTGCCTAAAGGTCTAGCACTTTTTTTCACGAACCTTGTCCGTGCCGTCTGTCTGGTTCTATCAACAAAAGGATTTATAATGTCACTGACTCAGTGGGAGAGTGACTATTTCGAGGAATAACAGAAGGGCACAAGGCGCAGATGATAATGGAGGAATACATCTGACAGACAGAGGGATCATTGGCACCAGGAGGCAGATATATTGACCTGACTAGTTAGGAAAAGACTGCATCAGAGATGCCCCTGTGTGCACTGGCAGATCTAGAAAACTTTAAGTGGGGTGGCAAAAGAGCAGCATGAGCAGATGTACCTCTGCACATGTGCATTTCTGAAAGGTAGCAGCAGTACTTTAGCAACAGCCTGTATGTTCTGCATGTACAGCCCTCCAGAGGAGAACAAGAAAATGCAAAATGAGAAGAAAACAAAGAGGGAGATCTGTGAGACAAGGACTGAGGGATAAACAGATGTGAAAACAACTGTGTTTTCTATTAAACTGTGCTGACAACTCTAGTGGCTACTTCATTCCTCCACAGTAATTTGCTATTGTAACTTTGTGAACAGCAGCTGCTGAGGCTGGGAGACATTTTCACAGTCTGCCCATCTCTGGGGGCGATGCCTTGTTTGAACACACATGAAATGAACTGAATGAATCACAGTCATGTCACTGTGGTTGTGGGAAACATTAACTGTAATGCAGTTAATGACGATACCAGAGTATTGCAGATAAACAGGAGTGACTCACCTCCTGTTGAGGAGTTCTGTTATATTTGGATTCCTTGTTATTGATTTTCTGTGGCGTTGGGCAGAATTAAATTAAAGCTAATTCATGAATGGCATCAGATTTTCCACACTTGAGATGCTCTTGTGTGAAAAATGTAAAAGTTGACATGGAAACAGCTAAATGAAGTATAAACACAGCATCCCATCATAAAGTTGTATATTGTTGGCAAAGCATTGTTTTTTCAGACATCAAACAGATTTGTAGGACAAGTAGTATTCATTTTGAGATGCATTTTAGTATTAAAATTTGTTCAGTTTCCACTCTTCCACACTTTTAGCCTTGTTTAGGTTTCTACCAGCTCCTCCAAACTAGTTGGTTTTGTTTTGCTGAAAACAGATGCCTGATAAATCTGGAGACACATGTGAGAGTAAACCAAAACACTGAAGTTGCAGGCCATAAAATCAAAACAATGAGTTGAATAACACTGATATGTGTCAAATGCAGTACCTAAGGAGAATGGCAGTGTTGGGTCATAATTTGCATTGATTGGTTCTTCAGCTTTCCCTTTCATATTACATTCATTAGTTTACATTATTAGTAATAAAAATACTGATTAGTGCTGCTTTAAGTTGACCAAACAACAATATTATGTGTTATCATATCAGTTGAAATGACTCCACTCCACTTCACTAACGGTGAACCTTAAAAAGAAAGAAGAATAAGACAGAAGGAATAACAGGAAACACTGGATTACTGTGTAATGAGTGATTGCATAAAAGAAACCACTGTTACAAAAACATTCGTATTTTTCAAATCCAGTATTATCCTTGGCATATTTGAAGAGGGATGGGGCACACAGATACCCCCCCTAACCCAACACATCCATTGCTGGACAAAACATACGGTCAGTGAGGTTCAGGACAGGGCATGTCTGACAAGTGGAGTACAAATGTCCATGTTCTCTTTTTCTCGTCATCTTGCTGGTTAAAATTATGGAGTTTAGTTAATTGTTGTTCCTGATTGACCAGTGCCAGTGTGGCTGCAGGGTGAGCAGAGGTGAGCCTCTCACTTTGTCACAGACAGTGAGGCCAGTTGCCCTGTGGAGAAGCTTTGTTCTTGCTTCACTGTGCCAATGAACATAAAATAACAAGAGCTGAATAAAATAATAGACGTGCAGCTTCATAACCTCGGCTAATCTGGCTTGGGTTTATAGCTGCATAGAGTAAAACTGTTATCTTGTTGCGTATCTTGTTGTAACTGTTAGCGAACCACATATTTTAATATGATGCCAACACAGAGCGTCATCAGCTACAACCTGACTCATATTTGTTTACCAGCAAGCTCAAAAAAAGGTGCTCTGTAAAAAGTCATTTTTACACACAACGTTTACTTGTCACAAGAAGTACTAAAAGTCTGTGAAAACAGTTGTAATGTCCTCTGTGTTCAAAACTCACGACATAATGACATAGTCATCTTTGAAAGAAGATATTTAGGTATTTTGAATGGTCTGATGGTCTAATGAAACATGCTCTGGAGCTGCATTATGGAAACTGATAGTCAAGTGTTGTTGGAACTCTTCCCAGTAAATGATATCTCATCCTTGTTTCTGTGATTGTGACCTAACTTGTTCTCCTATGACTTCCTGAACTTTATGGTGACGCAATACTAAGTTGTTGGAGTATCTCTTCAATGACATTTAGTTTTCAATGACAAAAAATGTGCTCTGTTTAAAAGACAGAACAAAGTGTGGTGTAAACAAATGACCCTGGTGTCTCAAATATGTTCTGTCTCAGTTTTAATATTACCAGCACATCTTTTCAGTTGCCATATACTTGACAAAACTCATTTAGTACAAAACTTA
>JAUBNQ010000025.1:5163720-5178833 GCA_032353495.1 Ctenopoma kingsleyae | reverse complement strand
AGAAGTTAAAATGACAGGTGGTAGAGCTCACTTTGGTTTTTCAAAGTCAAAAGTCCCTCGTGCCAGTTTTTTGTCATTATGAAGCATTGATTGTTGGGGCTAGTGTCAACGGCTTTTAGCAGTGTCTTTGCTCTGAAATTAAGATCATTAAGATTAAGGTTAGTGTATTTCAGGTGAAACAACTCAACTTTTCTTGTCCAATTTCATAGATATTTCTTCATACTGCCCCAATGTGATGTTTAAAATAGCCACACCACACTAGTTTGTCTCTGGACAAGACGTGCAGCCAATACAGGGGTCAAGTGTCTAACTTATGGCGTCTTCTATTAGTAGTTGTGTCATTAACCAAGCTTTATTGGCGCTACTGTTGCTACCATGAACAATGGAAAGTGAGAATTGGACACAACAACGAAATCAGTACACCACATAGTGCTCTGCAGTTGGTCAACAAGCATTTCTACCAGAGCTGAATCACAACTGTTGGCAGGGGGGACAGCATTTCTATGGTTTAACTAACAATTTGCTTTTCATGTTCAGATTTTAAAGTTTTTTCCATTACATTTGATTTTTTTTCAAGGTTTTATGTACTGTAGCACAAATAGATAGGTCTAAAAATGTCTAACAATAAAAAAAATGTGCTGCCTTTTTGTTTAAATTTAAAAACATTCAGGCTGGATAAAAGAAATAGCTCTGTAAATGTTCTCACTAAAACTGTATTCATCGCAGTGTGGAGAGTACCTACTTTAAACCTGCAGTAAATGCAATAAATCAAATTTGCCAAATAGCAAATCAAAATATTTACAGTAATTTTGGTGTCTGTCCATATTTTTTTGTGGGTTGGGGCATCTATTTATAAACTCAGTGTAATCTGAGGAGTCACTTTGCTTATACTGTATATTTATATATTTATATATATATGTAAATACATATATTCTTTCCTGAATTTAAAACTACATTAGCAAAAAAAAACTCTGAAGTCTGTCCTAGCTGATCTCATTATGATCTCACACCAGCTGTTCCCGTTTGCTGCACAGCCCCTTAGCTGCATGGTCAAACTAAACTTTTTCTCAAGGTAACTTGGCAACCCAAATATTTTTCTCACTAGGATAATAGCTCCATAAGATTTTGGTTAATTATTTCTTAAAAGCTCTTCATTCTTCAAGTGTATAAAACGTCTGACACAGTGTGCTCAGACACTGACTTTATCCCATGGAGGCCAATACAAGTTTAATGTCTTTCTTTTTTTTTTTTGCCACAACCTATTTGTCATGACCACTCTTTTATTGACTATTGACTGCTTCTTGAAAAGCATTTAATAATCTTAGTTCAGTCCAATATCAAAGCTGACCTCCTATGACTAAATGGAAATTCTAATAATCCGTGCTGGGCAGTGCTGCTGCTCTCTGCGGGCTTTCCCCTCTGAACTCAGCAGCCAGTTTGGAAAACCTTCACCACACGCGGTTGTGGTGGAGGTTTGGCTTGAAGGTTTTGGTGTGATCTGGTTTCAGTTTACAAAAATGCAATAACATCATAGTCAGCAAGTTACATATGTATTTATTATATGTGTTTGTTAATATCACTGTCACAATGAGACAAAAATAGAAATTTAAACCCAAACTTATTTAAAACTTACATGTAAATGAATGTTTGTGAAAATCTTGTGCAAATCAAGACATACATATAGAACGCATAGTAAGATTATGAAATACAATGTAATATATAATAATTACAGGATATACAAGTAGTGCAGCAGGTGTTCTGTTAAAGTGTTATTCATCAAGAGTCTTACACATGACAGGTGTAAGAGTCAGTGCCAGAATGAATTATTGAATTATCTTCTATCTGACATGACAGCCAAGGACAGACAGAAGATAATTCATACTGGGACTGACTCTTATCACATTTGTGATAAACTGTGATTTGATGGATTTTAAGACTGAATCCGAGGCTGAATGAACATAAAACTGACGGAGAATGAATGAAAAGTGCAGATCGGTCAGCGAGAGTCCAGGTTTCGTCTGTTATCTGTTAGAGGAGGACAACACGACCCCACACTGATCTAACTCCGCTGTCTAGACAGATGTTAGGTACCAGTAATTCCGGCTAACACTTAAGTTTCAAAGTAAAATGGTCTACAAACTGAAAGACCACTCCACATTAGAGGTGCGAGGTCAATACAGCTCTTTGACTATATGGAAACAAAATCTGATGATAAAAGGCAGCATTGTTACTGTATGAAGATTATGGTTTAGATAGATTAAGTACGAGTGTTACTTGTGTTTACTGGATTATTTCTTATGTCGAGAAGATGATGTGAATACGCACTAAATTCTTTTGTGAAAGATTTTTTTTGTTTTAGGGGCGGTTCATTGCTTATGTAAATGTAATGGTCGATTGATGTAATTTAGATAAAGGGAGGGGGGTGGAAGAGAAATTACAAGGAGGGAGGGAGAGAGAGACAGACAGAGAGAGAGAGAGAGCGCTTTTATTTTGAAACTAGGTGCATGTCAGTGGCTTGAAGCAGCTGCTGCAGGCCAGTCTGTTGCGCACTTGGCGACACACGCAGACAGAGCGCACGGCAGCAGCGTGAATGGACGCAGACATCAGTGGACTTCCTGTAGTGACTTCTATGTGAGATTTTATCACTGGATTCACATCGCGTCAACCTTTCTCCTAATTTAACAAGGAATCACTACAGCGTGCCTCTTCTGACCGGATACAGACTTCACGCATCCCGGTGCCTGGAGAAAAAAGGAACTCGAGGTGAGTGTGTACATATGTCTGTGTGTGTGTGTGTGTGCGTGTGCGTGTGTGTGTGTGTTTACTCTACACACTTGCTGTTCTCGTGGATACACAGATGTTCTCCTGTGCGTGTGTTCCCGCATGGAGTTGCGCTGGGAGCCTTTAGCTGTCCATACTTTCACTTTCGTCAGGTGCGTAGTTATTGCTCAAGCGGTGCTTCATCGTGGAATTGGAAAGTCGCCTGAGGAGGTCTGCAAGACAAATAAAAATCTGAGGCTCAGTGCGTTTGGAGATATGCGACCTTCCACCAACACTTTCATAGGTCGTGAATGATAATGTGACCTTATTGATTCCAAGGGGAAACGATTCCGTCCTCACAATGAGAGGAGAGATAGATTACATCTGCGCGTTTCAACACAGGATCAAATTTACCTGTTGTGTATGAGTGAAAGTCTGGCAAAAGTTCACATTTCAGAATTAAGAAGAAGCCAAGACTGATAACGAGTGAGATGGAAATCTAGAAAGATAACTAGGAAATGTAAAGCACCAGAAAAACATGTGAGAACAACACAGGGTGCGGCGGCTTATAACTGATGTCTAATAAAAATATTTCTTCCCAATACAGTAAACATGTGAACTACTTCTGAAAGTGGATATTGATAAATGCATTTGACCCTACATGCAGATTTAAGATGCAGTTGAATGAGCATTTATATATTGTAAGCTTTCAGTTTGCTGTGGTCACTGTGCAATAAGACCATTTAACAAACTGCTGGTTTTCAATAGTTAATGGGCATCAGGCCATAAAGATACACTGAATATGATATTTTAATGGCTGATAGGAATTAGTGGGAATTGTTGGAAAAAGAGGGACCAGAGAAAGGTCACGGGAAGAGGAGGAAAACTCCAGTGAGTCATCAGTGTGCGTGCGCGTGTGTGTGCTTGGGTGTTTGCACTTGTGTGACCATCCAACAATGGATCTTCACATCGTAACAGATTCATCAACAAAGAACATGTTGGAGATCCCCTGTTGGTAATGCTTTAACTGATACTATCAAGTAATTGTGTGTGTGTGCGCGCACTCCTACACTTTCTGAGGTCTTTTTAGGACTAACTTCCAGTGCTGTCTTCCTGTGTGAGGTCATTTACATCCGCTCATGATGTGCTGTTTGTTCCTGAGCTTGGGTTTAGGCTTAGGTTTAAACATTTGAAAAACGTGTAGATGTGTTGGTATCGTTACATTAGTTTATGGTAAGAGTGAATGAATATAGAAGGAATGCACCTGTTGATGGGTATTACAGCACAGAGGTCTGAAATAAATGATCACACAGGTAAGGACAGAGGGCAGGGACATGTTCACTCGGGGTCATAGCGGAAGAATTCACATTCTGTAATTTCCAGAGTGCTTCCTGAAAGCAGCTTAGAGGAGCAGCTTTTATGCATCATTGCCTGTGTAAGTGAAAAGGGTCAAAAATGAAAGCAAACCTATTTTAACATTTGTTTTTTGCTGTGCTGGACAGCACAACATACACTGTATTACATGTTTAAACCTAAGATAAATGGGTGCTGTATGGAAATACAGGCCGTAGATAAGCATCATGAACTATGTAAAGAGCTGTATACTCAGCCGAGTGAGGACCAGTATAAAATAATGTATATTGTTTGAATCAGCAATATAATATCACACAAGTATCAGTACAGTCAGCCAAAAGAAAATATTTTCATTCAGTTTCTGCTTTTTACTTAGTTAGACATCATGTAATTATCTCAAGGTCAAGTATTTTGACATAAATCATTTTTAGGCTTTAGGCTTAGTTACTGAGCATGTTATGGCAAAGCCAAGATTGTGACTCAACCCTCCTGCCTTTCCAAAAGCGTTATGTTTAGCATCTATTAAAGTCACTTCATTGATGCGTTTATACAAAAAAATGAGGCAATGTCCTGTCACTTCTTTCCTGCATTTACTCTTATTACTCATGTTACTATTATTATGCTTATCATTCTAGGTTATTGTTAGTTTTTGTAATGCTTAATCCTTACACACATTCACTGAAATGAGATGAAACTTGATGAAACCTTAGTGAATATTTGACTTGTTTTTTGTTTTTTTTTGCAGCCTTTAAAAACTGAGTCATGAACTGAATCACAACTTGTGCAGCTTTTATTGTTTGTGCTAATCTACATGCGACATCCTGTAATTACAACCTACACCCTGCTCTGTCCATTTTCGCAAGCTGTGAGACCAAAAGTTTGGTTCAGTCATTTGTCTCTGCAGCCACAGGTTGGCAGGCTGCCACGAAGGCTTCACTGCTGGTGACACATTCAACCAGTCAGCAAGCCATTCTCAGGCGGCTGTGAAGCGCTGGAATAAATCTTGAAAATGCTAGATGTTGAGGATGAGACAGAGAGATGAAGAGGAAGATAGAGGCAAGAAGAAATAAAAAAAACAATAAAATTGAGGGAGGAAAGCTGAGGAAGAAGAGACGACACAGTTAAAATAGTTTCCTGTCTGGATAAATACAACATATTAATATTAAGTTAATAGAATGAAAGAAGAATCTTATTTGAAACATTATAAATATGTTATGTTGAAGTGTTGTGAAAATGTTCTTTTCAGTGAGAATAACAAATAGGTGACACTCACCAGTGATTATACAGCTTAGTTCCTGTGTTTCCCACCAAAACAAGCATTCATGAGCTCTGCTGGAGTTTACTTGAGACTGGAACATTTTAAGTGGATGTGTTGCTCTGAACATCTCTGTGTCAAAGGAGACGATATATTAAAAATACTTTCCTTCTTTAACACTGCATACTTCCATATCCCTCTCACTATGAAATGTATATATTTTTCTTTTGTCTTGGCTTCTTTTTTGATCTGCTTTCTACAGCTTAGTGTGAAGTTGATCTTTGTCTTTTACATGTTACAAGGTGTGAGATTTTCTGTGTGCCAGCTGTGAAAATCAAACATATTGGCTGTATTAGGGGCACATCTGTTAACTATATATGAAAATGGTGTAAAATATGCCGAGGTCCTGGGTTCCTCTGAATTGCAAATAGACCTTACTATCTAAGGGGAAGAAGAGACTGCACTGATGATGTAGAAGCTCTCTGCTCTCTGCTGTGTGTGTCTATATGTCTATATGATGTGAAATGTGTCCAGTTTGGCTAGTTATATGATATCAGAGGTTGTAAGTAGTAATAATCATATAATAATATTAATAATAATAGTAATAGTAATACTTTATTAATCCCCTTGGGGAAAACATTGTGGACAGGCGGCCTCTTTACAGATAGTATAGAGGATTTGGGCTTCAGTGTCTTATCCAGAGACTTGTGGCCAGGAATCGAGGGAACTGGGAGCTGAACCACCAACCCTGGGATTTGTGGACTGCCCCGCCAAGTGAGCCACAGTTGCACAAAGCAAGGAACAGTGCTCCTTCTGGTCCCAGTATGAATAGATGTGCATGCTTTTTACATGAGATATTTGAACACACCAGGTAGCTAAAGGCATGGAAATGGAAGAATGCATTTTTTACAATGCATGTACCTGTAAAATAGCCATTTCCTAAATGCAGGTCTTAATGTATATGTAAAGGATGATCAAAAGCTTGGCTGATATAATGCTGTGTGTCATATTGTGGCTGTAGAGGGATGGAACAGTAGTCGCTGAGTTTCAGCAAGTTACCAAAGTGTTCTGTGCAAAATTAAACACTAAAAAGAAAAAAAAAGTCAGGTTCATGTTTTAAAAATGAAATGCAGTGTGCATTTGGTTGAATGTGTTTATAAAAAAACACCCAGACGGTGAAGAGAGTGCAGTTCTTCCACTTGTAGTTAAATGACAGCACCTTTCCTCCTCCCACTGCAAGTTCCTGGAATTAGATTTTAGGACTACCTTGAATGGACCACACTGAAATATGGACATTTATATTGCACTACAAGTGTAATCATTTTGGTGATCCCTGAGCAAGAAAAAACATTTCAAAGTAAAACCTGCTCGCTGCAAACTACTGTAAATATTGTATAAATACATACTCACCACCTACAAATAATTGTGTATTAGTATCTTTGATTGCAGTAAGAGTCTTGAGTCTTTGGGAATAGGTCGGATTAAGTTGTGCACATCTGGACACAGCATCATTTCCTCATTCTTTTTCGGATTAACAGTTGCCTTGGGACAGTGAGTAAATAGCATTTTTAAAAATCCTGTGACAGATGCTGAACTGGCTTGAGCTCTGAACTGTCACTCCAGAGTATTAGCAGTGTTAAAAGTTTGCATGTTGAGCACCTGCTTTAACTTTTGGTTTTTTCTCCTGCTGAAAAACAACTGTTCTCCCAAGTGTCAGCTGACTTGCACTCTCAAGACTGTTATAAGAATCAGAAGCTGTAATTGATCCCAAAGGTGCCTGTATTAAACCTCGGAAGTAATCAATGCCACTATTTTTTTATTGTTTTTTCTATTTTGTTTTGATTAAATTGTCACGTTATTACTGTGTTAATATTCATACATACATTTTAAATAGCAAAACATGTGAAACTTTAAGGTGGTGGAGACTTGAATATTCTGCCTTGATTCAAGTGAACTACACTTGCTACACATTGCTGGTGTCCTCATTTAAAACATCCCGCAGACAAATATATTTTATGTCCACATAATTACAGCATTTTGGTCCTTAGCAGAACCAGATGTCAACAACAAAATGATTACTTGCTAATTACATTCAGACGGTAGTGTGCAGCACGGTGATGTTGGAATTAAAATTACAAGTACAATTAATCTTACAATTAAAGGCAGCAGCACACATAGATTGCAGGCTGGATTTGAAGCAGAACATTGGCCTACTGTGAATTGTGTATTGGTTTCATTTTTAGTAAAAGAGAGATTGTGACTGGTGGAAGTCAAGCTGCTGGTTGCACAAGTTCCTTTTGCTCTCTGATTTTTTTTTTTCCTTCATTTTTTCATTTTCTGAATGTTTGCTTGCTTGAACCCAACTGCTGAAACCTCCCCACATTTAGATTTGTAATACAAATGCTGCGTTATTCTGAATTTGTGAAGTGACACAAACAAGTTTTTTTCAGAAATTAGTTCTAAAAGACAGATCTCCTTTCCAGTTATATGAAAGGTTTCTTTACTCTTCTGTTTATCTTGGCAACTGAGCCGTGGCAACCAATGGATGCTGAAAACAACAAAGAATATGTCAGACTGATTATTTATGATAACCTATCAAATAGCAGTCAAAACATTTCACTCTTAACCAAAAACATCAACTTCATAGTGATTCTAGAGGAAAAGTACGGGGATTACCAAAGGTGGGATTCATCTTTTGGGGTCGATGAAGATATGTCTGTACAAAACTTCATGAAAATCCATCCAGTAGTTGTTGAGTTATTTCTATCTAGTAGGGCTGTGTCACATTATATAGTGATAATTCCTCCTATATGGTGATAATGACAATATAGCTGAATGATGTTGTGTTTCCATACGTGCCATAACATGGGTATGTCATGTGAGCCTACACAACTGGTGGAACACCAAACCAAACTTCTGACAAGGACAAAAAAAATGCAGCAAAGTTGCAGTGTGTCATCTAAATATAACATATTTTGCTATTTGCTGTTTTAAATAATAATCTAATCATCTGCTCAGTTGTATTTTGCTGTTGTGATTTGCGACAGTGTTTTTTTAAATATGCAAACGTTAGTTGACATTTGGGGGGTTCACTGTGTGTTAATTTCTTCATCTGTTTTTTTTTCTGTTTTCTGTCTCTCTAATGGGTTTTTGTTTGTCTCTTGTTTTCAGACTGTCAGCAGCAGGGAGCAACAGACATACAAGCACATAGCTCCCAAGATCTGTTTCTGTTGCTCCAAAGATGCTCAACAGTGCAACGAAGACCTAAAACACTCGTGTGTGTCGTGCTGGACACATTCACTGAAGAGTTGCAGACACCAGTGTTGTAGCAGTGGTTGTGTGTGTACACACAGTGCTGAGTTTAACGCGCTGTGGAGTTGAGGACAAAGAGTATGGTCCAACTGTTCACCTCAGCCTGCTTTCTAGGAGGCCTTTTGGGTAAGATACACCAGTGTGTGTGTGTGTGTGTGTGCGTGTGCACTGGCTCACACTGTTACTATATTTCCTTCTCAGTTGACTATTTATTGTGTCCCAATGTAAAAACAAGTTAATATATGTGTGTGTCCTTAAATACTTTGTAGGACAGGTACATGACAGCGTGCATCTGAAGAATGTGAAAGAGATTTGATGACTGTGTGAAACCTGTGAAATGAAACTTAAACGGTGCTTTCGCTTATCTTCATATGTGGCCTTTGCTAATGTCTTTATCAAGTCCATCAAGCTTGCTCTTCTGGGTAGCTGAGCTTGTGATAAATTGGAGGAATGCCACAGTTACAATCAGTTAATCTAGTGGCAAATTATTTTGTTCCCAAATAGCCTTAATATACAGAATCACATGAACTCCTGCTTAGTTACTTATTCCAGTGTTCACACTGAATGCATTATTTAACCAGTGCACACTGTGTATATGAACTAATCACACACTGTTCTTCAGAACTACTAGTAGGATGTATTTTATGAAATCTTCTTGATTCCCTGCAGCCACCTGCAGGCAGTAGGAGCAGTGTGTGTTCCATTCACAGCGTCTGCGTCAAAGCACTGCGCATTGTACATTCTGTATCTGATGTGGTAACAGTCAAAAAATAACCGCACAGTCTTCTTTAACCTAGTTGGTAATAACTCTCTTTCTATTCTACATAGGTTTGCAGAAGTGTAGATGGTATGTGGCAATGTCAACCAGCCAATTGTGGCAATGTTAACCACAAGAAAAAAACACACAAAAACACATAGACACGGCAAATGAGAGGTATAGGAAATGTATTGTCCCAGTTTACTTGTGCAATTACATCTAGCTGGTTTCGAAATAAGAAGCAAATCAGAAGACAGAGTGTGGTAGAAGGGGAATACATCAGTCATTCCCATAGCCTGTGCTCACCCTCTAGGAGTCTTCTTTGAAAGTGAGCTTTGGGAACAAAGTAGCATCTGCGTTATAGTAGAATATTCCTAAACCTTTGAAATCAGTCCCCTCAGTGTGCCAGAATCTGCAAGCAGCATCATTTCACTGGTCCCCTGTGAGCAGGATCCATGCTAGAACCATAATCTGCAGTCAACCTGTTAACAGTAGATGGGTCTGTGTCTGCCATACTAGACGAACATGCAGGGGCTTGATTTGGCTGCAGACACTCCACCTCCACATCATCTCTACCTTCATCCTCAACCGCTGCAACTGATTTAAAGTGTCGCTTGAACTTGGATCCAAGAACAGGAAGAAATAAAACCTGGGAAAAAATTGTTTACCAGAGGAAATAATATTTAGACTTTTGCTGAAAAGAAATGTGAATCTGTGTGAAAATGCCAGCCTGTTTACTGTGCAGAAAGGTATTTAGTTCATTAAGGTCACAGTAAAATCACAATTTCACTGCAGAATTTGTGAAGTTAGCACTGATGCATAAATTGTGTGCAGCCACTCTCTCTAGTTGGAGACACACACATCAATCCACGGCTATTTGAGTCAAAGAAAATGAGACGCATTCTACAGTTGTTTGGTCCAAAATAAAAGTGTGAGAGATGCCAAGACTGTGACATTTTAGGAGTTCAGCTCTGGATGGCTTCACCCCAATTTAACCCCTAATAAGGAAGCAGCCGACTGAGTCAGTAATCCATAATCAGTAAACTAAAGTCAAACAGGTGAACTTGAAATCTGCCTGTAATGTGAATGTGTTGGTCTGTGTTTGTGTGTTGTCAGTCTGATACTGGCACTGTACATTGTCTTTATCTACCTCTTTTTCAATGCATTGATAGGTTCTAGCTGTGCTACAATCCTAAACTGTATAGGTGGGATGAGAAAATTCAGGACACTGAGAAGATGTTGTGCCAGCAAAATGCTAATGTGGAGACTGTATCTTGATCTGTAGCTTCATATGTCAAAAAATTACAGTTTTTAATCTTTGCATATGTTTCAAACCAACTACTGTAGCTCATTCATTTTTGGGTATTACATAAAGCTTTGAACATCTCAAGTTCTCCCAGCTGTGTACTTCAAATTTTATTCTTTTTGTTTCATTTCATGTCACTTGGAGCGGTTTCTTTCTTTTTTGAGATAGTCCTAATTATTTTATTGGATTTGCTCAATGTTTATGCAGTGCCGCTGATATATTATCCCTCTTTTCTCAGGTTCAAAACGACTTGCTTTTCTCCCATAGACAGCTATCTGGTCTTTATGTTGATTTATACTTCTTAGCAACAAATGCAGTTTTTACAGGAGAAAACTAAGACTAAAACTAAGTGTAGGTTCTGTTTTCGAAGTTTCTTAGTGTATGTAGATGTAATTTTAAATAAATAAAACCTGAAATATTATAATATTATAATATTCATTCTTGAATCCAAATTTCGTCAGTGTACAGCAAAAACAGATTAATTATGCATTGTGTTAGTGTCACGTTATTTCCATCCACTTTACTCTGAATACTTTCCACGTCATGGCAGAAATTGCCTAATGCCACGTTTATTGTGTGTGTGTGGGATACTTTGTGTTTTGAAAAGACCAAGAAAAGACTTAAGAGCAGAAGACAAATGAGTTCAGGACACAGTGTGGCAGAGTATGTTTGTTCAGCATAAGATGTTTACACTGCAGAGCCACATGCATGGGAACTGACGACTGCTGAGCAATTGTGGTAATGCATATGTTGTTACCCCGCTGCTTTTGGTTTCTGTGGGTGCTTATGTATTCCAATATTAAAGAATAGCCCTCTGCTCTGCTCTGTTACATGAAATTTAGCATGGTAAACGTTAAACGCACTGACTGTTCCCTGCTATGTGGGTATGTGAGTCATGGAGCTGTGGACATGTTGACTTTGAGGTGGATTTTTTTGTGTGTGTGTGTGTGTGGATATGAGGAATGCAAAAACTGACATACATCGGTGTATGATGCTGTTTATCAGTTGTATACATAGCTGCCTGACCCAGATAACACACTCTTATTAATGTCTTACACTGTAATGGGAGGAGTATCTTCAGAAATCTTACTGACAAAGATAATTAGAAGTTTGGCCTCTGTGTGCTTGGTCCTGGAATGTGAGGTTCATTTTGCGGCAACAGTGACTCATTTCATCCATTTTTCAAACTTGGCTCCACACATAATGAGTCCCATCATGTGTCTTCAGGAAACCTCTAAAAGGATTTTTCCTCATTGTGTACTGACAGAGATTAACACCTTTAAAGGGTCAAACAATCTATTCAGTGAAAGGAACACAGTTGTGGCTTCTGAAAGGCACAGTGACCACAAACACTGTACTGTGGGACTTTCTGATGGGCAGTAATGTCAATCACACGTATACAAGCAGACATTCCTGCTAGACTGAATCTGTTGTGCAGCGTTTTGGTATTTAATAAGCCTTAAAACGCCTAGAGTTGTTACTTGGACAGGACAACGGCACACTCCCATCAACCTGTGCTGTTTCAACAGCAGTGTGTGTTTTCAGTCTGAGTTCCTGTTCAGTGTTAGCGGACAGTCCTTCCATGTGTGGAAGGTTCAGGAAGCCAAACATGTGGCACCGTTTGGTATAGTCTGGTACATTAGTCAGCTTGCTGACAATCATTACAGCTAATGGAGAACATTAATTGCATGCTGCGACGCTAGCTACACAGTGTTGAATAATCAATGCTGCATTTCTATGTGCTGCTCTATGAAAAACCTGTTTGACAAATGAAGTCTGTGTTTGTAGAGAAATACAATCCAACAGACTTGAATCACACTTTAGAAAACATTTGCTCAATTGACTCCAACACTGAATAAAAATGAAAACAATCTTGGGTTATACAGTACCAATGAATCCATTCACTTTCATTCACACATGCACACACAGCCTCAGGCTTTTGTAATTGTACAAGCATGTACTGACATGCATGTTCAGATACAGAAACACATATATGATGAAACTCTCTTTTACCTGTTCAGCTGCACTTCAGTTCACTTCTAACTAAACTAACACCTGAGAGTATGTGGAAGAGAATTTTGTTCCAGTGCTAAATGAAAGCAAAATATATTTTTTAAATATACCATTAATGTATTGTGACAAACAGTAAGCAAGAGAGTGCGGCTTACCTAAATCATGTCTAATCTGGGAATCCCTGGGAATTTTCAGCTATAGTTGCACTGTGACTAAGAAAAAATCAAATCAAATCAAATCAAATCAAATCAACGGATGACTGAAAAACAGCTTCTGTGTAGATAAGAGCTCACTGACACTACAAGATGCTTATGGATACAAGTGGGAGTTACGCTGCGGAGGTGTGTTCAGTGGCTTTTTCCAAGTGGGTGAAGTTGATCTCATGCTCTGTTGCCCCTGTTTCAATAGGCCTGTTTCTGCTAGCGCCTGTTCTAATGGCCCAGACACCAACCAGCATGTGCACCCCCCTGAAGACGCTCAACGACAGCCTCAGCCACAGGAGACGGTACATGGTGAGTGAATGATGGCTTGTTTGCAAACACGTCTCAGGGAAAAAATGCAAGTACACTTGCAACAATAACAAAAAAAAAACAGCTCAAAGCTTGGGACAAACTCACACACAAAAACACTTTCTGAACTTCTCATAATGCAACTTCCACTGTGCCTTTTGTGCCTGATGAATGTTCGCATCTTTAAAACGCTCCACCAAACAAAAAAAATGCAGGAATTTCTCAGTGCAGCAGTTTTTGGTGTCCTACAAGGCTATGTGGGCTGATACATGATATGTGATGATAAGATATAATGTGTACAACTCCTATTGATTTTAACAAATCATCTCATCCTTTAAAGACTGCCCGAGATGGGAACTTAAATCATTACTGGTTGTTATCAAAGAGTATTGTAAAGTAAAAGTCACAACCAATTTCTCAAAAACATTGTTCTAATGTTTTTAAGGATTTCTGAGACATTAGAAACCTGAAATGCATTTGCTAATATGTCACCCCTGTCTTGTTCCCTTTTCTCTTTATGTTACAGAAGCATTACTTCCCCATCAACTACACCATCAGGGTTCATCAAAAGGAAATTTTTAAGCTGAAAAACATCAACAGAATGGTAAATGTTATGACACTTCTTACATTTTACTGATTTTTGGATTTTGTTTTTCCTTAACCTTCAAGAATTGCAGTTTATAATTTATTCTCCTCTCCTCTCCTCTCCTCTCCTCTCCTCTCCTCTCCTCTCCTCTCCTCTCCTCTCCTCCAGAGGTTACGGATTAAGGAGTTGGATGATTTGATTCTCCAGAGGTTGTGGTTCCAGGTTAATCAAGGCATTTTAAAAAAGGTAGGAATACAACAAAAACAAAGATTTAATTTCACATGGGTAAAAAAGTTTGTTTAATTTTTTAGAACAAGTTTAATGCTGTTTTTTATGCTTGTCCAAATCCTGGTCCGAGCAGGTGTGTCACTGTTAGCTAACATTATTAGTTTTGCTTTTACATGTCAGTATATCAGTATAAGATCCAGGCCAGCTGTCAAGTGTCTCTTTGTCTCTTTCTCTGTCCACTTGACTACATTTTCACATGATCAGAGGACACAGTGAGAGCGCAGTGCTACATTATCATTCATCTTTAAAAGCCTAAACACGTGCAATAAAGGGATCAGCTTTAAAAAGGGAGACATGCTGACATTTTCCCTGGGAGGTTTTGCTACTGCCACCAAAGTTGTGAAATAGATATTGTGTCACTTTTCCGCGTGACATAAAACGTGTGTCATCTCCGCTTTTGATACCTGCTATAAAAATGTTAATTAAATTGATAGTCATAGAATGACATGCAATCCTTATCTGCGTGGCACAACCAAAACACAGTTTATAGTGTTGGGTGGATGTGTCACAAGTAGAATGGCAGGTGAAACACTTTATATTATAACACATTGGTATTTATTAAGGTTAATGTTTTACAGTGTCTTTGTTAATGTAAATTTATTGTTGATTTATTTGTTAATGTGGACATGTGTAACATTTATATGTCAGAGCTGGGTTGAGGTTAAAATCTGCACATGTGGTTTTTAGCATGGTGTTTTCTGACCACTGTAAGAATAATAAGCACAGCTGATTTCAGACTGCCAGGTCAGACAGCTGGATCCTTAATGCACACTTTATGCGCTGTTCACCTAAGTGATATTCAGAGTCAAGTCAGTTGCACAATTCATCATTGACTACTGTGGCAAAGCAGCTGAACAGCAAGGAGGCTTGTGGCCACCAGTAATCACAGACAATAAATGGCGTTGAGCATGAGCAGTTCAGGTTTTATATTATAGGTAAAAGGTGGATGCCACCCCTCTGCCCTCCTCCCTTCA
>JAUBNQ010000025.1:5086671-5101490 GCA_032353495.1 Ctenopoma kingsleyae | reverse complement strand
TATTTAATTGAGATTATTGAAATCATGTTTAAGAAAAAAAACATTAATAAATAGAGAAAACTAGTACCACTGTGTCTTTAACATCTCTATAATATACACTGGGACATGTTACACATGGTTACGCGAAGGGTAATGCATGGATATTTTGAGTTATAGAGAGAATATTTTTATTGCACAGAATTTCCTACCAGTGGCATATTTCACATTTCTGTACCAGTGAACCTCACACTGGTTTTCAGTGGTCTCCCCTGGCAATAGTTTAATGACAAAAATAGTGTAGAGGTATATCAGCTGACCCAGATTGTTGATAGTGACGTGCACAGTATGTACACGCACGTCAGACAGCTGTAATACAAACCACAAAACAACACAAATAACAAACAGCAACACACATGAGAAACTCCCTGGCAGCAGCCAGCCTTGCTGAGCAGGAAGCTGCTGCTGTCAGCCACAAACCCAAAACACCAGTGACGACCTTTGGCTGTCTTCGAAAGTGTGTTTAAATGTTTTTATCAGTGCGTTTTGATAACGTATGGCATCTGGTGTATGGTCTCATCATCAACTGCAGGCACATACTGTAAAATCAGACATCTGTCTTTTTTCATGATAATCATTCAACCTATTTTACGTTGAGGAAATCTAATCGTGAACAGGATTATTTTTAGGGGAAATGTCCCACTGGCCAGAAAGATATGCCTGCTGGAAAATATGAGGAATCAAAATAACTCTCAGACAAATGTAAAAGAAAGGTCTACGTGTTGCCTCATGAATGGATCTTCTATTCACCCTTTTTTCTCTTTTACCATATCAAGTGAATTTCTGAGGAGAGGAGAATTGTGGAAGTCAAGAGAAAATTTACACTTTGAAGTCTGATATTGCTGAGGCTGGAGTATCTGACCTCAATTCACTTTTCACAGTGGTATCACTGAAATGTTTATGCTGTGGAAGAGCACAGAGTTGTTGTACACTCAGAATCCCAAGACTTGCCCAACTACGCCCATCAGATTCCACATTAATTTTCTGTGACATAGAAATACATAAACAAGGTGGGGCACATACACACACCTCACATACCCTACAGAGCAAGATAATTTTCAGTTTGTGGTCAGAGCTGCAGTGAAAGAAGCTTGGGAAGTTCCACTGAGTGTTGAAAGAGAAAGTGATGAGCGACATCACGGCAGGACGACATTATGCAACCAGTAAAAATACTGTGGAAACTGGGCACATGACCTGATGAGATAAAACATCTTGGAGCTCAGTCCAATAGCTTTACTTAAACTGATAACCGCTTCATCACATGGATGCCCCTAAATTATTATCATCAAATTATTGTCAATAATTTAAAGCAGCCTTTCATTTCTGAATAAAATCACATCAAAACATAACTGTACTCAATTCAATTTATAGAATTGTTCAGCTACAATATTTTCTTAATTCTTATATTTACTCCTACACATAGGAAGGTGAGTAGCATGGTTTTAACACTCTGTGTCGTGACCTAAGGAATACAATACCGATAAAGCGTTTTCAGAAAACAGTCATTTATCCTGTGTGACAGATGTTTACTCAGAAACATCCTGTGATCTTCTGTTTAGGCATACTTCTGGTAAGGAAGGAGGGAAGACAGAAAGGAAGAGGGAGGGAAGATGGAAGCGACGCACAACATGAAAGGAAGCGGTTGCAAAAGTGTGAAGTCAAGGCAAGGTCGCCCGAGGATGAAGACTCTGAATGCACATTAGCACAGAGTGAAAACTTCATCTGTACTTACACACAGATGGATGAAGGATGGCAAAGACCTCATTATTTGCACAATTTCTGGATAAATCAGAAACTCTGAAACTTTAGATACAGACATTATTACTAGAAGAGGCCTTCCTTCTCAAAAACACCCCCGTGGTACACCCCCATACACTAATATCATGCCGTTACAACTGCTTTCGCTCTGCCAGGCACACACACACACACACACACACAAAAGGTGATGAGTAACAACACTATGTAACTGCGTGGGAAGGTTTTGGTGCACCTACACAATACAGGTTGTAGCTGCGACCCACGCATTTTAACAAATGGTTCATTTAGTATGATTGAGAGACAGCGTATATATATATATGTGTGTGTGTGTGTGTGTGTGTGTGTGTGTGTGTGTGTGTGTGTTTGCTTGTATGTGACCCTAACTGATGATAGTGATGTTTATGGGAAAGGTGATGACTTTGTATATAAATGGAAAACATGGTGCATCTGCTACAGGTGCTATATGTGGGAAGAGATACCATATCATTATTGTCAGTATAGGACTAGGATTATCACGAATACTGGTAACACATGCTGAGTCGGAAGAAAATTGGGTTTTGTATGTATGTGATTGACATAATTTTATTTACTGAAACTCATGAATGATTCATTTAAAAATATCCCATAAAACATTGAAGCATCAGAGTCACAACAAGGCCACTGGAAATAATTACAGCCTTGTTACTAAGTGCCAGTAAACCCAGGTCTATACCTATATTGTTGTCTGTCACAGCATTGCTATGCTTACAGGTCCTGCTGCTGGGGGCATCATGTGTTTTGCATATTCATATCAAACCACCTGAGCGCCATTTGCCTGAGTCTGTTTCCTGCTGTTGACAGCTGAAGGAATATTTATATCCATAAAAAGGTCGATTCACACATGCTTTGCAAAACGGTGAGAACCGTTCTAACATTGCAAAACATAAATGCACTGCAGGCGAAAAACTTAAAAGTCCCCTTAACAAACCCACAATGCTGTGAGAGTGACACCTGATCAAGAAGTGTGATAAGTGCCCAAGCGCAAAGATGAGAGAGATTTAAAAAAAAAACTTTTAGACAACATGACACTTTGTTGTCGATAAGCTACTGAATTTAAGGCCGTCACTAAGTCTCAGTCTTAATCTGACATGTACGTGAAAGATTTTTAGATTTCATTTCGCGGCAAACGTGGTTCTGATTTTAGGAGTAGTAGGAGTTGTTATACGCACGTTGCTGTGTCTTTACTCTCAGGTGTCAGGCTGTTCAAAAATACTACAGTGAAAAAGGAAACACCTGCACACTGACTGCAGCTTTATTCAAATAAGACAACATTTTGATCAGATCCAAATCACTGGTATGCTCCATCCACAACCATTAAATAAATGTCTTTAAATTGCTTTTTAAAATAAATATTAATAAGTTGTGCCTAGTATCTCATGCACCAATTTAAGTATAGATCTTGCTTTATTTCAGTACTGTTTCAGAACAATAGGAGCTTACATTTGCTTATCTGTGTCTGTGTGTTCTGTGTGTCAACTCACGCCATAGCCACGTTGCTGCCATCTATGATGATGTGTCTGAGCTCTGGACGTCCTGGCTCATTTGGCAGCTTCAGAGTGTAGGGGGTTCTCAGTGACTGATGGAAACGAGCCAAACCTGTCACCAGGGGTGCTGGGGTGTCATTTGCAGGAGTCCTGACTGAGCTGCCCATGTGGCCAATGGTTTGATAGGCAGAGGCAGAGGTCCGTGTGACTGGCTGAGTTGACTAAAGAGGGAGATTAAAAAAAAACAAAAACAAAACAAAACTAAAAGATCTGTAAAGTGACAGAAAGACAAAGAGGTGAAGGATGTGATTCATAGCATGAATGAGAACAAAACCCACCCAGGCCCTTGCCTTGTATGGGCATGTAAGCTTATTTCCCAGCTCTATAAGGACAAAATTTGTGTGTGGAAAAGGTGAGTGATAAAGTGGTAAAGAACTATATTTTGTGCTGTCTATTAGCTCAATTAAACTTGGAAGACAAATGTAGTTTGGCTACAGCTCCTGCATTTTAATGGTTATCAGTTTCAATCTGATCCAGTCACACTGACCTTTTAAACATGTAATTGATAACCACAGGTTTTTCCACCTGTAGGAATGCAAGCAAAACTAAAATGCCATTAATACTGCTTCGTTCAATTCCCCCCAACAGTCAGTATAACAGTAGGATATATTCCATGGAAAACAAACCCTGTAAAAATGATACCATCAGCCTGTGAGTCAGCACAGTGGCCGGAATTCATGGTAACATGCAAAGAAACCCAGCATATTACAGTAATACCTACACTGGGGGGTGACTTGCTTGTGGCAGTCAGCCACTGAGGTGTGCTGCGCAGTGCTGTCATATTCTCAACTCTGACTGATGAACCCAAAGTCTGAGTCCCACCCCTCGACAGGTAGTCCCTCTGCGAGATGCTGCTCCCTCCTCGCGCCAAATAGTCTGTTCTGGACCCAGACTGGTCGAAGTGTGCCATGGTTATCATCTGAGTGGTCCTGCTATCTGCCATTTTGGTTTCTGAAGGGATGATTTCATCATCATCGTCAATGGTAATAACCTCGTAGTTTCCTGCACCACCTTGAGCGCTGGAGCTTCTCTTAATAGTGATGGTCTGAAAGCAGAACCAGTATTTTTTTAAAATGTGGATGCAAAGCAGCATACATTATAAATCTGTGCTGTCTAAACTAATGATGGATGGATCACTCAAATATTAAATGTATCCATATTGTCAGGCCATAAGTACGTAAGATACTCCATTATGAAGAGCAGAAAGAAGGCAGCAATATGTGATGTCATAACAAAATAATATTTCAGATGCAGTAACATGAGCCACAAAAAAATATTTACTGGAAATCATTTGAGATCATCAAGAGATCTCAGTGCAAGATAGAAGAAGTCTGAAGACAACACAGATACGTTTCATGGAAATAAAGAAATGAGAAATGTAAATGTGACAAGGTGACACATTGAATGTATCACAGGTGAGATACAGAGATCATCAGAAACATATCATTTAAAGGAGCAACTAGACTGAATTTGCAGATTTCAAACATTTAAGCCAGCAACTCAAAATTCACAATCCAGGTGAGTAGATTAAACTTTAAAGAGTATTACAAAGTAAAAGAAGAAAAAAATAATGTGAAACTCTGAAGTGATCTTTCTGTGGAGGAGTATACCTGCTGAGTGCTAGTCTCACTGCCGCTGCACTGCCTCCGGTGCCCCAGACCATTACTGCTGCCTCCATGTGGGTTGGGCTTAATGTTCTCTTTAGACCTTCCTGGGTCAACCAGTGCTCTGCTCAGTTCGCGATCTTTCTCTCGGAATCGAGAGACCGTAGAAGAGGAGGATGATGAAGAGGGGGTGTCTGGAGAGCGCAAAGAGTTCAATTGTCTTTTTTCCCCTGTTTTGGAACCTTCTTCACAACGCTTGGTTTCCTCAACAATCTTTTCCAGGACAAGGAAGGTATCTTCTGTTTGTCCCGTCTCCTTGACGACCCGCTCCACCACATCCTGCTGGTAACCCATGGTTCTGAAGAACATCAGTTTTAACGATATTTCACTTGCAGTAGCAGAGTGTTAAAGGACAGATTCATACTTTTTAAAAGGCTGCCTTAAAACAATACCCACATGCCCATACATGCTCCAGTATTCAGCCCTTTTCACTTGATGCACACATGGTCATTGAAGCTCCTCAAGGAGGTTAATTTTGGTTCATCAGACCAGAGAATCTTTTTTTCCTGCTCTCAGACCCTTTAAAATGCTATAAAGCGCCTGTTAAAGAGAGCTGTCATATGCTTTTTACTCAGAGGAGCTTCCATTTAACCACTCTACCATTAAGACCTGATTGATGGAGTTGCTGTTGCGATGGTCGTCCTTTTGACAGGTTTCTAAACTATGTCCGATCAACTCAATTTGCCACAAATGGACACACACATGTTTCGAATAAAAACACATCTCAAGAATAAAATTAAATAAACTGTTTTCAATTTGTTGTTATATTACAAAGTGTACATTACCGGGCAAAATTCCTATCCATCTTTTAGTCTGTTGATTGTTTTTCCTCAGTTACTTGTTCAATCAATAAAATATTAGAAATATTGTAGCTTAGGACCAACAGTGAAAAACTGAATAATATTAATTTGGAACTATCAACTATTTGGCTTTTTGCTTGAAAAAGGGTTTGCAAGACTACTTGATTATCAAAGTGGATAAAGATTAATTTTGTGTTGATTGACCAATCAAATAATCATCTGACGCAGCACTAGTTCACATTTAGCACACAAGAAAAAAGGAGCAGTAAGTTAAAGAAAACCCTCTATAGCATGATGCAAAACCAAGACAATCGTCTACATTACTCCATAATTCAGTTAACAAGTGCTATGACCTTTACCTGAAAAAATTAACCAAGCAGCGGAGGTTGGTTTCCGGACTGACGGCCTCTCCATCATCTGAGACGCCCTCACTGGAGTCCAGCATGATCGGACCAACTGTGTTTGCTTTCGTTGAGGAGGAGAGGGATGCTGATGCAGAAGGGGTTTTGGATCTACAGCTGCTACCGCCCCCCCGGCCTTCTCTGTCCCTCTGTCGCTCCCTCTCTCTTGCTCTCTCTGGTGATTCGTCCCGCCGCTCCAGAGAGTACTGTCTCTTTGTGTCACGAGTCTCGCTTTCAGATGAGCGCCGCTTGTGTGAGGGCCGAGTGCCGTTGAGCAGGACAGCCTCGGGACCTAAGGCTATCCCTCCTCCTGTTTTACCTCCTCCACTGACAGATGCTGCTGCAGTCCCTTTCTCCTCAAAGCTGGTGTCCAGGATGCGGTTGGAGAGCTCTGTCACAGGGGTGCTACTCTGTGAGCGGTCCTGGTCCACATCTGCTATGCTCAGGTGCAGTGTCTGGTTGGGCTGAACCTGGGGGAGGAAACAAAAGTCAATTACCTCAGGAAAGTACAGGTTCCCCTCAAACACCAACAGTTGCCATGGCCGTGGCTCAGACTGTACTTCCCTTTGGCCACGTGTGGGGTTCTTCATTATAGAAGTTGTGTAACAATTAAACAGACTGAATATTCTTCTTAGTTCAGCTGCAAATATTTAAGATGTGCTTCAAATTTCCTTTCCAGCAAGACTTTTATAAAGTTTCTTTTACATTAATAGCAAATTAAAATGGAACCTATTGTCAAAGTAATTTCAAAACTGAAAGCAGCTTGACTGTGCACAGTGCATTTCAATAAAACATGAACCATAATAGCCAACTTTCTTATGAATATAAACCCACAGCAAAGGACACACTGATCTCCACATAAAAGCAGTAAGTTAATTCCTGTCAGTCAAGGTGAGATATTTCTTACCATTTTTAACCACTGCATATACAGATGGTGTTCATTATTTTTGTATGTATTGAATGAAATTAATTAAACAATATATTGTAAGTTAATTTTAGTATAAATACTCGATTGAGCTGTGGCCGACAGGGATTTAACATACTGCTACATTTTTAACAGCAGCAACGTTCCACATTAAGAGAAGGTATCCACTAACCAACGAGGACGTGTTTGTGCTAGTGGGGCTATGAGCCAGTCCCAGTAACTCTTCCTTCAGTGCACTGGGCAGCAATAGAAGCTCCATAGTGTACTTGTCATCCCTTTCCTCCACAAAGGACTTGAATGCTCGTTTCACTGCTGGCTCTCTGTCACTTGGTAGACTTCTCTTTTCCTGAATACAACACAAACACACAGTCAGATCTGATTGTAATGTCCAATAAGACAGCATAGACAATTATCTAAAGAGTGCAATAATAATTCTGGGCAAGGGTACAGCATGTGAAAGCTCCTGTGAATCCATCATAGGACCAATCAGAGTCACAAACTGACCTAAGCGGCATGTATTTGTATTGTGGGAGGAAGCCAGATTTCCCATAGAAAACACAAACATTGGTTATAAAAGTGTTGTCCATGAATTTGCTGCCAGGTGACTCTCAACAGTCCTCTGTAATTAAAGCTCTCAGGTTTTCAATGTGCACTTACAAAAAAACCCAAAAAAACAACTACTCTGTAATATAAGTGTATATGATGATCACATGACAGGTCCCCTACCTGGAACAGTGCAACAAACTGCTGAACTCTACTCTGGGCCATCACCACGGGTTCAGCCTGGCCCAACAGCCGCAGACGACCCGGCTCGAGCACGAGAACCTCGGCACTTGTGTCCCGAATTAGCCTGTCCAGAAAGAGGCCCCGGGCACCCGCAAAGATACAGTGCATGTCCACTGGGTAGCGCTCTTCCTTGTGCAGTTCTGGATCACACAGTCCTCGAACATATTCCTACAAGACAAATAAAGATAAACTGTTACAGCATGTCACTGAAGCCTTATTAACAATGAAAAAGCCTTTATTTAGTAACTTGACAAATTGTGGAAATTTGAAGAAAGTGGAAAAGCAATGAAAATGAATGCAACATTTTAAAATGGGCAACAAAAGCACATTAACTATTAACATCCTACAGTACTACTAAACTTCAGCAACACTCACAACACTCAAATATATCTGATTTCTGAGAATGAAGCAGATTAAGGAAAATAAAATACAGACATCTATTTAATTTGTCAAATTTAAGAATTTGTGTGATCCTTAGATATGAAGCAGACAATTACACACCCCCACAGTTCGCAGCAGAGCTAACACGTGCTGAAACTCACAACTTGTCATTGATTCAGGGAATCTCCTAGTTGTGGGAAATGTTTGGCTGAATCAGCTGCAGGTGGGTGTGGTAACCTCCTTACAGATACTGTACCACATTTGTTTATCGTTAATGCATTAAAAAAAAACTTACTTACAATGTAGAGTGAGTCAACAATGACGCAGTGGGAGTGAAAAACAAAAAAAAGAATGAGCATGTCAGACGTGAAAGAACCTGATTGCAAATGTCTGGGTGTGGCAAATGAAACAACCAATAAAATGAGTTGGGATTTTCAGTAAGACTGGCCCTTTCAATAACCAAATGGGAAAAATAAACAAAAAACAGAAATTGAGTCTAAATTGGTTGTTGTAAATCCACATAGTTCTGATACCTTTAAAAGTACAATATGTTTATGTGCTGTGGTTCACAAACATAAAGCTCATTTACTTTTGAGCTACATTCACTATTGTTGTGGTGTGAAGGCAAAGTTTTCAGAGAGACATGTCCCAAAACCTGAACAAATAAAACCAAAACGTTTTGTATGGCTAGATCACATGAGGAGGTACATAGGTAATTCAATTTTTTTTCAACATTTTGTTGACACATTTTGTAAATTGGTTGAATACATTTTTTAATGCAAAATGACTGCCGCTTTACTTGAATGACTTTTTACCTAACTTATTTTGCCCCAACTTACCAGGACATGTGGTTCCATTAAAATGAATCCTACCTGTACTACACCTTTTTTCTGTCTATGACTCTACAACTTCACAATTTATTCCTGAATATATTTAACAGCAGCCCACATAGACAGGCAGTCACATCTGCCCATAACACAAGAACAAATCAAGTGCTACAATTAGAAATGCTTTAAGGAATCAATAGTCACTGTATCCATATTAACATGAATAACTGGATAAAAACTAATCTGACAACATACGCTCCGTTACACACACGTTTACTTGCTTTCTTGTACAGAGTGAGTCATTTTTCCTAGATGTTTGGCACATGACGCCACATAAATATATTGAACAATGGATTAAACAGAATGTGTTAAATAGCAAGCTTAGAAGTGAGATAAGTGTTTACTTTGGATAGAGCCAGATTAGCAGGTTATCTTTGTTTTCAATGTTTAAATTAAGACAACTGCTAAACATCTGTTGGCTGTAGCTCCTGTATAGTCTTGACAAGAAAGCCAATTATTACTAACCAAACTCTCCTTTTTAACCAAAGCAAAATATGCTGGAAAGCAATATGACCTACTCAGGCATAAGAGCCAAACCTTTAACCACTGGTCACTGATTCACTCTCAATAAAATGAAAAGTCACAACAGTCACAAACTGCATTTCTCCTCTATAAGTCAAGCAAACAGTTTTACATTGCTAATGTGCTGATGCTGTGCAAAGTACCAGTAAACTGTGGCAGAAAACAGAAAGAGAAAATAACAATTATGACTATTTTCAATTACATAAAGCATAGTTTCATACTTAAAGTTGCATGGAAACTTGTGAAACTACATATAAAACCATCTTATACTGCAACTGTACATTACAAGAAAAGTTGTCATGGGAATAATGGCAGTGTTTTACCCGAACTAGAGGAAGCACCAGTCGAACACGTGATTACTACTGCTGACTCATGAAGATATTTATGGCCTTTGCTTAAATTTTATCATTAGTTGAAGAGGGTAATACTGAAATTACCATTTCCACATGACATTCTCGGTTGACTGGCAGAGCTTAGAACAGCTGCTTATGGCGAGACTTGCACACATAAGAGAGACTCATGACACAAGACGCAGAAGTGGGAAATCACACAGGAATAAAACAAGGCTAGAGATGTTAACCGCTATATTGCATGTTAATGTACAGTATTTAATCTAATGAATCATATATATACACACACAGGTCTTTTACATTCTGTTGTGTATGTTGGTAGGTCAAGTAGGGCTGTGCCATATTATCTCATCCATGATATATTGTGATGATTCCTCCCCATGATAAAGATTTTGTCATATAATCAATATTGTGATGACGTGTGTGTATGTGCTATAATGTGGGCATCTTTATGAGCCCACAACCAGTCTGTTTATTTTTTTTAATCACTGGCTTTAAACGCTGTATGCTGATGTGATCTGGGGCCAAAAATATACTGTTGAATTGTACAATTGTCATTATACTGTTGCTCTGAAAATACTGTAAAATATTGTAAACTAGTTTAAATCTAATCTATATCACCCACACATGGGTTTAAAGACTAATGGGTGAGTAAGAGATAAAAGTTCAGAATTTCATTTTTTTTTTAAATTCTTGATTTTATTATATTTATTATTGTAGATTATAGCATGTTTGTATAAAATCACCCAGATTTTAAGTAAGCAAAAGTGTTGGAACATGTGACTGACAGGTGTTTCTTGTTACCCAGGTCTGTTCTGTGACACTGATTGTTCAAACTATAAATAGCTCTAAATGACTATGCTTGGGTTTTACCAGTGTTACTGTGTTTGTTCTTCAACATGAAGATTACACAGTCACCTATAAGAAAAAAGTAAGCCATTGTGAATCTGAGAAAATACATGAAAATCAATCAGAGGCACTGCACAAACATTGGGCATAGCAAATGCAAACAATTTGCCATGTCCTGAAAAAGAAATAAACCACTGGTGCACTGAGCAACATGCCAAAGACAACAACAGATGATGACAGGAGCATGGACAGAGCTGCAGAAAAATCCCAAAACAGGAACACCACAAACAACCTGAGCAGGGGTGAAGGTATCACAATCCACCATTTGAGGAACACTTCATGAGCAGAAATACAGAAAGCCATACCACAAGATGCACAAGCAGCAATAAAAAAAAATCAGAAAGCCAGGTTGTAATTTGCAGAAAAGTACAGAGATGAACCACAAAAGTTCTGGAACAAAGTTTTGTGGAGTGATGAAACCAATATAAACTTCTACCAAAGTGTGGAGGAGGAAAGGATCTGCTCATGATCCAAATGACATAAGCTTATCTGTGAAGCACAGTGGAGGTAGTGTCATTACTTGGCCTTGTAGGGCTGCCTCTGGAACAGGCTCACTAATCTTTACTCAAGATATAACTCATGATCAATGCAGCAGAACAAATTCAGAGATGTACAGACACATTTCTTTAAGGAAGCTTCATCATACACAAGAAAATGATGCAAAAGTAAATCACCATACGTAACCCCAATTGAACATTTGCCTCACCTGCTAAAAGCTGAAATTTTGAACTTTCTTTTAATATTCATCTTTTGAGCTTAAATACAAATGTCTGCAAATGGAGATGACTGTATCACTACATAACAGACGACTTGCAATTGCAGATTCATAGAAGTCAGGTACAGTTCGATGTTAAAATTGCAACAACTTAACTTCCTGTGTGGAGATCCCCGTGAGCAAAAATCCAATCCAATGGCCAGAAAATGATTATTTGAAAGAGTCGGTTGCATAAGTGATACTAGCACACCACTCACATACTGTTTTTGACAAATCTGTCATTGCAACAAGAGTGACTTAAGAAATAAAGAAAGCTAATCACATAATTTAATCATATGTATGTATCTACTAAATGGCAAAATAAAAATTCAAAATGTTGAAGTTTATCACATGTATGCCTGACACAAAATATATAACAATATACTGACATTTGTTGATAAATAATTTTTACTTGCCATGCTGAAAAAAAAACTGAACGCTACCTTATTGCTGAAAGCTAGAAATTTCATGTGCCTTTATGGTTCCTTGATATTAAAAATTGAAATTAAAAGTCTTCTTGCAATTTAAACTTAATGTGTTCACACCTTGATATTCTTTGAATTGCACAGTAATAGAGCCTCTCAAGGTCTGTCCGTAATGTGATACAATTTTGCTGTGTGTAGTGACTTTGCTTTCAATTTCCTGCCCTAATTACAAACTATGTTTCTGAATAAACTGTGATTGCTTGATAGCAAGACATAAACCTGTGTTGCTATTTGAACGCATAACAGTCATGGCCAAGAGTAATCATTTTGAAAGTGAAAATATCTGTGTATGACATAGGGCATCTATAAATTGGCTAAATTAAATGTCATGACATTTGTGTCCACGCGCCACAATGTCTATAGTGTGGTACTAATTTGGCAGTGTTATGACTACCATCACTTTCATAACATATGTGATTGAAATTGGGAATGGGTGATATTACAGGTAGAAAACACAGTTTGCACTGCAGATGTGGTGAAGACTCACATGCATTCATTGTTCATATCTTTTAACTACAATAACCTGACCAATGTTTTCACACAGAGATGGACTATAGTTACTCTCAATACATTATCACGTCCCGGCTACAAGTTAAATATGTTGAGATGAGTGATTTAAGAAACTAGATTCAATCACGGAGCACTGATACACCTGCTCACCAGTCACAAACAATGAGCGGTGTACATGGTGGTTATTTGCTCTTAGTTTTTCATAGAAGCAACTGTGCTGTTGTATATTTTCACTCATTTTCAGAAAATACAAGTGAAACTGTACTAAAGAACTTCACCTTTGCCTTTGACACGTCGTCTCTGTTTCCTCTGAGCTGCAGCCATATCTGCCGTGATGTTTTGCTGCCGTGCGACTGTCCTGTGTGGTCCAACAAACCGATAATGGTGAATGTTACTTTAAAAACCTGCTCCACTCGAGGCTTCGCACATTTCAACTCCTCTTCTTTATCCTCCAAGACTGTAAACTCGTCCACGGTGAGGGGCTCTTGTTGCTGTCTGTCGGCTGACGCAGGGAGCCTGCTGGTCGGCTGCTCCGGGCACGTTAGCTCGGTGACTCGTCTCATTCCGAGGAGGGGCCGCGTTGTTGACATTCCGCCTCTCAGACTGACTGTCGCTCCTGACACCGTCGCCTCAATATTCAAACCTTTCGGCTCTGTTAGGAGCCTTTAGCGTTTTCATGGTCTCTTTTGATGTGTACTCCGGAGCAACGCAGCGACGTTTACAGTGCCTAACGACATGAACACAGATGTACCTAGCTTAAGAATTCGGAAGCCCCAAGTGACGTATCCGGAAAGTCCCAGCGATGACGTCATCAAAACACGACAGTCAAGTGCGAGTCAACGATGGTTATCTTCATAGCTGTTATGAAAACAAAGTCGTAGAGTGACATATATTATTACGACTTCAAATCGCTGATGCAGATTGTGTGACATGAGCCTGTAAACTTTATAGTACCACTAATAAATGTTTAGTAGTTAAGTTAGTGCAGCTTTTTAGATTTGCCCTCTGTGTTTACAGGGTTGGATCAGCAGTGGGGCAAAGAGGGTGAGGTGCTAGGGACCCCAAAGCTCCTGGTCTACAGCATGTTTTTTGTAGTTTAATTAAATGCAAAATTGGCAGAGAATTTGTAGTACATACAAATGGAATACAAAATGTCTGGCACATGCACTTGGCTGCTTTTTGGGTTCCACATGTACATGACTGCACAAAGTTCCTCTCAGTTTAGGCAGGTGACAAAATTTGTATTACAGACCACTGGTGATATGGAAAGGATGAATTTGCCTTAATAGATAATTTTGTGACAGTATAGGATCCCTATGTCGATATGTGGGTTAAATGTTGACCAGCCCTGCATATCAGCTGGGAGTGATTTTCAGACATTTTTCTTAACAGAACAGGTTAAACTCAAGGGGTTAAAAAAAGGGATGTTGCTTGGCTTTCTTTCACACAATGCATGCTTCAGGCCCTTCCACAGCATTTCTATTGGAACATTCTCCCAATAGGCTTATTGCTCATAGCTTTGAGCAAACTGTAGACAGGCAACAGTGCAGTTGCTTCATCCTTGCAACTCTGCCATACACACCCTTGTTGTTATTAGGATTTGCGTGACGTTTAAATCAGAAATAGAGAAAACTCTATAGGGTTCACAAACCTTCAAGTTCATGAAGGTTATATGACTTTTCTGATATTCAGGTTTCATACTCTCTCTTTACGTGTGAAGACAAAAATGACTTAACTAATGATCTTAAATGAAAGTTGTTATGGGTGTCTAAAAAAATGTATAAAATTTGTTTTAAATTTACATGTTATATGATTTGGAAATTTAATTTATTCTCAGTCAATATTATGTTGATGAGTGAAGCAATTAATGTGCAGACCATTCTCCATATAGAAGATTTGGTTGATGGACAAAATAATTTTCATTGAGATTTAGCAAGACTGTTCTGTTGTATCTTGTATTTATGAAAAGCCACATACAGTATAAGGATGTGATGCTGTTAAGTCCACTCTATCAGAGAAATCTACAGTAGACATACCAGTGAAGGAGTTCAACCTCAAAAAAACACTT
>JAUBNQ010000025.1:5054885-5071348 GCA_032353495.1 Ctenopoma kingsleyae | reverse complement strand
TACCAGGCTGCAATAAAACCATCACATCATAGACACATGTTTGGTGTTTCTATGAGAGCACAGAGCTCAAAACATAGAAATAAAGTTGTTGATCCTGTCACATGGTAAAGATGTAGTGTACCTATTCTCTGAGACGCTTTCGGCCACAGTAAATGTTTAAGACTGTGACACAGCAACTATTTCAAAATCCAAAATCACTGTGTAGTCTGATCCTGGCATAACACAAAATCCTCAAGCTGAGCTGAGAGTCCCCATTCATCAGGATTCTAACTGAATCACGAGCTTTTCGCAACAATCTTCGCTCCCAAGTGACTGAGAGCACATTACCTTGTGGTTTAAAACTCACCCAAAGACCAAAAAGACCACAGAAACCTTATTATGACATCTGTTATGATGTGATGATAAATGTGCTGCAAATCCACATCTGTTGAGCTGTACTAGTATACCTAGTTAACTGTGGTTAGCAATCAGCACAATTATTTAGACTTTCCGCCTTCACCAGTAATGACTACTGCTGAGATCTCTTTCCAGAGTTTCATTACGTTTTCTGTCAAGGTTTTTCTCTCTTTTTGATATTAGCTTCTATTTCCTTGTTTCGATGACCAGCAGAGGACTACAAAACAGACCCTCTGCATTATCAGTATCTCACACATTATTTACTGGAAACCAGGTAGCAGTTCTGCTGAACTGTGTTTTTTTGTTCGTTTTTTTCAGCTTGTACCAAAAATACATTTAAATCCACTGTAATATCAAATGATTCATGTCTTTTGCCTACACCTCACATTAAGCTCTTTACCCTGTGGCCTTTGTTCTCATTGTCCATTATCCCTCACTGAACATTTGGTAGGTGGGTAAATCACATGTGTAAGTATGCAGTTCACACAGAACATTACAAAGATTATGCACATTACACATACATTCATGAAAAACACACAAACGTGACAAAACAACTACAGTTGTAAAAGCTGTTTTTAAGTTGTTTGAACCACAAAAACTGTATTTAATGTTGTTATTATCTGCTACAGCAGCACAGTTACATACAAGCGGCTAAAACGCACACAAAACCAAATGGAGATTTTTGGCTGCACAGCATCTGTCCATTCATAGGGTTTCAATTAATCCTGTTTTCTCTGCTTCATTTTCAACGCTTGCAGTTTATGTATGAATGTGTGTGTCCATCCCGTACAGCACGTGTGCACGTCATAGTTTTTTTTGTGTAGCAGTTGGAGCTGGTAGGTGGAGAGGGGGCAGGTGAGAAGCTAAGCTGACAGAGATGGACCACTTCACTTGCCTGAGACGACGTTTCCATCGTTAATGACGTTATGCACATCTGGCCGGGGGGCGGTCTCTCTCTTTCTCTCTCTCTCTCTCTCACACACACACACACACACACACACTGCAGATGGCAGACAAATAAAGACAAATAAATATGTGCACACACATATGGCACCGAGATTAAGGTCTGTTATTAATAACTTAAAGTGACAAGCACTGCTCCACCTTAGAAGGCTGATTTACACTGTAATAACACCTACAATACCAAGACACATACACACATCACCATACCTGCAGCTACCAGCTGTGTGTATACGAGGAATAGGGGCTTAACACTTAGTATGCTAATATGTTAGCAGGATGCACTTGGTAGGCTAGGATGTTATTTTCAGGAGTCAAGATGCGAGGTGAAAAATGCACTCAAGTGTGCTGTGCCCACTTAGAGTGGCAGTGCACTGCTGTTATGTCTTCATGGTTGTAGTAGAGTGAAGGCGAATGTGTTTCTACCAGTCATCACCAATCGAGTCAGCTCCTTGCATCTAATTTAAAACAATCACTCTCACGTCAGGACTGTTACGACCCCGCGTTGGTCTAGCGGAGGGGGGAGTAACATAAAACCAGATGAAGAAATGTGGGCTCAGTTAATGTGTGTTCAGCTTCTCAATCTTTTATTGCCAGATTGAAAGGTTTAAACTGAACTTCAGGGATAGACCAGGCCAAAATAACAAGCCTGCTAGCTCTGGCTAGAAATAAAACCACGATGCCAAATAAAAGAAGTACATGGGAGCCAGTCAAATCATACTAGACAGCTACAGTATGTCCAGACCTGCTACGCCTGAAAAGAAACAGAAGGGTGAATATATAGCAGCTCATATGCAGATGATGTACTGCACATCAACAGACTCAGGTAAACCTCTCGCACAGTGCATCTCAGAGTCTTGATGACTTTCAGTGATGTAAAAAGAGGTTTCAACTGTCATACGATTCTTCATCACTCTGTGTGAACCCTCTTCTATTGCCTGGAACACTCCTGTTAATTTACACTGCATAAACCAGGCAACAGTGACAACTCGTGACTCATGATCAATCGCAAAGACACAGGGTTGAGTTGTTAATTTGCAACAGTCAACGTTCAATCAACTAACCAGGGGACTTGGTGTGCGTAGCTTCAGTTTGACAGTACATATCACCACAAGACTCCATTTGCACATTTAGGTGCCAGACAAGGAAAAACGAGTTAACTTTAAGTTAACAGTTTAATTACAATAATTAATTGCTATAAATGACAGAGTAACAACCATAACTCTGGGCTTCAAACCAGCTCCAATGCAAAACAGTGGGTGACATCAAGCTACGCTGCATCCATATTTATAGATGATAAAGATGGAGATCAATCAACAGTTAGCAATAAACGATAAAGACGTGTCTGCTGCTTTAACAAAAAATGAATAAAAGAAGAGTGTGGAACTTGAGAAAGGTTTATACTGGTGCACATCTACCATGGATGGATGGAGGTGTGTAGTCTGTACTGACCTCGTCTATGCAGATGGCACAAAAAGACTACCAATGCTGACAAGAAATCTAAAGTGACGCCCTCCCTACTCCATGCTTCCTGTCTTTGGCATATTGGGAAGTCACCAAAATACCAAACTGTCACAGGTGGAGAAAAGAAAACTCATGGTATCTCAGAAGAAAAACAAATATAAAAAAACAAATATAACACATATATAGTCAAACTGACTAAGGAAGGAAAACATTTTACAAGTCAGTAAGTGCTCCTCAGGCTCAGGCTCCTCTGGACTCTGAGTTTGGCTGCAGCATACTAAGGGGAACAGCCCTACAGGAAGTGTGTGTGCTATCTTAACCTGTGACCCCATGGATGGAAAGCAGCCCCCCTCTACGCTACCTTTCCTGGATCCTGCTTCCTCTTCTGCTATGTTACTCTGCTATTTTTTTGCTCAGCCTCCTGTTTCATCTCGCCATTTCACTCGTCGCCCTCATCTGTTTTGATCTGCTCCCATTCCCCCTTTTCTTTTCATCCTGCACAATGTTCTCACGTTCAGCTTCTGTTATTACTTTCTCTGTTTGTTTAACAGTTTTCTCCCCGCTCACCTCCACCTCTCCCCTCTCTCATACCTCCTCCACATTTTTTCCTTTCTCGTCTTCACACGAACCCATCAGTGTTCATCAGAGCCCTCCTTCTCAATCGTCTTTTTCTCCCCACTCCTCCCCATCATCCTCCACCACTTCCTCCTCCTCCACTGCCTTATCCCCATGTTCCTCACAGATTTCATATTTTCAAAGTCAAATAGCAGTCGCAGGCACGCCAAATAGCACCACAGACATGCGCGGGTCGACTTCAAATAAAAAAAGAAGGAATACAAGACACAGGCTGTGATGCAGACAAGAGAAGCGGATACAATACAAACAGGATATCAAATTGATCTTTCTCCTCCTGTACCTGCCTCCCTCTCTGCTCTACAGCAGGAGACCAGGTGCTGGAGCAGGGAGATGCTTTAATTGTGTGGTGGGGTGAGATGAGAAGGGAATACGACTTGGGAGGGTGTGGTTTTCTGTGTGTGTGTGTGTGTACGTTTGAGAGGGAGAAGCAGCAGATAATTGGAGAGGCACACCTGGACAGTGGTCACCTCTCAACCTGCCCCTCTGCCCTTCAAACCAGTACTATTCACTCTGGGTGCATACTGTATGGGTTTGTGAGAATGTGAATGTGGTGAACTCTCATTGGCCATCTAGCCAGGGACTGCATGTGTGTAGGGGTAACAGCAGGCTGCTCTGTGTGTATGCGCATCTTCACTGACTGCCCATGTGGGCCAGTGTGTGTGCAATTTACTGTGTCTGTCTGTCTTCAGCCTGTTTGTGTGTGTGGAGAGAGAAAGATGGTGGTGTTGAGAGCAGTAGGTCATTCAGATGGCTATAAAATATTCAGGACTGACTGATGACCCGGTGGCAACTAAAAAGCTCTCACTTTTTCAAACGGCCTTTTTTGGGAGACTTTGTGTTTCTTGATTAACCTTTGCTTTGACAAAGAAAATGCATCAAAAATTCTCTTTGTCCACCGCGCCCTGTGTAGAGGCAACCCATCAATGCAGTGCAAACAGCATGGTTGCATTGTTGATGCACTGGACTTGTTTGTAAGATGCAAAATCTTTCTAATTTAAGAGAAATTGACAAAATCGTGGATTTCCCTGATTTATTTATTTATTTTTTAAGAAATAGCTTTTCACTTAAGCTTGTCACGCAAATAAGCTTATTTGTTTTCCTCTATACATACTGTGAGGTCTGACAGTATAATGCAGCACTTGCTTATCGGACACTTTATTACAGCTGTCCTCAAATTGTTTTTATTCATACAAACTACCTACGAAAGAGTAGTCTGTGGTCAGCGTTACCAAGGTCAAGATGGGAACTTGACCTTGGTAACTCTTTCATTGCAATGAAAGCTGCTCCTTTGTACATAACAGTAACAGTTTCTGTTAGTTGTATCAGAACAGTTAATGCTTGAACCTCATGCATATTTGTGTCTGAGCTTAACAATGTTCACAAAGCTTTAAGGTGTTTTTGTAATAAATGGAAATTAATTCATGTAGCTGTTGTTTGTACAACTGCAGCTCCCACCAGATACAGTGTCTTAATGCAATTAGCTTGAGCTCTCAGGGGACATATGATGTACTGGCACCACACTATGTAGGCTAGTTGACAATTTTAAATAAGAATTATATTTTTTGAAGCTCAAAATTAATCAATTAAGCAAAAGTTATTTGTCTCCTACTACATCCAAAAAACTGCCAAACTGCATTGATCAATCTGGAAAGGGTTGAAAAGATATTTCTAAGGCTTTGGTACTCCACAGATTCACAGTGAGACACTATCTACAAAGGTTTGGAAAAACAGCGAACCTTCCTAAAAGTGGCCAGTCTCCCGAAATTAGTCCAAGAGCACGGTGACAACTTATCCAGCATCATAAAGATCACAAAAAGATCCAAGGAACACATCCAAAAACTGCAGGCCTCTCTCAACTCAGTCAGTTATCACAACTCCACTATCTGATAGCCGCTGGGTAGAAATGACATCCATGGAAGAGTGTCAAAGTGAAAACTACTGCTGACCCAGCAGAACATAGAATAGAATAGAATAAACCTTTATTATCCCACGAATGAAAAATTTAAGTGTTACAGAACTCTTATAGCAAAAGGAATATAGAAGAAGAACAAGTAGGTCAGTTGTCTATATATACAAAATAGCCCTATATTCATAAGCAACCAAAAATTGTATGTACAGATAAAAATGTACAGAGATATGTACACAAGTGTGTGTGTTTGGGGGTGTGTGTGTGTGTGTGTGTGTGTGAATGATCCTGGTGAAATATACAGTGTACAATCAAGCTGTAAATGAGTAACAGCAATTAAATACAGATGATATGTCAATTAAACAGGTGATGAGTAAAAATAACCATGCTAAACTGTGTTATAGAGTCTGACAGCTGCTGGTAAGAATGACCTGAGGTAGCGCTCCTTCCTACACTGTGGGTGTAAAAACATTATGGCTCATTTGAATTCTACCACAACTTTCTGTGGACTGATGACGTTATATCTGGTGTAAACCAAACATATAAGACTACACAAAATAATGGAGGTGGCAGTGTTATGTTAGGGGGATGCTTTGCTGCTTTAGAGCCAGGGCAACTTTATTTTGCACTTATTAAGTTCACTGGAGCAATTACAGTGGTAATTTTGGTATAATGTCACCTTTTGGCTTCAAAAATTACAATTATCATTTAATAAAATATATAGCTTTGGAAAAAATTAAGAGACCACTGTAACCACTTCACAGTGTCCTGGCTGAACAGAGGAGCATGTTCAGCCAGAGACTGATCACTGTCAAGTGCTCCGCTGAGCGCCACAGGAGATCATTTCTGCCTGTGGCCATAAAACTCTACAATTCCTCCCCCCTCTGTAAAGGGGAAGGGGGAGAACAACAATCATAATTATAATTATTTCCATCCATTTTGAGATTTCTTTGTTCTTATCATGTTTTTTGTTTTTGTATATTCTGTGCTTTGTGTATTTGTGTATTAATATTCTGTGTTGGTGCTTCTCTTTGTTTCTTTTTGTGGTTCTTTTCTTTTTTCTTTTTAACTAAGAGTGGCTGTAACAAGGCAAAACAATTTCCCTCTGGGATTAATAAAGTTTTTTGAATCTTGAATCTGAATCTTGAAAATGATCAGTTTCTCTGATTTTACTATTTAAAGGTATATGTTTGAGTAAAATTAACATTTTTGTTTTATTCTATAGTGTCAACATAACTTCCAAATTCCAAATACAAATATCGTCATTTAGAGCATTATTTGTAGAAAATGAAAAATGGTCAAAATACCAGAAAAGGTTCAGTGTTTTCAGACTTTAAACAATGTAAAAAAAACAAAACATTTTACACAACACATTACTAATGTTTTAACTTAGTAAGTGTTCAGAAATCAATATTTGGTGGAATAATCCTGATTTGCAATCACAGCTTTCATGCAGTGGTCTGTTAATTTTTTCCAGAGCTGTATGATGTGTTTGCTCAGGTTGCCTTTGTTTTTTGTTCTGATCTGATCTGAATCACAAAGCGGTTCTTATACTGTAAAGATTTCATCGTAGCATCCATGGAGAGTGATTTGTTCCACGTGACTTAGGGGATTAATAAAGGTTTTGTCCTGCAGTCTTATAATCTAACCTGTGCCTAAGAAATGTGATTCTTGTCTACAACAACATCTGATTTTTGGTTATTCTTGAGAGCTGAAATCATGGGATGTGTTTCTGGGTGTTTTACCACACTACTACTACTGCTACAATGGCTCCATCTTCACTCCATCCTGCCTTTGTGTCTTTTTGTCTTATAATCCTGTACTGTGTGCCCCTAGCTTTAACCTTATTACCCTGCACCCCCAGGGGACATGTAATGAAACAGTTCCCTCATTCAGTTGGTCAATTTGCTCTCTTGCCTTTATGAAGTCTAAAGTCTCCTGCATCCCAACGGCATACCTGCCTGTCTGATTCTCTTCCACTCAGGCTTTCCTTTAATTAGCCCGAGTACTTGTGTGCATGTGTTACAGAGTAATAGAGAGAGAGAATTTCTTTCTCAAGCTGACTTCATTGATTTTAGGTTTGATCTATCAGTAGCAATATTCCCTCTTTTTACTTCTTGCATCTTGTCTTATTGGTTTGACTGCCCTATGCACAGACAGATTGCTGCTCTGGTTTTCTGCCTCTGAAACAGGAAAATCAAGCATCACCAATTACAGAAGACACACACAGAGCATTGCAGGCCCTGAGCTGTCATCAGATTCAATCCAACTGTCAAGGAATCAAAACAGATCAAATGCAGCAACACAAAGCAATGCAAAAAAGAGAGAAAAGAAACAATTTGTTCCTCTGCAGCCTTCTATGAAATCAGTATTGCAATCTGTTACATCACAATCAACACTTTACCCTTTGCGTAATTTATCAGGAAATCAATGCATATCTGCAATCTAAAGCATATTTCTATGCTTAAAGGTCTGTTTTACATGCATAATTAAATAAATTTGGTATTACATTATGTTGCATTAACATACAGATAACATACAGCACTGAAGCTGCTTCAACTGTACTGATATTGTGCTGCCCATGCTATACCTCTTGTGTAAGACAAGTATCTAAAATAACATTTTGATCTGATGATGGAACTAATAGAAGAAACATGCAATCACAGATCTTCTTCAAAAGACACATTTCTGTTATAATTTAGAGGCTTCAAGTTCAAGTTCAAATGCATTTGCTTTACATGGTTTGTGGTTTTAATTTAACATTAATTTCCCAGTTTATTTTCATATATTTACCGTAGATGCATTCAGTCAAGCTGCTCAAACAAAAATAGACCACAAGGATAGCAAAGTGGAGAATGTGAAGTGCTCTGTTTACATGCCCATAGTTTGTCTTTGGCATCCTTGATGAAGCGTCCAGTGCATTCAGTGTCCACTGGATTGTGGGTAGATTGTGTGAGCCTTCAGCTGCAGTGAAAGTAACATTTTACTTTGAGACATTCAATGTAACTTTACATATTTTCACTGATATTATTGACAGTATAATAAAGTTACTGTGCAAATAATTTACTTCAAATTCAATTTAATTCAAAAAGATGATTTATTTTTAAATGCTGATTAAATCTACTTTATCAGTTTATCATCATTAATTCCTTGATACTTGTAAATACTTGCAAATTATAGGTGTCATTTAAAACAAATTAATGAAACATTATCGTTAGCTATTGTCACTTTCCTTTTCTTTTGATGGACAAAGGAAAAGAAAAACACAAGAAGTGCCTCAGAGGATACAGCTAATTGCAGGAACTAGAAAAGAAAAAAAAAACTTAATATGATGCTTGGATATATACATGTATATACATAAAATTATATCATAATGTGAGGACTTTGATATTAAGTTTTCTCATCAAGACATCTGTGCTGATCAAAAGGTCAGTCTACCAATGAATGACAGTCATTGTTTTAATCACCTAAGGACCAATGAGACACCTAATCAATGTAGAGTGGGAGGAGTTTGGGAAAAATATAAATGAGCTTTTAATGATGTGTTATGGACCCCTCCGAGAGAGAGAGAGAGAGTGGAAAAGAGGAAATTACAATAATCAAATACCTTATTTTTCCACTGTCTGATTCTGTTGCCTTCATATCCCCCCTCCTGTTGTCTCCACTTGTATGTCCAACTCTCTTTTCAAATAAAATCATCTTTCCTCTTTCACTCTCCCCTCCTCTCCCTTCCTGTATCTGTGTCTTGTCATCTGTGTGTGAAGAACAAAGAAGGACGTTGTCCGGTGGGTGATGAGAGGGCTGCTGAGGGTCAGCTTGGTATTTGGGTGTGATATTTCCATCGCCAGCCTAAATGTCTGGTGTCAACCAATTTATCGCCTGGCAACTAGCGAGAAAAAGACAGAGCAATACAGACAGGCTACAAAGAATGGTGGGACCTGAAGAAGGATGAAAAAGATGTTGGAAAGATGTTGTTTTCCTAAAATAGATTTTAATTTATATTTTACAAAAGACAGGCCACCCAGGTACACTTAGAACAGCACTGCCTTTCAGTAACAACCTAGTAACAGTCGATAATCCTGCTGCAGACTGGGGCAAATTGTGAAAGTCTTCCATTACCGTGAACAGATAAAAAACATTGGTCAAAGTCAGTTGCGGGCCTGTGACTGCATCCACTGTTGTGTTATGTTTTCATGTGTGGGAAAATATGTAAAAGTAGTAGCAGCCAGTAGTAGTTTCAGCCAGATTGAAACTTGGGTGTACCAGTACCAGCCAGCATCCTAACACACCGCAAACTTTGGGCTTCCGACTAAGGTTGTCTCAAGTTACATTGCTAGACACCATAAACCTGTCAATCTGTCACAGTACCCCTCAGTGTACTAGGAGTGGAAAACAAAGTAGCTTGTTGCAAAAGCAAGTAGAGTTGAGCTGAGATGAGACACTACATTGGAAAAACACTAGTAGTTTCAGTTCAGTTCAATTTTATTTATATAGCACTAAATCACGACAGAAGTCATCTCAAGGCACTTCACAGTGTAAGGTTTAAGACCTTACAGCATATATATACAGTATATACAGAATAATGTAGAAAACCCAGCAGTCCCACTTGAGCGGCACTTTGCAACAGTGGAGAGGAAAACCTCCAGCAGAATCAGGCGGCCATCCGCCTTGACCAAGTGAAGATCTCTAGTGTGCATGCATCCACTGTCATAATAGCCAGTGAACAGTTTTATAAAAGTATCTATGTGGCATCATTAACAGAACTGGATACAGCACTGCCTGTCAGCCCTTTTCTGCCCAATTTCTGGCCACTTACATTTTTACACCAAAAGTTTTCTTGGTTTTCTTCATTCACTATAATGTTATGGTGGTGTGGCAATGTCTGCAAGAGGTGTGGCTGCATGGTGATGTAGCGTTTGCCTGTTTGTAGCCAAGACACAAGGAAGACTGACCAGCACTCAGTGTAGGTGGAATAGGAGGACATAGGGCAGGAGTCAGTTACAATTCAGTAAAATCAGCCTTATGACTACTGCTCCATGTTGTTATTTCTCACTGGAAATATCACATTAGCTTTCTGTAATATAATTATCTTAAAGAAAAAAAAAAACTCTACTAAATTAAGACTTACAAATGTCATTTGTACTAGCTTCCATTCTGTTCTCATCAGGATTACACTTTTCCTCTCATCACGCCAAAACACATTACCTTGCAACTCTGCATGCTCCCTCATTTGATTATCGTCGTATTGTAATTCAATGAAGTAGATGAAGTCAGCTTTTCTTAGTTAGGGTTGCAATGTTCTTAAAATTCTGTATGAAGCCTCTGTCAGTGTAAATCAGTGTAAGTGAAGCAGTGTGTGGTTGTAGATCAAAATTCAAAAATTTCTGAATTTGACCTTATTATTGACATCAACCTGCTGCTGCTGTTGTTCTGTGGTTCCATGTGGCTCAAGTGTGTTTCACATGTAAAAGCATTTTGTTGTGTTGTGCTGAAAGTCTTTATGTAATAAACCTGGATGACAGCCATCATTTTCTTGTTTAAACTAACATAACTGAACGTGATCGGTGGCAGCAGCAGAAGTCAGATTGTTCTGCTCATGTAATGCAGCCCTCCTGCACTGTGTGGGAGAAGTGGTGACTGCAGAGAGAAGAAGGAGATTAGATTTGATTAGATGACACATTAGTGGTGAAAGAAATAAGATTGAAACTTAATGTCGTAGCAGGAACATGAAGTGCACTTTACACATGTCTTCTCAGCAGTTCACATAGTTCACCATGCTCACAGAGTTAATGTTCGACAGATTTTTGCTACAAAATCAGCCTTCTTAGTGTTTATGTAGTAAAATTAGTTGATACAAGAGACACAATAACTGGGGTTCTTGCAGCTTCAGTGAAACAAAGCCAAAAGAAAAAAAATGTAATAACAGAAATGTGCAACAAAAATACACTAGCAGGGCTATGGACACAAACATTAAACAAAACCAAATGACTGCACACTGCCCATCCCTAGACCCACAAAATAAACCAAGACTGTATACTAACTTTTCAAGACACTTAAACTCCAAATCAGTCCCAATATCGCCAACAACAATCAACACAACTTAAGTCTTGTACTACTTCCTGCTAGTAACTCTGGTGCTGAAAGTTAGTCAATAGCTGACATTTGAAGTGTTCACACAATGTTTAGTCTTTCCACAAATATGTCCAAAATAGGATCTCCTTCTAAAAAATGGAGAAATATGCTCAATAGCTGCAGCATCATTACAGTTTGTTTTGTTAGATGAAAGAAAGGAGAATTTAAATTCAGTTCAGACTTTAATACAGACTCACACATGCAGAATCTATTTACATACACACATCTGCAGTTGTGACAAAATAGAAAAACTGTTAACATGCATAACACGCATATGCACACACAAACACTAAAGCCAAATTGTGCATTAATGATCATTTAGCTTTTCCTTATTTTTTTCTTTATTATTCTCTGCATGACTTTCTCTGACCTTGAAATTTAAATGAGAAATAGCTTTTAGACAGCCTAAATATTTCCAACTAATATACAGATATAAACCTTTAAGTGCACACAAACAGACTTTGTATACATGCTACCATCACATTTTATTACCATTATATGATCATTGGACATAAAGCTGCAAAATGCACTTTATTATTCTATACTTGGAAGAAGCTTATTCATTCTGAGCATATATTAAAGAAAGTTGCATGAAGACTTATCTTTTCAACACTGTAAATCATTTTCAAGCATCTTTGACAATAGACATTTACACAAAAGCATAGCTGGTTTGAATTTTGTACCAGTAAACAAAGTTAGTTTTTCATGAAATACACTAGACCTTGATGAAAAAAAGAGGGAAGAAAGTGCTTTGTGCACTTCCTGTGTTTTGAGACAGAAGGCCAGTGGGGCTGTTACTGAAACACTACAACGTCCCTACCATTAGCAAGCAGCAAAAAGATATGTGGAAACCACTTTATGCTCTGAGAGCTGGTTAATCCAAAATAATACATCATTAGTTATTAGATGATTATATATTTATGTGACTCTACATCTGGATAAAACAGAAATAAAATATAAGAGAGGAAGAACAGCCAAATGGGAACAGGCATAAGAGGGTGGAGGAAACAAAAGCAAATCACTCCTGGATGGAGGCAAAAGACAGCACTGAAACACAAGGAAGAACTAAGCTAACTGTAACAGAAGCAGGAAATAAATGCAATAAACTAGAGGCAAGGCAGAACATGAGATAAAACACAAACTGAGGTCACATGATTAACTGGGACGAAGAGGAGTACAGAACTCAAAACCAAAACTGACTCACAGGGTCGCTCAGGCTGACAGACCAGGAGCAGGCAGAGGAAACGATGAACAGAAGAACACGACAGAAGATCTATATAAGAGTGCACGACCAGGTGTGAGAGTGTGAAACAGAGAAAACAGAAGGAAAAAAAAAAAAACAGAAACACAAAGGACTGAAAACTGAAACAAAGACATAAACTGTGACACAGGAAAAATATATCAGTCTAAATGAGTAAATATTAAGAACATTAGAATGAGGAGAGAAACTCTATACATACAGAATGTACATGTGTAGATGTATATTTATGAAATAATGTAAATTACATTAAATTAATAATAATATCTACAGTTAGGGTTAGGGTTAGTATGTCCACTGTATAAATCAGCTACAGTGCATGATTACATACCCATTACTGCAATATTAATGTTGCTTTTCTTTGAAAATGTACATAAAGGTACAAGAACACACCCAGAAACATGAAAGAAATATAAATACTTTCTGAGAGTTATCACAACTATATAAGTATACATGTAACAAGCATTTATTTGAACTCTATGATAAAAATGTTCCAGCCTGTGAAAAAGACAACATGAGACAAGTGAGAGTGACACAAATAGTAAAGATACAAGTAGACAGATAAAAAACAAGCTGAATGAACAAAGCAGATGTGAGCTGCTCTATCACATTTACAAGGTAAAAACACAGCTCTCTGTAAAGGGGAGAGGCAGAGTTGGACAGACAGGGGGAGGCAGTGCGTCTTCCCCTCTCTCATGCCGTCTCATCTAAATGGACAAGCTGTACTATGAGATGTTTAGTTTGGTAAACTTCTCAGGTACAGTCTATCCACTCTCAATATGACATGTAAATCCCAGAGGTGGGTGGCGTACTGAGAGGCAGGGAGGAGGGGCGAGTGAGAGAGATCGGCGAGAGACAAAGAAAGTCACAGGGAGGCAATGAGAGCGAGAGTAGTTGTCATGCATTCTTCTCATCTGTTTTTAATAAAAACCCTTCATCCTCAGAGATTCACTGCACCAGTAATCACCCTTCCTCATTTCCTCTGCCTTCTCTTCTTTTTTCTCCATCTCTCAACTTCCACATCACTTTGACTTTATATCTAACTACGAACAGTGAAAATGCAAAAACATGGATGGTTCATATATGCAAAGCAAATCTGAATCAAGTTGTGAGGTGGTTTTTGATGAAATTGTTGCCATATAGCAACGTGTTCTGCTGAAATCTGAACGCTGTTTATTTAAAGATACATATACAGCTATTTATTTATTCTACAAACACTGAAGAAAAGCTGGAAAATACACATAAACGTTTATTAGTCTGTCTCCATCACCAAAATACCATAAAAATAAAACTATTGCCGATTATTGCATGCTAGCTGAAATCTAAAGATCCATCAGATTAAAATATATTATGGATTTGGAATTGACTGATGTATTGACGTATGACCTGTGCAAGTCATGTTTCTTATAAATTATATACAACTAGCTTATAATATGTCTTGAAGAAAATGTAATGAAGATGATTGGATAAAGTTTGTGTTATAAATATAACAAAGAAAAGTTAACGGAGTATTAACGTATCTAACTGTCAACTAATTAGTGTTGTTTACTATCTGCTTGTCAAGTGATGAGGTATCACCCTGGTGATAGATCTGTTTCCAGGTCATTCTTCTCAGTTTAATATGCAGCAGTGTTGTGGTCCCTGTTGTTTCACCTAATCTGGATCTAAAATAATTATGTTGTGTGGAATACACACAGTGTATTTCACTTGTGTAGCGTCATCAGGCCTGGTCAATTCAAGTTAAAGGGGGGGTTGCAGACACCTTTCTTAACCTCCATCCTTAAACAACAACAGGCCTCCCTGTTTAAGTGCCTGTGTGAACTCTTAACTCCATCTATGGCAGGATGGCATAGATAAGGGGGGGTTCACTTAAACAAGTTATTTTCTCATGCACATCTCCAGACCTGGACAGTGTGAATTGCCCCTCTCAGGAAATTTCCCCCACTGCTTCAAAGAACATGGAGAACCTTATCAGGGGTCAACTAAAGGGAAAACCAAACCCTGAGTTGACACTGTCCAGAGGGACAACATAAAAACTCACTTTTTGACTGGACTAAGACACCTACATTAGACTTTTGGGACTCTTATTCATTTATCCTCATCACAGGACCATCCTGGAACTAAGGAACATTATTATTAATCATGTATTATATTGTGTTTAGTCACTATGAGTAGTAAGACTATGTGCCACCAAACTGTATGTCCCTTTCATATAACTGTGTCCTTTAGTTATCACCTGGGAGACAGTCCTACATTTGGTAGTAATTCAATACCTACGTGTCACATGTAACTATAATTTTATGTGTTACACACTTGGTTTGTAACTTACTTCAAATAACTGATTATTGAATGTTAATTCTGATTGTATAGAACAAAGTACTTCAACTGAGACTGATTGAGATTGGTTCGGGGTTTACATTCATTTTGCTTATGTTTAGGCAACAAAATTATTTTGGTTAAGGCTAGGGAAAGATCATGACTGATGATTTCATTTAGAAGAAAATATTGGAAACATATTGTCTGAAGTCACCATTACATGTTTTGTAGTAGGCCAGAGCAGTCTTTCTCTAACCTTAACCAAATGCTGTGATAGCCCAAAAACAACAATAAAAACTTGGTAGATGCATGGTAGTCACAAAATGTTGTACTGCAAAATTAATTATTATCATATCCTCATTATTAACATAACAAAGACAGGGACGTGTCCATCAATGCAATCTGGTTGCGATTAAATAAAATTACAACTCAAGAATGATTCATTTTAACAAAGCTGTTGGTTAAGGGCATGGACTGTGGTTGGATGAACACAGACATTTATACATATACTGTACGTTTTTATAAATTTTGAAATTTAACATTAACATGTCTGGTTCAAAAACCTGCAGTGAACATATTTTTGAGGCAGCTGTTATTTTGCCTTCAAAATCTAATGAGCTGTGAATTTGAAGACTTGAACGATATCAAGGTTACAGTTCTGGAGTCTGAGTACAGTGAAGCACCTTTCCAAACACTGCCTCTGTCTTTGTGTTTTCTTTCTTTTCCTTCTACCTCATGTCCTTTCTGTCACTCCATCTCCACTCACTCTCTGTCTCTCCTGCGGTATGAAAACTTTATTGGATGCTGGCAGAGCCCTTGAGGGGAAACACTTTAAATGTCTCCGCAATTATACTTCTAATAATGGCTTCACACACATACACACACACTGAGACACGCATGCAGCTGGGGGCTGACAGTGACACAAAGGAAGTGGAAGTTACTCTGTCAGTCAGTAAGGCTATTAATCTCTGTCACCTGAAGCTGTGTGCGTCTCTGTGTTTGCAGATGTGTGCGAATGGCAGCCAACAGTTGGCAAGAAACAACGCTGTGTATGTGTGTGTGTGTGTGTTTATGTCCTGACCTAGATGATCAGTAGCTGGCCAACAGCAGGGAGCGGTTTAGTCAGCATGTCACCTTGGATTTAACTTCCACCCATTGTTGTTTGTGTTAGAGAAAGACAATACATCTATCTACAGCAGACTGTAGTCAAACCTTTTCATATTTTGCACACTTTATTATGTTGTAAATGTAATTTAAATAGATAAAATATCTACATTTTGACACATAATGAGTATAAAAAATGTTTTTAGAAAATGTATTAAATATCTATCTATCTATCTATCTATCTATCTATCTATCTATCTATCTATCTATCTATCTATCTATCTATCTATC
>JAUBNQ010000025.1:5010933-5021164 GCA_032353495.1 Ctenopoma kingsleyae | reverse complement strand
GAAGTTTTTTAGTCACTAAAAACAGCAAGTCCTTGCTGGGACAGTGTTATAGGGGTGTTATGTCAATTCAAAACTATAAATACTTTTGGAGAAATTTGTGTAGCTTTAACTTGCATTTTAGTCATCCTGTTTAATTCCTGTTTTTGGTTTTAATAAAAGAAAATCTTCCGCTTTAAAATTACGGATAGGACAATTTACTAAAATCTTTCAACCTGTATGCAGCAGTACCACCGCAGTTTTCATCCATGTGTGATTCACTGTGGAATTACTTTTAAAGGACTATACAAATAAACTGGACATGGCAAAAAACACTGCAGTGTGTACGTACTGTATATAGATAGCATTTTTAACTGAATCGTTTATAATAGAAGCTCCACACATATCCTGTTGTAAATTACATAAAAATGTCCATGACGCGTGTCTAAATTCTGTCCTTAATTAACATCACTTTAGTGTTATGTGTATGAAAATGTATGTGTAGGTGTGTCTGTGTGTATCACTGTATGTGTGTACATGTGTGTAAATATGTGTGTGTTAATGTGTTGTTTACCCTCCTAGGAGAGGTGACTAGGCACTGATTCAGCAGAAATACCCAGCGTGGGATGAACTCTCACAGCGGTCATACAGACACACACGCACAAATGCACTGACACAGACACACCAAGAGAGACAGAAAGAAAACCCTACAGTCCCATTATGCTATCTCAAACACACACACATACTTTCACACAAACTCTGTGTCACAATCCAGTTCTGAGCGTCCTGTTGCAGACCTCTATTTTGAAAATCAGGAGCCAACTCCTCATGAACACTCATGAACCTGTTCCTGTCCCTATATAAGCAGCTTCTCAGACAATTTGCTTTTTTCAGATTGTTTTGCCTGTTACCCATGGAAGACTCTCAAGTCTGCTACTCTAAACAATGTCCTGGTGTTTTGGACCTGCCTGTATACCTCTCCTGATTCTCTGGTTTCTGTCTGTTGGCTCTGTAAGTCTTCTCTGATGCTCTCTTCAGCGATATTTTCTCTCTGAACCCTGGCGTGTTTTCTGGCTATGTTGTATGTGCCCTGTGGATTTGTCCTTTGTCTGATATCTGTTGATTCTGGTTTCTGGCCCAAGCCCTGCATTGTCTCTGAACTCTGTGTTTTTTGAACTGTGAATTCTGCTGTTTTGGATTTCTGTGTTTTTGGGTTGTATGGATTGCTTTGGATTCTAGGACTCTAGACTAATAAAGACTTTGTGGGTTGTATATTTTGTGGACTCTGACCCTGACTCAGTGAATCTCCCCTTTCTGTGCGAACTTAACACCCACCCACCTTAGAGCTTAATTAAACCTTTTAAACACGTCCTGCGGTTTTCAGTCTCTCCTTGAGTCCAAAAGAAAATCTCAGCCGTTAGACTCTGACGGAGACAGAAGAACACCAAAAACAACATCTTTCTTTATGTTTTCTGCAGTCTTTTTTATTTTGTAGTTTCCCTCCTCACTTCACCCTTCAATCGTCAACCCTTTGCTCTCTGTGTGTGCATAAAGTCTCTTCCTCCACCAAAGCAGAAAACCAGACTGGCCTAAGGCTGACATGACTCTCCTGCTGTGAACACGGTGTGTGTGAAAACATTTTTATCTTCCTCCTCCTCGCTTGTTTGCTGTGTTTTCCATGGTGAATGTGGCTCTCTGCACAGTGTACATACAGTGCATATTTGTCACACTTAAATGACTCAGATCATCAAACTAATTTTAATATCACACAAAGATAACCAGAGTAAATGCATATTGCAGTTTTTAAATTATTTCATTTATTAAAGGAAAAAAGCTGTCCAAACCTGCCTGACCGTATGTGGAAAAAACAATGTCCCCTCCTTGCTAAATCATGAATGAACTGCGATTAACAAAATGCTTTGGAAAGCTGAGTTCAATGTCACTTGCTACACTCAGACCTGATAACTGCTAGAGCTGTTGAATCATGAAATCACTTCAATAGAAACTGTCTGACCAGATGAAGCACACTAAAAGATCTCAAAATGTATCCCATCATGCTGTGATCTATAATAATAGATAATAGATAAGAAACAAAGTAAATGACATGTATCAGTATGGAAAGGGATATAAAGCCATTTCTTTGGAACCACGGTGAGCCTTTATCCACAAATAGAGAAAACTTGGAGCAGTGGTCAACTTTCCCAGGAGTGGCTGGCCGACCAAAATTACTCCAAGAGCACAACGACAACTCATCCAGGTCATAAAAGAAACCAGAACAACATCTAAAGAATTGTGTTCATGATTCAACAATAAAAAAAGAGACTGGACAAAAATGGCATCTATGGGAGAGTTCCAAGGTGAAAGCCACTGCTGACCAAAAAGAACACAAAGGCTACCACCACAATGGTGTGATGGTCTGCGGCTGCTTTGCAGTTTCAGGACCCAAGCAACTTGCCATAATTGCTTTAACCATGGATTCTGCACTCTACTAGAAGATCCTGAAGATCTGGCCATTAGTTTGTGACCTCAAGCTCAAGCACACTTTATGGACCAGGACAATGATCCAAAACATATCAGCAGAACTGGCTATTGGTTTAGGTCAGGGGTCGGCAACCTGTGGCTCTGGAGCCGCATGCGGCTCTTTCATCTGTCTGCTGGGGCGTCTGCCCATTGGCTTTGAAATACTGTATATAAATGGCAATTTAACTAATTTTAATTAATTATTTATTTAACCCTTTCAAACCCAACCTGTTGCCACTGACAGGTCTTTTCAGCGTTTTTAAATCACCATAAGTCTTTCACCTTTTAAAAAAATCCATCTGTTTCTGAAAGCAGAGATTCGGGTCGGTCGCCTGTGTTATTACACCCGGTTATGACACTGCATACACTGCATACAGTACACCAAAGCAACTATCAGATGTTGAAAGAAGTAGTATTCCTGAAAAGGGGACACAAGCACATACTCGCTGTCACTGTAGTGGTTGTGACCTGTGCGTCACCTGTCGCCGCCCGACAAGTGACTTGTTTTAAACTGTAAACCTCTGGTAAGCTAACCATGGATAAATCCAAAGAAAGAACAGATTCATTTGCTTTCACTGCTGATGAAGCATTAATTCGGCTCCAGCGTACTCACTCAATGACGAATCAAAAGATGTAAGTGATATTGAACAAATGGCGCTGTTATGCAAATACAGTATGTGAACTCTGCTGTCCTCAGTCTCATAAAAATTACGTTCATATACAACTAAACTGCATTCAAAAATACGTTTTCAAATGGCTCTTTTAATGCTGAAGGTTGCCGACCCCTGGTATAGGTGATATAGGCGGTTGCCTAGGGTGCTACTTGCTGGAGGGGGCGCTGCTGCAAGCCCTCAAAAAAACACAAACAAACTAACAAACAAGCAAAGACCAATAAAGAGATGGTGAGTTTATGGTTTAACCTCCACATGACTTAAATGTCCATACGTCCATTACTACTTGTGGCAGCAAAATGGTTAGACCTGGCTCTGCATACCAGCAAGTCCACCTCTGAATGGCAAAAAAACAAAAAAACAAAAAACAAATTTTAATTAAAAATTAAGATTTATATCCGATTGAGACGGCGTGACATGACATTAAACAGACCATTCATGCTTGAAAACCCAGGGCTAGGAAGGTGTGGACAGCTTTTCCTTTAATGGATAAAATCATCATATAACAATATAAATAACATTATTGACACCAGTAAGTTTCTATATGCTTTTGTGGTTGGTTTAGCAAAATCAGCTACTGACAATTGTTTATCTTTTATCTTTATCAAGATTTTTTTTTTCCCTGAACTCACTTTCCACTAGAGTTAACTGCATTGATGCAGGTGGGGACAGAACAGTAAGTTAAAAACTTTCTGCTACGTCTCTCTTTGTGGCTGGTATAAATGAAAAAGAAAAACCATTTAAGACTTTCGTCAGTTTTGGCATGAAATTAAATGAACACAGATGAATTCCCAGGTAGTTAAAAAAAAAAAAAATACCAAAAATAATGAGCCCTAGATATGGCATCCTTTCAGAATGCTCTCTCAGGGCCGAAGGGTTTTAACCAATCATGCCAACATGTGAAAGAATGTAAAGAAAAAGTACTGTTTAACTTAGGTATTATCATAGCTTTTCATTACTTCTTTTTGGTTATGATTAGATTTTTATTAATCATTTCACTAAGCATGGGTATCTGTGACATCCCCTTTTTCCAATGGATTCCGCTCAAACTATAAAGAAATGCAAAAAACAAAAATACAAACACTACTTATGTGAAATAACCAAATTTATTGCAACTTAATCAGCAAAAAGAAAAAAGAAAAAAAAAGCTGAGAACATTTTGGGGGGCTTTAAAAGAAATCACAAGAAACAAATCACAAATGATCAGATGATGATCATCTGATGATCAGATGATTCTGACAGGCTGTAAAGAAGCCAAAAACATGTACCCAGAATCTCAAGTCAATCATGATGACAAAAATCCTGTAATATGAAGTACTTCTAGCCAAACCACAATGTTTGTTCTGACCCTAACCCAGTAGTTTTGGTGCCTAAACCTAACCAAGTTTCCTTTGTGTTTCAGTGTGAGCACATAACCACATGTTTATGATTGTTTCCACCAGCTGCCATTTGGCCACTAAGATATTCTCCTATGAGTTGTGAGAGCATGAGGACAAATGATGTTGTTTAGGTTGGAGGACGTGTTGGTATAACTGTTGGATGACTCTCTGCAACTTCCTGCTCAACCAGACTTTTTATCAATGTTTCCATATTCCACAATTTGACGAGTGCAACATTATTATCGACAGGCAGGATGGCAAAAGTAAGGTTTGAGTTGGCATAAACCTGAATAATGCTTGAATTAGTTCATGTGTATTGTCCTACAGTGGATTACATACATGTTTTCTGTGAATGTGCTCCTCAACCTGGGCTGTCACAGGAATTTCATAAATTTGCTTCTTAAGCGTGAGGCAGTACAGGCTACATGTGCACATTTGCTGGATGGAAATCCATGCTACAGAAAGCCTGTCTTCAATGAATCTGAAAATAATCTGATTTGTCCTAGTTTAGATGGCCATCAGGGGATCAACACGAAATTCAGTAATATGTCTAATTTATGCAGATCAAAGCGTTCTACATCATATTCTGCAGAGTTTCCAAAAGCCCATATTCCCAATCTTGGACATATGTGCTCTAAATCACACAGTTGTACACAAACATTGGTTCATGAACTTTTAGCCTTGTGTCATTTTGTATTAGTCTCTGAAGAGAAGGTGGCTGTTGCTCAGGAGATAGAGCAGGTCAGCCACTAACTGAGGAGTCGGCTGTTCGTTTCCGAACTCCATTGGACAATGGACAATGAACCCCAAGTTTCTCCTGGTGTGTGTGTGTGTTCACTTGTCGCTTTGGATAAAAGCATCTGTCAAGTGACAAGAAAAAGAAAAGAGGATTTCTCTTTTTTTGAGAGCAGTCAACTGGTACCAGCTCAGCTCCCTTACCTTGCCTTCTCTGTAAACTCTATTTAAATATTTTTCTACACAGTTATATTTTAATCAAAATGTGGCAACACACATTGTCTTTGTATTAGTTATTACATACAACTCTGTTGAGCTCTCAAGCTGCCGTGTGCATTGCATCCATTGCTCCTCTTACAGCCTCCTTTTAATCCTACAGAGTGTTTTATACTCAAAAGATTGGGGGCAGTGTCACTTGAACTTGTCTTATGTTAGGTGTTTCTTAAAGGTTTTTTTTTAATGGTAACTTGCTTTGCTATTATCTGCTACAGTCAAACATCTTGTCTTGCTTCTTAATCGAATGTATCGAGTGTTCTTGACTCTACTGATGCGTCTAAGGTCAAGAAGTCAAACAAAACTTTCCTTCTAAGAAAACACTTGGGCTTTAAATAGAGAGAGCAAAAGGTTTAACTTGGAGGGCAACACACATTGCATGGCTGTTATTTAGCAAGGCCTCTTGTGCAAATGACGGACAGCTAAATATTTTTATAAGTGGTCTCATATCAAAGACGTATGTGGGTCCAGTTGTTGTTTTCCAGACATTGCTGTTTTCAGTCTATTAGTAATTTGAACAGTGAGCATCTGCTGCTGCAACACAAAGACTTCAGACCAGAAAACACACAGAGCTCAGGCCTAAGGCTCCACCTGTTCTCCTCAGTATGGATTAAAAGGTAAAATGTCCCTTCACTTCTCAGCTGCAAGCATTTTGTACCCAGGATTTTTTTCTATTTTTCTGTATATACATATTTTTTCCTCCCCACCTCTGTATCCTCTGTCTTCTTTCTGATCCCTCTTTGTTTCTGCTTCACCCCTGCTTTTCTCATGTGTCTCACCTCCACAGGTGGTCGAACAGCTGGGCAGAGAAGCAGACTACTGTGATCCAGACACGCACCTGGACAAGGCAAGACAAACTGCAGCAACAGCGAGAACAAAGGAGAAACAGAGGGTGACAACTGATGTATAGCTGTGCAGTGAAAATGCTATTTTCAACAACAGCAATAATAACGATATTCATTGTACTGTTACAATTCATTAAGAACGTCAGGGCTGTTTTCTTTTTTAGTTTCCTGTGGTGACTTTGGATTTGTAACAAGTAATGAATGATAGTGATTTTGAACCAAACCGATGCATCGCTGTTATTTCAATAACTAATCTGGTGCTCAGTCGCTGGGCATTTAGCTATGATGAGGTTCATGTAAGGCTGTAAGTACACAGCAAACCAGGAGATGTTCATACATCAATCCCTTTTTAGGGAATTAAAATTATATTATGTTGAATTTTTCAAAGCATCATCTTCACAGCAGTATTTTGTTTGACATTGTGAATGTTGGAGTCATGTTTAACAGAGCTGCTTGCTGATTGGTGAAAAAAAAAAAATCCTTGGAGGTTTGTGTCTTACCATTTCTACTACTTCCTACAACGTACAGTCTGACATTCACAGCCATGTCATGCTGTGATTGGCCAGAGGTGAGAATGCAGCCAGAGTGTCTGTCAATGAATGTGCACCATAATCCTGATATTTAAACGATATCACGTCTCAGCCCTCTCTGCGATAATTGGCTTTAGGCCATTTCTACACAGGCTGTCTTCCACCACAGGCATCAAACCACAACTGCACCTGTGCATGAGTTTTCTTTTTTAACAGTACAACTCTAAAGCCTGTTATTAATTAGATGCACCCTCATTAGTGAAATCAATTCCTAAATGCAATATTTCAAAACGTACAAAAATTTTGTAGATTTCCCTTCTGTGTTCTGGAGGAAATAACCTCTAGATAATGTTTTCCATAGTTTAAACATGTTTGAGATTATACTGTTAAAGTGAACAATACATATTAATCTTGATTGGATATTTTTATTGTCAGCACATTTTACCAAAGAGTATATTGCATCAAGAACATTTTGAAAGAAATATTCACCTGCTCAGTTGAAACTTCAGGTTTTTTTTTCTTAAGTGAAGAACATTAAACACATTGCACCAAATTTCAAAATGCATTCCATCAATGCTGTGTCTGTGCACTATCTCTATAAAAGTCTGTCTGTGGATGTACATGTACAGGTGCCTTAATGTGTGTGTATGGATCCTTAAGGCACATTGTGTGTGTGCGTGTGCGCATGGACAGAGGTTAATTTAACCCAGCAGTGAAGAGCCCTTGATAAAGAGCAGCCTGATCCCTGTTTAATTACCTTCCATCTACATTTCATTGGCATACACTGGGTCATGGATGTGTGTCTGTGTGTGCGTGATTAATGTAGGATTTGTCTCCAAACTGGGACACACACACTGGACAAATTAGTGCGCACAGCATCTAAGTGAGTGAGAACTTGTCTGACATTTCTCTCTATATTGTGCCATATACAGTACGCAGCAGTTACTTTGATGTATAAGGTTTGACATATGAGCCTTTACTGTGTGTGTGTGTGTGTGTGTGTGTGTGCGCGTGTGTGTATGTGAGAGAGAGAGAGAGATGGTCAGCAAGAAAGAAAACGTGAAGGAGGTGGAGGAGTGAGAGTGACATAGTGAGTAATGATGGGGGCGTCTTTGCAACGCACACAGAGACACAACTATGACTGAACACTAATAAAACACACACATATATGAACTCCTGCACAAATTCTATTTTCCTATTGATGTTGCATAAAGTTATCATGATGGATGACATAAGGATAAACCTGTGTTTTAATGCGTGCATGCCTAATTCTATTTGAGCTGCTGCACTTGTAAATCTAATAATTCAGATTTTTGTCATGCATGAAATCAAATTTTTTCAGCGCGCACACACACACACACGTATGCACTGCAGCACACGCATATTTCAGAATATGCAACACACGCACACAAATATATATCCACGTATATACAAACTTCCACACAAATACACACTGCCACTCACGGCAGCGCCTCTACTCTGAGTGTGTTGCTGACGGCAGGACCAAAATAACGCTAATTTAATTAGGCCTAATAAAATGGCTGAGTGCAGCAATCAGCGACCCATCACTGGGACGGGAAACGCTACCAGAATTAAATGACTGCACGCGGATGTGTATTAAAAAGCTAATAACATAATTACACACACAACAGCTCGTCTTGTCACCGCTAAACAATGCCGGCAGAATGCTAATGGTCGTCCCATGCAGCTTTAATTGTCTTTCTCTCCGAGTGTTTTTTCTTCTTCCCCGCTTTCTTGTTCCTTCACTTCATCTCTTTCCCTTCATTTCCTCATCCCACCCTCTTTGTGTAACAAAGCTGATCATGATAAATACAGCTAACAGATAACGAATACATCATTCACTGACTCTGCTGCAGGGTATTGCAGTAGCATGTTTTAGTAACAGTGAAGAATTGTTTCTTTTTTCCTAATTCCAATGAAGCAGAAACAAGGCAGCTGTTATTTAAAGGTCAGTTATTATGAAGTGGTGATTTCCTCAAACAAACAAAAAAAAGCAAAAATAATTACAAAAGCTGAAAATATAAAGGTATAGCTTTGTGTTTTCATTACTGTATCACTGCAAAATATGCAAACAGCTAGTTATCATGTCGCCATATACATGTGTTGACCTCCTTCAGTGATGTGTGTGAAACCATCATTCTGTTGTCAAATCTTTCTGTACAGGAAGATTCAAACATCCAATTGAAGCAACAATAAACAAACACAAGTGGCTTTAATATAAGCCAGTCATAGAATCTATTATTGTTTCAAAGGCCAGTAGCTCTGTTATGTTATTTTCCTTCAGGCCAATATTATTTTCTCTCTTTTTGCTGGCTATATGCCACTGAATATAATTTCTTTAAATCATGCTCAACACCTGACCCCAGTTTATGTGGAGATTCTTACAAACAAAGGCATCATTCAGGTCAGTGTAGAGTAACGATGTGACGTGCCAGTGATACAGTATATTCATAAATAGCCTGTGTTTAAAAATGTTTCTTATAAGAAAAATAAATATTTTAACAAAGTGAATATAAATATTTTACATTTATGTCTTTGGTGCTTTGCTAGTGTAATATACCATTTGCTTGTCTCTTGCCTTAGTGGCTCCTTCGATTCGAAGTTTTCTCAATTTGGTGAAAATGCTCCAGCTATGTCAATACACACACACTCACAAAATACCACCTGCGTATTCGTCTGTGCGAGCATAGAGCTATAGTGACGAAGCAATCGAGTGCCCAACCTGTTGCGTTTACCTGTAAGGCCACTACTGTCACCGCCATTCATATATATAAATAAATATATATATATGTACTTCTGCATGTTGACTTTCAAAGGTTTCGAAAGTGAAAAACAAATTATGTATTATTTTATTTTATGTAATAATCATTTAAGTTATTTTCATTGGTTGCTTAATACTTAGTCATGTTTTATTTGCAAGTTTATTGACTTCGTATACAGTATGTAATTCTTTTGGAAAGAGTCAGGGACTACATGTTGCTAGAGGCATTTATATATGAACTGAAATGTTCTGTAACATTTACTGAAAAGAATGTATTTAAATTAAAGCTTTCTTTCACACCACTCACCTTGTCTCTCTCTTCCCGTCGGTCGCTTTCTTTCTCTCCATCACTTTCTCACTCTTTTTTTCCCCTCCTCTTGCCTGCCTCTCTCTGTCCTTGAGCTGAAAATGGAGAGGTAGGCAGCAGTGAAGAGAAACAGATATTGGTTTGACACTCTGTAACATCTTTTTGTTAGCACCAAACTCACTCATCTGTGTGTGTGTGTGTGTGTGTGTGTGT
>JAUBNQ010000025.1:4992178-5004115 GCA_032353495.1 Ctenopoma kingsleyae | reverse complement strand
CGCTTAATTGATGCGCCTTACAATCCGGTGCGCCTTGTTTATGAAAATTGACACAGCTATTTATAGTGCGCCTAATGGTCCGGTGCGCCTTATGGTCCGAAAAATACGGTACTCAGATGGTGTATCTTTGAATAACCCACCAATGAAGGACTGGTAACAGGTACAAATCCCTGCCACTAATTGAAAGTCGGCGCATATAAATGAGTTAGCAATCTCGATCCAATTTCCAATTCTGTCCTATAATGCCTTGCCACAACACATAAAAATTAACATGCAATGTTAATTTCAAATGCTATTTGCATCAACATCTTTGTGTGCAAAAAGAAACCACATTTGAAGGAAGGTGGTCATAAACACACTGCGCTGGAAGGGCAGTAAACATCACTGTTCCAACATACTCTGTGCTGGCACACATGGTGGCTCATGGATCGGCACTCCTAAATGCAGAGGGATGTTTAAAGTGGGGTTTACAAATGGTATGTGGCAAAAGAAGTATTAAAACAAGTAACACCAAACAGCAGTGAAAAGGATACAAATTCTTTTTGCAAAAGTCTTTGGCTTTTGATGATGGTGTTAAACGTCAAAGAAGCCAAAACCATAGACATCTGTACTTAAAGTCTCTGGATAGCACATTGTTCAGAGGAAAATCTAAATCATTAATAAAAATGTTAAAACATATTGATAACATGTCTGTGCATCATCCATGCGCTGTTAACATGTTGCCATGTTGTTAATATAGTAAAGTGTTGATAAATCAAATTTTCAGGCAAAAACATGGTTAACAGCATTAGCAGTAGCATTAACAGCAGTTATCAATGTGCTGCCAACACACAAACAACATTTTGATAATGTGTCAGTTCAGATGTCAATTTCACATTTTTGCCCTATATGGCTTCCTTGGAAACACACAGACTTAAGTGGAAGCAACCCCAGGGAAGGAGATGGAGCAGTCTGTCATGCAGTCAGGGTCATAGCAGCACGCTTCCTTAACCCTTCGCACACACACATGCACACACATACATATAATATGACATGTAATAAGCCTGAGATAAGCCTGAGTCATTTACCAGTGTCTGCTTATACACTCACTCTCTAGCGTGTGTCTGTTCATAACACGTGTGCATCCTCATCTGCAGTGCTGCTGGTGTAGCCCGATAGCAGGCTGCTGGTTAATCACTGTGCTAATGTCACTAAGCTGATTGGTCAGTCAGGTCATTTTGATGTTTGTTATGAAAACCACAAGGCTAGATTACTAACTGGCATGACTCACTTCCTATCTTCTATCTATGTATCTATCATGGCTGGGTTTATATATATATTACCTTTATTGAAATGCTTAAAAAGTGCCAGTATAAATAACAAAAACAGTTTCATAACATAATGTAACATAATTGTGATGTTGCAAACTGTCAAAATTACTATAATTAGTCTTTTGGTTGTGGGTATGTTGCAGGAAATGTTTCCATGCAGTGAAGGATACAAACTAAAACTAAAGATGTCACTACATGTCAAATATTCCTCCAAGCCAATATAAAAAAAATAGATCTGGTGAGTGTGCAGTTTTCTGATGTTACATTAGAAGAAATCCTCTTCTTCATGAAAACTCTTCTTTCATCGGGCTGCCGTCCTACAAACCTGTTTTGAACCTACAAACAAAACTTACTGGTTTCTAGCCCATCAAGATATTTAGTATAAAGTATTCTTCCCAAAATGCCAAACTAATCCTTTAAAATCGGTATATGCTCAGGTTGTTGACGTTGCCAGATTTCTTTTGAGCAATGTCATTTTCCAAAATCTCTGGGTTTTTTTTTTTTGTTTCCATTAGATGTGTCTCTTCCCCCCCTCTGGTGTAGTTTCTGTATCTCACATCTTTCATGCTTTCACCACATCAAGGTTCTATATTCTCTTTTCTTCTTGTTGTTGCTGTCATTTACCTTTGTTGAATTGTCCTCTCTTCTATTTTCTTATTTCTTTCACATCCTCTTTTTCCCTGCAGTGATTGCTGACGGGACAGTTGACACACTCTAGGGTTTAGCACTTTTCTTTCTCTAAGAGTCATTTGGCCTGGAAGAGGGACAGTGGGAGAGATAAACTGGGGAGGAAGGTGTGGAAAAAATGGATTGAGGGATGATGGTATAAAGGCTGAAAAAAAGATCTACTTCCTTTATCTTTGGTTTCCCTCCTGTTTCTTACTGCCTTTAATCGCCTTCTCTTGGTCTCTCTCCCTCTCTCTGGCCTTTCCATCACATTGATCACTAACATTGACAGCTAAACAGAAAGGAGAAAAACACTTTTTGATATTTTGGCAGGTGAGAATGAAAGAGGCAGAAAGAGAAATACAGAGAGCGAGGGGGAGAGATGATGGGAAATGAGACAGAGAGAACGTAGAACCAGAAATGAGGGGGGTCTGTTTGGATTTTCCATTAAAACAATCAACGGCAGCAGCCCAGGAGACATAGAGATGGATGAAAAGACAGTGAAAGAACGAGACAATGGGTTAATCTCCCTCTCTGACATGCGCGCACACCCGTATAAACATACATGCGATGAGAGCTCCTGCGATAGATAATTCTGTCAAAGCCCTAACACCTGTGGTAAAACTGTGTGTGTGTGTGTGTGTGAGGTGGAAGATGATTGTTACTGTACACCCTGACCACAAAGTGCTTATAAAAGTAAAACCACTTTTATAATGGATGGATGGATTTAATGCTGTGGCTGATCAGTGTATAATTAAAGAATAAGACCATCCGGTTATTCAAGAACTATTATTTTACATTTCATTAAAAAAAATATGTTTTGTCCCACTCCTCTCAAGAACTAGAAATTTAGCCTGTTGTTTTACTGATGTGGACAGGATATGCTTTGTTTATTTTAAGGTGCTCTCTGACAATGTATAGCTGTTTTTATGAAACCTTAAACCATGAATGATGAAACCATTCTTTTTCAAATAAACAAGAAAAGGAGAGAAAGAAAATGTCACACTGGTATAATCTCATCAATGAATTTAAAACTTGCTCTTAAAAACATGCCACCTATGCTTACTAAACTTAAAACTTGTGCTGATAACACTGTTTTATAGTTAAGACCAAGTGAGTAAAGTTTGATCCCATTATATTGGGATTCCAAGCAAGATAAGAAATGCAAACTTTATGTAAATGAGGGTGAAATTCGCCCTGATGTCTACACGGTTACAAGAAAGAAGCATTGCCAGCAACTTTATTTACCTGCAGTGAATACCTGTCTGTGGAGGAGAAGATCTTTGTTTCAGTTCTGAACCCCTGTACTACAGGATAACCCAAATGGACAGGCTCCCCGGACCTCACAGAGGCTTGAGCCCCTCCCATTGACCATCTAACCCTGTCCAAAGATGTTATAAACAAATATGAGTGTCTTAAAAAAATCACGTACTGTGATGTGAACATTGTTGCATGTTTTCACCTATATCATCTTTTCTCTCTGTCTTTAAAGTTACGCTAACGAAGGAAAACATCTAGTGAAACAGGGACAATATTATTCATAAGTTATCATAGTTATCATCTGTACTTCACTGGTCCTCTCATCTCACTGGTGAGACAGTTTGTACTCTCCACGTCAAGAAAGTGCCTTAAATTAAACTGCGTCTAACTAAATATTGAATTGAGCTGAATTGAATTTTATCCCTACAAAGGAACTCTGTGGTATGCTGCAATCTTTCATCTTCAAGGTCACTTAGATAGGCGTGCTTTCATTACGCACTCCTCTTTCGAGAAAGAATGCTTCTTGTTAGAAGGGGCAAAGAAAATAAGACAGAAATACAAAGAACAGGAGCAAAGTATGCAGCTGGCTATAGAGAGCGCAGTTTTGATGAGACAACAGATGTTCCACCTTTCAAAAACCTTGACTTAGACGAAACAGGAGGAGGACACCAGAAAGAACAGAGGCGATGAAATAAATAAAGGCAAGTGGAAAAAAGAAAAGAAATCATAGATGTTGACACACACACAGTACAGTATAGACAGAAGGCTGGTAAGCATTTTCACCTTCTTTATATTTTTGATGATGTCTTTTTATGCTAATGAAATCTTCTACATGACCACATGGAGGATGCAGCCTGCTTTGTCCACTATATGCTGAAGTGCAGCGAGAAGAGCTGAGGCTGCAGAGGCAAGAAAATATGTCCAGTGTTTGGTGTTTTTTTCATCCCAGTGTTTATAAAAGATACCTTGTCAAAGTAACCTTGTCAAGTATAAGCTATCAAAACAACCAGCAACAACCTTATACAGCTCTATGCTGAGCAGATGTCCAAAAGCTGTTCAACTCAAAGGAGGAGTTTGTACGTCTCTGCCCAGAGTCCTGCCATCCATGAATGTAGAGAGCATCCATGAATCAAGCATATTCCTTACGGTCAGTGCCTCACAGAAAGACAATTGTGCTAACACTGTTTTAGGATCCACCACCATTAGCATGGTCATTCCCCTTTAAGACCAGCAGCTGGTGGAAACACAGAAGTCAGGCTCAGAGATTCAAAAGATGAGCTCATTTCACTCTTCTGTCTTAGATTTGTGCATACTGCAAACACAGAAACATTTGTTGAATTATAGAAGTGTATGTGTATGCGTGTGTGTGTGTGTGTGTGAAGGCCTCACAGAATTTGACCCCTCCTCCTCCCCTTCTCTGGAGAAAAAACAACTGCCATCCATCAAGTAGCCGTCCAAGAGCCATCCATAACAGAACTTGCTGTAAGATCATCATCGTCTTCCTATACCTCCTACATTTCATACTTGCCAGAAATCTTTGTTCCCGTCCTTCCCTTTCCTTGTCATCTACCCATGCTCTAATCCTCCTTTATGCCAAAACACTGTCTTCTGCTATTTGTTAGACTAAGGTCAAACAATTGCCCCCGGCATGGGGGTATGGCTAACAATAATTATCATTAACCGAGACTCTCAAATGGTATGCTATGTATGTTACAGTATATCCTGTGTGTAAAGTTAAATATTTTCAACATGGCTTTGGTGATGCCCTGACTTTTCCTCCAGCATCATCTGCATGTCAGCTTTTAATATTATTTTAAATGACCAATTACATGTTAGCATGCTGACATTAGACAAGAGACATATTTCTGAGAAACAAAGAACTGTGTTTAGGCACAGATCTAAGGGAGGATATACGTCATTTCTCAAGTTCTAAAAGAAATTAAATTTCACACTTGGAAAGTCAACAAAGTGAAAATGTGTAGACGAACCTTTAAATGTGTACATAGATTTGTAAGACTGATTACTAGAGATTGTTAGCTGCCAGGTAGTAAGTGCTGCACCGACACTTTCCGTTAAGAGTGTTACACGCATTTACAGATCCTCAAACACATCTGCATACATTATGAAAGGCAGGAGTGCAGCACTATTTACATCTGAAACACTATCAAGAAGTTTATATGCAGGTAAATGGAAGATGACATGGCTAATTAGATATAAGACACATTGAAAGATTTTATTGATTGTATTGGAATGTGCCTTCTGGAAAATGAGAAATTGTCCATTGGATCACAACTATTCAATGTGAATCTTTAAAAAAATTCTCTGATATCTAAACTATGCCAATATAAAGCGTGCCTTCTTGATCTATATGCTGACAGACATGAACTAGTAGGGCTCTCTGAGTTGTGTTTATCTGTATGTGTGAACATATGCATAATACCCCATGTACTCTCTTATTCTCACCTTTTAAATTGAGTAAGTCTGTGTAAATAGTCTCTCTCACTCTTTTCTTTCTGCTTTCTCCACAGACCTTAGCTTTTTCCCATTATTTTATACCTTGACAGTGAACAGAAAGTAGAGATGTGAGAAAGAGAAATGAGAGGTAAAGCACGGGGAGCTGTGATGAGGATTGGCTGTGCTCACTACCAAAACCATGGCAACCCATCAGTGTTACCTTGAACCACACAAGAGGGGTGTCATTGTAGGCAAAGTTTTAAAGACACACTGTGTATATTCCTCAAACCAAGCATGTTCAATTGTGACAGGCAGACAAAGCAAGCAGTTAAGAGTTGCAGCAGTAGCACTTACATGTACTAAGAGCAGTTAACGTCGACTAAAGATAGAATTTTTTATTTCTGTAAGATGACTTGCGACTATCTTTACAGTCCCATTTTTTTCATCTTAAGTATACTCTGAATGACTTAGTTGTTTGTCAGTACAAATCAGAAATCAGAAATTCAAATCAGTATGAACATCTGGACAGTGGTTTAGAGATCACAAACCAGGCTCTAAAGGTTTTAAACTAATACAAAACAACAATGATGTTATCTTTCTGTTCTACTTGATCATGACAGTGTGGTTAAAGCGGTTAAAAAGATGTGATCAACACAGTGTTGAGTTATCTATACTAACAGCTCTTTCAGTATAGGTGTAGTAGTAGCACTGGAAGCTAGATTGTTTGTTTGAGCTGTTTTACTTGTTATAGTTCTATTTTCCAAGAAATACTTTGGTCCCAAATAAATATACTTGAAGTGTATTTTTACTGCCAACATGCATGCAGTGTAGACAGATAGACTGATTAAAATAGGTGGTTTGATGGTGTTGCTTTACACATATGTATCAAAAATGCAGTTGATGTGCTTCTGGTGTAGACGTGGCTTTAGAGTTGAGTTGGGTTGATTCTAAATCAGGTGACAGAAGATTAGGTGCTTCTGCTCCTAAAGTATGGAAAGTCTTCCGGTATATTAGCAGTTTGGTCTTCATTATTAGGTTTTTTACACTGAATCATACCTTTTTATATAGAATAGTATGGCAGGCATACAGACTCAGTACTGAGCCTGGTTGACAACATGGTAGAATGTATAGAACAATGTTTAGTGAGTGTGTTTACTATAGGTGTGTTTCCCCAGTGGAGACATGAGGAGAACTGGAACACTATTAGCTCAGCTCACCGGGAGTGACAGAGAAAGAGAGAAGGAACACCAGGAGAGGTGCAGTACATGTTTGCTGGGGGTGGGTTTAATACATTTGTCAAGGCTAAAGTTTATACCATCATTAATATTGTTGTGATGATACTACAGCCTGCAAAGAGCAGGGTGTTAAACTCTGGTCCTCTAGGTTTGATACCCACAGGCGTTTGATTTTCTGTGGTAATTAATAAACCACATCTGGAGTTGCTGTCTCTACGACAAAATGCCTTCAAAATGGAACTTCATGATGACATGAGATATTAAGTACTGGAAACTTTCGGTCGTGTTGCTAAATGACTGGCAACAAAAAAAAACAAGCTGGTTTTCAAAGCACAATGGGACAAACTAAAGTGAGTGAAATTGCAATCACTAGGCTCGACTAGGCTTCCTAGACAGTGTGAGAAAACCATCACAAGGAATTCCTCCATCAAACAAACTTAACTATTATATCATATGTAAGTTAACAGCAGACCTGTGCTTTTGTGGTATTGCTCTGCATAATACATACACAAACAACTCATGTCCTAGTACAGGGGCGCTCTACTGCAAATAAAACAGATAACAATGCAAACAGGAGACACGTCAAGTCCCAAGAATCTTTATGTGAGATATTTTTATTACTTCATGTTGCTATGTTAGTGCAATGCACAAGAGCAAGAGAGTTTCTGAGTTTGTCCCGAGGACATAAAAACAACACACACCAGATCATTACTTGCTCTGGAGGTTTTATACAACAGTGTAAGCACTCTCCCACCTGTTTGCTTCATTGTTCTCAAAATAGGCACAATTTAGGTCATGTGAATGTGTTTGTCCATCTAAATGTACAGAGCTCTATGATAAGCTGGTAATCTGACCAAGGTGTACTTTACCTCTAACACAAAGCATGCTGGAGTATGCTCCAGCTGACCCTACATGACATGTGCAGAAAATGGATGAGTTCATGGCAGTTCCATATATGAGATTTATTCTTCAGGACCAGCGAAAAAGGTTCCCACTTACCTACAGTTTAGCTGAAAACACATAACCATAATGTCATGTTAGCTTAAATTTTAAATATTTAAACATGAAGCAACACTAAACTACTTCAACTGTGAATTTGTATTCCGTATTTGTCCTGGAATATTCTGTTTCTAATAGTTAGCCTCATAGATGCTGCTTATAAAAAGATGCTGCTAACTACGTATTTTGTGATTTTATTCTCCAAAATATCAAAAACTGGAACAAATCACAAATTCTTCCAAAGCCACCCACTTGCCACCTCCATCACCATTAGACATTCTAAATAGCCTCAATTTTGTGATCATAGTTGACACTTTTATTTAACATCTACAAATATGGGGTCAGTGTTCCCATCATAAAGCAAAGCATCATAAAGTGAATGATTTACAAGGCGACATGCGGGCTGTGTAGACAGTAGACTCTGTAGATTAAATTAGGAGCACGTCTGTTGCATAAGGCATGTATCAAAAATGTGTCTGACAAAGCTCTCGGTGCAGGCACAGCATTATCCTAATGTTTCCACCACCTCAATAAAATCTGAGACGCTAAACACCATTATTGCATCCAGTGCATTATTTGGCTGAGTACGTAATATTTTGCATGTATTCCTTCCTCCCTTTCATGTCCCGGTTTTCTATCTCATCCACTTTTCACAATTATGTCACTCAGAAACTTATGGATACCACAGTTATAAGCCCCAGGACTAGTTTGTCATTCATTCTGCTCTTTGCTTAGTAATACACAGACACACACACACACACGCACACACACACAAAACAAAACAAGTGGGAAGTGGGAATTTTTTTTTTAAATGCTTAGAAAAACACCATTGATAGGGAGGACTGCTGCCCAAGTAGTGATGAAGAGACGATAAATAAAAACGGGTGAATGATTGAGATGAGGAGGCAAAGCAGAAGAGAGTGGGGATAAAGTGGACACAGAGAGGAGGGATGAGAAGAGGATGAGGAGAGTTGGTGGTCTTAGAATAGGACTGGGGAGGAACAGTGCTGTGGAGGCCAGAAAAACAAGCAGAGAATAAACAGATCGAAGGAGAAAGGAGAGAAAAACAGGCTAAGAGGGAGGGAGAGGCACAGAGGGCTGGAGGCAAACTCAGCATGAGAGGAGACAGTGACAGACAAACGGAGAGAATAAATGGAGAGAAATAAAGAGACAGGACTGCAGCTAAAAGATGAGGGTAGTGAGAGAATGATAAAATAAAAGCTAAGATGAACAGAAGAAAGGAAGACAGGCAGTGTACAGGCAAGTACAGAAAAACAGACGGAAAAGAAAATGTTGCATACAGTTGAGACAGCAGAGACAGGGTGGAGAGAGACAAAATCATCATGAAAGACAGACATAGAGAGTGAGACAGATGATCAAGGTGAGGAGCAGAGAGAAGCCGAATGATGGAGAAAAAAATAAAATAAGCAGGAGAGATGGTTGAATTGGCTGCCAGAGCTCTCCTGTCTTTATTACTTTTCTATAGAGCTGTTTGGGAGGAACAAAGGGAGCGTGTGTCTTCAATGTGTGTGGGTCCTGGGTGCCCAAGGCTACCAGGAACCTGCCTGTGTGTGTGTCTTTTGTGTGTGTGGAGAGTACAAACACACACACACACCCGGGGTCTTTTCATTGGAGCCCAAGGCTCAACCTTCAGCTAACTTAAGAGAAGCACTAGGCCAGCAGGACTGAATAGGAGACACACACACACACACAAATATGAACATGTCTTCCTACGCCTCTTCTCCCTTTCTCCTCCTGCATACAGTTTTTTTTTTCTCATGTTTTTCTGTCCTGTCATTCGTTTGCAATAGACGAGAAGGTCACTGGGAGGTGGAGCTGTTGCTGCTCTCTATCTCTATCTTTCCATTTATCTATGACGAACTTGTGGGGAAAGCAGGACAAACAGCAGTTACCAACAGGATGAATGCATGAACACAACATGTACACACTTTCTGTGAAATAAAAAGAAATTTGTATTTTCAACAATGCACATAGTCGTGCAAATCCCAACAGTTTATGGCTTTATCGAGTGATCTTAAGCATTCCTGGGCCTGGACACTACAATTACTCACATTGGGTCGGTTGTTCTTGTTGTTTATGTCGGTTTCAGTTGCCACATGCGTTACCCTCTTCAATTAGTAGCAAGGTTTGTATTAACATGAAAATGTCTTGGTGATTTGACTGCAAATGCAGTGTAATTTTTTGATGATGACTTTTACGTTTAAAATTAATAAATAGAACTTCTTATGCATTGTATGTGTACCAGCATAACTACATTTCCTATTGTCAGTACCTCTTTGCATCCTCATCATGGCCTCTCTGCACCTGTTAAGACACTGCTTAGTGTTAACATTGCAGCTTGATACAGTATGTTCATGCAACTGACAGTTCGACCTTGCCTATTCACACAGGTATTACTAATAAATCCATTTTGTTTTCCCTGTTGAATGTGAGAGCTGTTGTCAAATCAAATCTTTCATCTTTATCAATTCAAACAATTTAGAAACTTTTCATAACGACAAGGTCAATGTGATACTGTGGCACATAGTTGAGGGCCTGGTTATTCATTATAATTGTCTTTCATTCAGTCGGCGACTGAAAAAGCTGAATAAAATTTGCTTTTAGTAACTCAAAAGTAGTGATTTCAGTTATGTCTATATCTTTTCCTCCTTTATATTTGCTGTGTTTTTACTTTATTGCATTCCCTCACTGGGTGCAATATGGTTTCAAAAACAATTATCAAAGAATTATTAGCAAACCTGTTTACTGGATTGGAATTGGATACAGAATACTGTACTGTTGAATAATACTGTCAGACTTTTCTATAGGTCAATGTGAAATCCCACATTGGCCAATACTAATTTATCTTGTGTGTGTGAAAGCTGCGGTGTGGTTGCATATACAGTGTATGACATAGTGACCCTGTTGTGTTGAAGACGCATCTACATCAGAATATGGGAAAATGTTTTGATATTTTACAGATACTTTTGTTCAACGCAATGTACAAATGAGCAGAACGTTATCGACAACAAATACAGGTAAATACTCTCAAAAGTTGAATTTAAGTGATTTATGAAGACAAAAATGGCTCCTGCTGACTACATCATGTTAAACAATAGATTTCACCATCATAGCATCAAACAGGAGAGTTTTTTTTTTACATAGTTTGGACTGAGATTTGTTGTAATGAAGTAATGATAGGGTTAGACAAGCATCAGTAACTTGAACTTAATGCAACAATGAGGAGCCATTGCAGAGTAATGTAAAGTGCGGTGACAAGACACAGTTTTGACTGACTGAAGACCTGATATGGTTTTAGAAACATTTGCACATTTTTTCTTGTGTGAGAGGAACCACAAAGTTGGTAAGAACTGATCTTTCTGATATTACTGTATAAGTGGAAAACAACATGATGAAGTGACAGATCATGTCCATAAAAGTTGTCATATTAGTTCAACTCTGGTTACATTATAGTTATACATTTTCTGACACCTGTTTGTGGACAAAGAGTCAACATATAGAACACTTTTAGACCAGTGGCGGCCCGTCAATAGAGGGCGCTCGGACGCCGCCCCACCTGTCTCACATGAAGAAGACAGGAATCATAAAATTATTTTAGAAACACATTAAAATTTAAATAAACAATCTATATATTAGGGCGGCATGGTAGTGTAGTGGTTAGCACTGTCGCCTCACAACTAGGAGGACCCAGGTTCTCTCCGGGTACTCCGGCTTCCTTGTCAAGTTAATTGGTGCCACTAAATTGTCCATAGGTGTGAATGTAAGCGTGCATGGTTGTTTGTATGTGTCAGCCCTGCGATAGACTGGCGACCTGTCCAGGGTCATCCCCTGCCTCTTGCCCGATGACAGCTGGGATAGGCTCCAGCACTCCCTGCGACCCTTACGAGGACAAGCGGTTAAGAAAATGGATGGATGGATCTATATATTATACAGACCATGAGTACTGTGTATAATCTGCATTCAAGTGTAGTTTAAAAATGTTCTCTCACTCA
>JAUBNQ010000025.1:4948907-4959472 GCA_032353495.1 Ctenopoma kingsleyae | reverse complement strand
TTTGTCTCCATAGAGACCGAATTAGAAGCTGGTGATTGGCTGTTTCAATCCATGATGGGAGCGCGAACATAAACACGTTACTTTACGCACTAGCTTCACTGACAATTTCAGCCTATTCTCCTTTTATTGTCATTTTTCTTACTCACTCACTACTGCTAAGTCAACTTGAAATTTAGTGCATTAAACATAAAGTTTTACGTAGAATAGCTGGGAAGAGAAATTTATACTGTAAATAAAATTAAGTTGAATAAACTTTGCAATTAGTGTATTGAACTTAAAATAACAATTGTAGTCACTCACAAGTTTTAAGTTAAATTAACAAAAAATTTTTATGGCAATAGGTTTCCTCAAATTTTGTAAGTAAACTCAACTTATCCGGGCTAACAGTGTGTGGATTCCCACTAACAGGTTGTACGGTATTACTATAAAAAGAGTTCGCTTTTGGAGAACTGAAATCATCGCACTTACACCATGACTGACTTATGTATCCACTGCTTTAAAGCTGATGATGGGACATTGATTTTCTGCAGCAGAAGGTTATTGTGTTGTGTTGTGGAAGATGTTCAACAAATTCTAGTGAAGGCATTTTCTACTCTACACTGATGTCAGGCTAGGAGCTGTTATCACTGCCTATTTGATTTCCACTTTTTTTGTGCACATATAAGTCTTTAGTTTGTAATGTTGTTGTATTTTTTTTGCAATTTTTGTATTGTTCAGTAGTTGTCAGTCTCATCTAGAGAATCTAACACTCACACAGGTACAACATCAGTGCAAAGATCAACCAAGGCACAATAAAGCTCAATGGTATTAAGCCTGTCACGTCTCACAAAGCAGTAGGTCATAATGGACACACTGATATGTACGCAATACACACAGAAATGACACGACAGTAACCATCAAACACACACATGCACATAGCAAACTGATAAAACATGAGATAGAAATTTAATGCACAAACACACACATACAGATCCCTTTCATAAAAAGTAGACTGAAAGCTAATTTCTTCCAGTATACTCAAATAATGTTCAACTATACTTCCCAAGTATACTTCATGTAGTATACTAATGGCAATGTACTTATAACTATACTTTTTTAATACTTTGTGGGACCGAAGCGGACCACTTTTTAGTTTATGAAAAAACACTTTAAGTATATTGCAACTGAACGAGTAATATACTAATTCGTTTACTAGGGATGTACTACTAGTATACTTTCTAGTTTCCAGGTGTACTATTAGTTCATTTGTAGTGTAGGCTTATTCCACTTTTGAGTTGATTGGTTGAAGTGTACAGTGTTTAAAATGTACATAAAACATGTCACTGGGCTATTGCATGACTGTGATAAGTTGGATTATACAGTATATGACAACTATATTTGGACTTTTCTGTATACTTGTCAGTATACTCCAAGTAATTAAAATGTAATTTTGTATAGTATATCTCTGATGGGTACATAAAAAGTAAACTGACAGTATACTGGCTTATTTTTATTTTGAAAGTAGGATGGTATACTTGAATACTTCTTTTTCGTAAGCGAAGGGTGAAGGAAATATCTCTGCTGTGCTGTTCAATGAGTCTGGGTCACAAAGTCCTTTGAGATGAACCTCTCCACATGAAGATATGTTGCGGAGCATATTTCTGCTAAAATAATGTTAACAAAAAGTTACACATTGCACCTTTAAATGAAGGCTAGCATCAAATGAGACATATAACTTCAAATGCTGTGTTCAAGGTTAACCTGTTGCATTTAAGTCTAAATATTGGCTCAGCATATGAATCAGAGTTGTCCAATATGAACTATTTTCCTTGGAGATCAGGCTGAATAATAGGTGTGATGTTTCTGTCTAAACACATTTTTGTCTGATATAAACTAACTTGACTCAGTAAATAACACAAATAATACATTTCAGTTTAGAAAGAGATGAAAAAAACACCTTGGTGATAGAGAGTCCCCCAAATCAGTGTGTGTTTGTGTGCACACATGAAAAAGGACTCATAGACACAAACTTTTGAGACACAACCCAGTTTTAACTGAAGATCATTGGCCAGCGTACAGCAGCCGTCTGTGACATCATCACTGAAGGACAGGTCAATACTAATGAGGTCAGAAGGAGGGGATGAAATCTGATTACGGTCCCCAGTTCATAAACAATATACTTCAATTAAAATCCAGGTTGTACACAAGGAGAGACTGGTAGAGAGAGAGAGAGAGAGAATGTCAGTAAAGGAAGAGTAAATAAATATGAAGGGAATAAGAAGAAGAAAAGAAAAACAGATGAAGTGAAAAAACAAGAGATAAAGGCAGAGAGACAAATGTAGAGGGTGAAGGAAGCTGAGAAAGAGAAGTGTGATAATGACTAAGCAGCCCAACAAATGCAGGAGCATACTGTCGAACCACATATTAGTAATTAAAACACTGGCTCACTGTTGTCACCAACAAGCCTGCTGTAATAAACCAAACCACCCCCACCCCAAATATATAGCCTCTAGGCTATTAAGACTTATTTGAAAAGGAACAGATACAAGCATAAAAATCAAACAGCTGCTTTATTGGATTAAAAGTAAAAGCAGATCACAAAGGAATAACAGCTATAGACACCATGGCACACAATGTAGACACACAATGTTCCACTATAAATCCCAATATAAAGACTTGTTCAAATAGTTTGGATGCAGTGATTTATGCTTTTTTTCCCTAAGATTTTGATAATTAATCAGTTAAATCTCTATTGAAGGGCATGGATAGGTCTGGGAACATCAAAGATTCATACAACATTTTGTCTTTGTAAAAGAAGGTAATAGAATAAGTGTAGAGGTCACTAAAAGCAAACTAATCTGGAAAACTGGTTTTGATGGAGTTCATGGCATATGATATTACTTTTAATTTAATTCATTGTTTCCTGTTTTTTCCTCATTCAGTAACATCTCTAGGTGGGTCCCAGTTCCTTCCTCGCTCTTTGATGATCACTTGTCCTGGAAGTTGTTCTGGTGGTCCACCTTGAAGGATGTCCTAAAGCCTCCTGTTTCGCTCTGAGGATGGAGCATAGAGGAATGATGTTTGATGAGAGATAAGTGAGGATAAAAGAATCTTTAATGGCAGTACCGGCCCAACACACCCCTTTACTAGAAACCAGTTAGTGAGTGGACACTGCAGCTGATCAGATTGATAGCTGAGAGACTGCATCACAACATCAGCACAACACAACCGTTAAACAAAACCAGTATAAGACAAGTTGTACTTTATTTTATTCAGATCCACCATCTGGTTCAAGTCGTGGAGTCATGTTAACTGTAGGTCTCAGTAACAAGAGAACAACTATCTACTATGAGTAACATCGCCATGGAGACGAGGAGAGTCTGATGTCTTTCAGCGATAAACTCTTTCAATTGTTTATTTTAATTTCCATGAGGCTGAACATCTCTGTGTGTTGGATATAAAACAAAACTTTATACATCATCTACATAATCTGTCTAAATGATTTGAGCTAATAAGGCATTTCTACAAACAAATATAATCTGGATTATTGAATAAAGAATTTACAATAGAGAACAGAACTGACCACAGTAACTCTAAAGTCCATATGACAACTGATCCAGCTGATCCACAGTCATCAGAAAGAGACGTCGCTTCAGATGACGGCCCAGAGGAAGAGATGACATTCATGTCTCTAAAAGCACATTTTCTCAGTTCGTCATGTGTCTTCCTTGCATTTCTACATACATATTTAGTGGGAGGGACTAAGACTCAAAGGAAAGACACCTGTGCATTGACCTGATCTGTCTCTCTTGTTCTCCTGCACCTCATTCTCCTGATTCCCCCAGTATTTATACTCAATCAGTTTACCACTCGCCTTGGCTGTGGGGCTGTAGCTTTGAAAACCTGTGGTTTGCCTCTACAGTATCATGATGGAACTATGAATTTTGAGATATATAAGCAGCTTTTACAAGAAAAGTGTCATCCATGAACTGAAGCTCACTGAAGCAGAAAGTGGATCATACAGCGAGACTTTAGTCCTGTAGAAATGCTGTGGAACCACCTGAAGGAAGCAGCTCATGCAGGGAACCAACCAAACATCCCAACAACAGTTAAAGCTTTTCTAGCTAAACTAAAATCTCTCTGCTGTTGTGCAGTTAGCAAATCATTTTGTTGATGTTACTGCTGCAAATAGAGTCACGTCAGAAACTGAAGACAAGAGTTCACATACTTTCACAACCTAAACGATGAAGTGTTTCTGTCTTTGTCTCATTTAACTGGGTTCCACTTTATTTAGTTTTAGGACTTTATGTTTTAAATATATGTTTCTGTTTTTATGTTGTTTCACACAAAATGTAGCTGGAAAGCTACTGGTTATTAAAAGTGATGTACTGAAACATGTCTGCTGAATTTTAGCTTGCCAACACAAAAAGTTGGCTTGTGCATCTGAACATAAATCCAACTCTGGATCTCAGACAGAAACTGAACACCTCTTTTCTTCTGCAGACATTCGTCTACAGTCTGCTCCAAAAACAGGAGGGAAGCAGCTCTGCACACAGATTAGATACAAACATGTGTGACTGTAGTTACATACCAATGTACACAGACACACACACACACCAGACACATGCAGACATGCTCACAGAGACACATGGGTAGTGTATATATTCTCACGTATAAAACACACACATAGCACACACAGCCTGTGATAGCAGCAGCAGCTGTGGCGTCTGTTGCCCACTGAGCAAGTCTGCTGGAGCTGGAGTCAATTATAAACACATTAGACTTTGTTTCCCATAACACACAATGACAGAAATACCTGTACGTGATCGCTCACACGTAAAGACACACACACACACACCACATACATAACTCTATGTCTTGGGCATATTATTATTTCTCACTACAGCAGAAAAGAAAACAGATGATGGCAGTAGAAAGACAGAGAGAGAGAGAGACAGAAAGATGTGGAGGGGAGCAAAAGGAAAAAAGAGAAAATTACAAATAAGAGTGAGAAGCTGTTTTACTTTAGGTGAACTGATCTTCAGATATAATCCAATCTCTTCAAATACACAGGGGGCAAGCGTACTTTTCACATTTGATATGAATAAAGATTGAGATCAAAGCTGAGAAAACCATAAACAAAATATCTTCAGCCCAGACATCTTATAAAACTCAATTTGTTGAAGAATCCACTTGTAAAATCGCAACCATGCATCCAGTTCCCAGCAGATCGCTAAATTCTAAAAGTATCTGCACTCTCATAGACAGCGGCTTTGGATTAAATGTAGCTGACACACAGAATAGTGAAGAATATCTCTGTCTTTTTGTGGGGTTTCTTCCATTAGTGTGCTCAACAAGCCGTCACTGAGGCAGCACATGGAGATGTACTTTGTGCATAACGCTGCTTGGGTATATCTCTCCCAAGCAGGTGCGGAGCAGACCTTTTACATTTTCCTGTGTGTGTGTATGTGTGTGTGCATCTGACAGCTGACAAATAAGCATCACTCTCTCTGAGATTGACTGACAGGGAGACAGAAAGAGTTATGAACACACACACACACACACACACACAAGTGCAGACTCGAAAGAAACAGGTACACAAATAGACAGTTATTAAGCTTGTTGCAGAGGTTTGTTATCATATCTGAAAACCTTTACATACGGATAAGAAGGACAGAATTTGTTGGAAATTAAAGAAGAAAAGATAAGAGGTGAGGAGCAAGCAACGGGCACATAGGCACACAAATACAGACAGAGGAATCATTTACAGCACGCATATAGCTGGCAGCGTAGTGGGCAGATGTGGCGGCCTGTCGTATTTAAGAAGGTTTTGTGATCACACTGCTGTCAGTCACTTCTGGTGCGTAAGGATGAAGGCTGAATGATTTGACAGTACTCTGTCTGTCAAACACAGAATAGCTGGAGGAGTTGAATGGCTGCAGCATTTCCCTGCATGTGGAGTGAGTGTGTGTGTGTGTGTGTGTGGATCTCTGACCTCAACAGTGTTTGCTTCTTTAAATTTCTACTATACAGAAAAAAGATGTGTTTCTGATAATAAAAGGCAGCTGGTTCGTGCTTCGTGTCAGCTGTTCACTCAGTCAGAAGTCAGTCAGTCAAATCTGTTTGCTAACTGCCAGACTTCTCACATCCACACTGACCCCAAACCTTCACACAAGTGTAGGATACTTTGAGGTTGGAGTTTAGCAGCAAAACTTTTTCCACTTCTACTTCATTGACCTTTAATAACTGTACTAAAATGTGTAGTGTCAAACAAAACTACAGAACCACCTCTCTAAATAAATAATCTTATATCAGTGTCCTTTTAATAGCTGTTATGGAGCTTTTGATCATATAACACGAGCTTCCTCAGCACATGTGATTTGACAACGTGAGGTTGGCATTTTTAGGTTTTAGTGAAATATCTTGGCCACACTTTATGAACCTTGCACCCAGCACCATCACCAGATAACAATGTTACCAGTATAGTTTATAGATCTATGCAGTATGAGTTTCTCAACAGTGAGTCTTACAGAATGGCTGCAGACTGTTGCATCACGCATCAAGTTAACTATTGTGCTAACTTTTAGCTTTACAGAGTACATGAAAATCATACCATTGCTGACCCCCAGGAGTGCAGGAGGCCTCTGTGACATCAATGTTGGGTGTGGATACCACAAACATACACACCACTGGGGCTTGACTTGGTCAGATTTTAAACAAGCTTGAAATTTTCTGAGAGAGTGCAGAAAAATACTTTTTTTAGTCTGGTATTACATTCACAGTAACTATGGGTGACTACTGGAGTCTATCTTCCTGTATACAAAATATATGTCTTTTGATCAGCAGGTTATTACAGCCAACTTAGATATGCAACCTCTGCTGCTAATTATGATTTGAGCAGAGTAAGTTGCCGTTAGGAGGAGGTTGGGGTGGATAGATGGGGTCAAACTGGCAAGGACAGTAACCTGACCTGACCTCAATACAAGTGATATATTTGCTACTATTAAATCTATCAATAGTAATGTAGATGTGTAAGGTACACAGTATGCAGAAAAATCTTAGTAGAGCTTTAATTTCAGAGAAATTAGCTTGTGAAATTCTAGGTGATGACATCCATACTGTAATTCTCACAATACTGACTGTTTTGCTATTTTGCATGTGAATAGATAAGGATTTGCACACACGTGCACGTTTTCTTAATGAGTGTATATTTGTGGGGCAGTTTGAGGTATTATTCAAATGTGCCTTCATTCTGTGTGTGTGTCAACAGAAAAATGAATAAGAAAGCTTCTCTCCTTCTATTAAGTGTCCCAAGGTGCAGCAAAATGCCCAGGGAAAAAGAGTGTGTGTATATGTGTGTGCATGTGTGCGTGATAAGTAATATGGCAGTGTCATAGAGGAAGCCACTGTAACCTTTATACAGCTCTTTACTCTGTCACTTCTTATAAAAACTCACCTCCATCACTTGGAAAGGAAGGAGGGAGAGAAACAAAGGAAGGGAGGCTGACAGACGAGAAGAGGGCAGGAGGGAGATGTGAGAGAAGAGAGGGCAAAATCATCTAGAAGAATAAAGATGGTGACAATTAGAGAGAAAATGGAGCTGAAGGGAGTAAAGTAAGATGGTGCGGAGATGAGGACAAGGAAAATAAAAGAAAGTAGAGTAAAGAGAATTACAGAGGAATGGAAGAGTGATTGAAATGTTTCAGATTTTCACAAGGTCAAGTGTGGTGAATGGGCTCATACTTCCCGTTCACTCTCCTGTCGTCACGTAAAGTCAGCCGGCCTGATGCCAGGGAACAATGAAGCAAAGGAAGGGAAAAGAAAACACATAGTAAAAGTGAACGCTCTGACTGCCCAATGAGGAACGAAACTAAAAAAAGGGTAGAAAGAGAAGGAAAGAAATAGAGGGAAACATGGAGCGAAAAAGTCAGAAAGTACAGGAATAAATAGGGAGTGAAAAAAACAATGTAAGAAATGCAGACAGAGGTGAAAACTGAATGATATAAGGGACATTGACCTTTGACCTATGTCTAACCTTGAAAATTGTGTGTGTGTGTGTGTGTGTGTGTACATACAGAAGAAACACACTGACCTTTTTCAGTCTATATGTGGTTTTCTCCTTCCAAGGTGATGCAAATGTGTATTTTCTATTCTAGTGCCACTACTGACAGCTGGATCTGGAGCAAAGAAAAATTACCATTATTTGGGTTTTGTTGGGATTTGATAAAATTTATTTCTAAAAAGAAAGAACATGTGATGTCTTCCATGATCACAGTTAAATTAATGCAATGGCATATCTGGAATATGAACAGCCAGCCCTATGTCCATAGAAATTTAATTTACACTGGACGATTACGTGCCTGCACAATCTCTCCTTAACCTTAACCATGATGGAGTGTGTATGTGTGCGTTTCCAAACGTTACAGGGATTTTAAAAGCGTTGATACTGGGGGAAAAGACTTGTGTGATCATTCCTGTCTGCATCTATAGCTGGTTCAGTCGTCTTTTGTCACAGAACGTATAGATTCTAACAACCAGATTAACGTGCTTCCACAGGTAGCACATGACTACAGAATAATAAAAATAACATCAGCATGTCAAGTATGAGAAATAACCGTGAGTGTTCTGGGACATGTAAGTGACAAAACAGCAAACATATAAGAAGTCTGACCCTTGCTGTATGATGGCTTCATGTGTAATCAATCTTAATTTCCCTTGAGACAGAGCGAGGGGATTGGATTTGAATTGACCTTTACCCTGATACACACACTGACATTCTCTATGATCATACACATCAACACTTAGAAGACACAGAGCATTGGAAATCCTTCAGGTTAGAGCTGTTTTGCTTAGAAGCTGGCGGACACTGTGCTCGCTAACATGTTTGGCATAACTTTACAAGATAATCATTTGTGAATATTCTGTTAATAGTTTCCTGCATCAAGTGTCCATACTGTCACAACTCAGCAATCATTTGCATTATTCACTCTTGTCGGTGGCGGCTGTGGATCAGGAAATAGAGCAGTCATCTACCAATCATGGGATCAGTGTGGTTCAATTACCAACTCCTCTCGTTATGTTATGTCAGAATGTCCTTGGGCAAAACACTGAACCCCAGGTTGCCCCCGGTGAGTCAGGTCAGCTGCATGGCAGCTCTGCCATTGATGTGCGAGTGTGTGTGAAAGGACGATTGAGAAGCAGTAGAGAAGCATTATATATAAGGGCAGGCCCTTTACTATTTGTCACTGTCATATAACATCCCTCTGACACCCTGCCCTCCATAGCCAACCCTGCTCTGCAGTAACCTTGGTTCCTGTCTTTCCAGTCATCTAACTGGACGACTACTCTACTCTGTTCACCTACCACCTGTTGGCTAATCACCTGTTCCGGCATAGACACTGTACCAACCTGTTCTCTCTAGTCCCCTGCTAGACTACATATGTCACCTTTGTGCTTTAGCTCTCCAGCTTTATTGTTGTCATTACCTCTGTTCCCAGCCTGTGTTTTGATCTTAGATAGGTTTTTACCTTGTCACCTGCCCCTTTGTGACATCTCTGCCTGAATCTTTGACCACACTTCAATCCTTTGTCTTTTGCCCGAATGCATTAAAGTCAGACACCTGCCTGTTATTCCAAAAGTGAGCATGTGACACATACATGTAAAGATATATAATGGAAAATGCCATATGCAAAGAGAGAAGTGTGTTTGATCAAATAAAGCTATGTTGCTTTCGTTTGTGCTTGCCTATTTGTTAAGCATGTATTTGACTCCCAGCCATAGAGACCTGATTTGTTCCCAGAACAGCACTGTAGACGCTACCTGGCTGTCACTCTTTCATTTGCAAAGGCATAAAATAAGATCAGATGAAGCTCTACTCTATGATCATTAGTGCAGCTGAATGATCAAAGCTCCTGACATTACAGGAACACAGAAACATTGACTGTACAAGGTGTCTGTTAAATTTAACATGTTAAAAAACTGGCACCCGCTGTGCACCCATATGCAATTTATCCTTTCTTCTGACGATCATTTAAAAGTGAGCCAATTAAAAGGAGTGCCCTAAATTATGAAGCATTTGCAGAAAGAAACAATTGGCTCAGAAGTGACCTTTACCCTGCTGGACAGTCTGACATTTGTCATGATCATCCACATGTCAAAACATTCAAGGGGGAGAGTATACAAGAAAGATTTGGCTTGTTCACTTTGTTAATAAATCACTTACACAAAAAGACACAAAGGCCTGCTTTTGTTTATAAAGAATAGACAATGTAATTTGATGTTACTGTATAATATTTGTCTGACAACACCAAAAGCCTCAGACAACTGGAAATGCTTTAAAAATAAATAAAGTGCGTTATGGTGAAGAACACAAAGATTGGTTTAACCACCCTCACTACAAACATGAAAGCACACACTAAACTTATAAGGTTTAGTGTTGCAGGACCGAAAAAAGGGGCCAGAGGCAAAGAGCAGGATCCAGAGTCATATAGGTAGGATCCAAAAACCAAAAAAATGAAGCCAAAGGGGAGAACAAAAGGCTCAGGTTGGCAGACAAGGTCGGAATCTAAATCAGAACAGGTAAATAG
>JAUBNQ010000025.1:4910008-4923156 GCA_032353495.1 Ctenopoma kingsleyae | reverse complement strand
TTTTGAAAAAATAATACAGCCACAAGAAATTAGAATTAATAAATGAAGGGTACTGCCACTGCTGCTGACTGGGTACCATGTAGTTGTTTGTGTCCAGCTGTCCAGGTGAGGAAGTGTGTCAGATCATGCACTGGTAGGATTTCAGCTTTCTGACATTTTAATGTCCAGGACTTTTTTATAATGTAGTTTTTTAGCTTTATAACCAGTTTGCAAATGCACATAGACACACAATCCATGAATGCCTGGCACACAACAGAGACACAAATGCATTTGCAGAAATGTTACAAAAGGACACGTCGACTTCTGATTGGCTTAATTTGTCCTACAGACATAATTGTTCCATTTTTTCAGTAACACTTTCTGAGATAAACAGCTTCGACCATGTTTCTGTGTCTATAGGGCTGATGTTCTCTCTCTCTCTGTCAGCTGACTAGACTGGGCATCCGTCCAAGCAACACACCTGCTGGATGCCACAAAACACATTAGTCTGGTGTGAGAGCCTCTCTCTGCAGCCCTCTACTCCCCTCCTCTACTCTCCACTCTCCTTTTCTGCTCTGCTCTCAATTCCTCTCCACTCCTCTCATCATGTGACCTCTGTAGTTTTTTTTCTGCTTCTCTGTCCCCTTCACTCACTCTTCTTTTCTCTCCTAGTGTAATACTTAAGTCCAGTCTCACTCTAAGGATGTTTTTTCTATGATCCTGCACCTGTCTTGATCTTGTTGGTGTATTGAGTTGAGACATGCAAACTCCCTGGTCTGGCCTAGTACAGTATTTGGTTGCATCATATTGTGACTTTGAGCTGACAACATTTGGAGTCTGTCTTGACTCACTCTTGAAGATCCCATTTTTAAGAGATGTTGTAGGTGTGATGTTGGAGTGCCCTGGTTGTTGCTGAACTTAAATTTAATGCCAGTCTCTAGAAATCATCTCAACCTTAAGGGTGGCGAGTGTGCAAATCCTCATGTTCCATAATCAACCAGAAGCTGTGCTCATCACAGTTCTCAGAAATCTTCTAGGCTGTGTTTGACTTCAAGTGAGCCTGGGTGTCCAAGTCATGTGAATGAACCCGATTTAAAACAAAAATTTCCCACGATTACCAAGGATAACCTTCCTTTAGTAGGACAGTATTAAAAGGAACACCTTGACTTTTCATCTGGCTCTCTCTGATTAAGCTGTCATCACTCGTCTCTCTTTTTGAGTCTCTTTAAGTTGCAAAATTTCTCTCTTACATCTTTCATTGTATGTGAGGAGCCCTTTTCTAAATCCTGACCACATTTGGACTTAGTGTTCTAAGTAGCCTCAGATTTTACTTAAGTGGTCTTGACTACAAAGGTGCTGTTCTTGAGTTACAGTAGGGGTGCAACGAATAAAGTACGTCCCAATTCATTATTCTTTTCTGTCATGAACAAAAGGTCATTATGGTTGGTTTTTTTTTTCATAATCAGGCCATAGCAGGCAGTCAGTTGGCTAGAGCTTGAGAATGTTTGCTATGTTAGCTGGCCCATTTAGTGTGGTGTCTTTAAGCCAACTACAGAAACATGTTATACAGGTAATTACAGTATTTGGAGGTTGCCTTTAAAGATAATTAATTCTAGCAATATGCCTTTTTCTAAGCAAACATTTTGGCACGTCATAGCAAGACCAGCACAGGTGTAACTGATAATATAAGTAAGCCAGTTACATCTGGTAATAGAAAGTGACAAACTGGTGTGTTCCTTCTAAGCTATCTGTCAAAAGTTGCTTAAAAAGTTATAACTGAATGAGAGATGGAGTTGTGTTGTGAAATAATGCCTTTTTTTAATGGTCAACACATTGTGACAAGATCTTTTCACATCCACTGACGCTAAAGGTGATAAACATAATGTAATGGTGGTTTTTCTTGCAAAAACCTAATTCCTCAGTTTTATGCATGGAATAGGAGTTGTCAAAAATTAAATGAGCAATTCATACAGGTCAGCACACATTTAATCTTGCTAATTTGTGCTCACCAGCACATTATTCCAAACCATTATTTCTTACTGCTACTGTGAGGGTTTATTAAAACACTCATCTTGCTTAAAAATGTGCTTTGTTGAAAGAAACATTTCTTTCATTTTATGTATATTTATCAGTTGTGCGTTCTTAACAATTTTTTCTCTGCAAAAGAAGAGAATTAGATGTGCCTGTTTAGATCAGTGGCATTAATCTTTAATGCCGCTAGCACACCAAGGGCTGCTCTAAATCCAAAAATGTGCAAAAGAGTTGACTGAGAATCAGAAGTGACAGTGAATCATATAGTTAGCATTTGCAATTCTGCAGTGGATTCAAAACTTCAATTTCATACAAATTATTAACTTCCTAATATGAACAAAAACATGTGTCACTTGTCTCATAAAAAAACAAATAACTTAAATACAGTCTATTTTATGCTAAAATAAAAAAATTGCACACATGAAACAAATTCTTATGCATAATGAGAGTCATCTGCTTCCCTGTCTCACATCACTGGTTCTTTATCATTGCTGCAGCGACCTTTGTCACCGTTACTGTGTTCCTGTGGGATCCACCTGCTGCATCATTGGTGTGTAACAGCAGTCAGAAACACCAGCAGAACACGTTTCTATATGCACTGAGCACCCTGATCACTGACACACACACACACTCTCTCTCTGTCTGTCTCTCTCTCTCAAACACACACAGACACAGACTGTTGAATACTTACACATACATTCCTGCAAACCTTCTTGCTTTGATCTCCTTCAGTTTTTGTATTCTTCACGTCTGGTCAGCTCTGCATTTCAGGTTTCTGACAGGTCTTCAGTTTGACGGACTGGCATTTGGTTATTAACAGTGTTGCCAACAGACTACAAAACCTTAAAAACCTAAGCCAATGTTAAGACAGAAAGGCAGTTCAAAATTAATTAGTTGTCCAGCTTGATGATGAAGAAGTGGTAGAAAAAGGGATTACACAGTGGATACATACACGAATGGTAACAGTAAAATGCCAGAGCTCTCACACCAGATGCAAAAAACTGTGTGTAGATTCAGAACAAAAATTTTGTGTACACACAAAGACAGAAATATGCACATGTATTATATTCGTCAGACACGTACACCTTATTCTGTTTTATAAACGTCATTCATTCTGGAAATGAGAGCTCGTTTCCAGTACCCCAATTAGCCATAAACAGATGTAGAAATGCCCTTAAACGTCATAATTTGCAAATCAAAACGTATATCTGCTCTGTCACTCAGACCCATCAATACCAATTCATAGTTGTGTGTCTGTGAGTATATGAAGGTCCAGATGATTTAGATAAGTAGATAACTAGATGTCTAGGTCATATTAATGTAGGTATGTAATTTTTATTTCAGCAACATAATGCAAAAGTGATTAACTCTCATTACACAGGTCCATGGATCATCTGAGCCACTTCTGTCATCTCCAAACGCATTAAACACTTACTAACATTTGCATCAGCTCTGTGTTTGTTGAATACAGTTTCTGCTCCGTTCAAGCTCTTCCTATGTTGCTCTTGTGTTTCGTATCTCCATACTGACAGACTTTCTACTGCATGATGCCTGCAGTCAGGATTCAGAATGGCCTGATCTAGCCAGGTAAACATTTCAAAATAAAATAAAGCTGACAGACTGAGTTGAGACCTCCTTAGACCTGACTCTGCCTACCTTGGATATGAAGGAGACACAAACAAAGAGAGTCATGCATACTCAGACATTGCATGGACTGACAAAATCTGTGCCAAACAAAAACAGCTTTTTTTTTTAGAAACACGTCAGTCTGTAATTGTCCTGAGAAAGAACTGTTATTTTCTATGAGTTAAGTCAAAGAAATTAAAGATTTATTTAAAAGGTGTACACTATAGTCTTAAGAGACATGCTGCAACTGGATTCAATCAGGTCATAGTGACAGGGCCAAATGCACATCTGTCCAAGGAGACAAGTACTTATGAGTGTTCTGCTTGAGAAACAGACGCCTCTCTGCTCCTAAATTGACTGCATTGTTAAATAAAACGAGATACTGTATACAGACACTGTATGCGGGAGACTAAGGTCAGCAGGCCTCATGGGTGGAGTTGTCAAAAAAAAACCCTACTAAAGTTGGCAAACTGAAGAAAAGGTTGTAATGGGCCAAGATTCACAAACAATTTACTTTTGATGACTGTTTGAGGTGTTTGGATCCAAGTGAAGAACGTACACTACAGAGCTCAAATGCAGAGCTCATGAAAAGGTGATAGATGCCTGCCTAACACCATCATGAAAGCATGGAGGTGGAAACATGATGATCTTGGCAAAGGAAGAGTGGGAGATCTGCAAGGCATCCTCAGTCATGGCATGGGAGAAGCTGGACTGAAGAGTTTGGGAACACTGCCCAACCATCACAGCAGACCTTTGGGAAGTGCTGCAGAAGATCTGGGAAGAAATCACACCTGAATATCTGCAAGAATTGACTAGTAGAATGCTACAGATTTGTCAGGCAGTTATTGCTGCATGGGGTCATTTTTTGGATGAGAGTAAAGTTTAACATACATATTTCATTTGACCATTATTCTTGTACGTATTCTTGGATGTATTGTGAATAAAAGACAGATGATGCAGACTAACACAACTGAGGATGTGTCCCTAATATCTTGGGAACATGGGATTACTACCATCTCGTCCTATACTTTGAAATGTCCTCAAATATGCTTAAAAATGAATTGCTGTTCATTTCTGTTGTGTTTTGTGATCCATTTACACCCAGAAACAAGAAAAATGGATAAGCGTATAGGTGTTTCCAGACTTTTTCTTGCCAGAGTACATACTGCATGTTCATGTCTTCACTGTTATAGTAAAAATAAAAATAACCTTATAAAAAGCAATGTGATGCACTTTATTCTGATTAGTACACATAACAAAAAATAGCTACTGGTGATAGCTGAAAATTATATATATTAAAAATTGCAAATATCTGTTGGTTGACAGGACCAACACAGGTACTTACTTAGTGTATGGTATTGTTTTGTGTGTAAAACAGAACAAAATGACACTGAAACTCAAAAATGCTATTCATTTTGCAGCCTGTGGAGACATCTGCATTGATTATAGAAACATCTGTCCCGTCAAATGTGTCTGAGATGGACAATTCAAAAATGCAGCTGAAACATCCATTTTGTGTAGACACCATATACAGTAGTGTATGAAAATCTCTAATAAAAAGCAATAACTCTGTGCTGAGTATACAATAAAAAAAGACTCAACAGAACAGATTGTCCTTCTTCTAACCTGTAACATACTGTTGAATCAAACGAATCAGAAAGACAGTGGGTATCTCACAAATTTGTCATGATTGCAGTGTTCATACGCACACACTTGGTTTCACACATTCAGATGGTGCTAAAGTCAGTTCACCATGTGGTTCCAAGTAAACAGAAAATCATTTGCACATTTTTGGCTTTCATTGTGTTGCAGAAAATGCTAATAGAAAACGTTAACTGTTGATTAGCCTACAAGGTGTGTTGAGAATATTTGCACAGGAATCTAATGTGTGTGGCAGTAGATTTAGATCTTACAGCAGTACCTGGCCCAACCTGATATGTGTGTGACAGCGTCTATGGGGAACTCAGGAAGTACTGTAATTCAGCACGTGACTTGCTCAGAATAAAGTCAGACAGCTTTTGTGTCACTGAAACGAACATGAAGCCCTTTGAGTTTTGGAAAGTTGCAGCTACATACAATATGTGCTCCTCTCTGATATCACAGCTGAATATAAGCTGTCAGTGTTCATTATGCTCATTTTTTTCTCCATATTATTTTTATCTATAACTCTATGTTCCGGTCTCTCACCTGCTGTCCCCCATCACCTCAGCTCATAACATAAAATCAACACAGTCGGGCTCTGCTCATAGTACTTACTGAAAAGTCCGACATGTCACTTTTGTCTGTTCTCTCTGATAAATTAAATAGTCCCTGCTAATGTATTCAATTTGAACTCTATAGTCATTTTTTTCTTGAACATGAATATAAAATGTCATGAAATATCCATAGAATGAATCTATTTATGACTCTGAGAAGGAAGATTGTACGCACTGTGATTTGTGTCCTGTGGTTCAGAATCAGTCAAATGTTTATTAAAACTGTCATGTAACCACATTGAAATATTGAAAAATATGCAATAAATTTGTTTTAGCAAAAATATTGCCATAAATCTACAGAACTCTTGTCCCAGTTGCATGATTACAAACTATGCACTGTGTATATAACCTCGGTTTCATGAAAGAGAGAAGAGCTGTACAAGACCAAGGACAGTAAATATGTCCTGACTGTTGTGCTGAGCGAATAGACTGAAAGGGAGTCTCATGAAAATGACCACGTGTTCACTATGAGCTCTTGAGACTTACAGGTAATGTCTAGAGAAGTTCAGGGTTCCTTTGTAAGTCTTAAAACACTGCTCGGGAGCCTCCCTTAATTCACTGAGCTCCTCCAATCTCCTCATATGTCACCATTGAACCTTTGTACCTTCTTTGCCCCATAGTTGTAACTCTTCTGTCTGCCGTCACCTTTCTGCCCCTTTCTGCAGGTAGTCCTAGCTTTGGAGCTGCGTGTTGCCAGTGCTGTCCCTATCAAATTGTTACCCAGTGTTTTGTTTCTTACTTCTTGTTGCTCATATTTTCTCTCTCTGCTCTCTGCTCTCCTCATTCGGTCAGGGCAGAGGGCACCACATCCTGAGTCTGGACCTGTTGGAGGTTTGTTTGTTGAAGGGAGTTTTTCCTTTCCACTGTCATCTAGTGCTTGCTCATGGGGGGTTTATAATTATGTAAGGTCTTGACCTTGTGTGTGATGAGTCAATGTGTCTTGTGTTTTCAGATTATTTTTGTTGTGATTTGGCACTATTTAAAAAATTCTATTGATTTAAATTGAATCTTAAAGTAAGGGAATATTTATTAGACACTCCCTCACATATTAGCAGCCTGAGCAACTGACTACAGTATATAAACTTATTTGTAAGAACATATAACATATAGAACATATATACTATAGATATAAATCTATAGAACGATAGGGTCACAAATTTTCAAATAAAGACTGTTTAAAATAAAATAAAATATCCAGTTCTTTGTACCAGCAGGTTATTATGACCAACAGTAACATATTATAGTTAAGCAACTCTAGCAGTCATAGTATATATGACAACAAGCAAAGGAGGTGAAGTAGTATTTAGAGCCAGAAAGTCAGCTTAGGAGAGTTCAGGATGGACGGTTGGGACTAGCCAGGCTAGTCCAGTCTGAAACATGTTTTAACCATGATGTTCAACATTAACCACATTATTGTTGCATCTATGACAATTGCAGTCCTGTAGCATTAAGGAAGTACTCATAACCCAAACTACAATAATTTTTACCCAACCACTGTTTGTGATCATTTCTCACGACGAGGAAGGTCTAGCTAGCTGCCAGTATGGTGCAATGTCAAAAGATACTTGATGGCATAAGGTTGCTACTTCACCATATTTCAAAAGAAGACTACACACTGAGGTTTTTGATGCTATAGTCATTCCTCAAGTTTATACTTAGCATGAATAGAATCCATCTTTAATCCCTTTCAGTAAAAGTGGTGGGGACAAAATCCACAGTCAGTACAAAAATGTATTCAAATGTGTATCTAAAGCTAGTCTGAGCTTTCAGCTGTCTGACTTAATCAAATCAAGTTGAGGTGCACTGAAGGGAAAGTAAAAAAAAAAAAGGAAATTTTGTGTTTAAAAGTCTGCACTTTTGGACAATAAAGTATCCACTTGTGACTAATTTGGGAGGCTGAAGCCGTACATTGTCTTCAGATAAACATGTTGAGACATTTTTAAACTAAGGGAGGACTGTGGATTTTACCCACCATTACTTGGACGAATCCCTTAATGCCCTGTATTACTAAGATGAACGGCCACAGAAAGCAAGAACCGTTTGTGTTCATATAGGCACTTAAGTACTGTAGACTTAAAAATTGTGAATCTGCCCTTTAACTTGACAACAAATAACCTTTTCCCTTTTCAGCAGATGAAAGTGAAAACAGCCTTCTACAGTAGTGTCAAACTCTGCATAAACTGCACATCATATTTGCTACAATACACACGCACAAGATGCTATAACTTGACATTACACACAGGTTAACCATGGGGAACAGGAGGATGGGTCATTATAGAGCATGATGTGGCACTTTGACATTAACTATGGCCACTCCCACCTCAAACTTTATTATCCAGATATGATATTTTTCTAAAAGGTTATGCAATGACAGTAGTTCACATACTGTATGTCGCGTCCATCTGTGTTTGCCTTATAATAGGGTTCAGACTACACAATTACACTATAACACCCCAGCCTGACAGATGTATGACATGAGTGTTGACCCAGCCAAAAATGGATGTTGGACACAACAACTGCATACTGCTGGAAAATGGGCATATAATATTACTTGGTAATGGTTGGATCAGGATTGTGGTTGAGATGTTTGACATCTGTACAATATAAGACTGAGATAACTCAAGTCATTGATGTTGAAGTGGTATCTTTCCCTCTGATTCTAAAACTCTCTGGGCTGGCATCCAAAGAAAAATTATTTCTTTTTCCATTAAGTGTGCATGTGGTAGAACTGATCCATAGTTATTTACTCCACTGGCAGGAACTATGTAAAAGATGGACATTTGCCAAGCTGAACTTTTTGCTGTACGTATATTTTCTGCACCAACATGTTCATATATAAACAGGATGTACTTTTCTGAGTGAATATGATACAGGGGAGTGCAATATTTATACAGTACACAATAAATAAAATCACACAACTCAACTTTTTTGCACATACTGCATGTATGAAGTTTTGTAAGGTTTCCACCCTGACCTGCAGGCCAAACTCTCTCCCTTTGTGTTTGTAAATGAGTGACAAGGGGTGAGACAAAGGGGAGGGCTGCAGGGACAAGGTGTCAGATGATGTGAAAATGGTAGAGATCAAGCTACCATGAATGTGTCTGAATTTGTCCTGAGGAATGGGTGAGTTGGGGTAGAGGTCAAGGGTTGCCTGTCATTGGGGCAAAAACTGCTGTTGTGTTATTTTTTTCTGTCTAGATGTCAGTCTGACTCGCTCTCTGTCGGTCTTTTTTGTTCAGTGTTTGTCTGTCTTCATGCCCATCTGGCCAGAGTGAGAGGGCGTAGGGGCAAAAGTGTGTGGCAGCAGTAAGTGTGTGTGTGAGTTTGTGCTCTTGGTAACTGTTAATAGGTCTGTACGCATTTCCATAGTGCTGAAAACATAATGCTGCATCAGACTGAACTGTCAGCTTTCCCTTGACATTGAGAGGAGAGAAGGAGGAGGAAAGAGGATACATAAAAGGGCAAAGGAAAGGAACAAAGAGTATAAAAGAGGAAAATAGAAGAGAGTGTTGGAGAGGACATAGGAGAGTACAAACACCACACAGACACACACTCAGACTTTGCTATGCGGTGACCTGCTGCAGACAATCATGTCTCCCTCGCTCTGCCACAATCAAATTACTGCTGGAGGACAAGACCTCTGGACACACCCTGCTGTGAGGGAAATGAAGACACAAACACACACATTCCACCTCTCTCATACACTTACATTCCATCATACACTCATATACAACCACAATGTTGTTAGAATTCAACAGTGATACACGGATAGTAACAATATTAGTGTCTGATTATAAAAAAGCACCATCCCCTTCTTGAAGGTGCACCTGTTTTTGAATAAAGAAGAAATATTGTAAATAAAACATACATAATTAGTCATGAAATGCTGTAAGGGAAAGAATATGTAATACAATAAATCTATTTTGTTAAAAAATATTATGGAGAAGGTAAGGTATACACAAGATTCAGTGGAATAATTGTATTTCATATCTTGTGCAACATACTGTAAATGAGTGATTTAAGCTTTAAGAGATCTGCTGATTTCTTCAACTGTGAAACACTGCATTTGATAAAATTGTTAACTGTCACGTTCATTTTCATTCCTGATGCCCCATGTCTGTCAGAGCAGGCCGTTATATCGTGTAGATTCATTTTAGCCTGTAGGCGACATACAAAGACTTACAGAGAACGGTATTACAGTCACCACACATAGTTAAGTGGATGTGCAGAATGATTACAGAAAGTGGGGGAAAAGCTTAAACTACAACATGAGTACTCAAATAAGATTGGAACTGTCTACACAAAACATATGTCTGTATTCTCTCTTCACTATGACCTGATGTTTCTTTGAAAATTACACACACTGGTCTCATGCATCTGTCAGAATTAAGAGATATTTTTGAATCTACCCCTCATTAAATGCACTTTTTTTTTTACCACTAATCTCACTTTTTTGCATGGCTAGTTTAAAATATCCCATGTTTTCAACCTAAGCTCCTTTCTCTGACAACACATGCAGCTGGGGGTGTGTGATGATAATGATAATGTGATAGCACTGTGTCACTTGAAAGCAGCCTGGTTGGATGTTTAGTAATACAGACTGGGTAAACAGCCCTGACTATTTTTGATCCTAAGCAAGATGAATTTATGATTGGACTAATTTAAAAATGTAAATGTTGTTAAAGATTGCTGTACTTGATAACAACCTAACGTTGAAACCTTGAATGTTAATTTCTGGCATCATGAAGTGAAAGTGATGTTAATCTACAATTAGTTTATTGTACCATCTAATGGGCATTAGTCAATAAACTAATGGCCTTCACTTGTCTTGGAAGCAGCTCATTGCTTTACATACAAATACTATAATTTCTCATTTGTCACTCACTTTATTTTCCGGTCAATAGAGAATCATCATAATCAATTATGTAATTTATTTAGCAAAATTATAAAATTCACATTCACATACTCTCCAAAACCTAAATGACCAGATTGACACCACTCTTACTTCTGCTAAATGTAAGACTCCAGCCAGCAGCTTATTAACTTAGCTCGGAAACAGGGAAAGCTAGCAGTAAGCTTACTGTAAAGCAAGGGTTGCTATACAGTTGACTTTAAAGGTCTTGGTATACACTTGCTGTATTTTCTATTTTCCAGTCTTTTTGGGAAGCAAAGCAAACTGGCTTCTGGTTATAGCTTCACATTTACCAGCGAGTTATCAGCGTAGTATTCTCAGCTTCTCATCTAAGACCCCCAAAGGTGGTTCACGCAAATAAGCGAATGCAAAACCTTGAACTCACGCAAAGTCAGTTTCATGCATTGTTGCATTTGTAAGTGTGTCACGTAAAAAATCGTGCTGTGGTGCAAGCGCAAGCTACAGTGTGAGCATCTCTGCAAGTTACTATAACATGAAATGAGAGAAAGCTGACTCCGTCTGTTTGCGTTAATATTGTAAAGTTCAAGCTGAAAGACTTAAGTTTTTTTCTTTTTATTGTTCAATAAGTAGCCTGAAGCGGTGTAAGTGTGTTCAGTAGCCTGTACCACCACCTTGTTGACTGAGCTCGATCCCATCTACAGGTACATGGGTATTGGCTGGGCCAGTCAGTTGTCTTTTGCATCCATGTACTTGACATGAACATGAACCGTATTTAGGGCCTATATTATATTATTAGTAATAAATCCTATCGGGAAATTCTTAGTAATTTCAGTTGACCAAACCTGAAGTGATAATTAAGTTCAGGAAACAACCAATGTTGTTGTACAGTTTGAAGGATGTGCAGAGCAAAACTAAAGAAAGACCATGACAGAGAGAGTCAGACACCAACACAAAAACAGAGAGGATGTGAGTTGAGTAATAAAGAGTAAAAGAATCGTATTATATTTGTGCTAATTAGAATTTGCTCGGTAAACGGAGGTAAGAGGTAAATGGAAATAGAAAAAAATAGTTTGACAAAAGAAAGAGGAAAGTCAGAAGAATGAAACTGCCATAGGGAAGGATCTGAGAAAAGGGAGAGAGGCAGTAAGTCAGAGAAAGGCAACTTAGGGAAGCTGGAGAGATGATATGTAAAAGAGGAAGGACAGGAAGGAGAATCAAGCGACAGGAACGCAAGCCATAAAGTGAAGCAATGAAGTCAGATGAAGGAGAAAAAGAAGAAGGGTTGAAGGCAGAAGAGCAGGAGGAAGGAGGGATCTGGAGGAAAAAGGGGGGATGATGTTGATGTTTGCTTGTTATTCCAGCACTAATTTTCCCCCTGGAGCTCATTAGAGTCTGGAGAGAAACGAACCACAAAACCTTAAAAACCAACAGAGTGGAGACAGGAAAAGAGAAAGAGAGAGGATGAGCATCCACAAAAAAATAAAAATAAATAAATAGTGAAGGAGCAATGAGAGAGGTATGTTGAGAGAGTCCAGGAGAAGGAATAAAAGGGACAGAGGAAGCAGAGATATAAGAAACCTAAATCAAATAGAGAGAGAAAAAAAGGATGAAAAGACAAAAAATTAAGCAACAGAACCAGCAGCATAGAACAGAAAAATAAAACGATAAAGAGATGCAGTGTAGAAGTGACTGAGTAAAGATTGACAAAGATATGAAGAAAAAAAGGAGACAATAACAAGACAGACACACATAGTGAACACCGCCCACCACTTCAACACACCTGGGGCTGTGCATGTTCTGGGTTGCTTTCAGAAGTTATGCCAGCTTCAACAAAATAAACTGCCAGACCAGGCTTAAAGTAGGTTTAAGAAAAATAAAAGTCCAATTTAAATTTTATTGATTTCATCAGAGCAAATAAATAAGAAAACAGTAGATAAAGTGATTTGATTGATTGAGAAAGTAAAGAATATTGTCATAGTCTAAATATTCACATGTATTTTACAGTCAAGATAATAATAATAATAGTAATAATAATAATGATAAAGAAAAAGCCTGTAGGTTTATATAATAAGTAGTAGTCTTTAGCTTTTTAGCCACAACTTGGTTTGACTCAAAACAAGAAGAAAAACAAGAAGCATGTTTTTAATCAGAAGAGCAGAACGGCAGCCTCAGGTTTCCACACACAATCACTAGTAAGTTTCTCTTAGAATATTTTTTAATTTATATGACACTGATGTACGGAAATACAGATATTATAGTCATCAACCAGATTCAGTTTTCAATATTAGTATTATCATTATTATCATCATAATACCAGAAGAATAGAAAGGGTGGGTTTGATTTTGTTATATTTATATATCCATTTATATATTATATATATTTAT
>JAUBNQ010000025.1:4879974-4891584 GCA_032353495.1 Ctenopoma kingsleyae | reverse complement strand
CCCATTCTCATTGTTACATCTATCTATCTATCTATCTATCTATCTATCTATCTATCTATCTATCTATCTATCTATCTGTTTTGCCCTTACGCACAGTTTTTTTTTCTCAAATGTCTAAATTCCTGTATCTCACACACTTTCTTCTCTTTTCTCGTTCACTCTCTCCCTCCTCCTCCTCCTCCTCCTCCTCCTCCTCCTCCCCCTCTCCTCTTTTACTCACCCACCCAGACACACACTATCCTCTCAGCAGCTCACAGGTGAACCACAGAAAAGTCTTCCTGAAGGAGGAGCCCTGTAAGATGCACACACACACACACACACACACACACACATATTTGCACAAGCCACACTTATGATGTAATCGGCATCACTATTATCACTGTTGTTATTTATCATCGTCAGCCTGAAAACAGAGTTGGTAAAGTGCTGCGTACAGATTAAACCTCTTTGTAAAAGCTGAAGTTTGCAGCTGGATTTTATAGCAAACAACCAAAAACATAGACACAGAGCAGACATAATGGTTGAACACTACCTAATTTCAGGCACAATTAAGCGCCTTTAATGCAATGGTGGTTGTAACGAAGGTGCAGCAAGGCAGAAAGTATGCCAAATGAGCACCAGTGGGAAACAATCCAACATGGATATGACGGGTCTTTTTTTAAACAGTATTCCAGTGATTCAGTTTTCCATTTGCATAAAGTTGGGGAACGTGTTAGATATGTTGACATGTAGTCCTGAGTAAATTACTGAGCTCCCTGCAGAGCTACACACAGTAACATGCATGTTTACACAGGTTTCGCAGTACCAGTAAATGGACTCTGCAAAACACTGGAGTACACATATAAATACTGCAACATTCAAAGACTGATCATTTTTCTCATCATCACTGTTGTGTAGAGCCACCTTCAGCTGACACGGTGGTGCATGTGTCTTCCAATTAACTCAAGAGCATAACAGAAGTAGGCTAATGAGCAACATGTAGTAATAGGAAGGTTTATTTCACAGTGGTAAAATGGGGCCAGTGCAATGGAAATGTAGCAAATTTAATAGGCAAGCAGAAAGTAAAAAATGACGTGTGTACTGTATAACACACAATTACACAATCACACACCAACCTGCTCAACACTGTAAAGCCTTATATTGATGATTTATCTGTTTTCACTTGAGTCATTATATTCCTCCTTAACTTTTCTTCATCCATTTCTTTTCTCTGCCTTTTTCTGTCTCTTTTCTCATTTCCTCTCTCTCCATTTAATTCCTTCTTCTTCCCTTTCTCAATCTGTCTGTCCCCTCCCTCTGTTTGTTTGCTGATTATTTCCTCTTTGCTTCTTTCATTCATTCTTCTTCCCCTCGCCTCTTCTTTCCCTGTCTTTGTCTCGCTCTGTCTTTTCCTCTCCCCCCTCCGTTGTTCCTGCAGGTTTCCTCTCTGTCTCTCCGTTGCAGTTCCTCTGTCCCAGGGGTTCCCTTCAGCCTCTAATACAAGCTGACGGTGAATGACAGGCCAAAAGGACTTCTCTCAGATGCAGGACACAGGGGACGAGCCACATCTACTCTCTCTCTCTCATACACACACACACACAAACTCTGTTTCTCTCTCTCTTTCTTACACACGAACAACAGATTCTCCCACTCTTTCTGTCATACACTCAAATATAGATGCTGTTACACACTCAAATCTCCATTTTCCTCTCTCTTTCTCACGACCACATTGCTCCTTTGGCGACAACGTTTGTGTGTGTGTTGCGTGTGAGTTGTGTAGCTGTCTGAGGTTGTCTCAGTCACAGAGGAGGAACAGAGCTCATTGTTTTTCAGGGTGACACTGGTCTGACTGCAGTTTAGCTGGACTGACAGGAGCAAGCTGCCACCTCACGCCTACTATGTGTGTCAGTATGTGTCAGTGTGTATCCATGTGTATGAAAGTTTGTGTGTCTATGTTTGTTAGTTGTAGCTTAAAAAAGATTAAAGAGCGACTCTGGATACCATATTCATCGCCTCTGGACGATGAGGCCTGTCTTCTTTCCCGACTGCCTGTCTGTCCACCTGCCAGCCTAATTACCCGTCTGTCTCTCATGCTCAGCTGTCTGTGTGTCTGTCTGTCTTCTGTCCAATGATGCTCTCTAGCCTCAGATGCTGAGATTGCGCAGTGCTGCCATGACATTTAGGAAGTGAGATCACCAAAGTTCATCTTTTGGTAAGTAAAGAAACACAGAGAGAAAATGAGCAAATCAAAACTAAAGTGAGGAAAAACATATTCCTGTAATCATAATTATGAACATAGCATTAGAGAATAAATCCCAACCAACAGCCAGTGTAATGTGAAGAAGAATATGGCTTTAGTCACTTGGCATATTGTCTGGAAGAAGTCCTATTGTCGTCACTTGATTAAAATGTGCTGTTTGGATATGAATTAGGTGCAAATGCTGAAAGGAACAAATACTGCTTCTTCTATTTGCAAAGCTATTTTTGTCTTAATACTTACACTACGTATAACAGGGATGTATGTGTGGTATTTTAATCCTTCTGCTTGGTCTTTGGTGCGACTGCAAGTAGAATCACCTCTTCAGTGTAAAATCTCAAATTAGCTTTGATAACATAATGCAACGTCTGTGGAAAAGCTAAGACTAATTCTATGTATTTATTCTACATGTCCCCCGGTGTCATTCCGGGTGTAGAATTGGCTGAAGGCTCAAACACAGCTCCCAATAGCTGTGCTGTCACAAAAACAAGGATTTGACAGAGGAGGCAGCCTGAAGACAAGAGGCAGAGCCTGTGGGAAGAGCAGAGTTTAACCTCGACTGGGCCTTTACATGTTTAATCGCTGAAGGGGCTCAACACCAACACAAGACCATTGATAGAAATAACCACGTCTGCCTGTTAAAACTTGTTCACTCACACTGACGATATAAAAACAATTTTATAGAGGTAATTATAATTATATAATGTGTTGTCATGCATACAATTTTATTACACCTCCTACTGTGAGTTTCCAATTAAAGATTACTCAACATGGCTGGCTGCAGCACCTTCGATGTCTGCCTAATCACATCGTACCCACCTACTCACCTACAAGAAAGAACAAAACCTTCTGTTCTTCATACATTGACACATGTGCTCTGTAAATTGCATTAACCTCAGCGTCAGCAACAACATTAAGACCATGGGTGAAGTGAATAACTGATTATCTCGCTACAGTGGCACCTGGCAATGGAATATATTAGGCAAAACGTGATACATGTTAATGTGTTGAAAGCAAGGAAAGTAGGCAAATGTAAGGTTGTGAGCAATTTTGACTAGAACCTGTATGAAATAGAAATAGTCATTTTACTGCCATGCAAGAAGGAGGTAATTTCAAGATGTCCCAGGAACCTTTTGAGTCATATTAGCTGGACCTAAAATCCTAATTTAAGTCAGAATAACATTAGCGCAGGTCACAGTCAGGGATTTTGTAATGGCTGTAATCCTCAAATGACATGATATAACAGCTTGACCTTGTCACAAGTGTGTAAAGTCTGTAGCCACTTTTTGTGGTTTGCTAGTAGAAACTGCCAGTCTTAGTGACCAGTCTCACCAGAAATCCACTTGAGCATTGTCATATACTTCGGGAAGTTTGGTGCAGAGTGACTGGGCTCACAGCTGTCTCTGGACAATGCATCAGCACAGTTAATACACCCCTGTCTCCTGACAGATGCCAACTCCAAGTTATATCACATACAGTTACACTTTTTAGAAACAGGATATACTACACTATGGCAACACTGCTAATATTGTAGTTTTCTCTCCTTCCCTCATAGGTTAGTTCTCTCTAGACAATTTGCAGTTGGTCAATTGTGTCCATCCAGAATCTCCTGTGTATTAATTTTGATCACCATCATTATTGCAGGTCCATTGTTATCTGCACGGCACAAGTGCTAGATATTTCAGAAAGAGTGTAAAAATCTCAACCAAAAATATGCAAAGTGTTAAGATTGGAAACTGACAAAAATGTGTCACTTAAAGGTAGAAAGTTAATTATAAATTAGGTGTGGAAAGAAAGTGTGAATAAAGCTTTATGCAACATGCATACGTACACAATACATGCATACACAGGCAACACGCAGTTGCACACATGTACAGTAACACACACACCGTGATATTTCATCAGCTAAAAAGAACATCTCAGAAGAGAAATCTGAGGTCCCACAGTTTCCTGCAAAACAACACGCCCACACATGCTTGCCCGCACACACACAAAACTCACACAGAGACAGGGGCAGTCTTCCAGAACAAAACGTGCACACACACATACACTTGTGCACACCGAGCCAGGTGAGCACAGAGAGATCAGGGTTAACATCAGCGATATGTGCTGTCTGGTGATCAGTGGCCTCCCTCCTGAGACCCTGTGTGCGTGTGTGTGTGTGTGTGTAGGTGGGTTCATGTGTGCATGCCTTCTCGTTGCCTGAGGTACAGTACTTTTTCCTCACTATCTCAAATAAATGGAAGCAGGAGGAATAAAACTAATGCCCTCTGTTTTCTGTCTGCCCTGTTTTTTTCATAGGGGAGCTTGATCTCTGCTTTACGCTTCCTTGTACATGTCATACATCTCTGAGAAATGGGGATGACTAAACAAAGAGACAAAAGCAAAGAGCCAGAGGATTCAGTCGACTACTGGGACATTACACAGTGAGCTTATGGAGAGCCAGTGACAGAGCAGGCATGGAGGCAGTTGACAAAATGGTGCCTGGTCTCAATTACTGCACAAGGCAATGCCCATTTTCCTGTTTTTCTCAACATCAGTAAAGTCTGACTAATCAAATGGTAGGCTGAGATACTTGTGTGAGGCAGAAAGGCCAAAATCACAGATGGTACAATCTTAAATCTTAAATTATTAAGGGAGTACACAGCAGATGGATTATTCATGTCTTGAACTCAGGTAAGTTTAGCTTCGATCTGGATTAAGTCAGGCAGGGAACACACGCTAAACTGCTACATCTAGAGTATACCTGGGGTAGTAGGTGTTTAGACTTTGACACATAAAAAAAAAAACTTAATATGAAACATCTGTCAGTTTCCACATCATAATAACAATGAAGTGCAAGAAATATTCAACTCAAACAAGTCTACAATAGAACCAGGGAACTGATGTGACTTGTGACCCTGCACATTGAATAGGCAAAAGGCAATGTGTGAAGATAATGGATGAAGATAATGCTTTTTTTTCATGTTGTCTGTTTTAGCAATTATACTGGTTGCAGTTCAATAAATGTACAAAGAGCTGAGATTGCGAAATGTAGTGTATGTACAGTGCAACCATTAACTGCTGGTGTGCACTGATCGTGTCTGCATGCACACTGAGACTGGTTTGGTTTGGTTTGAGTGTATATGATGTTTATATGAGAAACCTGGTTTTTCATCTTTGTATTGATATAACTGTAACTGTACTCAGATTAATAATCATCTTGTAGCAGATGCGTCTTGATTCCTGAACATCTGACTCACTTTTCTCTGAAGATGAACACAGTTTGGTTTCTGACTCTCTGCTTCATTGACCACCGCTGGATTTAGTATTTTCATCTGATCATCACTATAAGAAAATGAGGTTGATACAACAAAAACTAGATTTTAGTATTAGATATTATTATAACTAACATAACTACCACCTAACATGAATGGACGACACGCCGCAAATATAGCAGAGAATGGCCAATAATAACAATAACGCCCAATCCAGATTTCTGAAAAACTGAAAATAATATTTATATAAACCTAATCAGGACACTGGTACTAATCAGGACTTCATTTGCCTATTCATCATGTGTTTTATTTGAAAAGTTGGCATTAATTAAATCCATGTGAATAATTTTTCTGTAATTACACAATTTTTTACTTTTCAATATCTATTTTCTCTTATTGTACTTTCTTTGTTTTCTACATGAATTTGTTGTATCGCTCTGTGTAGATTCACAGGTACTTAAATGCACTGTAGTTAACCAGGATATATCATGTACATAATGTGAATGGCATATTTCCAGATTTACAGTGTCTGTAAACCTCTACACTACGCTAACCCCTGTTGTAACGCATATGGTTCAAATTAGTATCATGTTATATGTTTTGTTGTAGAAAATTAAACCATACATGTGAATACTGGTGCGGGATGTACAGAGACTGTCAGTCTCTGACACTGAAAGATACTATATATCACTACAAACCTGTAAAGAAATGATATTTTGGACAGCTGGGTGAACTTTATTCATTTTCACCTTTTTAGTTGATATAGAGAAGTTGTTAGTAATTTTTTGCGTCTTTATACATTCAACAGTTATGGATCACCGCTCATATGGAGTTATGTTCATGTCCACCTGACAAATCTAAGTCCAGTATTCACTCTCTCTCTCTTTTAGCCCTCGTTGTGGTATGTACCAGCTCCTAAGGGAAATATCTGGCTATAGCTGCTAAATGCTCCGCTGTGTTCACCCACCAACTGTGCCTCTCTGTCGTTTAGAGATGAGCAGGCAGTGCACAGTGGGTTCTGTGGGATTTTACAGGTATTCTGCTGAAAACAGCTGTCTGCTACAGTTGTAAATTACATTATGATAGCAGTGAGAATAGTGGGACTGACAACTAAACAGTGAGCTGTAACTCCTTATAGAGCTTGTAAAGCTGAAGGGAGATTCAGATTCAGGTGATAATACTCTGTAGGTTCATCTCTGTAAGTGACCCTTTTCACATTGTCACTTGATACATTTCTATTATAAAATATCACTTATAGAAGCTTTTCTATTATCTAAACTAAAACCTGTACATTATGTTCTTTCTGGACTGATATTCATACATGGTGCTTTGACTTTTATGGACATTTGTCAAACGTCTATAAAATATCTCTTGCACTGCAAAGACACCATAACTTCTATATTTGGATGTTTTGGACATATATTACTGTGGCCTGAGGCTGACCTCTTTGCAAGACACTGTGCAGTATTATAGTTCTACTCTGTTCAAACTTAATGTATCAGCATCATAATGCTCTGATTCGGCAGACTGACACAAATTGTTTATTTGATTTACAGTTGTCCCCCTGTAAGATTAATTAACATACGCTATGGCTATTTATAGGCAGATTTTGGAAGTGGGGCTGCCATTAAGTGAATTATTGTCTGTCACCACATCCAGCACTTCTCTTGAAATAATCAAATCAGCTATGTAAAGTGCAGCCTTTAATCTTATTTTCTAAACCTTATTACATTTTGTTGACAGGACGTTGGTGCGTCTGCTGGGTGCTGGGCGTGCACAGCAAGGTTGTCACGTCCTACGATCTGTGTATTATATTTTCATGAGCATTGGAGCAATAAAAGAATATGAGACAGTTGCTGCTTGTATGATAGAGAGCATACATTGTTCAGCAAGTGTGTATCTTACCTTATCTTTGAGGTAAAGGATATTTCAGCTTTTATTTTTGTAACACTAACAGTAGTAATACAACTATCATGCTGCTCCGTGTTATCTCCATCTGTTAGAGCTTAGTTACAACAACAAAAGTTACCAAACTTTTCTTCATGTTGTTAGAAGTCAAAACTTATCACATGACAAGGGGCCAGTGGCTTCTTCTGTGTTTTGTGCTTTTGGACATAAAAGATGACGTTAATGCCTGATGTTAGATTTTAGTTGTCCTCCTTTTTTTACCACGAAGAGAGCACTCAGCAGACACAAGCAATAGACTCTCAGGGAAATGTGGCATCAATATTACATGATATCCATCTACTATCAGCGACAAAGTAAACCCTCTCAGAGCAGGCACACTTCATATCTGAAACTGTAGCTTTAGTGCATATGTTTCCTCTCTATGTTTAGATATGAAATGAAAAGTCTGGCATGAGTTGCAAACTCTGATTTTGGATCTGGGCAGGGAAGATCAGAAATCAGTCTTCATTTGTTGTCCTTTCGGACAGTCTGACAGTCTTTATTTTTATGGACACTTCAATCTGAGTGTAGCGGTTATTAGTTCAGAGAATCTGGCAACATGTTTCAGCACATTTTGTGACTCATGTGGAGGTGCTCAACATGAGTCAGCAATGTCTAGTGGGAATATTGAGCCTCTAGCTGAAAAATCTCGTCTGTTTTTATTTTATTTTGAACAACATTTAACAACATTTAATCGCACATACATAATGGATACATACAAAAATGCGGATGAAATTAAAAGATGTCAGAAATCTGAAATGGCAGCGGCAGCAGAGTAGGAGTCTGTCATCAGTACCTTTCCCTTAAGTAGCCTGTAGAGGTTTTTCCTTGTCAAACAACAATGCCTTGCTTTAATATTTAATGTTCTGTATTACTATACAAACTGTCTGACAGTCGACTGGTAGTGTGTAAACTCTAGAATTGTTTAGTAGCCCTTTCCAGCCTGTTGAGCATCAACGACTCTTCTTCTAAGGTCTTCAGAAATCTCCATTGCATGAGCCGTGATAACCTTTAACAAACCCATGTTGTCAAAATCAGACTTCAATAATGAAGACCTAGATTTTTCAGTGCAGTGCCGCCCTGACTCAGGTTTCCCTTACTGTTGCCACACACAAATATTTAAGATTAATTCATTTTCCACAAAAGAATGAATTAAATGAATAAGTGTAATTGTGTGTCTCATTTGTGAACTTGCAGTAAAGTCAGATTAGATTTTACGTCACATTTATGAAGAAACTCTGGAGTGCTGCTTTAGTCCTTATTTACTTCATAGTGAAATACTTTATGGCTTAAAATAATCATGTTGAGCATATGTGTGTTATTTTTATTTACATTCATGTAATAATTAGAATTTGGAATCAGAGCTGGAGGACAGTGTTGGCAGTCTTCCTCCACTGTCTGGCAATCAGCTCTGCCACATTACAGTATGAGACTCCCGCTTCAAATGAGCTTGTAGTTGTCTACGTCACATTTTAGGTGACCTCTCTGGAGGCTGGTTTTGGACATATGTCCAGTCTGCCACTTTATGGGCCCATTGTTGCAAGAGACCACAATCGTCATCATCCGTTATACACCAGAAGGTGTTATGATGTTTCAGGATAATATCCCGGGCTTTTGTGATGACAGTCATCCCTTGGTCTCTGTGGTCTCTGGAGATGAGCTCAGCCACTTTAAAGGCTTCCACCCACTAATATAGACGAGAAGTTGACCTTATCAGTGTTTCCTGATCTTGGAAACTTTCCTTTTACCAGTCTTACCTGAATTCATCTCAGCTACCTTACAGGCCTCTGCTCATGGGAAATATGGCTCCATCTTTCCAGAAGCACATGATCAGTACTATTGGGAATCGTCTGGTCTTTCCTGTAGTTTATCAACTAAGCCACTTTATTGGCTTCTTCCCTAATGTGAACCTGGATCTGCTCGTCTGCCATTAGGGCCCACAACTTACAGGTGTGTCATTACTCTCATAATGCACACTCTTTAGTCTGTCCCTCTCAGAGCCAGCTGGAGCTGGAGAAGTAGTGAGGCACCTGCCAGGACGGTCATTACTATCAAGCAGATTGTTTCGCTACTTGTCTCTTATTTTCCATAAATAACAGAAGTTGTTGTCTCTTGATGACCCATTGATGATGTGAACAGAAACATGCACTACAGGGTTCATATATGTATATGAAACATATTTTGCATTTAAACATAACAGAAAAGGAACAATGAAATGTTGTTTCTTATAATACAGTGTGTGTATATTATGATTTGTAGAATTAGATATAGAGTTAGCAATGAGAACACTGGATTTGATTTGCAGTGTTAAAGAAATGTCAGAGGGGGACGTCAGATTTTTGACCCTTTTCCTTTCTCTCTCATTCACACTCATATCCCCAGTGCATACAAAAACTCAATTTCCCCCAGTTCCCAGAGTACAGCTACTCTCTGTTTCACATAATTCGAGTGAAATAACTTGATAGTAGTAGTGGTGCATTAAGAAAAACTTTCACCTTGACTCACACCTGTCTGATTAGCTGCCATCACTTCTCTCTTTGTCTTTCTCTTTGGGTTGTTCGGTTTCTGTCTTTATTCTCTATGATGTGAATAAAGACAGAAAGTCTTATTCCCCCCCCCACACACACACACTTAAAATACTCTACAATAAAAATCTACTCAATCTTTTAAATGTTGTCTCTTTGTCTCAGTCTCTTTGTAGACTCTCCTACTGAATCTCCCTTCAAATGTCCAGATTCTCAGGATTCAGAACTAGAATTAATACAATGCTACCACAGTTAAATAAGTCATAGAGAAGACAAAGGAAAAAATGAATAAAAAGCAGATGGGGAGGTTGAAAGAGGTAGAATAATAATTTACAGTACTCACAGTAGAGATCTTCAGTGGGGCTTTTATTTTTATGGCTTGAGGCACTTGGCTCTCCAGTGTTTGAGTGCTTGCACATGCTGTATGTGTGTTTGTGCTCATATACTGTATATGTCTCCAGTGTACACACTCAGCCCTGTGAAGTGTAATAAACCTACCTACCTAAACTAACAGCCAAAAAATTAAACCTTCACCTGATGGGATCCCCCCATGGGCTTTACTATTAACACACACCACGACACGTAAACGGCCAGTGAAGTATAAAGCACATCGTATTACACGTAGAGTCAGGGTGTTTGTGTCCTTATAACAATGTGACTATGATATTCCTTCTTTCATTTCAAGAGTAAGATTCCGTGTACACTTCATGCGGGTGCTATGTTTTACTTTGTGTGTGTGTGTGTGTGTGTGTGTGTGTGTGTGTGTGTGTGTGTGTGTGTTTGGTCTCGGTAAGGTGTATGTAATAAAGGTTTTCATTTGGTTATGGGGCTTCAGAAGGGCCATCCAGAGAAGCTGCAGATTGGATCTCCTGTGTGTCCGAGAATGGGAAATAACATCAGCCGTCAGGAGAGGAAAGGTGAAAAATAACCTGTCATCACTTCTCTCTCTTTCTCTCTCTCTTTCTCTTTCCCATCTTCTTCTTCCTGACTGTCCTCCCTCTCACCTTTGTAGCTTTTACTCTGTTACTCGCACATCTCAAACTCACTGGCTCATACAGTAGCTTTTCTTGTTCATTTTTACATTGTCTTGTTCCTTCAATGTTTATTGCACAGTGATGTGTTTCTGTGTCTCTTCTATAAGGAAGCTTATTAATGACAAAACTAAGAAGAATTATTTGTCAAATCAACTCATAATAAATAGGAAGCTGCAAAACTTGCTAATCAAGCAAAAAAAAAGCAATTCTCTGATTGGTTAGAAGGGGGAGCCTCACTCAAAAAATGTAGATGTAGATATCTCTTTGCTGCTGCCGGGCTGTTCTGTGAGTCTGACTTCATGGGAGGCGCTTCACGTTTCAAAGCACATTTTTGATTTAAAAAAAATATTCACAAAAGTAAAAACATTATATCCTTAATTTCATGATGAAATCAAAAGCTACAATGATTTCCAGTTTCTATTTCAGTTCATGGTGATATCTGAAGTGATAAAGATGGCATGGAAAATCCCCACAAGTGAAGCCATGGATAGACGACAGTCCTATAACTCTAAATAAATGGGGCCTAAAAACCCCATCTAGTCAGATTGCTACCCTAGATGATATAGCTCTGGCCTCAAGTGCTACTGTGAAGAATCTTGGAGTTATCTTTG
>JAUBNQ010000025.1:4866220-4879874 GCA_032353495.1 Ctenopoma kingsleyae | reverse complement strand
TATTTTGAAAAAATGGCTGTTACTGAAATGTTCTGATTGTTATGTCAGCCATAGGATTATTACTTGAATAAGTGACTCAATAGTTTTAATAGCACATTGTTTCTTATATCATACGGGAATATTTCCCTCTCTAGCTTTGCCACTTCTTATTAAACTACAGTATTTTTTTTTTTTGTTTTGGCATACTGTGATATTCTTTTCTACTAATCACTTTATTCTTTTAATGCGTGTATGGCAAGGGGGGCTTCAAGGAAAAAAGGATGGGAACCACTGATTTAGAGCATTTATTTGCATGAAATGAAAAATGGTCTAAATACCAGAAAAGGTCCAGTGTTTTCAGACCTCAAGTAATGCAAAAAAAAACAACAAAAAAACAAGTTCATATTCATTTTTACACAACACATTACTAATGTTTTAACTCAGGAAGTGTTCAGAAATCAATATTTGGTGGAATAACCCTGATTTGCAATCACAGCTTTCATGCAGTGTTCTCTTAATTTTTTCCAGAGCTGTATCTTTTCTGTGTAAGGTCTTAATCCTTGCACTGTAAAGTGTCTTGAGATGACTTATGATGTGATTTGGTGCTATATAAATAAAGTTGGATTGAATTAAATTGAACTGAATTTAATTGACTTTACATATCCTGAAACAGCTCAAATAAAGCTCTGGATGAACAAAAGTTTGAACATTCAGAGATTCATTCATATTCATATTAACTTCAAACCTATCTGTGTGAACGGTTTTCAGCTACAGGGACTATTACCATGAAATTAAGTAGAAAATATTAATTTTGAATTTTCCAGCTCTTTTTCATGGTAACCACAGAGAAACTACTGTGTGAATTTCCAGGTAATAAATCTATAGTCACCTGTTAATGCCAAGCTATTACCTCATGGTTACTTTGGTAATTACCATGATATTAGGTTGTTATTATATTCTATTTCCATAATATAAACCCCCATTCCTTTGTTAGTGATGAGCAGTAAAGTGCAACCCAAAGTGGCATTTTAACCCTCACTTTATTCCGCTCTCTGTTAAAGCACGTTTTTGGTGAGCAGAGTAAAACTCTGCATAATCTGTATATGTGTGTGTAAGAAAAGAACGTGCACACACACGTTGAGAAACAGTGTGACATAGCATGAAAGATAATGAATAAAAGTGAGAGGGTTAAAGTGTAGTCTTTATCTTTAAATTCTTTAAAACCATGCTTCTGTTATCATGACAGCTGGAGGGTAGGAAAGGTGGGACTTGCTAGACGAGTGTGAGAACAGGACCAGGAGCAGCAAATTGAAAGAGAAAACGTGGGAGAGGTGTGAAACACCAAATATATATAGCTGTAGGGCAGGTGCAGTTTTCATAAAAAGTGACTGGCGATATTGTTTCCTGATTACAAACAAACCAGATCTGTGGAGAATATTAAGCAGCATATGATATGTGGTCCATGAATACGTTTGACTCATTGATTGATGGACTGATTCTGTGATTGACTGACAATCCAACAAATAAACGTGACTCAGGCAAGGAAAGCTACACACGTCATATTAACCCACCCAACGAATTTACCATCAGGAAAATCTCTTGATCACTCTCATCAACCTATCCGACCAGTTTTGCGTGGACATGTCTTTTAGCCCTGGAAGACATGTGAAGTGGGCAAGCACCAAGAAAATGGCTAGAACAAAAATAGACGGACTCCTTCTCCATAAGCTGCTGAAAAGAATGGTTTAAATAGATTTGAATGGGAGGTGTAAAGTGGGCAGGCAGTGAAAACACTGTTGTGTTCACCAGAGGAAGCCAGACATGTTGGAGAACATTTGGTATGCAGTACACCCTGAAGAAAAACATGTCACCGTGGGCAACACTGAGTAGTGGATGCTCATTTTTCCCAGACGAGTGTGAATCTGCCCCAAAGACAGCAGATGATGTCTTCAGTTCTAACAAATTGGGTAGAACACAATATTTGTGTCTCTCTAAATGAAAATCTTGTCATGTCATAGTGTCATTGCGATGTGTGCTTGCGTGTGTCAAAAGGGTTGCGGCGGGGTTTCTTACCTTTTTTTTTTCATTCGTTTGTGTGTGCGTGATTTAATGTTTGTTTGCACCTGTGTGCAAATATCAGAGAAGTGTGAGGCGTCATGTTGACTCTGGAGATCGATGGTTGATTTTTCAGCAAAGGGAAAAGGCCAATCTTCTACTGTAATAACACTGGCACACTAAACATTGATTTCTGGCTACATCTTTTCTTGTATTTTATGCTGGAATCTGCTATGTTTTGTCTTTCACCTGGTGTGTCATTTGAACATTATACAGTCATCAAGGACAAAAAAGAATCACATTCTAATATGAAATGAATGCCAGGTTTGAATGCCTTACTTCTTAATGTTATGGTTGAAATGTTGTTACTAAATTATTGTGCTGTTCAACAGATCTTAGGGACCCAGGTGTTATAAAATTTACTCACTGCACCATTCAACTAGATAAAGAAAGTCAGAGAAGCAACAATAGTGGATGCAGCAGAAACAAAAGAAATCTCTACCCAACTGTAGCTTTCCTAGAGCCTTGTTTAACAAATATGTATTAAATATTAAATATATACAGGTATATCGGTGTGGTATAGTGCTGGGAAGTGTGATCTCGCCTCCAGTCCTGACCTCTAAATACTCTACATGGAACTATTCTGTTTGACATGTCCAAGGAGTGCAGTACATGCCAACAGGATGCTACCATCAAGTTAAAGTAAAGCAGTGTACTTCATAATTTTTAAAAAAAATATTAAGTTACAGGCTACATAAAGCTGGTAATTTACACCATCATAAGGTATATACAGAGTAAACAGAGCTAGCAGGAGAATGTGAAAGCATTTGTCAGTGTTACACTCAGATATTGGAAAAGATATAAGCCACTGTAGAAAGGTTTGTTCATTTTTAATCTATCAAACAAATGCCAGCAAATCTACAGTCTAATCAAATATGACAGGAAACTAAAATTCCAAAATATAATATTATGAACCAAAAAATATATATAAACATAATTTGATGGGAAATTACGTCTTCGTCTCTTTTAATGACATAATGACATAAGTGAGAGTGAAAATATATTCAAATAATCTATATCCATAAATTAAACGAAAATAAAATCCACCTTAAACTCTTCCACTGCAGATATCTCTACCTAGAAGGCAAAACAGTGCGCAGAGTGGCTCAGCACACTAATTAACACTCTCAGCGTGTATGTGTGCGCGTGTCTGTATTTCAGTCTAGCGGTGTGTTAAATGCACCTGATTGGATTGTGAAGATGAAAACTTAAGTTTGCTTCTCACGCCCTCAATTAATTTAAATATATGCAGAGAGGAGAGTCTGACTGGCCCATTTACTTCATCTACACATTAAGGGATAGATGGAAGTCAAGGCAGAGAGGGACAGAGAACTGCTGGGGGGTGGAGAGAGTGGGAGAAACAGATCCAGGTGCAATGAGGGAGGAAGGAGAAAGTAAGAGTGGAGGAAGACTGTAAAGTCTAATGCACTATAGGTGATGTGCAGAGATGATGACATATCCAAGTGTACTTGCTAGTTTAGTTCATAAGCACATTACAGGATATTTGAATGAGTCTGGGGGTTGTGGTCTAAATGTGGTCATGAGGTGGATTTTTTTGTTCAAAATGTAATTGTTAATGTGTAGTTGCTAACAGCAGAACAACAGAAGAAATTCCTCAAATACCTAAAAAAAAAAGTAAACCAAAAAGTGGTTAAATAATAAAGCTGGTTATTTTCCATATTTCTGTCATTTTCAACAATGCCATGAAAAGACTAAATGCAACAATGATCAGCATCTATCTACTGTAACACGGGAGAATCCAGAATGTGGTTCTAGTTTGTTGATCTGTGCCACAGAGCTCCTTGTTGTTCAAAACCTGCTAAAAACACATCAGTGAGTCACACTGCTGCACTGGGTGACATGTTTCTTCCTCACAATCTTTTTTTAAAAAAGGGCCCCAAAGGCTGAAAACAACCATGATTTTTTTAGTCTCTGAAATTAATTTCTACAACAAAAAGTGATAGTTCCTGGGTGGACTCCCAGTATTTTGAGCCTTTTTTTCCCCCAGAGCTAAAGTCATATTTTTCATTGGGAAGAAATATACTCACTGGCACCTTTAGGTGCACCTTGCTAGTATCAGGTTGCACCCCCCTTTTGCACCTTAATTACTCATGAGATTGAGATTCAACAAGGTGCTGGAAACATTCTTTAGAGATTTTGGCCCATTACACTCAATTCTGATCCCATCCAAATGTTGCAGCAGAGATTAAGACTCATGTGACCGGGCAATGTTTTTCACACATCATGCCACGTTCTCCGGAGCCTTCCTGGTGCACCCTTCGTTCACGTACTTTTCACCTGGAGTCTGGTCTTCTGCTGAATTTAGCTTTTGTCATTTACCCAGGACTACATGTCAGCTCTCAGAAGTCCCTTAGTCACTAAGTTCTATACTTAGTTGTCTTTGTCTTTAGTTTCACTGCTTTTTCCTTGAGATTTTCCTTAGCTCCTGAGCTTTAGTTTGGACTTATTATAGCCTAAGTTGTCTATTAAACTACAAGCCCATCTGCTTCGAGATTCAGCATGTTGTTCGTTCACAGATGCTCTTCTACATACCTCCTGTGACCTCTGGCACCAACAAGACATTTTCACCCAGAGAACTTCTGCTCATTGGATATTTTCTCATTTTCAGACCAATCTCTGCAAACCCTAAAGATGGCTGTGTGTGAAAATACCAGTAGATCAGCAGTTTATGAAACACTCAGACCAACCTCGCACCAACAACCACATTGTTTGTTCAAAGTCACTAAAATCACCTTTCTTCTCTATTCTTCAGCTCAATAAAAAAAGGAACATTTAAATCACACAATAGATCTTGATGAACAAATTATTCATGTTAAAAAACAAAATGACATAGCAACAGTTGCTGCCAGTAGTGACAAGAACACCAACAAAAACACAAAACTTTGGGAGAATCAATCAGGAGTGATAGGGAGAGAGCATTTGTCTGTGGCCACCACATGCAAAACCATTCCCTTTCTCTGGGTTGTCCTGCTTTTTCCTCTCCACTGCTGTCACTTTCATTTACACCAAAGCAGAAGTAACCGATTCACAATCACTTGTGCTTTCTAACTGGCAATAGAGCACTATGGCAGAGACAAATAAGCTAAAATTAGGTCCTGGATTCACAGACGTTACAGTCGACACAATTCAGCGTTGGTTTTAGTCTTTCTGTAGTATTTGTTGAAAATAACACAAATAGATCCTTTAAAAATGTAACCTCGTGTTACATTTTGCTGGTGTCCTGCTGGTCTGTTATACGGAAGTGATTAACAAGGTTGTGTTTAATTAAATTAGTGTTTGCCTGCATCTGCTGCAACAACTGAGTAAGTAACTGTTCTTTACTCCTTTAATTATCATCAATTAAAAATTGTTAAGGAGTCAAGTTAAATTAACATTTATTAAGATATAATAGAAGTGCAAAAAGTCAAACTCAAGAGAGGCTTCTTCATATTCTCCATGACTGATTCTCTAATTCTCTATTGAAAAAGATACAAAGACTTGTTTCACAGCAGACATTTTGAATATAACAACCTGAATATAGTTGGAACCAATCACATTAACAATGGCTCTGTTCTGACAACACTTACTTTGCAGATATTAATTATGAGATTAGTTAAACCCAGACAGGGAACTACACTGCTTTAAATCACTGTATAGAATTTACCCATTAGAGGCTACAAATGAAAAACAAATCAGGTATTTATCACGAGATGCAGCTTATATGCAAAAAACAACAGGAAACAGCCAATATTTTGTACTGTGTATTAAAGTAAGCAAAATCAGAGAAGGAGAAGCACTTCGTTCAGTTGTTATTTTTGCTTGCAGGTAATTTGGGGATTGCCTCTCTACCACTGGGAAGATGAAAAGTAAGAAAGCACCTAAAAATAGAATACTGAAAGAGATGGAGAGAGGCTCTGTGTAAACGTTGTCTTTTCAGGGTTGCAGGGAGGTTGGATCCATCCCAGTATAAAGTGGGTGGATGGCAGGACAAAAATGAGCCAGACAGGTCACACGACCATCACAGTGAAGACACACAGTAAATACAGACAAACACACTGACATCTGCAGGCAGTTCCACTCCAACTCAATCATATGCCAAGCAAAATTTGGAATTAAGCAAACACAGAAAAACACAAAAAATCCACACACAAATGGCTGAAGATACTATTTGAGTCATTAGCAGTCACTGGGCTGCTGTGATAAATACTGAAAAACAGTGGGGGGAACAGGGGATGGGGGGTGAGGGAGCGAGAACGTGAGGAAGAGCTAGAGGAGGAAGGTAGCTAAGAGCGCAGAAGGCAGAGGCCAGTGAAAAGCAGAGCTATTTAAAACACGGTGAAGAGAGGAGAGGACCAACTCAACTAGCACTTACCTACAGGTCACATGTTGTTAATGGAAAAGAGATGGAGTGGTGGATGAAGGGAAGGAAAGACGGAGAGTGGAGGAGGAAATGGGTAAAAGGTCAAGCGAATGTAAAGACGTCTCCCAAAGATTCAGAGCTGGGGAAAGAGAAGGAAATACCTGGTGGAGAACAAGATACACTGAGTATGGAGAAACAGAGAGGGAATTTACACACACACACACACAAACCCTCCACGAACTGCCACCTTATCCTGGTGGAGGGGTTTGCATGTCCCAATGATCCTGGGAGCTCCTGGGAGTTGTTGGGGGCTTCATGCCCATGGTAGGGTCACCCAAGGCAAACTGGTCCTAGGTGAGGGAAGAGACAAAAAGCGGTTCATGCCTTTTTCCCCTCGCCGAGGCCCCCTCTGGAGCCAGGCCTGGAGGTGGGGCTCGATGGCGAGCACCTGGTGACCAGGCCTTCACCCATGGGGGAAGGGGGAAGGGAGGGTGTGTTCCAACTACAGAGGGATCACACTCCTCAGCCTCCCTGGGAAAGTCTATTCGGAAAGGAGGGCCCATCGGATATGCAAACAGGAGGATCAGTGTGGTTTTCGTCCACAGTGGACCAGCTCTACACCCTTAGCAGGGTCCTGGAGGGTGCATGGGAGTTTGCCCAACCAGTCTACATTTGCTTTGTGGACTTGGAGAAAGCATTCTACCAAGTCCCTCCATGTCCCTCCAGGAGTATGGGGTTCCAGGTTCCCTATTAAGGGCTGTCTGGTCCCTGTACAACTGGTGTCAGAGCTTCGTCCGCATTGCCGGCAGTAAGTTGAACCAGTTTACGGTGAGAGTTGGACTCTCTGGAATGCCAGGGCTGCCATTTGTGACCAATCCTGTTCATAATCTTTATGGACAGGATTTCAAGGTGCAGCCAGGGTGCTGAGGTGGGCTCAGCATTGGGTCACTGCTTTTTGCAGAGGACGTTGTCCTGTTGGCCTCATCAGGCTGCGACCTTCAGCTCTCACTGGATCGATTCGCAGCCGAGTGTGAAGAAGTTGGGATGAGAATCCAAATCTGAGGCCATGGTCCTCAGCTGGAAAAGGGTGGAGTGCCTTCTCAGGGTTGGGAATGAGATAATGCCCCAAGTGGAGGAGTTTAAGTATCTCTGTGTCTTGTTCACGAGTGACGGTAGAATGGAGCAGGAGGTTGACAGACGGATTGGATAGCGTCCGCAGTGGTGCAGGCTCTGTATCAGTCCATCGTGGTGAAGAAGGAGATGAGCCAAAAGGCAAAGCTCTCAATTTACTGGTCGATCTAAAATGAGGTGGCTCGGGCATCTAATTAGGATGACTCCTGGACGCCTCCCTGGTGAGGTTTTCCGGGCACGCCCCACCGGGAGGAGACCCCCGGGGAAGACCCAGGACATGCTGGAGGTACTATGTCTCTCGGCTGGCCTGAGAATGCCTTGGGAGCCCCGCGGAGGAGCTGGTAGAAGTGGCCGAGGAGAGGGAAGTCTGGGTATCCCTGCTGAAGCTGCTGCCCCCGTGACCCAACCTCGGATAAGCAGATGAAGATGGATGGACACACACACACACTAATAGTTTGAATATACCTAAATTGAGGCAATAATTGAATTATGTCATGAAAATTTTATTCCCCTCTATTCTTTGAATAGAGGGAAATAAACAAATCACAGAAATGGATAGTTGTTTGTTTGTTAGTTGGTTTTCAGTGTTCCCATGTAATAAGTAAACTGTATATGAGATAAGAAATCCTCAGTAATAAAAATCCAGCCCTGTCTCCTAAAAATGACGTTTGTATACAACTAAACTGCAATCCTGATTACATTTTTGTAGAGAATGAACGTAATTTTATGGAGACGGGGTTGAAATATACATATAAAAAATAATCGCCAGGACAAGTCCCTGCATTTTCTTGTGTGAACTGTGACACATCAGGCATTCTACCTGAATAAACATACATAACTGAGTAAATTGGGTTACCTTAATTTCTCTATTAATATTGTTCAAGTTATTTTTGTTTATGAACCCACTAACATGAGAGAGGCAGGAATGTTAAGTCATTACAGCTGCAATCACATTCGATTTCAATGCAAAGTGCTGTGACTCACTTATATTCAGCAAGTCTCATTTTGAGCAATGATGTGATCCAAAACAGTTCACTTTGCACAGAGATCCTAATAACATGACATGAGCAGAACAAATAAAATGAAACTTCATGATGTGTAAACCACTCAGTGTGCCATAGATTTTCAAGTGCACTCTAACACATTAACGCATATTTTTTGTGCTATTCTGTCATTATCTGATTGTGGAGAAAAGAACATTAAATCAAACTCACCTACAGTACTAATGTACTTTCTCTAGGTTTATTTATTTAATTATTTATGGATTTATTTGTAGTCTGCTATTATGTCATATTTATATTTTGTGAAAAACTAACATGGTGTTTCAGTCTTACTTAACCTCATTGATTTGGATTAATTTATCTACAATTTAAGACGTGAACAATCTCGAAGACCACATATGTGGCATGTCCCATAAAGGCATCTCCTGAATACCGGCTGCGTACTGGACCATGTCGTTTTCATGGTTACGTTGACAAACGTGCAGAAACAATCACTGTCATTTTGAAATGAGACACAAGCAGTGGTGTCCCATGTCATAATCCTTTTGTTTTGAAGAAACTCTGATCTGGCTTAGTAGAGGCAAACTCAATTCAGACGCAAACTTGTTGTGTCTGAAGTGAGTTTACCTCTACTAAGCCATTTATGTTCAAACAAAACTGGGCCAAAGTGTTATCTGCATAAACTTCAAACTTGGTCTGTGGTGTACACCCACCATCCACCTCTGCCATGTCCTGTGGTGGTTGTGAATCTGTTGTTGTTCGTACATGTAGTGCTTCATTCTGTTGCATCGTATAGGTCTGTACGAGGCCTAGGGTTGCTTTCAACTGACCATACTGAACTATAAATAGTCACACAGGGAAATACGCATCATAGAAAAGCAAGAGACATCAATTTCTCTGCTGACCAGAATGCATTGCATTAATAAGATTTTCACAGTGTCTCCACAGGAATACCTTTCACACTGCTTTCACAATTAAAAGAGCTATCTCTCCACCCACCCACATACAACACATGGTTGAATGTGATGATTTCTGTGGCTTTTCTTCTGGGATATGCTGGAAATTACTGACAGAGATGAAGAGTGGTTAGGTAAGTGAATGTTTAAAAGTGAAGCAAAGAATTTATTGTTAACGTTATTGTATTAGTACAAAAAGAAAAGCAAAATGTAATCACCTGATAGACAAGAATCATAATACTGCCACCACAAATTCTTCTCAGACAAAATATAGACATACAGTAAGTCATTTGGGACATTTATTATGCTTGTTTGTCTCTTTAATTGTCAATAAAGTGGCTATAAAATATAGGCTATATAATCCTGTTATCTATCCTATAATGTAACCTCTGCTTAGTCAAGCTCAGGATTTGTTTTCGCTGGCCAGGTACTACTATTACTACTTTTTCTACACAAAGATTGTCTAAATTGGCACTTGTCTTAGATTTGTTTGCATGTATGCCTTTTAATTAAAATTATAAATGGGTTTAAGTCACAAAACTCACACAGATCTGAAATAAAATTACTATCTCTGCAGCAGTTTGCCCTAATAACACCCAATTAGTAGAAGCATAGAGGATAACAGTGATGTCACAAGATTTAATCAAAATGTTGGAGCTGAATTGCCATTAGAATTGTTTTTACCAAAAAGGTTGAGAAAGAGTCCATTAGCAGGGTGAGTCACTGCAGTGTCACAGCCTCGCTTCCCTCTTCCCTGTGAAAAATCACCAGTGTGATGCGGCGGGAAGGCTGACAGCTGCATAAAGCAGCACACACTTACACCTGTCTAGTCACATTACAAGTCTGATTATTCTCAGAAAATAAACAGCAGTGCTCAGTGTCAAAGTCCTGCACTCTGCATCCACCCTGTGTTTGTAATATAGCCACAGCCTTATAGATGTCCTCTACACTGCATTTTCTACTTTCATTCTATTTTTAGCACCAGGATCAGCCAAGTATTGGCCACTACGTTACAGATGTACAGCAGCACTGTGAAAACAATGGAGCAAAATTTCTTTACACGACGTTGTTATTGTTTCTCTCTCTGTCGTATCAGTTGGAATTTACTTTAACATCAGCTCCACCTTCAAGCAGATATGATATTTTGAAATGAAACACTTCAGCTGTGGTAAAAGTTTGATTTGCAGGTCGTCTGCAAGTTCAACAGAATTTTCAGCTGATAATAACGCAAAAGGTCATTTATTGGTATTTTGATCTTAAGCAGACAAAAATCAATGCCCGTTGTCTGCCTGGCTCAGCCATTCACTTTTTGGTCTTGTACAACTTTCTCCACATTTTCTGCCCATATCTCTCTTCTTTTTCTCTCCTTCTCCCTATTTATCTTAGTTTTCCCTCATGCGCTCTTCCCCTCCTTCTCTCTTAGTTCTGTGGTTCTTTATTGTATCCTGTGAAGAGATGAGAGCATCTCTCCCTGTATCTCCAACCTGTGTGTATATGCGTATGTGTATGTGTGTGTGTGTGTGTGTGTGTGTGTGGTGGTGAAGGATTTTGGGGTGTTAGGGTAGCACACATAAAGGTCAAAGCTGACAGCCTTTTAGCAATGCTGCCAACAGTGCACAGAAGAAAACACATAGACAGACGGGCAGATAGAGGGAGAAGTGTGTGCAGAAACAGACATAAAGAATGAGGGAGATGGATGCCTGATGGGTGGAGGGAAGCAAGGAGGGTTGGCTTGATAGCTGGCCAGATTGATGATGAATGGATTGTAGATGAGAATAAAGAGCTGACAGGCATGGGTAGATGGATGGATGGCAGACTGACATTTTAATCTTTATCTATCTAGGTTGGTCTCATTGAGACATCTTGAAACTTTGTTACATCCACTTGCAAATTTTAGGAATCAAGAACATCGACATTGGTGGCACTTATTCTCCACTCTGGTGGCATTAGATTGTTGCAGAAGAACAATGTGCGATGAGATGATGCCATTTAAGAAGCAGAAAAAACAGGTAAAACTCATGATAGAAATCAGGTTTGTGCTTGTTTCATGGATTTCTATGTTTTTAACTATGACGAACATTACAGTCATCTCACTGTGCCACAGAGATCTCATATTCTGCAGTTCTACTCTGTTTTTTAAGTACATATTTATAAGAGCAGTGAGACTGAATCAAATCAGTAAAGCTGTGGGACATGAAAACAAACTATAAGCTAAAAGATATTGTTCCCTTTTTTATGTCACACATATAGGGCCTAATGTACTAAAATCCCAGTTAGCAAGTACTAAATTAGGTGCACAATCTTGAAAATTGCAGCAGGCATTTTATGGGTGATCTAAATTGCAGGAAAGCAAAATTGGAAGAGACTAATAATTACTTTGATGAGCTACAGCAACAAAATCTCAGTATTACAAGAAGAAATGCTCCTAAAACTCTCTGGAAATTAGCAGCCACATAAAAAACATGTTTGGCCTCATTTATTGTGTCCTGAGCATGTGGATATCAGTACCAGTACCAGTACCAACCCATTCTCCATAACAACAATTTCAGGACTTGGGACAACACACATGGCAGCAACAGCTACAGGATGCTGGAATGACCCTGACTAAAGGAAGTGCACAGATGCAAGGTTACATGTCAAAACAAACTGCTGACACTGTGTACCTTTCAATTTTTATCTAATTTTAAGATGTTATTATTCTCCCAATATGATCACCCTGAAATATGCTTTTCTCATGGGCACAGAAGCTCCCATGCATCCGTGATAATCAATGTCTATGACTTGCACAAGAAGGACAGAAGAAGCACATATCAAGACACAGTCTGCAAATATCCATGCAGTTAAAATTCTGTTGTCCTTTCACCCAATTTATAAATTAACTGTTAATTCTTCTATTAAAAAAATGATAGAAAGAAGTGGAAAGTGAGAATGTAAAATAAACACAAGCTGGAAATTATATTTATGGTGTCTTTCTCACAGCTTTTTGACTTGACTTGACTTCTGGGACCATATTTGACCCAGCGTTTGTAAATGAGTGACCTCACATTATACTGTTAGATTAGATACAAAATGTTACAACACTGAATATCAGATCTTTTTATTTTCCCTGAATATTCACTTTCAAATTAACAAGAGACAAACGTTAACAGTTTCTGAATGTCAGGAGAAAATGTCATCCAGCTTGAGACTGCACCAACATGTAAAACGCACTGCAAGCAGGCTCCCAAACTGACTACTGAGTTCAGCTAACCACGTTTGCAGGCTGTTCCACACAGACCCCTCCCCTCTTCTCTCTGCTTCCATTTAAGTTCATTAGTTTTGCTATCAGGGTTGTTGTAGCAGGGACAAAAAGCTGAACCACATCCCACAAATAGCTCCCCAGGGAAAGCACAGGAGCAGGAGAGCAGAGAACAAGGTGGCACGTCTAAAACAAAGAAATATATGGACAAGAAGGCAAAATCAGAGCACATGAACATGAGCAACAAGGAAATATGAAGAGAATAGTGATGCAGAAAGAAGGAAAAGGTTGTATGTAGAAGGCCAGGGCATGTCAGAGATAAAAGAAAGAGAAAGACTGAAAGGCCCATGAGCTTAAGAGAGGCAATAAGGAGAGAAAGAAGAGAAAGAAAGGAGGAGGGAAGATAATGATTTAAAAAAAACATACCTCAGAGGTCTTAGTTGTCCAGGTGTGTGCGTCTATGCATGTGTGTTAAGGATGAATGCACTTACGAGAGGGGCTAGACAAATGAGAGGCCCTGAGTGAAGTGACACTGCATCCCTCCTCTCATCATCCGTAAGACTCAGGAGGCACCACACACACACACACACACACACACACAAACACGCACATCAACTACAAACCGAGTGTAGAAAGAGAATGTGGAAGCAAAGACAGAGATGACAGGGAGAACAGAACAGGGGGAGCAATGTTTCTGTCCACAGGGAATAATGAAGACAGAAACAAGTGACATGAACATCATCAGACTGAGACACCCAGTTCCACCGCATCAAATAACTGTTTTGTACCAAAGGGGGAAATTTATTCAGCCTGACACTAATTTTCATATATTGTCATTAGAGTCAAAGAGGAGAATGAGCAGAGAGGGTTACAA
>JAUBNQ010000025.1:4773669-4784304 GCA_032353495.1 Ctenopoma kingsleyae | reverse complement strand
TCTGTACAAATACACCTGACAGACACAGCTGATGTCTGGACAGTTGTGCATGTGTGCTCACACGCGAGCGCGCGCGCGCACACACACACACACACACACTAAAAGCTCCACCCCTCCACTGCGACTAAAAAACAGAGTAAAAGGTCCATGATTTTATGGGAAAGTGTGTCTCTGTGCCTCACTGGAACACATCTGGACATCGAGTGCTCGCTCTGCTCCAGATGTGTTTTTAACCACTGCAGACCATATCACACCTGGACACCGCAAAGCCACATAAAAAAAACAAAAACAAGTGATCTGCAATACCAATAAACAACCAAATTAGATATAGTGCGTTGATACAGCTTGATGTTTGAAATTTACAAGCGTATAGAGTCATTCATACTGTGTGCGTTGGATTCTCGTGCTCTCGATATTAGCGGGACAAATGACGTCATTGTTTGTCATTATACACACTGCTGAGGAAATGACTTCATTTCTAAATCTAAATACCTTCCCCTTTGCTCTCTCTTTCTTTACTCACACACTAACACACAAAGGGAGGGAGTGCTACCTGTGTGGCCCCAGGAAACGAAGCTGAGGACCCTCCTAATGACTTAATTGAGCTAATTAACAATGATAAGACGCCCAATCAGCATGCCGGCTTCCTGAAGGCTCTTGTTAGGAGCTAATTAAAGAACCAATCACAGCAGGAGAGGTGATGGCACTGCATCACAGTAACGGGGCAAAAAATTAAACGCAATGTAACAGTTCTCTGCAACATCTTGATTGGAGTAGTGCTCATGAGGCTTTTTTGAAATAACAAAAGGCGCATAAGGAGTAAGATAACAATACGAACATGATTAAAAGATTGTAAAATTTTCTGTTTTACAGTATGGGGGGGGGGGATTATGCGTAAGTGACTGTTCCAAATTTAAAAGGTTTGTATCACTCTCTCCTTTTCAGCCATATAACTTTGCTTAATTTAACTGGACAGGTAAAGATGTCTTCTCTTTCTCTGCGATACAGTGACAGTGTTTATTCACTCTGCTGCAGTGAATTACATGTCGTCTGATACAACTACAACTGATCACAGTATTTTTTGCCACAACTGTAACTACTTTGAAGCAACTGTTATCACAACTGCTAGCAGTACTGCTACATTTTGGTTCAGTTTTCTCCATCATTACCCCCATCATCACACCATTTTACCTCTGTCCTCTCTGTACCCATCCCTCCCTCCTTCCTACAATTCCCTCCTTCCTCTCTCTCTCTCTCCTCATCTGTGTCTTCCAGGGGTAGTGCTCATGTGGCGTGGAGTCCTCTCTCCCTCTCTCTGTCTCTCTCAATCTGGGCTTCATGCTGTGCCGGTTTAATTGCAACAGCACCCTCGTGTGCCAGTCGGGCACTGTGTGTGTGTGTGTGTGTGTGTGTGTGTGTGTGTGTGTGTGTGTGTGTGTGTGTGTGTGTGTGTGTGTGAAGGAGAAAGAGAAAGAAGGAAGAGATGGAAAGAGAGACCTCCTCAGAGTGTTCAAGGATAAACAGCAGGGTGCTGGGCCACCCTCCTCTCTGCTCCTCCACCTTGTTTTCCATTTCCTCTCCTCATGCTCTTCTTTTTTCTCTGTTCCACCTTCCCTCTCCTTTTTCACTTCCATGCCTTCACACTTCTCCCTGCTAACTCCTACTTTCCACTATGCAACTGCAGTGAAGGCCTCTCTCATCATTTCATCTCTACTGCTCAGCTCCTTCCTTCCCATACTCCATCTCAATCCAGCCCCCACCACCACCTTATCTTCTCCTATTCTCTTCCTCATCTGTCTCACCCCTCTCGCCATCCATCCATCGGCCCCCTGGAATCCCCAACCCTCTCCTGTCTGTTCCTCCCACGATGCCCATGGAGACTTCCAGTCAGAGTTTCCTGCACTTCACTCCTTTCTTTAATCAGCTGTCAAATATGAAACACTCACTCCAATGCTCTTCCCCTCTACACGCTCCCCCGTCTTCTGTGCAAAGAGAAAGAAACGTGTACGCACGCACGCACGCACACACACACACACTCATGTCGAGTGAATGTGCCAGTGACCACAAACAAGCTGATATATATGTGTATTTTGTCGCTCTGTCTGTGGTTAACTGGTCATCACATTTGGTCACTGAAATTTAGTAAACATGGGTGGCACGCATGCATACAAGTACGAATCTCTTTCCATAACTCACATACTGTTCATGATGATGGAGAGCTGGTGTTTCCCACTTAATGACAGCAAAACACTCGCCCACTCCATCTATCCATCAACACTGCTGTGTGTGTACGCTCATGACAGTGTGTGTGCGTGCAGTTTATTAATTCATTCATCTCCTAATGTCATGCAGCTGGGGAGAGAGAGATAGAAGAAGAGGGAGGTAGAGAAGGAGAGTGCTTGGATGAGTGAAGAAAAGGGTGGAGAGACATAATGAGAGAAAAGAAAAAAAAAAACACGAGCCAAAGGATAAGACGAAGAGCTAAACGGGTGGTCCAAAGTGGATGAAAGGTTGAGGTAACGTTTAATCACCCCAGCTTCTTGTTTCTAGACACACAACACACACTTGTCTAAATGATTAGTCATTAGCCAACGAACCCACTGGCAGACAGACAGGCAACAATAAATCTAACAAAGCCATCATCAGTGTCTTGCAGGAACCCTGAGAAAACAAACAACACCACTGACCAAACACTGATTTATAATGTCTATGATCTTGGACAGTGAACAGCAGGTGAATTCAGCGGCAGCTGCTCCACAGTGAAGCTAGTTTTGGAAACCCCATCGACATACGTTGTCTGCAGTCTCTGCAACTTTTTCTATATCATCCTACCAGGAGGTATGGTTGTTAGAACCACTGATTCTGTGCATGTCCATGCATGCACCATGCTGTACAAGACACATGCTGTCAAACATCACTGTCCAACTTGGCTGGAAAAAGGTTTTGCCTCTAATACAATGGGCTTCTCACTCAGAGGACTGTTACACTGTAACCTTCCCATCTGTTACGCATTCTGCAACAGAACTACATACCAAGTTCACAAGGTCACAAAATACTGTTCATCACAGTATGTACAAAGTAAAAATTATTAACCACATCGGTTATTATGACGATGCTTCCTCTATTACAGCTTCTCACACTAACTGCATCTCATACAAGTAATAGTTTTAATAACAAACAGCTAATGATAAAACTTTATAAATAAATAAAATGTTATTAAAAGCCACACAAAAGATTCAATATTGTTATTATAATAATAGAATAATTTACTAATACTCATATGTTTTCATTGTTAGTCCAATGGAAACACAGAGTATAAAAGTGACTCTTATCAAACACATAGAGGCTCACCATGGGTCCTGAGCCCTAGTTTAAAAACACTGCTTTAGGCTGTTTAGACATCTAGCTCACTCTATTGTCCTGTCTGACTAGACAGGGTTTCCAAGCCAGCGAAGCAGGGGCTTGGTCCCAATGGCCCAGTCCCATAGAGCTGCTGCGAGGCTAATACACGTACACTGTATAAGGCAGAGGAAAAACCCAGGAGCACAGCATCCTGTAGTGAAATATTGGGTAAATGGCAACCAGACGGCCAAGACACGTGTGCCAGCACACAGGAAGTGCATGCACCACCCGTAACCTGATCTCTGTCCACAGCTGTCCCAACGTGTGATGAAAAAAAGTAGACGAAGAAAAGTGACACATGAAGGACGTATGTCGTGAAACACTGAAGGAGAGTGAATAAAATGTGAAAGTTGGATGAGAGACGGACAAAAATTATATATGAAACAGAAGAAAGGAGAGGGAGAGAAGTGGTAGAGTTATGAAGGGGTCCCTAAGGGCCAGTGGTGTGGACTGCTCCATTCGTAACATAATAGGGGGTGTATTCTTCCATCATAACTTTCTCTTCAATCACTCACCTTGTGGCACTAGGAGATCAGGAGCAATAAGTTGAGTAATGTGTGTTGATAGTGTGGATGTGTATGTGTAAGAGAGAGACAGGGGGGACGGACAGAGCGCTGAAGGCTAAATGACGAAGACTTCACATTCATGTTGTACATCACAGTGTGTTTCCATACTCTGTGCATGGATATAGATGTGTGTATTCATTTTCTTTGGCTCCAGGTGAGCTGTGCTGCGGATTGTGTGTGTGTGTACTTAACCCCATGTAAGCTTGGTTATTTCTTATGTGTTTTTTTTTTCCACTGGGCTTTTGCCCTTTTGTGTGTACAGTATGACTGTGTGGGTGTGTTTCCAAGGCAGGAGACAGAAAAGTCTGTTTAATCCATAGCAGCCCTGGACACACCTGCACAGCATGCTAACACAACCATAACACATGCACAGAAACACACCGGCACCGGTGTGTTTGTGTGTGTAGCTTAGGGAGCTGCCTCAATACCACACATGGGTAATCCATCCACCACCTCATAGAGAGTGGGATATAGCGATGGAGAGAAGGTAGGAAAGATGGATAAATGTTAGGGGAGAGCACTGCATGCTCAGAATGACGGCAGAGACAGGAGCCTGTGTGAATTTATTCTTCTCAACATATCAATTTACTCTCTTACACTTGCAAAAGGTTGGCGCCTGTTAATAACTTAAATTATTATTAATATGAAGAACTATCCACTGCTCTATTGGCCAAGAGCTGTAATTCCAGTCAGTCTGTTTTTATGGAAAATAAAAAGGAGGGTGTATAAGGGGTAAGAGGATGTTATATTTTTGCACAATTGCATTGTCTTGTTGCAGTTGTTATTTAATTGTTGTATAGTCTTTAAGGAGATCTAATGATTTTTATGTGATGGCTTGGTGGAAGAGTGTTTTCATACATGAATTGACACAATAGATGACACACAGTAAAGGTTGGAAGTCAGACTGCACTTTATAATGTTGCAAATACACAGCTATACACCGCCACTGTCCAAGCACCACCTCTGCGTGCCTTCTCGCCTAATCTCTTTCTCCCCCCATCTCCATCTTCGCTCTCTCCCTTTCATTTGAACACCCTTTCCTCAAACGAGGTCTTCAGCTGGGAAGCGACATCCCTTTAATGGTGGCAGGTAAAAGGGCTAAAGGGACTGTGTATTGAGAGAGGAATGAAAAGATTGAGTGAAAGAGAACAGAGAAAAGAAATCCTAATGACTGGTCGACCCCCTGCTCACTGAAAACAAAAAAGTGCACAAATGGAAGGATGTGGGCAGAGGTATGGCGCTGAGTCTGTGGAGGGAGAGGAGAGAGCAAAGGAGGACGGGCGAGGAGGTGGAGGGGCTGGAGGCACAGGCATGATGGTTAATCTGTGTTTAACAATAACTAGGGAGGAGAAAATACGCAGAGAGGAAGACAGGAGATGACACGGAGAGACGAGGGAAAGTGAGAGAAAAAAAAAAGGACTAACAACAAAAGACAAAATTATTTCTGTTGCTACTATTCTAATGAAAAGTAGTTGTTCTTATCTTTCAATGGCTACTTAGGATGCTGTTTTTTTGTCTGAGTTTAATGTAAGGAGATAGATTTGTTACTCGTTTGACAGCCGATGCATGATCCAGTAATTATTCTAGTTAAACTACTGTCAGTCATGCTAGATAAGAACATCTGCTCAGCGCAAAAATTTAAATGTAAATGTGAACGTAACAGGAAAGATGAGAACAGACAGTGTGATAGGAAAGCGGGAGGGAAGGAGAGAAGAAAAACCATAATTTAACAAGAGAACAGATAGAGGGAGGATGGAGGGATGGAGCAAGAGAGGGAGAACTGGAGGGGGGTCTGATGAAGGGACGATGCGGGGGGCCGAGATCTAAGCCATACCACTCCTCCCTACACTCCTACCTAGGAAAAGAGGGATTTGTTCACCCTGGGAGGGATGGGGAGATGAGGAGAACAGGAGGACCACTGAGAGAGAGAGAAAGGGGGGGGGGAGTTATGGAGGATGAACTGGGGATACAGGCATACAGATCAAGAGGAAAAAAGAGGAAGATTTATCATAAAAATCATTCTGAGTGGGAAAAAACCTCACCATGCTCACCCAGTTACTGATGCTCAGGAGACTGGATTACTGTGCAGACAGTGGAAGAGCATTTTAAAAGTTCTCATTCACTTTAAATAATATTTAGTCTGCATTTTAAAAAAAATCACCCTCTATAATATTCTTCATTAACAATGTTGACGCACAAATCAACGATGTCACAATGACAACTCAGGAAGCTCCATTAAAAAACTGTCTCAAGTCATTAGTGATTTTGTTATTATCCCAACTAAGTCCAATAAATTCCTCAGTAAAAATCTCCTCATCAGAGACAAACAGGTAGACTGAATGATTCTTCCCTCTCTGCATTTAGTACATATCTGTGCCATCATGTCACTTTACAAAATATTATATTTCAATAGCGCAGGAACAGAACTGAGACGCTAACTAACTAACTCAAAGTGATTTTGAGAAAAAAGACCATTCATTCATTCACCACATAAAATGAACAGATCATGATGCATCCATGTGTCCATTTATGAAGTCACATGGTTAAAATATTTAAACTGTGTAATTCCCTCTGCACATTGGTAAATTATCCTCCAGAGAAAATCGTTGCTCTGTGGTACAGGAATACAACCCATGTTCCAGCAGGGACATATCAGGTCTTTTTTCTTTGCTAGATTTAAAGCGACCTTTGTAGAAATCTCTGGTCAGTAACCCAGGGGGATAATGAGAAATACGGAGAGAGAGGCAGCTGGTACTGACACGACTCCCCTCATCGCCCCACCCAAGACCTCCCCATTACCTCCCTCAACAACCCCCACCTTTTCTCTCACTTCCCCTTCTCACTGAACTCACCCTTTTACTTTTCCCATAGTGGCTTCTCTTCATTTTGTCTCCTGCTTTCTTTTTGCCTCACAGTTGTCTGCTACCTTTCTCTTTCTCTTTCCATAGTTTGAGTGCTTTGAAAGGTTGGTACATTTCGGTACATTGTCTTTTCTTGCACTACATCATTAGTTTGCTCACTAGAGGAAACTTTCTCTAACGTCTGTTTTATTTTTTGCTGTGTAGTAAAAAAACTATGCATTATGTGAGGTGAACAGGGACCTTATCATTCGCTGGAGGTCAATTTATTTCTGCTAATTGTGTTTATAGATAGTGGCAAAAAGAATGGGTCTAAAAGTGCTTATGTTGACCAAGTTAAATTTGTAACCTTATTCTTTTGTTTTGGTCTTCCTCTGTGCTCTGACTGCTCACCCTCTCCACCCTCCTTATGAGAAACTGCAGTTCAAGTGCATTCTGGGAGATGCCAGACTTCTTTATAATCTACCAGCAGGCTTTCACAGCTGCCTGTCAGCTACCCAACAGACATATGCGCACACATACATAAAGAGGATGCCAAGTGGCACTGAAAGGATTTCCATGTGCGTGTTTGAGAAATTGAAAGACCGGAGTCATGCCACAGCAACACATAACTTGAACACCTCAAGAAACAAAATGTGTCTCGTTCCCTCGTCTTCTCTTTCCACTTTTCTCAAGAAACATGTAAAAGTTTTGTAGAAGCCCCTAGCGTATCTCTCCATCTCTCTCTCCCTTTCGTTTCTCCCTCGTTCTCTCTGTTGTTCCTTCCCAACTCAAAACTCAATTAGTAAATTAGTTCCAGCTCGCTAAGCGATAAACAGCGGCCTGGGAGCACGTAAACACATACTCCACACTCCATTAGGGCTCCACAAGCACCATACAACCCAAAAATCCTCGGTGCACAGGTACACACACATACACACTCCCAGAGTAATTCATTTATCCACTCACAAAGGAGTATGTACATAAACACAAATGTGCTCACTAACACACCCATGTAATAACACATATACTGTATGAGAATATGAGTGCCCGGTCACTGTCCCATTTACCATACCATCTGAAATAAGATGAAGCAGGACAAAATAATGGAGGCTAAGAAACAACGACATAGGTTGGGAAGAGACTTTTAGACGATGGGCTGAAAACTCCTCAGCATCAAGCCCTTAGAACCCCTCCCACAGACAAACAAAGTGTTTACAAATGTGTGCGTGCACACACGCAGCACTGAAGTACGACTGAGCTGGTTAAAAGCGAGCTTTCATGGTCTTTAAAAATTAAAACACACACGCTCAAGTGCTCAGTGGTGTATTTTGACAGTGTGTGATGACCGTGGGTAAAGCACTTAAGCTGCTGTAATTAGCCTGATCGCCGTGGCGACAGAAGATGCTTTCTTTCATCCCCTCACTTCAGAAACCGGCATGACACACTAAGACACATTGACAGAAGGAAAAATATACACACACGACTGATATGTCTGTTATGTGCAAGCACAGACCCACAGGGACGGATGCTTTACACACTAACATATAAAGACATAGAGAGACAGGCTACCACACACACACACACACACACACACACACACACACACAGCATGTGGGGGAGTCACAACAGTGACAAGCAGACAAAAAGCAGCTTGATCTTGGTTATGTACCAAATGTTGAGTGTATAAAACAGAAATACATGCCTCTGTCTGTCTGTCCTGCTCAGTAATTCACCTGTTTTTGTGTCTCTTTGTCGGTCTGTCGCACTCTTTTCAGACTTTAGACACGTGTATATGTGGGGATGAAAGCAGAAGATTTGAAAGAAGCTAGACTTTGAAGCTGAAAGTCTTCAAGATATATATTTTTTTAGATCTTTTTAATAGATTTAATTTTTAAAGGTTGTTTTATTTGCAGTGGTGTTTTGCACTGCATTTCCCAGAGACCACATGTCAATCAAACAGAGAAGTTTGAGTGTCTGTAGATGGCAGTCTTTTCTTTGCCTTTTGAACATTTGCTGCCCATTAAAAGCTTTCACGAACATTTTATGAATGCTAAACCATCATTGGGCTACATCAATCAGCAAAATGTAGCAAACTATATTTTAATATTGTTTTTAAATGTTTAAATGCTTTTAAAGAACTGCAGCAAACAGGAGAAAAGCAAACAAAGTGGTTGTGAATAACAGAAAAGCACAACACATAAAGACAAGATTGCTGTCAAAAGGACAGAAATGGTAGCACAAGTTATTAGTTGAAAACTGAGAAGGAGAGTTAAAGGCAAAATGAAAGAATAACAGGGACAAAGAGAGAGGGGCGCAGTGGAGCAGAGCCAGAGCTGAACAAAGAACTACAGTAACAGTCCACTGGCCTTACAGCTGCTCTCTGCACACACACTCCCTGGGCTCTGGCTCTGGGTATGCAGTGTGCGTGTGGGTCTGTGTGTATGTGTGCGTGCGTGCCCGTGTCAGCATGCTGCTGTGAGGGTCCCTATAGGTGTCCACCCTTTCAGCAGTTGGACTGCCAACTCATAAACCCCCCCTCACCTCCAGCCCTGTCCTGCAGGAAAGAGGAGGGAGCGAGGGATGAGGAGGAGCTCAGAGGGGAAAGAGGGTAAGACGAAAAAGGGAGAGGACTGAGAAGAGACACATGAAGGGAGCAAAAGTATCCAGCTTAATGTTCCTTTATAAAAAGAAGTGGTTTGATGTGTGTCCAGTTTTCATTTTGAGGTAGGTACTTGAAGGTCCAGTTACTGTAGCAACAGAAGTTGTATTTACTGCGGAAACATTCAGTTGGACTGATTTGATAAAATAGTTTCCTAATAAAGTTGCCGTGTTCTTATCTTAATTATTATTAATTTAGCTAGTTAATAATGCCACTTTGTATTTTGTTAAAGCTAGTCAAGTTTAATCATTTGTTAAATAAGTAACCAGGCAACTGATGTTTGACACAAGTCAAACATACAAGCATTTACTCCACCACAGACATTTGTAATATGTAGCCTTTCAGCACACATGACAATGATAATCCTGCACAAATTAGACTGAGCAGTCATAGACTAATTTGCGAGTTAATGCATTATTATTGCTCCCCACGGTCACAAAGAGCCAATATTTGCGTAGTTAATTTGAGGAGAAGACAAGAGGAAGGGCCCTAATGCATACGAAGACAGTAAGGACACACATGCCATTATTTTTGTTATAAACACAATTTTAGATAAACATAAAACATAAAACACACAGGTGGAACCACTGATCCCATGCAACAACAATAAAAACTTGAGAAAGCGGTGGGTAATTTTATGGACAAATTTCATTAATCAGCAACTACAGTCTCTCTCACAGACACACAAATGCACACACATAGTCAACCCCCTGCTGTTGTAATTAAAGGTGTCCTTGACAATGAGATAGACCGATTTCACACTGTCAGATCTTTGAACATCAGTTGTCCTATTTAAATACACACACACACACACACTTGCACCCATCATACTTTACCACATCAACTGTTTCATGGTCCATCTGGTGAGTCCGCACACAAACATGCAGGGGTGGCAGAATTTGCCACCCCCGGTGTGTATCCACTCGTCTGTTCTGTTTGACAGATCACGCTAATATCTGACCAAAACAGTAAATTATGCACTTAAACAAAAGTGATAAACACACACACAGTTGTGACCTCTCCACAGTTCTGAATGTACCACTGTGTTCCGCAGTGAGTGTGTCTGTGTTACAAGCCACGTCTGTACTTTAAGCTTAGTGCTACTGCAGCGCACTGGGACTGCTGTTTGTACTCGATCTGTATGCATGGTGTGTGTGAGTGTGTGTGT
>JAUBNQ010000025.1:4747688-4768541 GCA_032353495.1 Ctenopoma kingsleyae | reverse complement strand
TGCAAATTACACTGTACTCACTCATTCACATGCTCTTTCTTTCTTTTCCTCTCTTTCTGTCTCACACACACACACACCCACACACACACACACACACACACACACACACACACACACACACACACCCCAGGCAGCAGCACACCGACCTCAGCCTCTCCTTCACCTGTTCAGGCCAGTAATTACAATGTGACACTAGACAGACTAAAAACAGCCCTGCAATTACTACTGCAGAGAGAGAAAGTGTGAGAGGGGAATATATCCATTTCTACCTACTTTAACATGTATTTATATTATAATAAGGTGAGCCCTTCATACTTTCCATCTATAGTAGTGGATAGACCGATTGATCAGTCAGCAAATTAATCTTGAACGCTGACATTTCTAATTTATCGCCATCAGCCAATGTCTGTGCTCCTGCCAGCTGACACATTTGCACTATACACTGGGAGCACTTCACGTATACATATGACAAAAAATTCACTGGGTTGCGTTTTATTAGCACTTGAAAAGAGCAGTGAGTGAGATTAGCCGACCTGAAAATACAGTTATGATGCTAATGCTGCAGCCTCTCCCCTCTGTGTACGTGTCTCTGTGACCGACTTTACTAGTTTGTGACTGCACGTCATTAGCATTGACTTGTTACTGCACGAGCAATAAAAGCGAGTAAACAGTCAATAAAAAAAGTTGATCAAAACACCTGCTAAACAAGCACAGTCTCTCAGAATAATAATAACAAACATGCCATGTCTCCCAAAATGTCTAGGAATTCTCCGCATTTAAATCGCAGATCACTCACAAATATCCCTATATTTGAGAAGTACACCCACAGATGTACCACATAGTATAAATGGCCATTCTTCACAGCAGCATTGCTGTGGATGGTGTGGTGAGTGTAGGTCATCGGTGTTTCCGAAACTCCTCATCTGCCTGTATAAGCCTCCCGCTGTCTCAAAATCAGCATCAGCTATTGAAAAACTCATATCGATCAACCACTAATTTGAAGTGTTCTCCTTCATTTCTTGTAACTCATACTAGTAAACACAGTTTTCCTGTGATATTTAAAGAACAGTACAGATGATTTTTCTTATGGCAAAAAGATGAGAGACCCATGAGTGATGAGGCACAAGGCCCAATATCCATTCTCCCTTTCTGCACCACAACCAGGTCCTAGTTGCATCCTAGTCTGACACAAAGTGATCATCTCCGCTGCCCACTTGCTGTCTGCTACGTGATGGCTAAATTAGACTGGACACAACAGTGGAACAGTGGGAGAAAGGGAGACAAACTAGATTACATGTGTGACAGGCAGGATTCAGACTCAAAATACAGAGCATACAGGAGCAGGGCAGTTGCATCTAGGACACGCCCGACTCCTCAACTATAAAGAAAAAACATCTGGATAGCATCCAAAAACACCATGCATCAACACACAGACACCTACTCACACATGCACAAACTCTCCACACACTCTAATGAAGCCCCGGTAGTGACGAAGAGCAGCAGGGAGCGGCGCGGATCGCCGAAGACAAGTGTGTGTGAGCGTTCGTCGCAGAGTGTGTGTGTGTATGCGAGTGCAAGCGTGTGCGTCTCCGGCGGGATAATTATGGTGCTCCTCTGCAGCTGAGCGTGCCAGATGTACTGGGAGAAGGAGAAGGAGTTGGTGGTGGGGGGGGGGAGGACGAAGAGGAAGAGGAGGCGCGGCGCAGAGCAGAGAGGGAGCCCAGCACCAGGAGCAATGCAGTGGGGAGCATACAGAGTGTTATGTGAATACATTAGTGTGAATGTGTTGTCTATCTACGCACTGATGTGTGTCCGCGTGTGTGTGTGTACGTAGGAGTGTACGTGTGTATGTGGGTGCATAAGAGAATGCCTCAGTATGTGTGCTTCCAGATGGATGTCATGTTCTTATGTACAAATACACAAACTGTGTGTATGCACGCAAGCGTGTGTGTGTGTGTGTGTGTGTGTGTGTGTTTGTGTATTTGGCATGGCCAATTTTGTTCCTTGCCATCCACCATTAGCAGGTTGGCTCTGTCACAAATGAGTGTCTCTCATCCAGGAGAGATATAAGGATGAAGAGGGACAGAGAACATGAGGTGAAGAAGTGAAGGTGTGTTGCTGGGGAAGGAGAGAGCTGGTAGAGGAGGAGAGAGAGAAGGATCATAGACAGAGGAAGGAATAAAGTAACTACGAGAAAAAAGTTCTGAACAATACTTATTCCACCTAAACTAAATACCGTATTACATGACAATACAATATTAGCATAATGATTGCAATTATCATTACACAGGGGTGGGTTGGGGGAGCTCACGTGGCGTTCACAACGGCACCCAGTATCTAATCTACAAACCTGCAGTTTACCGCCAGATTAGAAGATTAGAAAGCCTTTAAACAGAACATATACCCACGTGATGCAGCGCTGCAGGTGAGTTGTTCCACGCTGGGTAGCACTTTGTGCAGGCACAGGCTGTCGGTGAACGCTGTTTTTAGAGGTTAATTATTGCATCATGTGCCTTGGGTGCTGTTTATGCAACAACAAAAAAGCATGTATTTTGATTACTCAAAGGCAACAAATTAGCCTAGTTACATATCTCTGAATCTGAATTTACGCTCACATCCTAGATTTTGTCAGTGAACTAAATAGATCCACTCTTGTGAGACTGAAAAACCAACCGAGTTATTGACTGCTTTACAGGCTGTAATAAGAATAGAAATATCAACTTCCTGTGCTGGAACAAGAAACTGAAGCTTCAGAAATACTGCCAAAATAATGATGGAAAGCCTGAGCTCAGTGCTAGATTATGGCTTATTTTAAGTAGATTTACTGAAGTAACTGTTAAATCAGCATTTTGTGTATACCTTTTATGTCCATAGTGAATATGTAAAATACAGTAAAGATAAATTCAAGCAAGGTGAAAGCAGCAAAATGAGGAAAGATAAAAGACGACAAATGAGCTAAAAATCAGGGCAGAAAGTAAGAGATTCTCTCTGCTGTGGCTGGCTTTGTCACCTTGCTCACCCAAGGGGTCAAAGCAAAGCACCATGGGAAATTACAGAAACCAGAGTGCATTGATTTATCCAGGATGATGTGTGCATTCCTGCGTGTGTGCGTTTATCAGAAGGTCTTTGTACTGCAATAAAGAGAACAGCCTGGCCGACATCTGTTGAGAGACAAAAGATAAGAGCGAAAGTGTATACCGTTGTTTCAACCCCTCTCTCTCTCTCTTCCTTGCTCTTACTCGTGCCTTCTCCTGTTTTCTGTCGTGTAATTAAGAGCCAGAAGAAGAAGAAAAAGCCCTCCAGCCTCTCCCAGTGAGGTTTTGCATCCCACCTCATGCTGTGTTGTTGCCTGTCTTCACTTTCTCTCTGTGAACTGTATTCTGTCACCTGATTAAAACACAACTTCACAAATCCGCCCTAAAATCAACAGCTAGTGTTTGTGCTTACTTTAACTCAAGACTATAATTTTTTTACATTTTTTTTTTACACACCACACCAAAACACACATTTCTTCCCCATCTCTCACCCCAGCAGCTGTATTAATTAAGTCACATTTGGAAAACCTTGTCTGACAAAAATGACTTGATCAGTAATGAACCCATCTCTGGCAACGGGCCCAAACATACAGCATGTATGCCAAACAAGTGAGCTTTCAAAGCCGGATTTCAGTGAGGCAGAGTCTCTTAGTTGTTTTTGGAAAAAGAGTATGAGCCTTTTTCATGATGGCGTAAGTTTGAAGTTGTATATTTTAAACAAAATTTACAATCTTGAAAATCACTTCAATTTTAAAAGTGGAAAATATGACTCACACTCAGTGCGTGTTCCAAACTGGCAACTTTCTGGTTAAAACTTTTCTTCATTAACCTTAAGGTTTCCACCAGCTCTCATTTCACAGCCAAACTAATCTATGAATTCATTATGCACCGTCTATAATGTTACAGTACAGTAACCCTAATGAGCTACTGATGAATCCAACCTGGCTGATTAAGACTGTAATTATGAATCATAGATTATTTTTAAATTCCAAATGCAAAGACACACAGAGTATTCAAATCAAAATCTGGATCAGCCTCTGAACATAATTTTCACTCCATCCATTTAAGATCACTTCAGAGCAAATGTCTACATGACACGTTTTTAAGCCTCTACTATGAAATGTATTTCATAGTTCCTACTCATCATCAAGTTGTAATCTCCTTCAATCAATGAAAAGTTGACACGATTCATTTATATGAATCTAGTTTTCCAGCGTTTGTTTCAGAATACTAATCAGTAAACATAAAAGAGCACTGACTCATAACTTCACCAGAACTTTGCAGCAGGCTCGTAAAGAGTGCACCTGAGAAGGTGTTCATCCAGCCGTTACAAGTTTTCACCATGAAGTCATCGTTCACACTACAGGAAATTTATTTTGTGGCTTTGCTGCAAATTCTTTACATACCAAACTGTGAAGTTTCGGTACAAAAAGTCTGGTAGCAGGTAAACTCTCAAATGTGAAATCTATTCATTCTGCTGCACTTCAATTTTCATAGTCCTGTCAATAAACACCCATCATCTGTATCTACGTTTCAATGTCTTCTGCACAACTAATAACCTGTGATTATAATCTATAGTCTAAGCATCAAGCCATAAGCACAGCTACAGTATGATCAGTCATTAACTGAGTGAACTAGTATATCAACGTGTCCGTCTCCCAGCTGCTCAAAATATCATCAATAACATATAAAACTCCCACAGTGGGCTGACACTTGTGTGTGAGCTCTCTCCGTTTCTGTTTTTCTGTCTGTCTGGCACCGTCTCCCTCTCTCTCTGCTGGTTCAAACAAGGAGAGCAAGGTGACCCTGAATCACAGGCTGTGTGAGTGTGAGTGCTGTGTGTATATCTATTAGTGTGTGAGTGCACACTTGTGTGCATGTGTGTGTTTGTGTGTGTTCGTGTGTGTACAGTCCCAGTAATTAACACCAGCCACTAATGAAGTCCAGCTGCTCGGCAAGAGGACTGAGCGTGAGCCAAACTCTGCCAGAAACCGCTCTCATCCACTCTGTCTCTCTCTCCTCCGACATTCTCCGTCTGCCTCTCGCTTTATTCATCTTGGTCCACCCCTTCACACCCCCACTCTCTGTTCATTTCACCCTATTGATCTGCATTCACTTGTCTCTTTCCCCCTTGTCTGTTCCCTCTGCGTCCTCTGCAGTTTCTATCCCTGCACCAGGCTGTTTCCTCTCCTACTGTTCGCCATCAGTAGGGCTCTCACTCAATTGATCTGTAATTGCCACTATTTCTGTCAACATCTTGTTTTCTTGAGGTCTCAATTTCTCATTTGTTATAGTGTCATTCTGGTGACATATCACCTTTTCTCAGTCCCTTTTCGATCCCATTTTCATGAGCTCATTTTCTCAACTCATCAGACTGAGCCTGGTTTTTAAAACCTTGTGCTTCTAGCACAGTGTCACTTTTCAAAATGGCCTTATTAATATGTGTACACATATTAATATCCTTTTGGGTTCAAACTAAAGGTCCAATTTTCTTCTCAAAACACTGTACCACTTAAGGACAAGCATGAAATATTCCGGTTTAAATTAATAATAAAAAAGTTGATTCCCTTTACAAACAAAATAAAAACATAGTTTGGGTTTGCTGTGTAGCTTTTGCTGTACTATGAGATTTCTCCCACCACTGCAGGAAAGGATTATAAATTATTCTTTTCAGAATCAGTGTAGCTAAGTGTAACCCAGAGAACAAGCTGGTAAAGGTTTTCATTACAGTTTAAAATCCAGTATGAAGTTAGTCATATTTTTAAATACCACTGTGAACTATCTCAGCAACTACAAACATTTCCCACACTCAACTAAAGTATTAACTTCTCACTATGGTTTTGTGCATCTTCATCATCTGTTTTCTTTTTTCTTTATTTCCTTTTCTTTCTTTAACCTTCTTGTACAAGGTCAGGCCTCCAACCACCAAGCTGTATTTCAATCCCCTCTGAGCTCTGCCCCGTCTTGAGAGGCTCTAAAAAAAACACCTGTATAGTTTCTACAGTCTACAGTAAAAATGACAAAACAATGATGACAGATCAACATGTAAAAGATTCACTGTCAAGATCCATTTAGCTACTTCACACTCTAATCTAATGTCTAATCTCAGATAGATTCCATTCATTCAACATTTTAATTAGGCAACTAACATGGCTTTACCTTTCATGTAGAGAGAGTGAATATCTGTCTCAGCCGTACCCACTGATTGGCAATTACACTTCTATTCATCTTTAGCTATTCTTGTGCGTCTACACGATGTGGATCAACATCCGTCAGGTCTACGCTTCTCATCTCTAACAGAAAACAGACAATGGCATCTTTTGTTTTAAGTGTGTGTGATGTATTTTAATCATCTGAACAATTATTTGTGTCCTGTCTTCCTTTTGATGTTTTCATCTCACGTTCTCCTTGAAATAAAACACAAGCCAACCTACCCTGCTGTGTTACATCATGATGCTTTGAAACAGTGTGCTGCTGCCTTCGCCTCCCACATGTATACACATAAATTCATAAATAAAGACACACACAGAAATCAAACAAACACACAAACATATGCTCAACATTCTCTACTCTCAGATTCTACTCTCGGTCTCCATCAGACACACGCACACGCACGCACAAACACGCCGTCAAGGCATTCACCTGTGGCACTTTATCATACACACATACTGTACAGTAGTAACCTATCTCAGCATGTTCTGTTTAAAGGCACAGCCTGATTGCATTACAACACGAGTGCAAACTCTGTCTCTCACACACACAAACACGTACGCTCTTGCTCACTACCAGCTGTGACAGATGTGCCTGTCACAGGAGAGAATGAATTCAGAATAGTTAGTGAATTAAGCAGGGAGTTAATTGTTGCTTGGCCCCTGTTTATGAAGCGCATAAAGGCAAAGCGCCTTGTTTGTCTTGTGACAATTAGCCAGCAGAGATACAGAATGGAGGTGTGTTTATGTTAGTGTGTGTGTGCGCGCGCGTGTGTGTGTGTGTAATTGTCCCATTCTTTTTAGCAGCTGGTGCAGCCACACCTGGACGCATTGAGAAAGAGAAAGAGAGGAATGCAGGAGGGGGTTGCAGGTACAGTATGTTATATAGCCCACTATCTTTGGTCACCCGCTCAATAAACACACACGCATACACACATGCACTCAAACACACATCTTCCTACACAGACAGAGCTAACAAAGACATCACTCACATAAAGTAGACAACTTCTATACATGAGTTTAGATAGCTGATGTAGCATGTACAAATATTCTCACGGGGCAAACACGAAACATGACACAAAAGCAGTCATTTCATTCAGACACGACGCACACACATACACACTTTATTATCTTGTGTTCCGATGCCTATCCTGGTCGGTTGGGTCTCTCCCAGTCTATTTGTCAGTGTGTCCTATTAGGTTTCCAAACAGCTTGTAATGACTGGTAATAAACAGCAGAAGAAGAAGAAGGTAAATCAAGCGAGAAGATGACAAAATGAGCTCTCCAGAGGACCGCCGTGCTCCCAGCCTTCAAAACACACGCACACAAACAGAAACACACTAACGACTCTGTGTATGTTTTCATGCGCAGTCAATAAAGCATACGATAGCAGGTTATGGGGACTAACAGACAGCAAACACTGCCTTTAAAAAGGGTCAATGTGTAGATTTACCACTTCATTTGTTAGATCAGGATGGTCAATATATTTGGATAATTTTCAGCATGATGTACAATTAACCTTATCATATGTATAACAAATATATATCAAAATGACTTTAATTTCAGTCCCACACAGATCCCTGTATCTTCTTTTATTTACATGCCCCATCTTATCTCCTCATTCTTCTATTCTTTCTTCTCTCCTTCATCTAGCCCTCTGTGGTCCCCTCTCTCTTTCTTCCCAGTCCCTTGTCCTTTCATCATCGCTCCCTCCCTCCCACTGGTGTCACGGCTCGCTGGCTCCAGGTGGTGAGGGAGGGAGGGAGGAAGGGATGTAGGGGAGGATGGATGGAGGGAGGGATGGAAGACAGGAGGGGGGGATGTGCTGTCATCTGTCCCCATGTTCATACCATCACAGCGCAGACCAACATCCTGAAACTGTTTATGAATGTTTCTCCTTCTTCGTCACTCTTATTACCTACAACTACAGCAACTAATGGTTTGTGATTATAACACGGTGTGGAAATAATTTTTTTTTACAAATAAAAAGATGATGTAGTAACTTTTCTAGACTTCATTAGTTAGAAATATGTGGCTTATTTCTACAGCATGAATGTCAGATCCAAATACTCAACACAGTAAAAAGTAATAATACGTTTTCTTATTATTTTACTACATATAGTGACATAATATGCAGTGTACCCAGCACCTAATCATATTTCTATTTTATTAGAGGGGTTTTACAAAGACTTCTGTTTGCTAAACGTAAATTTAAATAACAAATGGTGCAAGTATCTGTTTTTAGAGTCAGTGGCTGCAATAATGTACTAGTCACAGCAGCAGCATTAGTGACAGTAGTATTAGTTTCCAGTTTGACCAGTGACCTCCAAGAAAAATAACTGCAGGAAGTGAAACACTCTATTCGGTTCAGAGCACTAGTGCAAACACAGGCACACCCCAACAACACAGAAGGCATAGTAGTCTGCAGCTTATTAGTTCAGGTGCAATAGGGCAGAAGAGAATGTTGCTAGCCAGTGGCAAAGACGTACACACACACACACACACACACACACACACACACACACACACACACACACATACAAGGGAACACTCAACCACATTATCCACCTCCACTGACTCTAAAAGCTTCTTATTCGCCTCATTAAGCCTTCAGCGACACAAAGTAACCACACCAGCCCTGCTCACCACCACACACACATAAGCACAGATAGGTGCGAGTGTGCACGCATGTGTAAAAGGAAAAACAGGAGGCTCACAGAAAGATCTGTGCACAGTCACACATCAGCTCAGCCACAGCCTTTGGGATGGCTGCTTAGACACAAGACCGACATTCCTAGTCAAGCGCGTCGCACATTTGACTGCAGGCTAATAAACGAGCTGAATGCAACTGGCAGATGAGTGCAACCTCCAGGTAGTGTACTAAATGAAAGTAAGCTGAGTTTATTGAACGCCTTTCTCCACACGTGAACTGTTTTTGGTCTGCACCCAACGTCCCCATCAAAGTGAAAGACCAAAGTGTTAGTGATTCAATTGGAAGGTACCCGACCTTAATTCAGGGACCTATACCGAAAACTGGAAGCTTTTTGCAAAGGGAATATTCAGAGTAAAGTGATGCCAAAACTGGCATCCCACAATGGTTACACAAAAACACAAGAGTCCCTGGACTACTGATTATCAAAACATGACGAATGTGAATAAGAAAGGCTACCCAACACTATTAAAGTGCATTGATGTAAATAGGTAAGTAAAGCTCATGCTGAGGACACATCATTAGCCACCACACTCCACGGGGAGCACTTAGATCCAGGTGAGTGGCCACTCAATACCCCAAAGGCATTTGTGTGTGCACGTGCGTGTGTGTAGTGTGTGTATGAGAGGAGGAAGGACAATGAAGCATGCAGCTAGCAGCAGAGATTGGGGTGAATGAGAAGTGGAGGTGAGGTGGGGGGTAGTTACGATTTTTTTAATACAGTTTATACTGTTTTATACTGTGCATTGATTTCTGTTACTGAAGAGTTTCTAGCCTGTGTTGAGTGCTTGAGTTTCTTCTCCCAAGGTTTTCCACACCATGCAATGTGGCTTCAGCAAATCTTATGTTCAGTAATAAAGAATCAGGAAAAGCAGGGGGATGTTTGTAAATGAAATGCTGATGGGAAGGCAGTGAGACAGCACAGTGCTGCCTTGCTCATTGTGCGAGCTAAGGAGACAGAAAGGGGACAAACCTTGCCGAGAGGTGGACTCTTCTATTGGCCATCCAATAGGCAGGTGGGGATGGGGGGAGAGTGGAGGAGAGAATGGGCAGGGTTAGTAATACATAGTGTGAACATGGTGCGTGTCGGGAGGCAATAAGCAGTACTGCAGACAAAACAGATTGCTATCATTGAGAAAAGCCAATTTTAGTGAAAACCTTTTCTAGACAACTACCTCACAAAGAAAATGTGAGAAAACTGATTTGAAACTGCTCTTTGTGATATTTGTGAGACCGGTTTAGCCAATGGTACGCAAAACAAAACAATACAATGCACTTTCAGTTAGCTACAGCAAATCTACAGAGGTTTGACACAGATGTAGAATGTTTGTAATGTTTAAAGCTGACGTCTTAATGCTGCTGCTGCAGAGGCAATGCGGACAGACCGAAAGAGGAAAACAAAAGCAGATGAAGGGGGAAGAGTATAACATGAGAAGGAGAGAGAGTGATGGTTGGAGTAGAAATTTCAGCGAGAGATGACATCGTGCACAGTTATTTGCAGATCAAAGTGAGGGTTACAGCCAATATGTGAGTTGGAGATGGGTCTCTTATTAGGACCAATGGAAATGCGAGATAACATGCTGTGTGTGGGTCTTTGTGCCCACATACACACACACACACCTCGTGTTTGGGGTCTACACGTGTGTATGTGAGTATGAGAGAAAAGTGTGAGCGAGAGAGAGAGAGAGAGAGAGAGAGAGAGAGAGAGAGAGCATGTGTGTGCGTTTCTCTATGTGTGTTGGAGAACTGAGGTCTCCTGCTGTGAAATCTAGACTGAGGTGATTAGTAAAGCATTAGTGGCTGCATGCAACACTCAGAACATGCTGTCAAGGACCTTATTGGGGGGGTGGGGGGTAAGCATGTGTGTGTGTGTATGTGTGTTAGTATGTGGTTTATAAGGGACACCATTTTGAGTTGTAGACCTTCAGAAGTGAAGTGAGCACAGAGAACATCCTCAACAGTCTTCATCCCTTTTTTGGGCAAATTACAAACACACACACACACACACACACACGCACACAGTAAGTACATCTATTTTATGTACATATTTAAATAATATTTGACGTTGGTGGTTTGCTATAAAATTACCAAGTTACATGTTTCTTCTATTTTATATTAAGACTTCCTAGTTAACCTGTCTTTTTACTTAGATCACTGTAAGTGCTTTTCTAAATCTATATTCAACACCTCAACAGGGATCCTGTTGTGAGAATTTATGGCGTGGGAGGTGCTTTTTGATTCCATACAAGCTAAACTGGAAGACACACTATATTAACACACATACACACGTTTAGCATACAGAATCCTGTCTTCACCTCACACTGTCACACTGGGAGGTAACTTCTTCATGATGTGCAGCTGCACAGCAGAAAACAACAAAGCCTGCCAAAAACTGCTGTGATGCTGTCCAAGGAGAAATGCACAAAGGGACAAAGGGAACGACATAACAAATTATACAAGTTATTGTGAGGATCTAGCCACAAAAAACTGAAGAAGGAGGAACTATTTTATTCCTTCACTATGCCTGCTAACGAATCTCTGTGAAAATGTCACAAAGCTTTGTGATTCACACTGATTGAGTTGTGATCTAAACTCAGAAAATATACACTTGCAAGAGAGAAAAAAAGTTTAAATCATCCCCTTTGTCACCACCCTCAGCTCTGCTTCTTTCTCACTTTCCCGTCGTCACTCATCTCTCCGTTAACACCCTTTGCATCCTCCAATCCTAATATTTTTTACATCTCCAGTGCTTCAAGCAATCCCTCCCCTTTCCACCTCAGCAATGTTGGGGGCTAGGAAAACTGAATGCACGCAGCTTGGTGATTATATACAAACACACAGGTGGGATAGGCCCCCAACCCGCACACAAACACACTACCTGCATACACAAAGACTTATTTTGTCTAATGCAAAGAAATGCAGGTACCAACGCACAGTGGAGGCTGAAATTAACTGCGTGCTCCTCAAATAAATAAAATAAAATAAGAAAAGCTATTACAGACACAAAGCTGGTTTATACTGTATTGAATAGCAAGACTTTTGTATGTGAATATTTGCATATTATACTACATTTAAATGTATGCATGATGTACACAACATGTAGTTGCTCCTTAGGCCTCACACACAAAAACACACAAAAAAATCCCAAATGGCAAACTGGTACCTGAGGCAAGAAAAGATAACATGTCTTACACTCTTTCTTTCCTCAGTGTGTGGGAGATGGACTGAGGCTGTGTGTGCATGTGTGGGTTTTAACAAGTGGACACTACCAAAGCACCAACATTATTCAGTGTTAAATACCAATTTATAGATAACACACAGTATTTTCAAGTGGTTCTGTCATATCATCCAATACTGAGTTTGGCTTTCTGTGGGGCTGTGGTGTTGATGTCACACTTCAGTGCATTCTGGGTATTTTTAGGTATTATCTGCCAAATTTCTTGTTGTAACACCTACTTTATCTATATAGCAGATTCTACAATTTCAGTTTGCGGTGCATGAAAGGCTGTGGCTGTGAGAAAAGAGTCGCTCCTGTTCTATGCAGTTTAACCCTAACGTTAAAATGACTGTACAGACTGATGTTCATCGCAGAACCGCGAGTGATGCAAGGTAAACACAACAACAAACAAATGGGTGCTGCATGACATTACACAACCACACCATGTAAAGGCCGAGTTTAGCAATCTGCTAAATTTGCTAAAATAGTAAATAAGAGGGAAAGAAATTCAACTGTTAATTTCCTTTTGCTCCTTCAACCTTCTTGCATGATTTCTCTTTTTCTCCCGTCATGCCTCTCTCCACTCTCTCTCTCTCTCATTCACTTCCACATTCACTGTCTTTCTCCAGAGCAGGGCATTGACCACATGGTGTTTTAATTAACTTGTGTGCTGTGTAAGAGCCAAGACTAGCGGGAACAGACACAGGGTGCGAATATACCATCGCAGTAAAGCAAAACCTAGAGGCGGGGCACCAATGGCATTTTAGCTTCTCCTCTTTAAACATTAAATCTTGCAGTCTTGTCACCGTGTGTGGCTCCAACTTTCAGCTCCACAGCAGTAGAAGTGGTTAGTGCAGAACAACTGTACATGCAGCTCCTTCAGCACCAAGCACTTTACTAGTATTAGCTGTTAGCTGAGAAAACATGGAAGCCATCATGATTATTTGCTGCAAGATAAAAAAAAAATGCTTTCCTGAAAGGTCCAACCTCTCTGTTCTTTTGAAAGCATTCTGCTAAAAGGACACCCAGAGAGTACTTTCTATGTGCCTTGAAGCCACTTGCTACATTTTTTATGCTAAAAAAAAATGCTGGCAAATTGGGAAAATGCTGGGATAAGGCTTTCATTTTATTGAGCTTAAGGACAGTTGATCATTTTAGCGTAAAAGACTAAACTAAGGAGTAGTATGGAGGAGTAGTAATGTTTCTGAAATACATAAGCATAAGCATATATAAACATAACAGTGTAGTGAAAATCCTTTGACGAAAAATGTCCACTTAACTGCTGTTGGCTTGAGCCCAAATACGGGGGAGCAGTCATACAGTACTTGTGATCATTTCTCCACAGCACTACAAGGATTCCTCTCTAGACTTCTCACTTTGACCCTCTCTTCCTCTATCTGCCTGAACGTTGTCTCTCTTTCTCTTTCTGACAGCGTAATTAACAGGACCGTGGGGTGCAACGCGCATTACCCATGGAGCAATGTGACAATCACATTACTGGACTGGATTAGACAAGAGAAAGCTCCCTCCTCACTTCTCCCCCAAACTAGTCAAAACAGTTGACATCATGGTAACAGTTACACTTGGGGTGTTTTCACTGAACCATGGGAGCAAGCGGTGACACTTTTCCAAATATGATAATTGGGGTGTGATAAAAGAAAAAAAGAAAGAGAGCTGGATGAGAGCAACAAGAAAGGAAAAATCAACACTGCGCTCTAACATAAATCCTTTGTTTTCTTAATGTGATGAATAGATGACAAGGTGATCTCATGCTGATTTGAGAGTCAACAGGTAGAGCCTACAAAAGAATTATGAATCACTTCTACATCATAGCTATAATAAAACACAGCATAATTAAGGCTTCAGAATTGAAAGTGGCTGGGGATATGGAGATAACAGGTTTTGGGGAAGTATTATTTTGGTTAATTTGAAGCATAATTAACGTATCAGACCAGTGCTGTCCGCTGAGTTGAAGTGAGCTGAGATCCAGAGAAAAGAAACAAAAGATGACGGCGGGAAGGTGACAGAATGAAAATATTAAGTGTGTGTGAATGCCACATTGTCACTTTCAAAAACAATAGAAATGGTTTGAACCTGCCCCCCGTACCACCCACCTCCTCCTCGTCTTATTAGAGTGGGGGTGGGTAGGTTTGCAGAAAATGTAATAATAAGAACTGGGCAAGCTCTTAAAAATAATCTGCCTCAATTTCATAATTAATCTGTGCTAGGATTTCACACAATTAGCACATTAATTAACCCAAAACTCTGTGTGTGTGTGTGTGTGTGTGAAGGGGAATCCAGAGAAAGAGAGGAAAAGACTACAAAAGAGAGCAGAGAGAGATGAGTTATCGTATCAGACAAAAAAAGACTGTGATGACACTGGGAGAAATGAGAGGATGACATGGAGATGATATCAGGATTCTCAGGGCGGAGGTGGAAGACACAGAAACAGATCAAAGAAAAGTTAGGAGCTAACAGGATGAGGTCTGAGGAGCTGAAGGAGAGAAGGAGGAGGAGGACTGTTTCTTTCAGTCATGTAGTTAAGAGCAAAGGAGGGAGAAAAGAGAAAGAAATAGTAGGTAAATGATGGCAGCAACTATAATTAGTGTGTGTTATTTTACTGTACGTGTGGTACATGTGCTTGTGTGGGAGAGTTTCTCCCTGCGGTTGTGCATTTCTGTGTGACTGTGTGTGTGTGTGTGTGTGTGTGCATGCACTGGCCAGCAAGTGCATGACTAAGTGTGTGTGTATGTGTGAGCGCAGGGGAAAGAAGTAAAAGTTACTCCAGCTGTACTTCTGTTTCAACTCTATCTTCTAACGTCTCCAGACATTAGTAGACGACTCAGAGCAATGTCAGCACTCATGCACACAAACACACAAACACTTGCACTATACCTCAGCTTGTGTACACACAGACACACACCTCAGGGTACACCAGTGACTCTGGAATTGCCTGTCAGGTCTGGAGTGGTGCTGAGGGTGGGGGGGCATTTGTTCCCCAGAACAACTCACAGGTCTACCTCGTTAATCTCCATGACGACAGAGATGCTAAGGCAGCAAATTAGTAGCAAGCGGAAAAACTGTCACGGGAGAAGCTCATAAAAGAACACAGACTCCAGACTATAAAGGTAGCTCTTTAGTTAAACACAAGTTTTTAGTTAAATACACACACATACTAGATTAAGGAAGCACACACATACACACACACAACCTTTTGTCATCCCCTAACAGGCAATAATGGGACCAAAATGAAGAAGCTTAATATCACTGCAGTGGCTCTGGCTTTCTTAAGAGTATTTATTTTCATACAAAAGCAACCAGCCAGACAAACAAATAGGATTAAAGTGACACATGTGCGTTGTTTAAGCACATTAGATTACATGTAAACTGCAATGCATTTGTTTTTGATCAGTGTAACAGGAGGTATCAGTGTTTTAATTGTGCCTTTACAAATGAAATTGTCAGTTTGGTTAAGTTTTGTTCACTGCCTCAGCGCCTGCTGAGGTTGTTTGTCTGCTGCTTTCTCTTCCTTTGAGGACAAAGCCAGTGCCTAAGTATAATAAAGAGCAGCACAATCATGTTCACTAGAGTGAACTGCTGAAACTGTACATGGTTTAATCGACCTGTATAAAGTTATATTCTAACTCTCCTTAGCATAAACTCAGCATACCTGCAGCAGCATCAGACCATGTGACATCCTGGAGTGATTCCTTAAAAACGTATCTTGTTTTACATTTGTTAAATAAAGTTTTTTTTTTATTATTTTATTTTCCAGCATTTTCTAAGTCAGGTTTTCCAACTATGGAGCCAAGTAGTAAATTGCTCAACAGCTGGTCCAGGCAGTCCACAAGTCAAAAAGAGCTGTTCATTTCACCTATCTGTCTCACACTTGTCTGCATGTGTGTGTGTGTGAGTGTGTGAGTGTGTGTGTGAGTGTGTGTGTGTGTGTGTGTGCTGCTCTGTCTAACAGATGTGTCTGCTCGTGTTACTGAATTTAAGGTGTGCAAGGACAACACAATTGCAATAGTTCTGCTGTTAAACCGTGACAAGAAGAGGAGAAGAGACACTGAGTCACCCAAACGCGATATCAACACAGGCACAGACTTACTTACACACACACACACACACAGACAGACTTAAGAATATAACAGAGCGGGAGACCTGTGCCTCACTCACCGATCATGTGATTCGCAACATGAATCTGGATCTCCCTTTCTGTCTCAAACGTCATTTGGCATTTAATACACTGGTAGGTCTTTTTCTGTAAGATAAAGATACACAAAGATCAAAAAACATTATTCTTCATATACAACACTAATAGTTAAAAGGTAAAAACATTCAAACACTCTGTGACACACATTTTATAAAACAGATAAATTCAAAAAAATAATATACATTAGTTTTTTAGAATAGTATATTCCACTTCATAAAAGGTTAAGTAGGAAGAAGCATAGCATTTTGAGAAAAAAATGTTATGGGAATCTCTTAAACTTTATCTCCTGGTTGCAATATTACTTTTTATATAGTAGTCATAATTCACCTCTCATTAAACTCTCAGACACAAGAATAAAAAAGATTAGAGAGCAGTTCCCAGTGATAGCTAGTAAAAACATTAAATTAAACCACAGAAAATATCAAGCATAATAAAATTTAAGGGGGAAAATGTAAAAAACTGCAGAATTTTTATATTCCACTCTGTGAAACTGAAGTCATGCACTAATCAAGCAATGCTGAAAGTAAGATGAGAGAAGAAGTGATATACATGCAGTTAGACACACAAACACAAACACAAAGCAGACCTCTGCAGAGGGACAGACTCAAAGAGTAATAGAGAGGCATTAATAAGGGGTAGAGAGAAGAGAAAAAAGATTTAGGGAAGAAGCAGTGGAATAGAAACAGAAGGGATGAGTGTATAAGAGAAGAAGACAAGAGAGAAAGAGGGTGAGAGACACAGACACAGAGAGAGAGAAGGAGAGGATCTGCTTATCCATTCATAGCACACAGTGATCACTCATGCACAAACACATACAAAATACACAAAGGCCTCACTTCCACTATCTCTCTACTGCTTCAGACTGGTAGACAGAGTGCTCAAACACACACACATACAGAAATCCTACTTTGTCTGCTTTGTGCTGTTAGACTAAGCAGAAACAAAGGTGCAGGTAAGACAGAGTGTCCCTGGGAACTGCATCTAACAAACACACACACACACACACACACACACTGACAAGCTCACTTGCAAGTACACACTCGCACACATAGACACGCAGCAGGTCCCGGGGAGCCTGACTGTCAATATCAAGTAGAGCGAACAGCTCCCACAATGCCTCAGCACGCCCCAGCCGCAGGACCCAGTGGGGCTCAGCTGACACACACCGACATACAAACAAGCACACGTATGGAAGCTAAAGACACAAAAGCAGCAGCACGTCACACACACACACACACACACACACACACACACACACGAGTCACGCAAAGATACAGTTCAGTGGAACTTTTGAGTCTGCTGCACTCCTGGAAATGTCTCTGTTAAATGCTGTTTATCTGATTTACATGAGATTTCATATACAGTACTGACCATAACTACTGCACCTGTGTAATGTTTCACCCAGATCACTGAAGCACTATTCATTCTGTGTGATGATATAGATGGTATCAAGTTTTCGAGAAGATGCTTTTTTCACCTCCCCTCAGTAAAAAGCGACAACAAAAAGCTGAGAGGTTTTCAGCAGTTTCATCCAACAATTTCCATCAAACCTTTTAGCTTCCTGTCTTATCTCTATCTGTCCCATCTCACCTTAGGTGCAGATGCCTCAGACTTCTTCCCTGCTGCGCTGGTTTCAGGGCTGACCTCAGGGTGATCTGTCTGGACATGGCTTTCCAAGTCCTCCAGGCTTTCAAACTTCACCCCACACTCCGGACACCTCAGCCCCGCCATGGCCTTCTCTCCCTGCGTGTCCCCGGGCGTGGCAGCTCCTCCCTGGCTGGGACTCTGGCCGTTTGTGCCCCTGATTTGATTGAGCATTTGATTGAGCAGTTTCAGCTGATTTCAGCGATAAAAATGCATGTATTTGCACGTCAGTGTATGTGCTGCTGTACTGTGGTTTTATGAAAGACAGGTTGAACATCTACTGGTACATGAACATGTACATCTGAGGGGCCCCTTTCACAGCTAGATTCAAGAAATACTAGAAAACCTGTGTACACCTTTTGGCAGGTGTATGGGAGAAAACCAGCACATGCTATATGCACTTCTTGAAATACTAATGTGTATTTAAAAAAACTATCTAGTGTTAACTAACTAGTATGTCTATACTAACACATTGTTATCAACAAGGTTTATAAGAAAGGTACTTACCTGCTCATGCAGCCAGCGCAAAGGCCATAAGGCAGGCCGTTGACATCCAGCTTCACCAGCTCCCCTTTGTTCTTGAACTCTTTCAGGCAGAAGGCGCATTTGTACAACTTATGCTGCTGCAGATGCCCATTTGGGGACGAAGAGGCTGAGCCATTCCCCGCAGCTCCGTTTCCACCTCCCCCTACAGCTCCTCCAAGTGCAGAGCCGGTCGAAAGTTTCTGCATGTGGAAGGTGCCGTGGATCTTCAGCTCCAGGGTGGAGGTGACTGTCTGCATGCAGACGACGCAGCGGAAGCCAGTGAGGGAGTTGCGGAGGTCAGGGTGCATTTGGCAATGCTCTATAAACTCCTCCTCACTCTGCAGGGGCATCTTGCAGATTCGACAGGTTCCAGTGTCCAGGCTCTTACTGTGGGTCACCTGCAGAGAGGGGAAATACAAAGAAATTATCAAAATAAGTCAAGTAATAATACAAGTAATAATACAGCTTAATATTTATGTTACTTAATATCTACATTAACACAAAAGGTTTTAAGAATTTAAAGAGATTTCAGACCAAACTGCTGCTTTATGACAGTTTTTACACTGTAAAAAAATAAACCTGCATAATAAATGACAGCAGCTGCATTAAACAATACAGTTTTGAACATACAGTAAAAACTTTTTTTCCTGTGGTGTGTTGCAGAACAAATTATCTCTCTTAGGACAATTTACCATATTTTAAGTCTAAATTCAAAGCAGCCAAATAAGTTTCAGGATCAAAAGACAGGTACACAGACAGAAAACCCCAGAAAAGTAACACAAGCAAAAAAAAAAAAGATATTTCTACACAGACTGCTGTGTTGTTATATCTCTGAGGGCATCCATAGTGCGTTTGTTCTCTTGGTAGAAACCTAAATTACACAGATACCTCAAAAGAAACACATATAGCCGCGAACAAACAGACAGTAAAGTAAATATAAAAGAACCTTGTGCTCAGTGAGGGTCAGCAGGGAGGGGAAACGCTCGCCACAAATCGGACACATGTAGTGTTTGGCGGGGCCACGGTGCGTCTGAGCATGCTCACGAAGCCCGTTCTCAGAGAAGAAAGTTCTGGAGCAGACGTTACACTTGTGGTTCCCTTTGATAAAGTCTGCCTTCTTCTTTCGAGAACCTGGTAAACATAAAGACTATTGTCATCATACTCAATTCAACTTAATCCTGAATAACAACTGGCTACACAGAAGGTATGAAAACAAGTGCATTAAACCCTTCTTTTAATAAAGTGAAATTTCTCTTTCAAATAACAGACGCTGAGGTTGAGATGGCATCATTACCAGCATCATCTTCTCCTGGCCGGATGTTGTGGTCACGCAGCCGGTGGTTTTGTAGAAGTGACTCCATGGTGTAGGCTGCTCCGCAGATGTCACAAGCGTACATGGGCTCTGAATTGTCCAGCTCCTCCTCACCCCCACTGGCCTCGTGGCTGTTCACTGTATCTCCTCCCTGGGCTGCTCCTCCACCCACAGCTCCACTCTTCAGCAGCATGTTCTGAAGGTCAGCTTGTTCAGCAGCCGCCACCGTTGCTCTTTCAACGCCTGCAGTGCTTCCATTACCACCACTCCCAGCTCCTCCTCGTTTAGAGGACTGCGCCAGCCCATTAGGCGTCCCGTTCTGACTCCCACTGCTGCCTGTACCACCTCCGTTGCCGGTGATATTGCTGCCATCAAAGATGCAGTGCTTCTCCCTCAGGTGTCTCTCTAGTAGTGAGATGGCATGGAAAGCTTTGCCGCAGAAGCGACATGTGAACTTTTTGCTGTGTGTGGTGATGTGGCATTGGAGCTCCACTTCTGTTCCAAATGTTTCCCCACAGAAGATGCACTTCCTGAGCTTGAGTCCTGTAACATAAAAATAAAAAAGTTAAACATTCAAGATCAATTTAGCCAACAGTTCTATTGGGTTAACTCCAGATTTAGTTTGTTTTGGTTTTCTTTGGTAAAAGTCAACTTTTTCTTTGATCATTGTGATTTTTTTTTTCCGATATTCAGGTAAAAGTCAATAATGACACAGAGCCGGTGGTCTCAGAAAAGATCTACTGTACCTGCTCCAAGCCCGCCAGGGAGGCCTGACCTCTGACCCAAGTGGTTATGCTTAACATGGAGCTGAAGATCAGTTTCCTTCCTGAAATCCCAGGCACAGGCTGTGCAGCGAAATAGCTTTTTCTCATTACTATGCTTCACTGCCAAATGCACCTGGATGACAAGAATGAAATTAAAGTGATAAATGATTATTATTTCACTAATATATTCAATATATCAACCACACCATATGACTATATACATT